>OW240914.1:153754932-154127572 GCA_933207985.1 Pelobates cultripes | reverse complement strand
ACTGAGGGAGAGATGGGGGGAAGGAGACTGGGGAGAGAGGGGGGGAAGGAGACTGAGGGAGAGAGAGGGGGGAAGGAGACTGAGGGAGAGAGAGGGGGGGAAGGAGACTGTGGGAGAGATGGGGAGAAAACTGAGTGTGGGATGGGAGAAAAAAAATGAGGGAGGGATGGGGGGAAAGAAAACAGGGGGGGGAGAGGGGGGACGACATACACACAGCACCCCTGCCCTACACATATCACCCCACAAAAAGACTCACACACACACATCACCCCACACACACACCACCCCACACACATCACCCCCCCACACACACATCACTCCACACACAAACACATACACTGTACCCCTCAATGCAGTGTGTGTACACTCAGCAGTCTGTCGAGGGCACCCCTTAAAAAATACTAGTAACCACCTCCCCTCCTCTAAGTCAGTGGTGGCGAACCTATGGCACAAACAAAAATCTTGAAAAATTAAATACAGAGGTTCACTTATTTCCCCACTTAGCTCCTTAAGTACTCGTGGGTGAATACCGTCAGGCCCCGGAGCTTTATCTACATTAATTTTCTTTTATAGCTGTAGAACCTTGTCTCAAGTTATCCAATCACAAGTTATCTGCAAGTTTTTTGCAGCAATCTTGAGGATCTTGAGGAAGACCTGAAGAGGTCGGATTTATGTAATTGTATTGGACATTAAATACCAGTAATTGTTTCTAAAGATCACAGAGTGCATCTCTTTTTCATTTACTATTTATACCCAGAGTGGGATTGCACCAGGGCATATTTTTCTATTTTTATACTACATGAAAGGGCGAGTGCCGCTATACTTGTATATGTATATATATATAAAATAAATCATAGAGCCACACCATAAAAATAACGTCCCGAAACGCGTGTCGGGACGTTATTTGTATGGTGTGGCTTCTATGATGAGGGAAGACATGCTTTAATATATTCAGACTATACCACCCATACAAGATTTATTATTTTATTATATTTATTTATTTATTTATTTCATTGCCCTTGCCAGGGTAGTCTTGCCCTTTTTCACCCTTCCAGTGGCGTTTGCCAGAAAGGGGTTCTTTCCTTGTGCATGGTTCTGAAGCCTCAGAGTTTTACACATACAATAAACTTTGCTGGTATCAAAGTGTAAACATCTCTAATGAGACAGGAAAGGGTATTTTATAAAACCTTTTTTCACATTTAACCCTTTATAGGGCTTCTACACACACAATAAACGTTGCTGGTTTCATGTCTCATTAGACATGAAAGGATGTTTTATAAACCCCTACATACTTAACCCTACATAGGGCTATAACACATACAAATCACCTTGCTGGTATCAGCTAAAAGTTTATTGTATGTGTAGAAGCCCTATAAAGGGTTAAATGTGAAAGGGTCTATAAAATATCCCTTCCTGTCTCACTGGAGATTCTTGGCTGATATCAGCATATCTAATGGCTAGTGTAAGAAACTCACCTATTGAGGCTTGCCTTGACGTGGCAGGTGAGCTTATATATTCAAATGGCCATTGGAATAAAAGTAAAGAGCTTCCATTTTGTTTAAATGTACATGGGGATTTAGGCCAGAGCGCAGGTAACATTCTCTTTGTTTTTACTATGTTTTTTAAGCTGTTGGATACTAAGCTACTGTTGCTGTAAGCGCGGTGCTTTATCTTTGTGTTTGTATATGATGTTTGTATCACAGAGCTTTGTTACGTTGCTGCCAGCCTCCCCAGGTTTGTCTTATTAAGAGTTTATAAGTATGTAGGGTCAGCACCCCTTCCTGTCTCATCCTGTCCTAATGTGTTTTACACCCCACCTCCTATAGAATGTAAGCTCGATTGAGCAGGGTCCTCTTCAACCTATTGTTCCTGTAAGTTTATTTGTAATTGTCCTATTTATAGTTAAATCCCCTTTCATAATATTGTAAAGTGCTACGGAATCTGTTGGCGCTATATAAATGGCAATAATAATAATAATAATAATAATCAGATAAATTTGCCTTTTTGCTGATACCAGCAAGGTGATTTGTATGTGTTATAGCCCTATTTAGGGTTCAGTATGTAGGGGTTTATAAAACACCCTTTCATGTCTCATTAGAGATGTTTACACTTTGTCTGATACCAGCAAAGTTTTTTGTACAGTATGTGTAGAAGCCCTATAAAGGGTTAAATGTGAAAAAAGGGTTTATAAAATACCCTTTCCTGTCTCATTAGAGATGTTTACACTTTGTCTGATACCAGCAAAGTTTATTGTATGTGTAGAAGCCCTATAAAGGGTTAAATGTGAAAGGGTCTATAAAATACCCCTTCCTGTATCACTGGAGATTCTTGGCTGATATCAGCATATCTATTGGCTAGTGTAGGAACTCACCTATTGAGGCTTGCCTTGATGTGGCAGTGAGCTTATATATTCAAATGGCCATTGGAATAAAAGTAAAGAGCCTCCATTTTGTTTAAATGTACATGGGGATTTAGGCCAGAGCGCAGGTAACGTTCTCTTTGTTTTTACTATGTATTTTAAGCTGTTGGATACTAAGCTACTGCTGCTGTAAGCGCGGTGCTTTATCTTTGTGTTTAATTTTTAATTTGTTCGATATATTTAGCAGATTTTCTAAAACTAAATTTGTTTTGTATATGGAAACAGTTTGTAGGCCACAGTTTCATAATATTACACTCAAATTGTTATTACTGCAGGCTGAACATTGAAGTTTGTAGCATGCTTCTTGGATATTATTATAAATGCACATCATATACATGTGCATATACAATAAACAATTAGCTTCATAATATTGTTTAATTAAAGGTAATCCTAAACCTCCCTTTCTAAATTAATGTCACCTACATAAAGACTTATTTTGAATTCATCTTGCATAATAGTATAGCCTTTTATTTTTAAACATTATTTCTAATATTAATTGCTAATATTTCTATTGTTCAATATATAATAACGGTGACAGCGGGCATCCTTGCCTTGTTCTATTATTCAGAGGGAACCATTCAGCTCTTATAGTTTGACCTATAGTTCTTACAGCTGGCCTTGACTATAAAGTTTTTATAGATATCATAAAAGCTTGCTAATCTTATTGTGCGCTAAGATATGTATTATTCTTAAAATATTATTATGTAATAAACTCCTGGGTATTAAACCTATTTGCTCTTTATGAATTTATTATCTGATTCAGTCTCCAAGACTAGCTGTAAACAGCTTTGAGTTTGAATTTAGTCTTTCTTCACTTTTGGTATAGGAAGAATATTGTCTCTCAAAAATTCACTCAAGGGCTGAACCCAGTGTTCCCCATTTCATTATACGCCATTCTCAGATAACTACTAACATTTTATTATACTGTTTAATTAAACAACCCACTACATCCATCCAGCCCTGGGGCTTTATGATTTTTCAGTTTATTTATAGCCTCCAATACTTCTTCTTTAACTGGCTTATTTCGTTCAATGGCCTCTACTTTGGAGATCTTAGGGATTTTTATATTTTATATAAATTATATAATGTTGAATATTATTTATTAAACGTCTCTCCTATCTTATCAGGGACCTTATGTATACGACCCTCATCATCTATTATTTCATAAATACAATTTTAAGCCTGGTTTTTTTTTTTTTTACATTTTATATTTTTATTGTGCAGGTAGGTACATGAGATTTCCATACGCCACAACAGCGTTCATATAGATATACATACAGACATATTCGTGGCATTAGTGCGTGCACATTTTTTTTAAGTATAAACAAAGTCGATATAACAAGCTTAACATT
This sequence comes from Pelobates cultripes, assembly GCA_933207985.1. Lineage (NCBI taxonomy): Eukaryota > Metazoa > Chordata > Amphibia > Anura > Pelobatidae > Pelobates > Pelobates cultripes. Next base: position 154,123,801 of record OW240914.1, on the reverse strand, counting down.
GGTTAACATTTACTGCACTGTAGTTTAGTATGCAAGTGAGTTAGGGTTGTGTTGCTGTATACTACCGCAGTGTAGTAAAAGCTTGAACATACAAGTCTGGAGGAAAGCAAGACTGATGAATCAATCATAGGATACTGCAGACATGAGTGTATTAATAAAATAGATTTGGTAGGCAAGTGAATATACAGGCAATGCTGAATGGTTAGTACATTTAACCCCCTAGGATTTACTTCCTTAATCAAAGCTACATTATGCATATTATCATAGGTTTCCTAGCGACAGTAGTGTTAAAACTGTGTGAGAATCAATATGAATCAATATGAAAAATCTTAGAAATGGAATAAAGAAAGAAAGGTGAGTTGAAACATAAGGAAGGAAACATAGAATAAAATAAAATACTTTGGGCCTTAATCTCAGATATGTTGGTGTCTGAATAGGGGCGGTATGGCATGGTCAGAAAGTCCAGCGTTAGCCTATGCCCTGGCTTGGGTGGGAATAAAGGCTGTCCATGGGTTGTGCCATGCTGGAGCTGAGCGTGGAGACCTTGCAGCTCTCGGTCATGGTGAGAGTCGTCGTCGCGGGGCCACAGGCTTGGGTCCTCTGTCTCGAGGCCAGGTCTCTCTGATGTAATGGACGGCTCGTGCTCTTGTTGTAACGTTGCCGCCATCGGCGGTGGGTCCTCAGCCTCCGTGGCAGATGTCGGGGTAGTATGTCCCTGGTGGCTTTGAGCCCAGTCTGGCCCGATCGTGCTGTATCAGGTGTTTGGCGTGGGAGTTCGCTCTGAGGGGGCCCGCTCACCTCCTGCTGCTCTCTTCCACTTGGTTCCGGCACGGTGACTCCATTTCACGGGCCTCTAGCTTTGCCCAGAAGTTAGCAAAGAGCCTGTCTACATTGTGGAGTAGACGCTCAAGCGTATTTTGGAGTGACATCGCGATTTGTTTCGTGTCAGGAGTCTCCGCCATTTTAAGATTCTTTTTTGCAGTTGTTTGGTCTTGTCGCTTGATGGCTTTTTGTAGCCGGCTAGTTGATGCTGGGTATGTCGGGGGGGACCGGGATGACCCCCACCGGTCCAAGGGGGGGGGGCAGCCTTGGACTATTTGCACTCCGCTGGGTATAGACCTCGACGAGCGGCCGTCTCTCCTCTGCCAACGTTTGTGTATGCCGCAAGCCTGATTGTCGGCGTTCCAGTGCCTAAACACCTGGAGTTTGGTATCGCTGGATGCACCGTTGAACCCTTATCTGGGTGGTCGTCGGTGGCAGGTCGGATGGGCAAGTGGCCCAGGTAAATCTACGTTTAACGATCCCAGTCTGTGGAGCTCAGGCGATACACGTCTGATCAGCTCTGCATCCAGGCTCCGCCCCCCTTAAGCCTGTTTTTGAATGTTGATTACATAACATTGTTTCAGCTTTATTATTCTCCAACATTGCTTTTTATTTCTTTTTCACCTGATCCTTTTACTTTACACCACATTAATTTTATGTACAGATGTACTCAAAATTATTCAACACCATTGAAAATCAGATTTATTGTAAACAATATACAAGCTTTCAGCTGTATGCAATGAACAAAACAAACAAACAAAAGCAATTGAAATAGATCAACACAACGAATGCTTCGACTAGTTTTACCAAATTCAACTGAAAATGCAACTTATAATGACTTCTCCAGTCTCATAATAATGTGGGGGAAAGAGGCTGTGATGTGGATATGGTGCAGTAGTGGGGGGATAGAGGTTATGTGGGGGCTAGGGGCTGTGATGGGTGTTATGGTGGAGATAGGAGCCGTGATGGGGTTATGGCGGAGATAGGGGTTGTGATAATTCATTTAGAACAATATTAAAGGAATACTATAGGGTCAAGAACACAAACATGTATTCTTGACCCTATGGTGTTAAAACCACCATCTAGCCCCTTCCCAGTTCCCCTTGCCTCCCTAAAAATAGTAAAATCTTACTTGTATTCCAGTCTGCAGCTGCAGCCTCTGTCCCTGATCTGCCTGCTTACAGCTGACATTTTTAGAAGTGATTCTGTGAACCAATCATAATGCTTTCCTATATGATTGGCTGAGACTGTCAAGGAGGTAGATCAGGGGCAGAGCCAGCGCAAGTCAAACACAGCCCTGGCCAATCAGCATCTCCTCATAGAGATGCATTGAATCAATTCATCTCTATGAGAAAAGTTCAGTGTCTGCATGTAGAGGGTGGAGACACTGAATGTCAGTATTGCACAGTGTGCAGCACTGCCCCAGGAAGCTCCTCTAGTAGCCATCTGAGGAGTGGCCAGCAGCGCTGTATGTGCTGCAAGGCAAACAAGGCATTTGCCTTGGGCAGCACTTTCCAGGGGGCGGCAAAAACGTTGTCCCCCAATTCCCAGGCAAATCCCTTGTTAGCTCGGGGCAGGCAGCTAGTTGAGCTCCAGGTGGGCAGTCAAGGGAGCACTGATTTGTGAGCTCTTGTGAGCTGTCCCTGCTCAGCTCCCTGATGTCACATTCCGGCTCCCGGCATCACGCTGAGGGAGCTGAGCAGGGACAGCTCATAAATCAGCGTTCCCTCGTCTCCCGCCTGCCCAAACAGCCCTGCCAGCAGCCCCACTGGACCCCAGGTAAAAAAAAACCACCCAGCTCTCCCAAAGTTAGGGAGGTTGGGTGGATTTAAATTAAAATAAAAAAAAATAATCTATGAGTGTTGGGGGAAATGTGTATGTGTGTCTGGCTGGCTGTCAGTGAGTGTGTGTATATATCTGTCAGTGTGTGTCAGTGAATGTGTGAGAGAGTGTGTGTCAGTGTGTATATCTGTCAGTGTGTGTCTGTCAGGGAATGTGTGTGTGTCTGTGCGTGATTGTGTGTGTCTGTCAGTGTGCGTCTGTGAGGGAGCCTGTGTGTCTGAGTGATTGTGTATGCCTCTCAGTGTGTGTCTGTCAGAGAGTGAGTGTGTGTGTGTCTGCGTCATTGTGTGTGTATGTCAGTGAGTGTGTGCGTGTGTGTCAGTGATTGTGTGTGTCTGTCAGATTGTGTCAAATCAGTGTGTGTGTATGTCAGTGTATCTGAGATTGTGTGTCTGTCAATCAAAGTGTGTGTTAGTCAAGAAGAGGTGTGGCCTTGACAGGAAGAGGCAGGGAATGCCCGAGTTCCGTTATGCCTAGGACAGCACAGATTCAAAATACACCACTGGTGGCCAGTGAAGTTATCACTAGGCGGTAATGTAAACACTGCATTTTCTCTGAAAAGAGAGTGTTTACTGCAAAAACACTGAAGGGAATGATTCTACTCACCAGAACAAATACAATAAGCTGTAGTTGTTCTGGTGACTATAGTGTCACTTTAAAATATTTTATTCTCTCATAACTAATTCATAAACATGTTTATTACATATTAACTTGTGTTTTGTGCAATGCAGTTAAATACAATAAACACACTGAGCAAACTAAAATGGCATCATATAAGATAATGGGGAAAAGGAGAGGCATTGTTTAACACAGGGATGGAGAACGTCTGGTCCGCAGGCCATATAAGGCCCGCATAATAATTGAAAAGCAATAGCCATAATGACATATAAATTATTTTCCCCCTGGGACTGTGAGTGAGAATTTGAGGGAATTAAGGAGGGAGGTGCTAGGGGCTGGTGCGGCCGCATTACAGCTTCTGGTGGCCAGAGGGAGCACTGTAGAAAATAAGATTTCTGTGCCTCTCCTGCTTTACCCTGCACTCAAGCTCATCCCTCACACTCAAGCTCTGCCCCCCAGGCTTAAAGGACCATTATAGTGCCAGGAAAACAAACTCGTGTTCCTGGCTCTATAGGGTCTTTGGGTCCCCCCCACCCTCATGGCCCCCCTCCCACCAGGCTGAAGTGGGAGGGAGGGGTTAATCCCTTACCTTTCTCCAGCGCCGGTCTCCCTCAGCGCTGGGGACTCTCCTCCTCCCGACATCATCAGCTGAATGCGCATGCACGGCAAGAGCCCCACGCGCCTTCAGTCAGTCCATAGGAAAGCATTTCTCAATGCTTTCCTATGGACGCTGGCGTCTTCTCACTGTGAAAATCACAGTGAGAAGCGCGGAAGCGCCTCTAGCGGCTGTCAATGAGACAGCCACTAGAGGCTGGATTAACCCTATGTTATTGCTATGTTTACAGCAGGCAGGGTTAACCCTAGATGGACCTGGCACCCAGACCACTTCATTAAGCTGAAGTGGTCTGGGTGCTTTACAGCAGGCAGGGTTAATCCTAGATGGACCTGGCACCCAGACCACTTCATTAAGCTGAAGTGGTCTGGGTGCCTATAGTGGTCCTTTAAGCAGCTGACCTTGCAGACAGGAAGAGGCTGGAAAGTGGAAACTTTACCTGCCAGTGTTCCCACAGCATTCAGTGCCAAGTAGGCTTACTCAGCAACACAAGACTAAGAGTAAGCTTGTGTGTTTATGTGCCTGTAAGTGAGAGACCTTGTCTGTAATGAGTATGTGTGTGTCAGTGAGCTTGTCTGGTAGTGAGCATGTGTGTCAGTGAGCTTATTAGTAAGCATGTGTGTGTCAGTGCCAAGTAGGCTCACTCAGCAACACATGACTAAGAGAAAGCTTGTGTGTTTATGTGCCTGCTAGTGAGAGACCTTGTCTGTAGTGAGCATGTGTGTGTCAGTGAGCTTGTCTGTAATGGGCATGTGTCAGCGAGCTTGTTTGTAGTGAGTATGTGTGTCAGTGAGCTTGTCTATAATGAGCGTAGCAGACTTGGTCCTCTGCTCGTTCGGTTGCCTGTACCCCCCTTGTTCGTTTCCTGAATGTAAGGTTAATTTTCCTTTTATACTGTCCTACTAAACACCGACCACACCCTGGCTCATAAACTTCAAAGAAGTCAATTAACTCAAGTGCTCTATCTACGTGGCCGCCATTTGTAAACCAAACACATGTGATTTATTAAATGGCAGCCATTTTGTCTCCTGAAAGCAGGCAGCGATACCTGGTCGTCGAATGCATGGAACGGTGTTTGGATACTTCACCTCGCGGTCCCCAGGAAAACTATACCATTGTCTGTTTCCCTCACAGACAAGCCAGGTGAGTGCTCTTTGAGGAAAAGTCACTACCGACTGGGGCGAGCATTCACTCCCTAAGAGCCAGGTGGAGCTTTTGTTTATGTTTGCACAGGAGCTCCCGAAAGTTGACCGGCCGATACCTCTTTCTTCCTGGAATTATTTTGGGCAAGACTGGGAGAGATTCTTGCCGCACCTTCTATTTGCTTACCAAGTGGTGCCCCAGGAATCAACAGGGTTCTCTCCATTAGAGCTGCTATTTGGGAGGCGGGTGAGGGGGCCCTTAGACCTAATAAGGTAACACTGGCATGGGGATGTTAGCCAGGACGGGACTCCTATAGTTCCATATGTGCTGGAGATCCGTGGCACAGAGCCGCTTTCACATATGGTGTGATCGGGGAGCCAGGGACCGCAGCTTTCGGGTAGGACAGAAAGTTCTAGTTTTTAAACCTGTCCGCGATGATAGGCTGCAGGCCGCCTGGCAGGTACCATATTGGGTGGTAGAGCATAAATTCGATACCACCTATATGATTGGGCCTTCCTCTGGAGCAGGAGGGTGATGCATGCTCCATGTGAACATGCTGAAACCCTACCATGAGCAGAGAAATTGTCATCGATCTGCTCCCCTGCCTCCGAAGACTTTGAAAATCTTCCCCTACCTGACCTCCTAGAGGACAGGAGTCAGACAGGCACCTTAGATGAGGTCAAGTTGGGAGAGCGATTGAATTCCCAGGAGCGTGTCCAGGTACAACAATTGCTAGAGGAAAAAGGGGCCACCTTCTTTGACGTACCGGGGATACACACCCCTGGCAACTCACTGCGTGGAGACCCCAAATCAGTTACCACTTTGCGAACCCCCTAACCAAATCCCTGAATCAGTAAAGGAGAACATGCATAAGGAGATCCAGGAGATGCTCCAGATGGGGATCATTGAATGTCCTACAGCCCCTGGGCCACCCTAGTAGTTCTAGTACCGAAGCGGGACAGTACGATCTGCTTCTGTGTGGACTACTGGAGGTTATAACGACTAGACTGTATTGGACGCATACCCTATGCCTCGGATCGATGAGTTGCTGGATAGGATTGCTAGGGGCCAGCACCACACTACGATTGATCTCTGTTAGGAGTATTGGCAGATCCCCCTAGCTAAAGAAGTCATCCCTAAGTCGGCCTTCATCACTCCGTTTGGCTTGTACCAGTTTCGAGTCATGCCGTTCGTGAGGACGAACACCCAGGCTACATTACAAAAGGATGGTAGACCACCTCCTAGATGGCTTCTAAGACTATGCCTGCGTGTATCTAGATGATTGTTACAGGAAGTAATGTTACTTCCTGGTTTGATTAGCTCAGTGAAGCTAAACTCGAGCAATTGCTCAGAGCACCTGCCTTGCAAAGACTTCTTACATGCATGCATTTTTATTGGGGCATATCTGTTAAACAGTGATTATTTTTTGTTGCATTTGGGCAGAGTATTGTCCCTTTAATGAAGCAGATTTGGTGTATAGGTCAATCATCCTGCAGACTCACTGCTCAAGTACTTGTTTTTTTTTTTAAGTAACATTTGTCTTTTCCTAATTTTCTAATCTCCACACGCTCATAAAACATTTCCTCTCTTTACATATTCTGACTTTAAAATGTGCATTTATAAACCCTTTCAGTTCCCCAGGAATATTTATCACATATTAGTAATCCCTGGGATTAAACATTATGTGTTGTATAGAAGACGTGTAATCACTGTTTAATGACTATAAGGGAATAAAAGGATTTCCTACTCTGGAGAAGGAGAGGAAGTTTGATTTTTTGTTTTCAGGGTTGGATAGACTGAGCAGATTATTCCCCTGCCAGGACCTGGCTCAGCCTCACACAACCCGCAGGCGCGCTGCCCTACCTCGTGAAACTCCTCTTCCTCGTCACTTCCGGTTAGGGGAAGCGGCTGGATCCTGTTCTGCACATGCGGCACTCCTGTACCTCTGCCACAGCAAGGTCCTGGAAGGTAAGTAAAGCTAGTCCTCAACAGTCACGTGAGCTTCTGACGTCATGTGTCAATCGCAGACCTCGTAAATACTTCCGCCTTGAGCCCTGTTGTCATGGAAATCAGCGCAATTGCTGTCACCGCCCCGGCGGCTCTCAGGGGCCCAATAATTGGAGATATCGGTAAGGGAGGAGAGAATAGTGCCGCGGTTTTATGTCAGCCTGTTGGTATTTCGGGTCATGTCGGATAGCGGGATGTTTTATCTCAGCGCTCAGTGTGTCAGACAGAAGGCTGCAGCCTCACAGCTACCACTAGCAAGGAAATACAGTGTCTGTCTGTGTCAGTCTGCAATGCATACTTCTCTACAGCACCGATCACAAGCTGTATTACTGACAGCTATGGCAATAACAAAGGGACATTATATTATACCCCACCTCCTCTACTCCCTCCTTCTACCATAATAGTCCCCTACTTTTACCATTATATACCCCTGTCTCTCCTCCTCCTCCTATCATAATATTCTCCTGTGTCCCTCCTCATCCTTAACCATAATATTCCCCTCCCTCCAAAATATCCCTGTCTTACCTCCTCCTTCTGCCATAATATTCTTATTCTTTGTCTTCCTGCAACCCTGATGGACATCCAGATTCATACCTCCCAAAGGTCTCTATTTAGGAAGGGAAGTCCCTTTTTCTTTCCTATCCAAATGACCCTCTTTGTAGTAACTCTCATGTGTCTGATGAGCTGTTGTTTGGCCCCGACACCGCCCCACCTCCTTGACAATTTCAGCCAATTCAATGCTTTTTCTATGGGAAAACATTGGATTGGCTGAGATCATCAATTCTTTAGGGGCGCACATCATTGTGGCGGCATTCCCAAATACTAAGGGGAATGCCGCCGGTCTCTTACCTATACGGCCGACGCCCGTCGGGTCAGCTCATGCTCTTGATCGGTCTCAGTCCGGCGGCATTCCCACATGGTTATGGGAATGTCGCCCATCACTCACTCCTGGTGATGGCTCCTCCTCCTCTCACAGCGGCCGGGTCTGTAAACGTTAGATTTAAAGGTTTTTTTAGTTAACCCTTGAAGTGCCATTTTATGATTGATCTGTGGGTGTGCCACACACACAAGCCCACAAACACATGCTTCCCTGCAGCCAATCAGGGAGTGCCTTAGACTATTTAAATCTGTTTTGTCCATTTCTCTGTGCCCTGTCCTGGTTTCCATTGTGGTTATCTGAGAGCGCGTTCCTGGTATTGATTCTAGTGTTTTTGACCTTGGCTTCCCTTCTGACTATCCGATCTCTGACTATTCTGTATTCTCCATTCCTTGACTCGTGACTTGTTCATTGTTTCCGTGATTTCTGCGTCTTGTCTTTATCCGGTCTTGTGGTTTTTTCCTTTATACGTTAAATCCGGCCATTCTAATGCCCGGTAATACGTTTTAGGATTTTCCTTTTATATCTACTTAAGTTCTGTGTGTTGGGCATCAGCTATTCCTGACATGATGTCAGCTAAGGAGGGGGAACAAGAGCATAGCCAGGGCCGGCAGATCCACACGGCACTGGAAATAAGGTGAGCTTTCACCCTTTTAAAACCCTTTAGTGACCAGAATGTTTTTGAATTTTCTTACAAGGGCTGTTTTTTTACATTTCTGCTGTGTTTGTGTTTAGCTGTAATTTCCCTCTTACTCATTTACTGTACCTACACATATTATATACCATTTTTCTCGCCAATAAATTGTCTTTCTAAATATACCATTATTTTCATCATATCATATAATTTACTATAAAAAAATTATAAAATATGATGAAAAAATAAAAAAAAAAACACTTTTTCTAACTTTGACCACCAAAATCTGTTACATATCTACAACCGCCAAAAAACACCCGTGCTAAATAGTTTCTAAATTTTGTCCTGAGTTTAAAAATGTTAACATGTTCTTAGCTTTTTTTTTTTTTTTGCAAGTTATAGGGCAATAAGTACAAGTAGCACTTTGCTATTTCCAAACCATTTCTTTTTCAAAATTAACGAAAGTTACATTGTAACACTGATATCTGTCAGGAATCCCTGAATATCCCTTAACATGTATATATTTTTAAAAGAAGACAACCTAAGGTATTAAACTTGGGGTATTTTGACTCTTTTCAACCATTTTACCACCAATCTATGCCAAATTAATCACCATGATCACATGGCCGCAACAGGGGTCTATGGAGCTGTCAGCAGGGGGAGCAAGTGTAGAGATGCCAAGGCCATATCGTCACAATATTATTTTGTGTCAGGACAAGTAGATTGTCCTGTTGGACCAGTAGCTTCGGCTACCACTTTAGTCCAATGAACAAGTAGATTTATTTTAAAAATGCCATACGCCTGGTATTGACATATGCATATACATTGCCACACACATAAAGATGCACATTGCCACACACAGAAACACACTAGCACTGCCTTACAGAGGCACACATAAGTACACACAGGTACACTCCAAGAGACACATACATACACACTGAAAAACATATTGACAGCTACGTAGATATACAATGACACTCACACACATGCACAGATACAAACACACAGATCCACAAACACTGGTACACACATACACACCACAGAATAGACTAATCTCTAAACTGGAGACAATTTATTGTAACAGTGTTTTCTAAGTTCAGTGTTGAACCTGCCATCTTATCATGCTATAAATACTTAGTGTAATCATTATAAATGAGGCCCTCAATTATGCTTAAAAAAAAAAATTATAATTGGCCTTTTCAATGATACTAAAATATTTATTGCGTATAGTTGAAACTAAAATATCCTGGATATATGTAAATTATTGTAGAGGCCTATCAACATACATTTTCAACACCTGTATGCACTATAACGACTTTATCTTTTGGAAGATGTTATAGTGCCCTAAACATGCTCCGTTTTGTCCAGTTTCCCAAATTGTTGTAGCTTTCTTGTATGAGAGCTAGAGAATGACTTCTAGCCAAGCCCCCCAATCCCTTTATATCAGAGAGCCAAAAAATACACTTCCCGCCTCTCATACCCAAAAATACCCAGAAATCAGCACACATGAACGAGCCTCTTAGAAGTGCGGTAATTTGTGAGTGGTGAGCTGTCCATGAACTCCAACTCATGAACACCATCACCGCGTGCATCCGTTTCAGCTTTTCATACAGAATTATAGAGTTCAATGATTCTCTATGAGAATAATTTCTTTGGCGCATCACATTAAGAACTGCACATATGTATAAGGTCCACACTGCTTTTGAATGAGAAGCATTGGATTGGACCACTGTCCTTTGACCTCATGACATCAAAAGGGGTGAAGCAGTATGCCACAAGGGAGCTACTGATGGCGCTGGAATAAGTAGCTGATTTATTTTACACACTATTTATTAACACATCACTTGTCATATTTCTACAATATTATTGAGACAAAGGGCTTATGTCACAGTACAGTGTTCTTTAAAAAAAAAAAAAAAAAAAAATTTTTTTTTATTATTTCGTCAATTAGGAAATTGGGCTGACAGAACACCTGTTCACGATGCTTCAAGAAATGGACAAGCATTACAACTGAAGGAGTTGATTGACAGTGGGATCTGTGTGAACCTGGTCACAGTAGACTCTATAACACCCTTACACGAAGCCTGCCTCAATGGGCATACTCACTGTGTTCAGTTACTTCTTGCTGCTGGAGCCCAGGTTTGTATTATGTCTATTTTGGATTTGTATTTATATCTTTTACATTACTCTTTACATTGTGGATTTTATACACCTTGACTCGAAGATAAAAAAAAAACAAAAAAAAAACTCCATCAGGGTTATTCACATAGTGATAATTCAAGGTGAATGTAAAGTGGATTTAAAATTTAAGGCAAACCTAGCTGAACTGGACACATTCTCAATGTCCGCTATGCTTTTAGTTCAGCTACTTTGGCCTTCACTCTGAATTCTCACTTTAGTAAATAACTCTTTCTAAGTACGAGTACAAAATAGAAGGTAATTTTGCAAAATTACAAAGTAGATAATGAATTTTGTTTTTATACCGTGTATTAAATGCAATCTTTGTATCTTTTACTGGGTCCTTATTAACCTCTATAATTCATTCTTTAGATTTTAATGTTAGGTTTTCTGTTTACCTATATATTATAAAGCACTGAGGAGAACTATATAACATATATTCAATGTTTAACTTTTTGTTTTGTTTTAAAGTTATATAGAACACATATTTTTACTAATACTGCCATTTTAATGTGCTCTTTATTCTATTTGGCATATACTGTCCTTTTACACATCTCTATCATTACGGTCTGAATCATACATACTAACACAAAAAAATGTGAGGCAGAGAAGAAGCTAGAATAGAACATATCTGTACTTCTGGTGTCCAGTCTTAGCCATAGTAAAAGGAAGGCAATTAATGCCTGAAAAGCAAAAACATAGTCTGACAAGCCAGGGTCAGGAGTACAGAGAGACAACCATGTGAAGAATTAAAACCTTAATCCAAAAGTAAAAATCAGAAACGCATACTCCGTAAATCACACACACTTGGACACATAAAACATAACAGGGCATAGCAGCAATCAAGAAGGGAGTTTATATAGTTATAAGATATTTCCTATTGGAAAGTGATATCTTCCTGTGCTAGTAAATGGAAATTATGCTGGAATGACACCATTGATAATGGCATGCTAGCATGATGTAGGTTAGCAATGTCTACCAAGGTATCTGTGGTAGCGAGTTGCACCAAAATGAATATGGAAAGGTTGCCTGATAATGGTGTCATTGGAGCTGGATCCAGTGTCAAAATCTATATGTAAAGTACGCACAGCACAGCCAGAGTTTGGTTATCGTTTCCTACAATACTAAATTTACTTAGAAGTCGCCTTCAATTCCATATAATTCACAGTTTATTGAATAACCATGTTTATGTAGCATTAATATTCTAGGTTAGGGGTAGGCAACTTCGGCACTCTAGATGTGGTGGACTACATCTCCCTTAATGCTTTGCCAGCATTAAATCTGTGAGAGTTTTATTGGAGACGTAGGTCTAAGTCTTTCTAGTCAGAAATGCAGTAATTCACCAAAATCTTTTTTGGTCCCTCTAACCAATAAAATGGTTCAGTATACATATCAATTTAAATTTTTTATTCAGGTTGATGCTCGGAATATTGATGGAAGTACACCTCTCTGTGATGCATCCGCTGCTGGCAGTCTTCAGTGCATAAAACTCCTTTTAGACAATGGCGCTAAAGTGAATCCTCCACTTTTTACTGCCTCCCCACTCCATGAAGCATGTATGAGCGGTAAGCATTAGGTCATTGTCAACTACTGAGAGTATGGCTAGCAGAGTTCTATAACCTCTTACAAGAATGTTTGCAATTAAAGGAACACTATAGGGTTAGGAAAACAAACATGTATTCCTGACCCTATAATGTTAAAACCATGATCTGGTCCTCCCTTGCCTCTATAAATATAGCAAAATCTTACCTTTATTGCAGTCTGCTGCTGCTGCTGCTAGCTCTGCCCCTGATCTGCCTGTTGGGCTGACATAATCAGAGGTGGTGTTCTGAGCCAGTAATGATGCTTTCACATAGGATTGACTGAGCTTGTCAAGGAGGCAGATCAGTGGCAGAGCACTAGTCAATCAGCATCTCCTCATGGAGATGCATTGAATCAATGCATCTATATGAGGAAAGTTTAGTGTTTTGATGCATAGGGTGGAGACACTGAATGTCAGAGCTGTGCACTGTGCATCATTGTCCCAGGAAGCACCTCTAACAGCCATATGAGGAGTGGCCAGTGGAGGTATCCCTAGGCTGTAATGTAAATACTGCATTTTCTCTAAAAAGACAGTGTTTACTGCAAAAAGCCTGAATGGAATGATTATACTCACCAGAACAAATTCAATAAGCTGTAGTTGTTCTGATGACTATAGTGTCCCTTTAAATTTTTTTTTTTCATTTTCTATATGTTTTTTATTGTAATTTATGTGATGCTGAAGGTTATAATCTCTACTATAACATTGCAGTTATATTTTAATTTCAGTTTCCAGTATATTTTAAACATCATCATTGAAACTATTGGATATTCTTCCAGTTGTATTTTTTGAACGCATATAAGTAATGCTAGTTAGACAGACTTATTGTAATTGTAAACTCTTTTAGGTAAATCTGAGTGTGTGAAGTTTTTAATAGATGTGGGTGCAAATCTTGAAGCTCATGATTGCCATTTTGGTACCCCCTTACATGTGGCCTGTGCAAGAGAACATATTGACTGTGCCAAAGCTTTACTCAGTGCAGGTAAGTAAAATCTAATTTTAATTATGAATTAATAGGTGGTAATATTTAAAAGAACATTATGGCATCCCTCTAAAATTTCTATTTCTCCATCTTGGTTATTTATAAACAGAAAGTGTATACATAATGTGTGCTACTTATAAATTTAATAAAATATAATATACCATGAGCATACAAAACATTAAACATACTTACTGTGAAATAGGATGACATGATGTATTGTGGTAAATATGTTTTTGTGGTCTGTTAAAGATGCTTCAATCAGTATATAATGGGAGAGACTGACCAAAGTAGGATTTGACTGACCAAAGTACGCATTGACATAAATGTAATGTGGATATATAGGGACTTTTGGCCAGGCTAAAGGGGTTTTGTATTAGGACAGGGATCTTGTATAAGGGGGGCTGACAGTTTTTTTTTTTTTTAAAGTTTACAAATTTGTGCAATACATATAAAAAAAAAAAAGTTAAAAAAATTGCCAAACACAGGACCCGCACCGGGTGCCAAATGCTCTAGGTACGCCCCTGTACCCAGGGTGAGATACTGCTGATGTTGTTGTACCTGGCATACCAACGACTTGTAATTTGAATGTGTTGATGTTGTGAATTACGGCTCATCGGGTTCACACTAGGAGTCTTCTGTGTGGCAGTGTGCATTCCCCCACCCTTTTTTCTTTCTGTACTCTCTCCCATATGATATAGTTTTCAATAAATTGCAAATATTTTAAAAAAGCCAAGAAAGTAAAAAGGCAGAGACACGCTGCAAACTAGCTTAAAATCATATTATTTATTGACATTTTATGTAAAAAAAAAAAAAAATGTTTTGCCAGATTGTATAATATATATATATATATATATAACTAAACATCCAGGCAGTACATTACAGATACTGAAATATCATCAAAATAACTCATTGTACCTCAACACAAATGGTTCGTGGTTTGTTTTTATGACACAACTGTGAGTGTGATAGAAATTAACATGGTCAAAATCTTTTGCGGAAAGATTTTGAAATCTTGCATGTAATATGTAAACATAACTGAAACTCTGTCTAAGCGGTATAATGTGCTCCTTATCATCCTTATTTGAGGGAGGATTTGCCATGTCTTAATATTATTTCCTACGCAATAGCATTTCCTCCAATGTGTTTTACCAGTGAGATGGTTTGCCTCTCACTAATGTGCAATTCCTTTTTTCCTCCAGTTTCCACTTCTCCTGTGCAGTGAGTAGGAAGTTGTGATGCAGAGCCTACTTGCTCACAGAGTTATCTATTCAAGGAGCATATTTTGATGTTCTTCTTGGAGTGTCACGTGAATGTGCGATGAGAAAATACAAATTTAATTAAAATACATGTTTTTTTTAAATAATTGATCTGGGTTTAATGTGTTAAAATATTCACTTTTTTAAATTTTATTTATATATATATATATATATATATATATATATATATATATATATATTATTTCTCTTTATTTACATTTCTTTTTATAAAGTGTTACAAATACAATACAAAAAAACAACAGAAAAAAATTATATGAACTTCGTAATAAGAGACTTTCCGAATACAGATAACTTGATAAACATAATTATTTAAGAGGATCTAATAAATACTTAAGTAAATCCTCTATATCTGTTCTTTCTATCTTTTAAGCTCTTCATACTAATCAAATAATTTATTACATCAGCATTGTTATATCTTATCATTTATCATTCTATATCAAAAACAGAAATAAAAGAAACAATCTACATTCATTCTAGCAAAAATAAATAATTCAATCCTCTTATTTTAATTTTATTATATTCATATTTCAATGTACCACTTGTATGAAGCAGAAATAGGCTAAGAATACATTTGCAAGTGTTCTACATTTTGGTTTTAGAAAACTGAAGAAATGTATTTAGAATGTAAATATAACATGTCGTGTTCCCTAGGAGCTAGTGTAAACGCTGCAAAGCTACATGAGACAGCACTCCACCATGCAGCAAAGGTGAAAAATAAAGATCTAATTGAGATGCTTGTTGACTTTGGAGGAAATGTATATGCCAGAGACAACAGGGGAAAAAAGCCTTCAGATTACTCCTGGCCAAATAGTCCGACTGCAAAATGTTTGGAGTACTATGAAAGTAAGCTTTATTTATGTGCCTGGTTATGAACATTTGATTAACTATTATAAAATAAGTTTAGTGCATCTGAATTAATCATGACAATAAAGCATGTGCTATTCTGGAGCAAAAGAGCTAAATTAAGAGCAAACACCATAGAAACCAATAGAATGACTCCATATTTAACATTTTGCACCTTGATAAGTCTCCCCCCCCCCCTCCCAATAGCTTATCAGGCCAATTATTATGATTACGGTGCTTATGTTTATACTATTGAAGTATACAACCTTTGTTTGAGTGACTCAAGACACTTATTAACAAAATAATAAATTTCTAACATATTTTGACATGCATTTATTATGTGGACTTCATATATAAAACATGCAGTATCATTCATCTGATATGTATTTCAACTTTGCTTTACTTGTAATGTGTTAATTCATAGTTTGCATAGACAGTGTAATAAATTTAAGTTATTGAACAGTTGAAAACCTTCAGAGTCTTAGTGATTTGATATGTTAATCAGGTCTATGATCACTTGTATCTCCTCGAAATATATCTAAACGCTCTTATATTACAGAAATGCCAAGGAACTTGTCCCAACTCTGCAGAGTCAGTTTGAGAAAAGCTCTTGGTCAAAGACCAGTGCAGAAAATCTCTAAATTGAATATTCCTCCACGACTCATAGGATATGTTTCATATGATTAAACTGATTAAATTGCAGCAAGATGCAACATTTTGTCTTTTAAAAGGTACGTTAACTATGCAACTGGAAATGGCACTTTGTTATACAATTCCTTACAGTTTCTTAAAATTTATAGTTGCAATGAATTTATTTTTCTAACTTAAAATGTGTAAAATAAAGTTTGAGTAAATCCTCACTGCAATTTGAATCTGATCTGAAACGATGGCTAGCTGCTCTTTAGGGTGCACTTTGAATTTAAATTTATTGTGCAGGATTATAGGAGAATACTGTGTGAATATTGTGTGAATATAAAATAATCCACATCTCCAAATAGAGATACATTTAATCAATGCATCTCCATGGGGAACATTAGCATCTCCATGCAGAGCGTGGGGACACAGAACACCAGTGCTGCACACTGTGCAGCAATGGAATAGGAACCACACCTAGTGGCCGCCTGAGTAACTGCCACTAGGAGTGTTACTAGGCACCAATGTAAACACTGCCTTGTCTCTGAACAGGCTGTGTTTACAATAAAAAGCCGGCAAGGACAGGCTATAAACACCAGAACAACTACACTAAGCTGTAGTTGTTCTGGTGACTATAGCATTCCTTTAAGTACAGAATTACACTTGGTTTCACGGTTTTCTTTTTTTGTTGCTCTGTCTTGTATTTAATAAAATAAAGGTTTTTTTTGGGTGGGTGGGGGGGGGGTGTTAATTTGAGACTCTTGGTATGTGGGTTTCTGTTTAGGCACATCAATTTAAAGACAATTTTAGTATATATGTAACTATATAGTATCCTCAATGTACTGATATTAATTATTCATTATTCCTCTTTCTCTTTAGTCCTCACAGGCTAAAAAGAAGACATTCGGTGACAAGTGGTAAAATTGGCCTGCAGTTCTAACAAGCTGGAAGAGTTGGTTGAAGTATCTTCATACAGAAATAGGATTACGTTTCAGAATGTATTGTGTGTTCTGACATTCCTGCATTACATAGCTTTCACAGACACCAAAGTGAAGTGTTATTGTTTTCCTTTTTTTAAATGTAAAACTGAGGCAGAATGTGATAACCTATTCCTCTGCTCCATGCTAAACTAGAAGTATTACAATTGAAAAAAATGTATATATCTATTGTATCAGAACCGGTCAGTACTACTGGGACTTTGACATTTAAGTTTAAAATTTAAACTTTCATCTGGATCTATATATGTATATAGTAATATATATTATTAATTTATACATTTTAAAGCAAAGGTCGCAAAATAATCTCCAGTTCTTTGACATTCGCACCTCAGGCAAAATCCCTACAGGCTGTATAAGCATCATAGAGTTTGCAGTTCCACAATATCTCGATCAGAATATTGTATTTATACATACAAAGCAGTAAACTAAGTCAGATGTGAATGCAAACATTTATTATATTTGTGTAAAAAAATAAAAATAAAAAAAAAACTGTTTACATTGGGGAATCCTGTGTGAAAATGTAATACAGATAATAATAGAGCATGTAGTCTGATCATCAACATGTTTGCAATAGTCTGTACAAAGCTTCTAGAAATAACTGTAGTCTTGTATATGTTTTTTTAAAGCAAAATGGTCAATTCTCTGACATTACATACTACTGAAGTCTTTACTGGAATGAACAGTGGAGTTAGGTTAAAAAAAAACCCACAAGTCTGCAGCACATCTGTATTTGGGACAATGTCATTGCTCCATGATACCCCAGATGTGATCATATGTGCACATTTGTCTGTGAATACGGCACTATGGTTATTTAGCTTAATTTGCAGGGTATACTCTGGCTATAATAGGACACAAGGTCTACAATTACCTTTTTTTTTTTTAATTTTTTTTTTTTTAAGTGATATCTCATAACTAACATTCATGCAAAAATCAACAAGATAGTTCTACTTTATTGTTTACATGCTTTATCTCAGGGGTGTTTATATGTGACAATACAGTCGTTATGGTACTCTAGTTAATGACATAAATGTTAATCAGCTGCTTGTAGTCTTTGCATCTTGTACAGTTATATGGCAGGTGTAGACCAGTAAACTGCGTTAACTGTTTCATGTCACTGTTTCTGACATAATTATACCTGTTGTCTGAATAGAATAATGTACATCAAGATAAAAAAGTTGCTATTTTACTAGTTCTTCTATCTGATTCTTCTTTTTCCTACATTTAAACTCTAATATCAACAGACTAGTCCAGTCTCTTCTGGTGGTTTCCATTCATTTGCATGAGCAATTCTTGTGTGTGCATCTCTGTTGTCCCTAACCCTGCCTTTTCTATTTAATTGAATTCAGTATTCCGTACATCTCAGCACCCAAGCCCAATCAGGTGGTAAATTAATATTCATCATTGTACGGTGATATTTCAGAATAGTTTTATAAATGTTAGATGCAGTCGACTATACATATTTCCCCCCCCCTCTTTTTACAGCAATGTTTCTATTATATATTAGCTGTAACTATGATTGAGCACACAATCTCTGGCAATTGCAGTGAGTGCCTGGAATGCCAGGAAGGCACATTTTTGATTAATTTTGTCTTGTGAATGAGCAGTCTCCTAGTTCATTATTTAACAAACACTACAAGCTTTAAAATGAAATCTAAAACCAGAAAGTTTCCTCCGCTGCTCCAATCAGCATATGCCACTTTCTCTAACTTCCCAATTCACATGCCACCCCCTGCATTTTCTTAATTACTATCTCTCTCCTCTGACATGTACTTTATACTTTATATATAAAATATAACCCATCCCCTCTACATTTCCCAAACTCATCATCTGTTGCCATATTTTCCCAATGAGCTTACTCCAGTTCCTTCTCCCCAGCAAATTATTCATGTGTTTAAGCCACTCAAACCATATTTTCTTATTTGCATTTCTCCAGTTCATAATTGTAGGCTCCTGTTCATAGCCGCTCGTCCAATTCTTCTAAATAACTCCACGCAGCCAAATTCATCCAGTTCACCTCTGCCCAGTCACATCCTTCAACAGAATACCCAATCCTAGCCACATCTTTCCCCACTACATCTCTCTAAGAACATGGTTCCCTTTACTCCTTGTACATACCCCCAGTAATAATTTCCTCCCTCCCATATCTATCCTTAGTACATCTCCCGGACCCACATCCCATCTATAAACATTTTTCCATATCTTTTATTATATCTCCACTCATCTCTCAGAGTATATCTTGCCTTATTATTCTAGCATATCTAATACAGACACACACATACTTACCTACAAACTCAAACACACAGCTACATTCATAATGTACTAGCTATTTACCTCTCACCTACCAGTTAGTGGGTAGGGCATGATTGTAACTGTTATTTATATCATATACATTTTTAGTATTGTGCCTATCTTGATGTCTCAATTGCTACCACATTTCAGCCTAACTGTCGCCTTATATCTGTATGTAATATAGATTTACTAAAGTTGCCAGTATGATATGTATGTAAAACAAAACAAATATCTAAACCTCATTATGTGCCCAAATTCTAGTTAAAATTATTAATGGAATTATAGAAGGTTCAAGTTAATTTCAATACCCAGAAGGGCTAAAGCCCAAAAAATTTTTTCTAGAAACCTATGTCTAGCTCAACTCAAGAAATCAAAAATACAAAACATTTGTTGCAATCATATTATTACTCTTCATTCCCACTGACAAGACTTAAACAGTAACATCATTATCATAGAACGTGTACATCAGTGAGTACCTGAAGTATGTCAAAATCATGGACTTTCGGTAAATCATTATTGGGAAAAAAATAGATTTGAAACCGGTACAACAAGTATTCTGGATTAATTTTTTTATTTATTTTTTTGTGATTTACTCCAATCTAATAATTGTGAATTTTTTTGTATTTATTAATTCCCTTTTGAAATGATTGTAACTGTATGTAGATATTTTTTTATTCTTTATTTTATCGTGCACATAACATACAGAGAAGGAAGCAATGCCACAACAGCTCTTGCTCATGTGACGGTCAACGCTTTACATTTGTCTGGAATATCAAAACTTTGCACATTTTATAATATATTATAGATTCAACATGAGTTAAACTAACATGTCAGGTTAAGGGAGACTAGGAATAATCTCAGGTTGAGCATATGGACATTGAAGAGGATTAAGAGAATACAATTTTAACTGCAACGTTTAACATTTATAAGGTGTAAAGGTTATTAAGATATAGCGTGCTTAATAACTATTAGCTTGCACTGTGCTGGTGCCCCTCCACCATCGACTGTTATGATCTCAACAAAGGTGTGAGCCTAAAATTGCATAGAGTTCAGCTGGGTTGAGCTTTTTGGTAAAACTAAGGGTTAACTTTGTGTGAGATGGAAATGGTTAATAATCATACGGTAGCTTAAATCCCGAGTAGGAGGTGATGGCGATATGACATTACAGGATGTTCCTTTGTCTTGGGCCTCACGTCCCAAAGAGTCCCCTTAACCTATGCCTTCAAGAGTCTCTTCCCATCGCTGTATCCCACAGAGGGACTCACCTATCCCCGCTTTCAGGCCCGAGTGCCTCAGAGATGTACTTGTCTGCTTGCATAGGTGGAGGTCTTTTGCACACCTCTCATCGATGTGCGCCGGTTCTGGATGGGTCCGTCTCAGGTTGGGGCGCATGTTCTTCCAGGCTCTGGTGTCAAGTTGCTCCGTGGGTGCATGCTTGGGTGATGCTGGCAGTGTCTTGTGTAGGGTGGTCTTTGCTAAGTGGGTTTCTCAGCCGGTGGAAGACCCCGGTTTCTTCTGTGCCATTGCTTGGCCGGGTGAACCACTTGAACGGTAGCGGTAAGATGGCACCCTTGGTGAGTCCACGACCGGAGCATGTGTCGTTCGTCGAGTTTCTTCCAGAATGTCTAAAATGCAGCGTCTAGCCACGCCAGGATTTCAGGCTCCTGTGTTGTGTCAGATAGCCCGGGTTTGCTCTCTGCTATTTTTGAGGCAGCTCGCCTCTGCTGGAGTTGCTGCCACAGCCTCTGGAGGGGCCTTCCTGGGATCGGCATAACCCCCACCGGTCCATGGGGGGGGGGACGAGAGCTCACAATCAAACGTTCAGCCGTTGAAGGTGACAGGGGAGCAGCCTTGAGGAGTGTTTCAGTGTTTCTTGCCGGTTGTGCCACATATTTGGTGTCTTCAGGTAGCCCCCGGTTTCGCCTTGCCGTTAGGTGCTCGTGTGAGGCGATTGGGTCGCTTTGTAGGCTCATAACCCGGGAGATATGCCCGCAGGAGCAACTCTTTCCTGCATCCTCTCGGCTCAGCGGTCAGGCCCCACACCCCCAAATTAATTGCTTTTATGGCTTTGTGGTAGTTTTCATTGTAAAAGTCTAGTTTTGCAGACGTCATTCTACAATTTTTCTGAAGCTGCTAATACATAGTGTTTCAGGCAGTGTTTTCCAAATTCCTATGGTAACATTATCAGAAATCAAGATTCTCAAGGGAATGTTTCTCCTTTCTTATTCCTCCAATTTTGGACGATTTTTTGAGTACAGTGGCCTCCTTTCACTTATCCTAGTTGTTTTAATATATTTAGACACAGCAGTGTCACATGTTCATCCTCACCTTGCGACATTGATAGTGGTCGCCTTGCCAATAAACGCAGTAGTGCCGTTTAGCAGCCATGTGTCAATGTGTCTGACCCCTGCAGCATGTTGATGGACGCCGGCCGCTGTGGATCCACACTAATTTATAACCCCACAGCATGGGAGACGTTGACGTGCGTGTGACGTTACATAAAGGACACTCGCGCACGTTCTGGGGTCAAAGGCTAGTTTTGGCCAATCGGATCCACAACAGGGATATTTAGGCTTGCATATTCCTTCTGCTCATTGGTTTCCCTAGTGGTTGTCCGAGAGTGTATTCCTGAGCGTTTGTTATTCTGGTTATTGACTTTGGCTTCGTTTGACTTCCCTGCATTCTGGTATCCCTGACTTTTGGCATTCTCTCATCGTTGTTTCTCCTTCTGTATCCCTGACCTCGGCAAGTATTCTGACTATTCTCTGGTACGTTAAGTCCGGCCATTCTAAGGCCCGGTAAGACGTTACGTTTTATTCCTAGGTGTGATACAGTTCTATGTGCTGGATCAACTAGTAATCCTGACAAGCAGTATAGTTCAGTGTTTTTCTAATTGTGTTAACAGACCGATTTGCTTGTTCACATTAACAGGCTGAAGGAAAGAATATAAGGATTCTTTTTTTTTGGTACCTTTTTGAGATGTGTAAAATTAATTAAAATCCAGTTAAAGAGATATTTGCCCAGACTGCCAGTTTCATTCCAGGGTATATGATGTTACAAAGGAAGAGAAGAAAAGATAAGGGAAATTAATAGCTTTACAAGAGTACTGCATCATGCATAAACTGCAGTATTCAAACCTTTTTATGCAGATTGTAAATTTCCGCCGTGTGGGACGAGCATGGATGGGGAGCCAACCTGGTCCTCTATCGCCGACACATTGATGATCTAATTTTTATTTGAAAAGGCCCTGAGTCCATTTTAAATTTAAAAAAAAAAATCTTAATAGATTAATTAAATTAAAGGACCACTATAGTGCCAGGAAAACAAACTCGTTTTTCCTGTCACTAAAGGGTCTTTAGCCCCCCCACCCTCAGGATCCCACTCCCGCTGGGCTAAAGGGTTAAAATCCCTTCAGCCACTTATCTTTCTCCAGCGCTGGGCTCCCTCAGTGCTGGGGAACTCTCCTCCCTCTGCCGACGTCAGCGCTGAATGGGCATGCGTGGCAAGAGGCGCCGCGCATTCAAACCGCCAATAGGAAAGTATTTCTCAATGCTTTTGGACATCCAGCATCTTCTCCCTGTGATTTACACAGTTAGAAGCGCGGAAGCGCCTATAGCAGCTGTCAGTGAGACAGCCACTAGAGGCTGCATTAACCCTCAGTGAAACATAGCAGTTTCTCTGAAACTGCTATGGTTTCAGCTGCAGGGTTAACACTAGAGGGACCTGGCACCCAGACCACTTCATTGAGCTGAAGTGGTCTGGGTGCCTATAGTGGTCCTTTAAGTAACAATTACAATAAGACCTATATTAATTTTATAGACTTGGATATCTATGTAGAGGATGATATTTTTTTGTTTGTTTTTAAAGAAAGCTTACTTTTTTCAAAATAGTCTATACTAATACCTTCATTGACCCTACAAGTTGTCATTATGGACCCTGGCTTGGCAGAACCCTGGCTTACCCAGAAGCCAATTATTATGGATAAACAGAAACTGTACTGATCCTACTGTCTTTAACAGTCAAGCAAATGTTCTAAAAGATAGACAAGTAGAAAACATTTTAATGCGATCTCGACAGAAAGGTCCTTTTAACCCCTTAAGGACTGGACTGTTTTTGCGATGTTGTACATTTGCGACCAGGAATATTTTTACACTTTTGTGGTGTTTGTGTTTGGCTGTAATTTTCCGCTTTCTCATTTACTGTTCCCATACAAATTATATATTGTTTTTTTCAGGACAAAAGGGGCTTTCTTTACATACCATTATTTATATAATCTCATGTATTTTAATTTAAAAAAAATACAAAAATCTGATGAAAAATTGAAAAAATACATGTTTTTTGACTTTTACTTGAAAAATCTTTTACTCATCTACAAAAGCGAATGAAAAAAACTGCTAAATAGATTCAAAATTTTGTCCTGAGTTTAAAAATACCTAGTGTTTACGTGCTTTTTTGCTTTTTTTTGCATGTTATAGGGCTATAGGTACAAGTAGGATATTGCGGTTTAAAAACATACATTTTTAAAATTTATCAATAGTGACATTGTAACACTATTATCTGTCATAAATCTCTGAATAACACCCCACATGTACATATTTTTTTTAAAGTAGACAACCCAGGGTATTCAATATGGGGTATGTCCAGTCTTTTTTAGTAGCCACTTAGTCGAAAACACTGGCCAAAGTAAGCATTCATATTTGTTTGTGTGTGAAAAAAGTAAAAAAACTAAATTGAACGCTAATTTTGGCCAGTGTTTGTGACCAAGTGGTTACTAAAAAAGACTGGACATACCCCATTTGCAATACCTTGGGTTGTCTTCTTTTGCAAATGGTATGCCATCATGGGGGTAATTCTCATTCCTGGGCTACCATACGCTCTCAAAGGCAACGTAACCAACCTGGCCATTTTCAATGTAAAAATATTTCACCCATATATTTGACCTTGTAACTTTCAAAAATGCTATAAAACCTGTACATGGGGGGTACTGTTTTACTCGGGAGACATCGCTGAACACAAATATTAGTGTTTAAAAACTGGAAAACGTATCACAACAATTATATCATCAGTAAAAGTGCTGTTTGTGTGTGAAAAATGCAAAAAAAGTAACTTTCACTGACAATATCATGTGATATGTTTTACTGTTTTGAATCACTAATATTTGTGTTCAGCGAAGTCTCCCGAGTAAAACAGTACCCCCCATGTACAGGTTTTAGGGTGTCGTAGAACGTTACAGGGTAAAATACAGTGCTAACAAATTAAATTCTCTGGAATTTCGGCCTGGGTTGGCAGGCAGGTCCCTCAAATTGCAATCAATAAAATTACTGAATTATGTAAAAATATTACATAAATACGCACGTAGAATTTAAATATATATGCATATTTATATATTTGAAGTCTACGTGTATATTTATATAATTATTTATGTAATTTTGTATATGGACGTATGTATATTTCTTATTATTTTTATTTATTTTTATATACATAGATATATATACAAATTCATTCTAAGTGTATTTTGATATAAATATATATATATTAATTTTAAAATACAGTTAGAATAAAATTTCATATAGCTATATAATTTTTTTTAAATTTTTTATTATTTAAAAATTTTTTTTTAATTTAAATTACTTATTATTTATATTTTATAATAATATAATATATATATATAGTTATTATATATATTATATATATATACGTGTGTAATTTAATTATAAGTGTATTTTATATTAATATAAGTACATATTAATATAAAAATACACTTAGTATGACATTATATATATGATATATAGACATATATTATATAGATATAATATATGTCTATATATCATATATACACATATATAATTATTTTTTAATTAACACTAACTTTATTTTTTTTGATTTTACACTAGCAGGGAGACTGCCTGTCAGCACAGACAGTCCCCCTGCAGGCAGACACATGGACACCTATTGTGACCATGTGATCGCTGTGTTAAGCGATCACATGGCCACAGGGGTCCTAATCTGCCGTGGGGAGACTGTCTGGGCTGCAGGCAGTCTCCCCACAACCGGAGGAACACTGATCGCCGCCGGGGGAACGACGGCGATCAGGTAAGTACCCCCAGACCGTTAGGACGGTTCAGGACCGTCATCGGTCCTCAAGGCAAAAATGCCGATGACGGTCCTGAACCGTCCTCGGTCCTTAAGGGGTTAAATTATAACACAAAACTTGTAAACAAAAAATGTAAACAAATATTGGGATATTCTTAAGGACTGAGCCAAATGTACATGTTGTGATCAAAACAAAACAAAACCTGGAATTTGCGCTATATGTCTGTTCGGGCGTAGTTCGCCTCTTTCATATTAAGTGCACCCACACTTATTATATATCATTTTGTTCAGGGGAAACTGGGCTTTCATTTAACATCAAATATTCAGGCATGAAACATAATTTAATATGAATAAAATATAAATAAATGGGAGAAAATAATTTTTAAATTATTTTAGTTCTATGTGACATTTTAACTGTGAATGTCATAATACTGTTTGCTTTTGCTGCAATAAAATACACATATTTGTATTCAGAGATGTCTCATGTGTAAAACAGCACCCCCTATGTACAGGTTTTATGGGGTTTTGAGAAGCTACAGGGTCAAAAAAGCACGTTAAATTTTTCAGTTTTTTTCACATTGAAATTCGCCAGATTAGTTACTTTGCCTTTGAAACCAAATGGTAGCCCAGGAATGAGTGGACATACCCCATTTGCAATACCTTGGGTTAACAACTATTG
Source organism: Pelobates cultripes (assembly GCA_933207985.1). Classification (NCBI taxonomy): domain Eukaryota; kingdom Metazoa; phylum Chordata; class Amphibia; order Anura; family Pelobatidae; genus Pelobates; species Pelobates cultripes. Next base: position 154,097,694 of record OW240914.1, on the reverse strand, counting down.
CAAATGGTATGCCATCATGGGGGTAATTTTTAAAAGCCAAACAAAGGTCACCAGATGACGGGGGCTGCCAGGGTGGACACAACGATACCCAACAAGCGACTACCTACCCGGTACGTGCCTGACACACTGGCGCCCCCTACCAGAAGAGCAGGTACAGGAGAGACGGCCGCTCCCCCGCAGCTTAGAATGCCTGGAAACTTAACACAGAGCCTGCGTTCCCCCCCCCTGGACCGGTGGGGGTCATCCCTGTCCCACCCACACAAGCAAGTGTACAAGCACTCACCAAAACACACGCGAAGCACAGAGGCCACACGTGGAGCAGGCAATATGGTGCCCAACCCACAGACCTCAGCTCTGCACATAATCGAGAGGGAAACTAAACGCTGATACGACCGCATCTTTGGTGCCCTCTGGGAGAAGCTGGTGGCCCTGATGCAGTCCCCCCAAAAGGGACCCCCACCTGGCGATATGAGGCAGGGTCCAAAGCATGGAGGCACAAGGGGAGATAAGGCGAACCCCAGGAACCCCATCCGCAAGAAGGGTAACCCAGTAACCTGGATTCGCACAAAGGCCAATCACAGCCCGCACAAAACGACTGAAACACAAGAGACACTCAAGGCACAGCTCCAAAGGCGGCCTTACAGATGTACAGAGACCCGACCTAAACTCCGGAAGGGCCCAGACTGGACAAGAAGACAGTAGAAGGAAAAGCACAAAATGGCTGCCATGAAACTTCCATATCGTGAAGGCAATGGCAGGCGACCGCACCAAAAAATACCCAGCACAGCCAAGACCCTACGCTGCCTGCCAGGTGAACCTGCTCTCTACAGGGGCGCCCTTACTCACCACACGACCGGAATACAGAACATGGGGCACGTGATCAGAGCAGACCACGATCCGACAGGGTTGCTGCCCGGCGAACTACACTGGCACAGAGCCCATCCACAACCAACGAGGGAGGTGACCCCGCAACGCTTTGGGCCCACCCGCCAATCCTTCAGAGCTGATGTCGGCTGATCAAGGCGGACTGACCCAGAGACAATCTGCGTCCCTGCAGGCCCTACAGCAGAGACACTGCAAGATCCCACCGCACAGTATGTCTCACAGTATGGCCCTGGCAAATCGCAGCAGAGACTGTTAGTTCCATATAGCAGCAGTGGAGCAAGCAATACAGTATATTAACCACAGGCAATTAGCTCATTAATCATAGATCATATAGCAGTTACTTATCCATTGCAAATGTGTTCTCATGCATGTCAGTATTACCTTTTAAAAATGCGCAGACTCCACTAACTGCTTTCAAATGTTACGTCTATTAACCCACTCGAGACCTTCAAAGCGTCTTACTCTTGTTTTTATGCAGGGCATCTTTATGCTTAGAGAGAATAGAAACATGACTACACAACGTAGGCTAACTCTAGCAATGTTAACCCCTTAGCGACCGAGGACGGTTCAGGACCGTCATCGGCATTTTTGCCTTGAGGACCGATGACGGTCCTGAACCGTCCTAACGGTCTGGGGGTACTTACCTGATTGCCGTCGTTCCCCCGGCGGCGATCAGCGTGGCTCCGGTTGTGGGGAGACTGCCTGCAGCCCAGACAGTCTCCCCACACTGATTTAGGACCCCTGTGGCCATGTGATCGCTCAACACAGTGATCACATGGTCACAATAGGTGTCCATGTGTCTGCCTGCAGGGGGACTGTCTGTGCTGACAGGCAGTCTCCCTGCATGTGTAAAATCAAAAAAAATAAATAAAGTTAGTGTTAATAAAAAAATTTAAAAAAATTATATATGTGTATAAATATGGTATATAGACATATATTATATCTATATAATATATGTCTATCTATCATATATATAATGTCATACTAAGTGTATTTTTATATTAATATGTACTTATATTAATATAAAAATACACTTATAATTAAATTACGCACGTATATATATAATATATATAATAACTATATATATTGTATATATATATTATTATAAAATATAAATAATAAGTAATTTAAATTAAATAAAAATTTTTAAAATAATAATAAAAAATTAAAAAAAAATTATATATCTATATGAAATTTTATTCTAACTGTATTTTAAAATTAATATATATATATTTATATCAAAATACACTTAGAATGAATTTGTATATATATCTATGTATATAAAAATAAATAAAAATAATAAGAAATATACATATGTCCATATACAAAATTACATAAATAATTATATAAATATACACGTAGACTTCAAATATATAAATATGCATATATATTTAAATTCTACGTGCGTATTTATGTAATATTTTTACATAATTCAGTAATTTTATTGATTGCAATTTGAGGGACCTGCCTGCCAACCCAGGCCGAAATTCCAGAGAATTGAATTTGCTAGCACTGTATTTTACCCTGTAACGTTCTACGACACCCTAAAACCTGTACATGGGGGGTACTGTTTTACTCGGGAGACTTCGCTGAACACAAATATTAGTGATTCAAAACAGTAAAACATATCACAGCGATGATATTGTCAGTGAAAGTGACTTTTTTTGCATTTTTCACACACAAACAGCACTTTTACTGATGATATAATTGTTGTGATACGTTTTCCAGTTTTTAAACACTAATATTTGTGTTCAGCGATGTCTCCCGAGTAAAACAGTACCCCCCATGTACAGGTTTTATAGCATTTTTGAACGTTACAAGGTCAAATATATGGGTCAAATATTTTTACATTGAAAATGGCCAGGTTGGTTACGTTGCCTTTGAGAGCGTATGGTAGCCCAGGAATGAGAATTACCCCCATGATGGCATACCATTTGCAAAAGAAGACAACCCAAGGTATTGCAAATGGGGTATGTCCAGTCTTTTTTAGTAACCACTTGGTCACAAACACTGGCCAAAATTAGCGTTCAATTTAGTTTTTTTACTTTTTTCACACACAAACAAATATGAATGCTTACTTTGGCCAGTGTTTTCGACTAAGTGGCTACTAAAAAAGACTGGACATACCCCATATTGAATACCCTGGGTTGTCTACTTTAAAAAAAATATGTACATGTCGGGTGTTATTCAGAGATTTATGACAGATAATAGTGTTACAATGTCACTATTGATAAATTTAAAAAATTTATGTTTTGAAACCGCAATATTCTACTTGTACCTATAGCCCTATAACATGCAAAAAAAAGCAAAAAAGCATGTAAACACGGGGTATTTTTAAACTCAGGACAAAATTTTGAATCTATTTAGCAGTTTTTTTAATTCGCTTTTGTAGATGAGTAAAAGATTTTTCAAGTAAAAGTCAAAAAACATGTATTTTTTTCAATTTTTCATTATATTTTTTTATTTTTTTTAAATTAAAATACATGAGATTATATAAATAATGGTATGTAAAGAAAGCCCCTTTTGTCCTGAAAAACAATATATAATTTGTATGGGAACAGTAAATGAGAGAGCGGAAAATTCCAGCCAAACACAAACACCACAAAAGTGTAAAAATATGCCTGGTCGCAAATGTACAACATCGCAAAAACAGTCCAGTCCTTAAGGGGTTAACTTCTGTTTGGCGTTTCCTTGCTTAAATATACATAGTTTAACTTTTAAACGTATTATTTCATTTAGTAGCTGCTAAACTGCAAACCGTGCTTATACAGTATGACTACGATAGCATAGCAGAACTAGCATTAATAACTAATCGTCAGTTTATATCATTGTATGTTAGCTAATCTTACTTCATCAATCTGTCTAATTAAGCATGCTTAAAAAAACATAAAATTGTACGAATTCTCATGCCACTGTCAAAATGTTCTGTATCTTGCAATATGCTGTTGTGGCGACCGTTAATATAATGTACCTACCTGCACAACAAAAATAAAGAATAATAAAAAAAAAAATAGTAAAGCGTATCACAACAATTATATCGTCAGTGTAAGTGCCATTTGTGTGTGAAAAATGCAAAACATTTCACTTTCACTGATGAGATCATCGTTGTAATACATTTTACTGTTTTGAAACCCTAATATTTGTGTTCAGTGAAGTCTTCCTAGTAAAATAGTACCCACCATGTACAGGTTTTATGGTGTCTTAGAAAGTTACAGGGTTAAATGTAGTACTAGCAAATTAAATTCCCTGGACTTTCGGCCTGGGTTGTCAGGCAGGTCCCGCAAATTGTAATTAATAAAATGACCTAACTATGTAAAATTATTACAGAAATATATACGTAGAATTATTGACCTGTGTGTGTGTGTGTGTGTGTGTGTATGTATGGATGTATGTGTGTGTGTGTATATATATATACACCCTGTTCCAAATTATTATGCAAATGATATTTTTCTAATTTACCTAAATAATTGATGTAAATAACAGTCAGCATCATTCTCATGTTATCAACTATTAAGAGTACAATTCAAATTTTATTGAACAAACCTCCTAATGATAACAGTATTTTTTTTAAACATAAAAAACTTACAATGCACTGTTCCAAATTATTACGCACAGTAAGTTTCAAAAAACTTTATAGGTTGTAAAGAACTGAAAATTGTCATTTGTTGTGTTTGACGCATATTTACTGAAATCAAAAGCTATTTCAATCAAACTTATAACAACATTTTAAGTTTTTAAACATTTTAACAGGTCACGTTACATTTTAACATAGGACCCCTTATTTGATAGCAGCTTCACAAATCTTGCATCCATTGAACTTGTGAGTTTGTGGACAGTTTCTGCTTTAATTTGTTTGCAAGATGTCAGAATAGCCTCCCAGAGCTGCTGTTTGGATGTAAACTGCCTCCCACCCTCATAGATCTTTTGCTTGAGGATGCTCCAAAGGTTCTCAATAGGATTGAGGTCAGGGGAGGATGGAGGCCACACCATGACTTTCTCTCCTTTTATCCCCATAGCAGCCATTGATGCAGAGGTATTCTTTGCAGCATGAGATGGTGCATTGTCATGCATGAAGATGATTTTATTACGGAAAGCATAGTTCTTCCTTCTGTACCAGTCAGAAACTCCACATACTTTGCAGAGGTCATCTTTACACCTTCGGGGACCCTAAAAGGGCCGACCAGCTCTCTTCCCATGATTATGGCCCAAAACATGACTCCACCACCGCCTTGCTGATGTTGCAGCCTTGTTGGAACAGGTTGGCCACCACCAACCATCCACTACTCCATCCATCTGGACCATCCAGGGTTGCATGGCACTCATCAGTGAACAGGACTGTTTGAAAATTAGTCTTCATGTATTTTTTTACCGTTTCTGCTTGTGAACATTGGTTAGTGGTGGCCTCATAGAAGGTTTATGCACAGTTGCAAGACTTTGGAGGACTCTACACCTTGATGTCTGTGGGACTCCAGAGGTTAGTGGTGGCCTCATAGAAGGTTTATGCACAGTTGCAAGACTTTGGAGGACTCTACACCTTGATGTCCGTGGGACTCCAGAGGCACCAGCAGCTTCAAATATCTGTTTGCTGCTATGTTAGGGTATTTTAGCAGCTGCTCTCTTGATCCGATGCATAGATCTGGCAGAAATCTTCCTCAATGTGCCTTTTTCTGCACGAACCCGTCTGTGCTCTGAATCAGCCACAAATCTCTTAATAGTGCGATGATCCCGCTTAAATTTTCGTGAAATATCTAATGTTTTCATACCTCGTCCAAGGCATTGAACTATTACACTCTTTTCGGCAGCAGAGAGATCCTTATTCTTCCCCATATTGCATGAAAATAGTGCTCTGCTTAATAATGTGGAACACCCTCCTTTAGTAGTTTTTCCTTAAATTGGGCTCACCTGGCAATCTAATTAGGTGTCCGAGATTATTTTCAGTGATCAAAAGAACCCTGAGACACAATGCCATCCATGAGTTAAACTGAAAAACAAAATATTTAATGTTTGTGACACTTAAATAGAACTTGCATAATAATTTGGAACAGGGTGTAGTTGATACAGACCAGAATTTGCCATGTAATCAACCCATCTGTATGTATATATGGTCTTTTGATGCTCAATAAAATACAAATTGAAAAAAATAAACAACAACCTGAACCGGAAGAAAAACTACACCACAAATAAAATGAGAGTGCTCTACTCAGTCTGGCCTTTTAAGATGGGAAAGAACTTTACAAAGGCCTCCCCATGCGTTGAAATCTAAGTCAGAACACTTTGATTGGTTGGCTTGTAAACCAACCAATCAAAGCACTTTGACAGGCAAGATTCGTCTCTCATGAGCCTGTGGAATATCGATGTGGAATTCTGTCACAGGTCCCATACCACAGCACGTGGCGGGCATCTGTTGGGGGCTTAAAATTCAATAATGGGGTGTGGACATTGACTTGATCTGCTGCAACACATGACCAGCTAGCGGGGGCTCTATAAAAATAACATATCCATTTTATAACAGGAGCTGGGGGAAGCAGGAGGGGAAACTCCACCTATGAGTGGCACTTGGGGGTTCCAACATTTAACCCACACTTTTGGAATAAAAGGGATTCATCACATGTCACGTGTCCTTAAGGGGTTAAACAAGAGAGACACTAAAAGCTTTGACCCCCTCTGCCCTGTTGTTTGTTTTTTGGCCTTTTTGGGGGTTGAAGAAAAGAAGATTTAAGAAGAAAGAAGTTAAGGATGAAATTTAAATTTACACGTATAAAATTAATTGTGCTCTCTAACCATTATTAGGGTTAGGGGGTAGGTAGAGATATTTATTTATTTATTTGGGTGGGTGGGTGGCTAGGGGCTTGGGGAAGGAAGAGAATTTGGTTAAAATAATTAGCATTTTGTCATTAATACACCATACCCATAACTTCATGGCTGGGGTGCTGGGGAGGTAGACAATAACATGTCAACTCCCCTTTTGTTTTAATACAGAGTACCTTAAGCCAATGGGTAGAGTGGGTGGGTGGGACATTGTCCTATCGACTACCCTTCTTTATTTTTAGACAGTCCCCAACCCCACACCCATGGGTGGGGTTAAGGAGAAGTGGGTTGTTCTACATGGTTATTAAATAATAGCCCACACACTTATGGGTTGGACAGGGGTAACTTTAGCCATGTTTCTTTGTGTACAGACCCCCACCTGCTGCCTACATCCTGCACATTTTTCCATATTATACTCTGATTAAGGTTCATATACGAAAATCACTGACTTTAAACCAGATTGATGTAAATGCAGATGTTTGACTGGATTCCAACCACAACTGGCTTTAGTATGTATAGTTTTGTAAAAAATAAAGCTGAGTCAAAGCCAGAATACACAAACTACAATCTAGAATACATTCTAGGCTGACAGAGACCATAATATAGCAAAGAGGAGTGAATTGTGTGGCCTTAAATTAAGCCAGAACTTTTACAATTGTCTGTGTCAATAATGATGCCAAAATGTATGTGACCAGCGTCTTTGGATCGGCCTGGCTTCAAAAACTTTTGTGAGCACCTAAGCGTAAAAGAAAGAGGCAATGTGGAATGGTCTGTGTCAAAATGACACAAGAATCACGTACAGCATCAATACCGGTACGGCAGCATCCATAGGACACAGGAGTCATGACATTTACCAAGGAAAGCTGGTGAAAACTCCATGAGTGAGTTGTTAAGCTGAGAAGCGAAGTCTGCCTGCAACAGGAATATATAGGCTATGGTTGAACATCAAAAGTTTAACAAATTATAAAGGTGTTACAGTTAAACTATTTTGCATATTGCTGCAAATGGACATGCCTGTTAAAGCAACAAACCAAAAAGAGAGAGGCAAACTACTTGGGATTGGTTTGTATCTTCTATTAGTCTTAAAGGGTCAATGTTGTAAAAATAATAAATGGCAAAGCGTCACGAGTTATAGGGTCTCTAAGGGCCTTTATTCCACTTAACATGTCCAACAACAATATTATAATTATAAATGAAAGTAAGAATTTGTAAAATTGTAAAATGTTTAGATATATTACAAGAAATCTGTAATTTCAGTAAGTGAATACATCACTTCACAGTTGTCATAGTTTTGCGTCAGTGTAACAATAAAGTTCCTTCTCTAACCTGATTATATTCCTTCAGTCCATTTTTTTAAAATTTAGTGGACAATCTGTGTCAGGATATATGTATCACTAGCAATTTATCATGGATTACTCTCCCTTAGATGCACACCCCGTAATATATAATTTCCCAGTGGAGATGTTATCTTTTAGTACTCCTTTAAGTAGTTTTGTACGGCATGACTAGCTCAGTATTTGCAATTAATTTTCACTGTCCATACTGTAGCTTGCACTAAGTCTATTGGTTATTAATTTTTATACATATTTTTTACCTTTTTTATAAATGTAAAATTCTGGTACAAATCTCTACACTGCTCCTACCTACATGTCCTCCCTAATACACTTGTATGTCCTGTCCAGGTCCCTACACTCTGCCAAAGACCTGCATCTATTCTCTGTTCATGCTCAATCCTCTGACGCCTACCTTAAAGACTTCACTAGGGCTGTACTTTTTCTATGAAACTATCTTCCCTGCTCCATTGGGATTTCCTCCAGTCTCCATTCTTTCAAAATATTTTACACCCTAGTAAAGACCAGCTACATGATACCCCTCCGAAATAAGCAAACCAAGAATTGCCAACTTCCCCAGCTCTGTTGTGTGTCTCTTTCCCCCTTCCCCTCTGTGTGTGCCATTGTCTCCTTCTCCGGACCCTCTGTATGTGTCACTGTCCCCTTCACCAGCTTCTCTGTGTGCCATTGTCCCCTTTTCTAGCTACTCTGTGTTTCACTGTTCCTTTCTCTAGCCCCTCTGAGTTTCTCTTTGTCCCCTTCTCCAGCCCCTTTGTGTGTGTCATTTCCCCCCCTTCCCTTCTTGCACTTCTGCACAAGCACAGAAAATGACAGTGGTAAACAACAAGTATATATGGTAACATTGTTATTGTAAATATAGTAACATGGAGACATAGGTAGAATAAATGAGTTGAACAATCTTCCAATGTCCAGTCAGTACCTGTAAATTGCAGAGAGTCTGAGTTTTTGCTGTGAGCTGGGTTTGGGAATCAATCAAGACCTATTTCTTTATCATTGTGTTTTGATTGAATCAAGCCTTTTTGCATCATATGCCGTAGATCAGGGACGCATTTGCCGCGAGGCAAACATGGCATTTGCCTTGGACAGCAATTTCCAGGGGGCAGCAAAAAACGCCGCCCCCAAATGCCCAGGCAAATACCTTGTTTGCCTCGATTTCTGGGAGCCCAAGAGCTGACTGGCTGGCCACCTTTGGGCTCCCCTGGGGCAGGCAGGCGGCCTGCGAGGGAGCACTTTCCACTGAGCTCTCTGCCCAGCTCCCTTGTGCGACCCGCAGTAATGCCAGGAGCCGGAATATGACATCATATTCTGGCTCCCGCCATCACTCTGCGGCGTGCGAGGGAGCTGAGCAGAGAGCTCAGGGGAAAGTGCTCCCTAGCCGGCTGCCCACCGGCAGGCCTGTCTGCCTGTCCGGCCTCCTCCCTGCCCAGCAGCCCCACTGGACCCCAGGTGAGAAATCCACCCAGCTATCCCAAACGTAGGGAGGCTCGGTGGATTTAAATAAAAAAATAATAATAATATTAATAATAAATGTGAGTGTTGGGAAATGTGTGTGTCAGTGAATGTGAGTGAATGAGTGAGTGTGTGTTAGTGAATGTGAGTATGTGTCAGAATGTGAGTGTGCTTGTCAGTGAATTTGAGTGAGTGTGTGTGTCAGTGAATGTGAGTGAGTGTGTGTCTGTCAGTGAATGTGTGTGTGTGTGTTGGTCAGTCTGTGTGTGTGTGTCGGTATGTGAGTGCGTGTGTGTTGGTCAGTGAGTGCGTGCGTCTGTCAGTGAGAGTGTGTCCGAGTAAGTGTATTTCTGTCTATCAGTGTGTCAAATCAGTGAGTGTGTGTATGTCATTGTTTGTCAGTATATATGAGAGTGTGTGTCTGTCAATGAGTGTATGCATCTATCAGTGAGTGTGTGCGTCTGTCAGTGAGTGAGCGTCTGTCAGTCAAAGTGCAGCCTTGACAGGAAAGGGTGGGGAAAATTTTAATTGGGGAAGGGGGTGCCCGAGCACCGTCCTGCCTAGGGCAGCAAAAATCCTAAATACACCACTGCCGTAGATATGTTTTTTTTTGTAATTATTTTTTTTCCTTCTTCACACCTAACTGACAAGGTAATTGGTGCACAAGACAGATCACTGTTCCACCCTAATGGGCATAGGTCAAACCCATAAAAATAAAGGTAAGTCTAAGCACAAACTTGTTGGTCGGGCTCTGTATTTAAATATCATAGTTTTCATGTATGTTACCATTTATGTATCCACTACTAGTAGGTACGTTGAGTAGTTGCCAGGCATATGAACTAGAACTACTAGATAAGGATTGTCTCACCCATGTCTTACTTCTTAGCACTGAATATCAGGCCTGAAATTCATCATAATGTTGAACCTAGTAGTCTCTTTTGGTTATCATTAGTAACATAGTGGCGACATCTAGTGGTTAGAATTTTAATTGACAAAATACTTATAAATTGTCTTGATAAATTATCAAGTATACAAGCCTGCACCCTTATTTTATTCAATTTAGTAATTATAGGATTATAGCATTAATTAGTGTTGTTAAAACCAGGCAAAAGCAATTAGGAGACCTTAAATCTTTCAAATAAGTTTTCTTGCCTTCACTTTTGCTTCACTTTAGAGTTATACAGTCAGTAGTTTTGCATAAGAATACGCATGGGGTGAATATTTTTTCATTTAATTTAGATTTGGTAATTCTCAAATTGTAAATCAGAAAAAATTTGGAAAATGTAAATTCGGAACAAACTGAAATTATAGAAATACATTTTGCCAGCTTACAAAATTCAGATGCCCCTTATCACATATGGGGATGATGTTTAACAGATATCTCCCTAACTTGGTAACAAATGACAATACCAAATTAGGGAGCTGTTTACTAAATGCCGGAAAAAAACATAATAAATAAAATATCTTTTCTTAATTTTGATGTTTCATAGATAACTCCCTAATTTGCTATTGTTACTTTAAATTGCCATATGTAAGAATACCAAATAAGAGAGCTACCTGCTAATCAGCACCCTAATTTGGTATCCTTAAATATGACAATCCAATATTAGGATACTAAATTATGGTGCGAAATTCAAACAAAATTCAGTTTGGCATGAAACAAACTGCACCTCTAGTTTTGCATCTACTTTTTAAGAAATGAAATATTTTAATAGAATGTAATACCTGTATTTCATCCTGTCTGGTTATTTCCATTTTCTGGGGTTTCCCCCTATCTATCTAAGAGGAACGTAAGTGAGATTTCTAGGTTTTTGCAGAATCCTTTCTATCATAGTCCTTCTGGATTTGTGCCCACTGAAATAATAGTTGAGCAAATGAATGGGTCAGTACTAAGAAAGGGACAATACTTATAAGTAAGACATGGGTGTGCAATGTTTCAGTGCCCTAATCTGTAGTAGTGGTGTGCTTGACCGGATATGGCCATATGGTGGATCCGAATCCCCATATTTGTTAGCTGAGATAGGGCTTGCAAAATGTGAAAACTGTATTTTTGTGTGTGTTATTCCTTAATCTGTATTTTCTCTTGTGTCACTCACTGTCTATCTGAAATCTCTTCCCGGTGGCATCTCATTGCTTAAAGCGGCACTGTCACTCCAAACTTTATATTGTGCAAAGAGTAACAACATGCTTGTGGAGCCAGTGCCGTACACACAAACCATGAGGCCCTGATGCGAAAATGATCCTGTTAAAGCGCCCAGCACTGACCAGGCCCCCTGACAATCTATTTCCATCGGGTGGCCCTGACAACATGGGCCACCCGATGGACCCCTTGGACGGCGGCCCCGGCGGTTTGCCACGTGGGCAGGAGCCGCGGAAGATGATGGCGGCAGATACCTGGTCACAGGGGTCCACAGGGTGGTCGGGCCCCCTGGAGTGGCGGGCCCGGTAGCAGCTGCGACCCCTGCGACCGCGGTATGTACGCCGCTGTGTGGAGCCACAACAGCGTTCACAAGCCTTGTAAATTCTGACAGTTAAAACATTGATGTGGCATTCAAATATACTGCACATTTTTATAGTTTATAAACAGGAGAGATAGTCAGAGGTGGAACAAAAAGACATATGAAATACAACCTGGATCGACTGAGTATGCAGATATGAAATATGTAAATAAACGATTAGATAGCATGCTAAACAACTTATGTGTACCGCTGGGTACTGAGATGGAGTGGTTGGTAAAGGTAAGGAGTAATATAACTCTGTGGTGCCGAGTAGCAAGGGTGTGAAATGTTATTTATGAGCCTGAAGCCCACTCTGCTAAGAGGCCATGGAGGAGAGTCCTTCTCTATGGTAAACATATTGCCATGTCCTTCCACCTTGGGACCCAACAAGGGACGTTGATGTTCCTGGCAGATAGCCTGTTGTGGGATTAAGTGCTGTGTCCATGCAGGTCTTCGAGCCCGGGCTGTGATGAGAGCCTCTGCCCTGTGGCCATGGGTCCCCCTGCTACGTGCAGTAAGACCGTGGGCCCTTGGGTTTATCGGGACTCAGGGTCACCCTCGGGTGTATGGACGGTGGGTGGTAGGTGGTACCTTTGGGGCCGACGGCCCGAAGGAATAGTCTGCAGTCTCGTCGGCTTCGCTGGTTTCCAGTTTTAGCAGGTGAGGTAGCTTTGTTAGGTCGGCTAGGTTGGAGCTGAGTCTTCAACTTAGTAGGCTTTCTGGGTTCTTTGTGTTGGCTCCGGTTCAGTGTGCCCTGGCTTTCCTGTTTTGTGTGTTGCTGCATATGGTGGGCCAGTTTGCGCAAAAATGATGCGAATATTGCGTCTAGACTGGTGCCAGGTACGAGACACTCTGGGTCCTCCCAATGCCGTGAGGGTTGTGGAGCCATCACTAGCTTACCACCCTGCTGCAGGGCTTTCTGCTGAGGGGAGTAGGTGGCATTTCCCAGCGGGGGGGGAGGACTGCGGGGTTATATAAGGCACTATGTTCACACCGCGACCCGAGTTGGGGGATCGGCCACCTTCCCCAGACACCAGGCCACGAGGCCACGGGACCTCTCCGTTTATCAGCAAGATTCAGGTTTCCCTGTGTGCGCGTTTGGTTCAGTTTAGTGCTCCGGTCTCTCGGGGCCATTACTGGGGCAGTATTTAGAGGTTCAGGCTTGTTTTTTGTCCCTAAGTGCCGGAGCTGTTAGAGGACACGTCTAGGCATCTTGGCAGTCAAGCCCCACCTCCCTCCCCCCCATATCATTTTGCTACTTCTTCAAAGGGATACTAAAGGCATAAAAACAACTTTAGGTAAATGAAACAGTTTTAGTGTATAGATCATGCCTCAGAAGTTTCCCTGCTCGATGCTCTGGAATTTAGGAATTAAATCACTTTTGTTTCAGTCTATGCAGCCCTAGCCACTCCTCAAAAACTGCAATGTTTTACAGACTGCCCAACACCAGGAGGTGCAAGGCGCCACTGTTGGGGGAGAGCACTCATTGCCACCAGTCTGCAGCTTCGGCGGGTGCAGAGCTGCAGACCATACGATAAGTGTCTTATGATCTCTGGCAAACAGAGAATGCTCTGACAGAATTTCGTGAGGCACTTACCACATAGTCTGCAGCTTTAACAGGCAGAGCTGCAGACCGGATATCAAGGGCCATGTTCACTGGACCACCAGGAAGAAAAACCACGGACTTCCAGGGAATTACTTTACAAAAAAAAACTAAATATATTTCAGTGTGGGGAGGCTGTTTACTGAAACACAGCTTCTCCACACACTGTAGAGTCATCCTAATTCACTGTCATCCCCACCCACAAACACTGCCCCAAATCCACACACCCTGTCACTCCCGCAAAAATACTCTACCATCCCCCCCCCACACTCTCACACCCCTCCACACACACACTGTCTCCCTTCACACACCGTCACCCCCCACACACAATGTCACCCCCACACAGACCCTGTCACACCCAAACACACCCTGTAACCAACCGCATACACTGTCACCCCTACACACACTGACACAATAAAATTACAAATAGACTTACCTCCTGCCGGGTCTCCCTCCGCTCTCCACGCTACATGGCATTCGCACTGGCATTCTCATGAGCGACCGCCGCTTGCAGGGGCAGCAGTTTAACCCCTTAAGGACCAAACTTCTGGAATAAAAGGGAATCATGACATGTCACACATGTCATGTGTCCTTAAAGGGTTAAAGGCATAGCCTCTGTTTTTGATGCTGGTGATGCGTACTTGCGTACGTCATCGACGTGCACGCTCGTTTTGGCATCACCACAGTAACCGATTAGAGCCCTATCTGGGCTATTTAAACTCCCTGGTCCATTTGTTTAATGGGACAAAAGGATAATGGTTCAGCGCTAGATAATCTAAAAGAAACTAAAATAAGTATAAAAGCAGCAACCTATAGGAATGAGGTCCCTCAGCAAGCCTCACATGGAATAAGATAGACAAAAATGGGTACATAGGTCGCGCTAAAGGGACAGAGAGGTGATATAAATGGAATAAATAAGTATAATAAAAAAGTCCCAAGTAATAGATAAACCTGTATTATTCTTAGGTGAATATAAAGTCCAAATGAATATCTGAATCTTCTTATGTTGGAGATGTCTTGATTCGCTTGTCAATATGTGGATACATAAAAGAGATAAAAAGAACTCCAATAGTGTAGGATGTCGACAAATTTTCAGATGTAAGTCTGTGAGTAGGTAAAGAACTCACCTTAGCATGAGCAAAAAAACTTGCTCGAGTATTCTTAGCGTTCAGTGGCGTCAATCCCCCACTGGTCGGATATGGGTGATGAAGTCCTGAGTAATTCCTCGATATGTGGAGAGATGGGAGACGTATATAGTGCTCACTGAATTATTTTAAAAACAAATAAAATGGTAGAATACTCACATGTATATGAGCAGGAACTACTGCTCAGTATGGTGGCGCAAGTGGTACAATCCCCACCTTGGATTCTTGGAAAGTAACGTACTTCAATCCTAGTCGGTGACCAGGTAATTCAAATTAAAAAGAAAGGAATTAAAAGTATATATAGGCAAAAATAAAAGCCAGTATTCCTTTATTAAAATATAATATATCAGTATATAAAACAAACTAATAATAGCCAAAACGCATTTCACCACACAGGGCTTTATCAAATGGCATTAAAAAGAGAGAAAAACCTGGTACAGTAACTGCTTTTATAAACTAAAAAAACAGATAAGCATTTGAGTTTTGGCGCCAAAATGACGTCTCTCATAGAATATGCATAATTTAAAACATTTCCAAAAGTAAAAATTTAAGATATAGGAGCATTTTGTAATGCAATCTAAAGATGTTTCTATGTTTAAAATAATAAAACGAGCGTTGTTAACATTATTGTGACGAAGTGCCCTTCGCCACTTGGTCCTGGAGAGGCCTACTTGCCAGCCTCCTCCCCTGTGACTATGACTCTTTCATGTATCTGGCTTTAAAGCCCCTAGTCTACCTTCAGACAGACTATTTATGTAGGCTGCTTTATTTATCTTATGTTTTAGTCACCCTGTACCCATTATAGGTGCAGGGTGTGTGTAATGTAATTGTTTATAGTATGTGTGTATGTACTGTGGAATGTATTGCCTGCTCTCTTGTATTGCTGAGGTTTGCTACCAACTAGGTGGGTTTGGCTATGGAGCTTGTCTAGTGCCCTCTGTTAGTAGCAACAGCAATATGCACTACCTGAATTGCAAGACTGGTTCATTTGCATATTCGGGTAGATTTGCATGTTGCTAATTCTGCAGGCAGGTGAGATATTTACTGTTAAATATTGTCTCCCCCACCCCTTTAAAAATGTGCCATTGTGTTGTGATAAGTCACTGTGTGTTGCTTGATATGGTTTGACTGTTTGTGATTTTATTGAGGTTTCACAACAATGTTATTGTGGTGACCCTATTGGCTGGTCCCAAGGGAAATAAAGGTTTTGACAGTCTTCTTGATCCCTCTAAACGTAGCCTTGTCTCGTTATTGGAGGGAGCTGTTATAATCACACTGGGGATTGCTATACTCTGCATGCTCCCCTGAGCTTGAGTCACTTAGCTCTTTTAAGAGCTTGTTCCTGACACGCTCTCCTTGGAGGAGGGGTCTTCACCACACAGTCCTGGATGCTGGAGGTTTGTACAGGGTGGAAGGAAGAGTTCTTTCCCACACAGTCCTGGAGGACAGAAGCTGATCCAGGGTGGAAGGAAGACGGCGAGACTCCAGTCAAGATACGGCGGTTGCGGAGTCTGCGGTGGTTGTGGTGTCTGCTGCAGTGCTTGGAGTCCTCAGGAAGCGCTAGGAGCATCCGTCAACGGAGGGTACTCAGTCGGAGTACAAGGAGCTCCGTTACAATTATAGTGCACATGTGAATATGGTATAATTAAGGAGCATGTGATCGCGACCTACATATACTCAAAAGTCAAAATTTAGAATATAAGGGCATAATTAAAAGGAGTCTCAAGGTATCTATGTACTTCAAATAGTAAAACAAGCGTTATTAATGATAATATATTTAAAGAAACACGTGATAGCGACTTCACGCGATCACGTGATCGAAACCAAGCATAGTGGGAAATGTATGCCGAAGCCGAGAGATCGGCGCGGAAATGTTCCGCCCGTCTCTCGGCATCAACACAAAAAGGGGAGGGCATATTAGGGCTAGAAAACTAGCCTTATAAAAACAGCAAATAAAAGACCTAAAAAGGAGGAGGGAGGGGAGGAGAAGGAAAAAAGGGGGGAGAGGTAAAGAGAGGGCTACTGCAGGAAGCATCCTGCACAGAAAAAATATATGTGTATCACAATAAGCAAAGTAAAGTTCAAAATGAAAATAAAAATAAATAAAAATATAAAAATAAATATAAAAATAAGAATAAATATGAAAAAATTATGTAATAAAAATGAAAAATGAAAAATGAAAGTAAAAATGAATGTAAATATAAATCTAAAAATTAAAATAAGAATATAGAAATGAAAATTAAATTAAAATAAAAATAAGAATAAAAATAAAAATAGATATAAATTAGTAAAAATAAGACTACAAATAAATATCTAAAAAAAATTTTTTTTTAAAAAGAATTTTTTTTGAAAATCTATAATTTATAAAAAGTTAAAAAGATCAAATTCTACGTTTAGTCCTTGGGGTGATAGGGTTTTGAGTTGGAAAACCCAATTCATCTCTCTTTTTCCCAAAATATTTTTCATATCTCCTCCTCTCCATGGCATGGCAACTTTCTCTATCCCAGTAACTTTAAGAACACTGGGGTCTTTATTGTGAAATAAAAAATGCTTAGACACTGAATGGTTGTCGTATCCTTTTTTGATGTTGCGGTAATGGTCTGCCAATCTAATCTTTAAACACCTTGTTGTCATGCCAATATATTGGAAACCACATGGGCATTCTAGTAGGTAAATAAAATTTTTAGTGTTACATCCTATAAAGTCTTTAATCGGGTACATAATTTTAGTAATGGTGCAAGAAAAATGGGTCGTTTTAGTATTGGCATTTGGATTTGTAGATTTGCATACAATACATTTGTTACATTTAAAAAAACCTTTTGGTTTTGACAAAAAATTCTCATTTGATGAGGTAATTTTAGTATAATTTTTTGTTAGAATTTTCTTAAAATTTGGGGCCCCTCTAAAAATCACATTTGGTTTATCAGGAATACAGTCTTTTAAAAGGTCGTCCTGTTTAAGAATGTGCCAATGTTTATTAATGATTTTTTTTATATCTTTATTTTTCTTATTAAAATCTAAAATAATAGGCAATTTTGGGGGGTCTTCCTTTTTGGCTTTAAATACTAAAAGGTCTTTTCTTTCTTTTGTAGTAACTTCTTTTAGTGCTGCATTTAATTTTTCTGGTTCATAGTTTTTTTCTAAAAACTTATTATTCAATGAGGTAGATTGGATTTTGAAGTCATTTGTTAGAGAACAGTTGCGATGAAGATGAAGAAATTGACTTTTTGGAATCCCATCTAGCCAGGGTTTATAATGACAGCTTGTATGATCTATGATAGTATTAGTACAAACTTCTTTAAAGAAGGTCTTAGTTTGAATATTACCTTCTTGAATAAAAATGTTGAGATCTAAAAAGTCAATAGATACCTTACTATAATTTGAAGTTAAAATTATACCTTTATCATTGTTGTTTAAAAATTCTAAAAACAACTTAAGAGAGGTCTCTGAACCCTGCCAGATAAAAAATAAATCATCTATGTAACGAAAATATGCAACCAGGTTTGCCCGCCAACTGTGATCACCCCAAATGGCCGATGACTCCCAGTCAGCCATAGAGAAGTTAGCATAGCTGGGGGCAAACCTAGTTCCCATAGCTGTGCCTTTTTTTTGAATATAAAAAGAATCATAACACCAGAAATAGTTATTAGTTAAAATCATGTGAATACCCTCTAATATAAAATTTATTTGGGAGACCGGAATCGAACTTTGGTTTTTTAAAATTTTTTCAACTGACTCACATCCTAAGGTGTGGGGAATTATAGTATATAATGATTGGATGTCACACGTAACCAAAATATAATCTTGGCACCATATAAAATCTTTTAAAAAGGATAAAAGGGTCATGGAGTCTTTAAGGTAGGATCTCATTAGTTTGACTGTGGGCTGTAATAAAATGTCTATATATTCTGAAAGATTGGATAAAACAGAATTGATCCCTGATACAATTGGTCTCCCAGGAGGTTCTATCATATTTTTATGGATTTTAGGGAGGAAGTAAATAACCGGTATCTTAGGATAGGGAATAGTTAGATAGTTAAATTCTTGTTTACTTAGGATGTCCAAATCGAGTCCCTTAGTTAAAAAATCTTTTAAAATAATTTTAATTTTTGAAGTTGGGTCATATGGTAACTTGTCGTACTCTTCACAATCATTAAGTTGACGATTAGCTTCCTTAATGTATGACAGTTTAGACAAGATAACCAAACCTCCACCTTTGTCGGCAGGTTTGATGACGATATCTTCGTCATTTTGAAGTTCTTTTATTGCTTTGCGCTCATTTTGTGTCAGATTCTGATGATCATATTTTTTGTGTTTTATTTTCTCAAAGTCTTTTAGAACTAGTTTTTCAAAAACCTCTATTGGGCCTGATTTAAAATGTGAAGGATAAAACTTAGAAGAATTTTTTAAATCTGTGTGGATTGTAGAACCAACTGTTGGGATGTTAATAGGCTGATTTTGAGGTGTTGAATTGATTGTAGAAGTGATTGTGTTTTGGGTAAAAAATCTTTTAATAGTGGCTTTCCTCACAAATTTATTTATATCTAAAAATGCTTGAAAGGAATTAAAAGAATTGGTAGGAGCATATTTCAAACCTTTACTTAAAACCTGAATCTGTGTAGATGTTAAAACTTTTTGCGAAAGGTTAAAAATTCCTAGTTCTTTTTCATCACTATTGCGTATTATTGTTGTCTCTCTTTTCTTTCTCTTTTGTAGTCTCCCGCCACTTCTCCTTCCTCTATGCTTAAGCTTCGTTTCCTTGTTCTGGGGAGGTACGGAGTTTGTATATGAGGTAGATTTTGTGTGCGAATGTCTAAACAATTCTCTTCAATTTCTGAATCAATGGACAATAACTGATATCTATTGTTGTGAGTGTAATTAGGTGATGATTTCGGGGGGTCGGGATATTTGTGCCGAACCTAGGTCTTTGTGGTCTAGGGGTTAGGGGTTGTGAATGATTGGGCTTTCTTGTGGTGGTGTAGTGAGGGAAATTCTGATAATCTGGTGAATTGTGGTGATTGTTCGTGTTATGGATAGGTTTTCTGTAAGTATGTGATGGTCTTTGCTTATTGTATAGTGAATTTTTCCTTTCATATTCATTTTGGTGATTACCGGTAGAGCTGTATTTCTTTTGAGGGTAGTAGTTAACTTGACGGTGACGGTGCATTGCAGGTGAGGTAGGATAGTGTCTTGGTTTCTCGTAATGGTAAGGGTAAGGATTAAAATTATGTCCATATTCTGAGTTTCTGTTTCTTACTGTGTACGTATCACAAGTATACTTTTTATGTAAATCATATGTTCTGATTTGGTTGTTGTTATAGTCTTGCTTGTCCCTTATATATTTCTTTATTTTAATATGCTTAGTGTCAGTTTCCACCTTTTCAATCTTACTTTGTATTAGGATTGAATTTTGTTTATAAGCATGAGTTTCTGTGAATGGTAATAGGTTGTCTTTAAGTTTGTTAATCTCAATGTCTAAAATAGAAAGTTTTTTACTTTTCTTTAAGATTAAAGTCTCCATGAGGCCAAAGGTGCATATTTCAAGTTTATTGAACCAGTCATTCATAAATTCTTCATCGTCTTGATCTGAAGTGGGTAATTTATGCAACCTAAGGCCTCTAGGAGTAATCTTTTTTTGTCAATATATTTCTTTAAGGTTGCTATTTCCCATTTTAATTTAATTTCAGAAGTCAAAGCTTTTTCTAATTGTCTAAATAGGTCTTGTTGGTTCTGAGTTAGATGGTCATTATAAATTAGTTCACTATTATTCGAGTCAAACACACGATTAATATCAATAGTGTAATTTCTCCTATAATCGAAAATAGACATAGTTTCTATAGAAAATGAAGCAGCTATCACCAGAGGGAAAAGACAATAGGACAAAAGGATAATGGTTCAGCGCTAGATAATCTAAAAGAAACTAAAATAAGTATAAAAGCAGCAACCTATAGGAATGAGGTCCCTCAGCAAGCCACACATGGAATAAGATAGACAAAAATGGGTACATAGGTCGCGCTAAAGGGACAGAGAGGTGATATAAATGGAATAAATAAGTATAATAAAAAAGTCCCAAGTAATAGATAAACCTGTATTATTCTTAGGTGAATATAAAGTCCAAATGAATATCTGAATCTTCTTATGTTGGAGATGTCTTGATTCGCTTGAAACGCGTTTTGGCTATTATTAGTTTGTTTTATATACTGATATATTATATTTTAATAAAGGAATACTGGCTTTTATTTTTGCCTATATATACTTTTAATTCCTTTCTTTTTAATTTGAATTACCTGGTCACCGACTTGGATTGAAGTACGTTACTTTCCAAGAATCCAAGGTGGGGATTGTACCACCTGCGCCACCATACTGAGCAGTAGTTCCTGCTCATATACATGTGAGTATTCTACCATTTTATTTGTTTTTAAAATAATTCAGTGAGCACTATATACGTCTCCCATCTCTCCACATATCGAGGAATTACTCAGGACTTCATCACCCATATCCAACCAGTAGGGGATTGACGCCACTGAACGCTAAGAATACTTGAGCAAGTTTTTTTGCTCATGCTAAGGTAAGTTCTTTACCTACTCACAGACTTACATCTGAAAATTTGTCGACATCCTACACTATTGGAGTTCTTTTTATCTCTTTTATGTATCCACATATTGAGCGAATCAAGACATCTCCAACATAAGAAGATTCAGATATTCATTTGGACTTTATATTCACCTAAGAATAATACAGGTTTATCTATTACTTGGGACTTTTTTATTATACTTATTTATTCCATTTATATCACCTCTCTGTCCCTTTAGCGCGACCTACACACCCATTTTTGTCCATTTGTTTAATGGCCTTCGTGGTTTCCATTCATTTGTTTTTTTTCTTGTATTTCTAGTATTTTGACCTTGGCTTGTTGTTGACTATTCTCCTTTCTATTATGCTTGCCCTTTGGCTATTCTTATCGTTTATTCTGACATCTGTATCCCTGACCCTGGCTTGTCTTGTACTATTCTAGTTGCGTTTAATCCAGCCATTCTAAGGTAATAGGTTTACTGTCTTTTTGTATTTGCTGTCCTTGTCTTTGCTTGTTGGATCCTATCTGTCCATGACAGATGCTCACCCTGTCACATTCCTTCTTTCAACCATGTCACAATCACCCCCTATCATTCTCACCCTTTCTCATTCTGTCACACTCACCCCCCAATCTTGTCTTATTCATTCCCTTTGCCCTATCACTCTCACCCCCCAACCCTGTCTCATTCACCACCTCTCCCTGTACCCCTCACCATGCCACAATTACTCTTTTTCTCACCCTGCCATAGTCACCAACTAAAGACATTTATCACACATACACAGTCATGAAACGCAGCTTTGGCATAACACAATGCGCAAAGGCCACAGGGATCCCCATCCACACAACACACCGCAAGCAGCTGCCCCACACACAGCGTCCCAGAGATACATTCACACACAAGGATACTCTCTGTCAGAAACACACTTTAGGACACATAGACAGCTAGAATATTGCAGACAGACATTGATTGTCAATGTGTGTGTCTCTGTGCAACAGTGTATTTGTGTGTGTATGCATGTGCATATATCAGAGTGTGTATATGTGTACATGTATTAGTGTGTTGTGTATATGGCTGCAATGTAAGGTTGGTATGATATGGGGAATGAAAAGGTAAAGTGGAAACATATATATAATATACATACCTACACAATACATGGGGCAACACATGTATATTATATAGGATAATGTATATGTGAAAGTATTATAGAATATGAGGGGGGAAAGTCCATGACACTGTTTTCTAATCTGCAACTTTATTATCTTGTAAATACAAGTATAACCAGTTGCAGTGGGTATATTTATCATTATTTATTGTTTTTATTGATTATTTTATATTTATTATTCTACATTCATTTTATTTGCACTTGTATTTTTTTGCATTTCTATTTGATTGTTTCCCAATTATTTATCTTATTTACACCTTCTTATATTCCCATCTTTGTTAACCCAAGTGTTTTAATTACTATTTTCCCTTGGCTCTCAGCAATTTCATTATTTTGTAAATGTTTTCTTAAAAGCTTTTTTGCTCAACCAAAATTTAGATTTTTGATTCCAATAACTCCTTCACACCTGCACAAGACTGTGCTGGGCTGTGTTGTTAAAGGGCGTGGCGATAAACTAGGCCCCTGTTTAGCAATACCCATTGGGTGGCCCGAAATGCATGAGCCACCTGATGGGCCTCCTGAGCCCTGGTGCAGCCACATCAATTATATGCAATTCACTATAGTAGAAATGAAAGCCATGTTAGAAAGGTACACTTTATTGTATTGTGTACGTGAACGCAAGTTTTGGTTGCAGTGTTATTCACTTAACTGTGAAATGTCAGCAATTCAGAGTCAATATCAAATTTAAGATCAAAATAACTGCATGAAAAACACAGCTGATTTATTTTTTTTTTTATTTTTTTTTGCATTTCCAATATGGCTGTTTTGGCCTATAATCTTAAATTTACTTTCTTTTTCTGAATTGGTAGTGAGTCAAAATCAGTCTTGCAAACCTGAGGCTCAAATAGTCTAGCTATTCATTTGGTGATGTTTTCCAAATCAGATATATTTTTTGTTCACATTTTACAATGCTGATTTTAATTCACTACACCTCTGTCCCCGTTTAGTGTATGTGCGTGCTTAAATGAGAGCCCAATATAGATACAGTGATTCTCTAAGGATCTACTTGCATATTGATAATAATTATTCTCTGTACTGAATATCACAATTTTCCCCAAAGAGTTAATCGTTTAGGTTATGTAGCCATAACCTGCAATCATGTATAAATAATTTGCATAATTGCTAATTAAATGTGTTTATTGAAAATTAATTTAGTTTGCAAATTATGCCATAACTACAGTCAAAGAGCTCACAATGCATCGGCACTGGGAGCCGCAACACTGCAAGCCTCTGAACATTGAATACAGAGACTAGCTCTCTGTATCCAGCGCTGCAAGCCTCACCTTTCAATATAACTACAGCTCCTTATACACACAATACAGCCCCTATTGTTTTTTTCACTTTCAGTGTTAGTGGGGACCTCATGTTTGCTCTACATGTTTGCAAAGTAACAAATATTAACACTTCTAAAACATATTAAAAGTATTTTTTTGGTTATAGTTCCTATTTAAGACTATATGTATTTTAATACATTTTGATTGATGCAAAAACTCATTACCAAACCCTAATATCACAATTTAAATATCTTAAAAAAAAAAAAAAAGCAACCATATAAAAATTAACAAAGAAGGATGATCCAGGCACTTAAGGTAGAATAACCAGAAGATTTGAGGATCAAAGTATCACACCAATGTTTCGTCCCCAAATGAGGTCTTTATCAAGATTTGTTAATTTGCATGTTGATGATTTGCCAACCTCGCATCCAGTTTTGAGCACTTTGGATTATAAAAGAAATAGTGCGCTCTTCCTCCAATTGTTTCAACTAATAACCATATACAACTTGCAAATCAGTGAATCAAATTTGTACTTAAAACCCACCAAAACCAACACCCTGAGTACGCCGCTTTTGTTTTTCATGATCTGTTAATATGTAACCTAATATAAATTACTCATCAGAGGCAAGGTTCAACATGCTTGGTGTTAATATTGGCAGAAGGGTGTGAGTCACATGGACAAAATGTTCTGTGTCTAAATATGAGGTTAGGGAAGAGTGGCAAGGCTAGATTAACACCTATTTGAATAGTTGTCTGAGAGGGTTTTAAGTATAAACTCAAATAACAGTTATCACGGTGTGCATTACCAGGTGCACGGATTATATTTTATTGGTGGACTAATATTTGAAAAATTAAAGAGACATAGTTAGAAAATCCAACAAGATAAATATACAGGAAATTATTGAAAGCAGGAAAATGGAATGTGAAATAAGAAAATACAAACAATATAATATATTTTTATTCAAGTGACCTGTTTGGGAGGATACATGAAGAGCTATTCTGAGCATCATAACCACTGCAGCCTGTGTACTGGTTATGATACTAAGAGTGTCCTGGTTCCATTTTCCTGGCACCGATTTCCATCAAATTACAACATGGTTGCATCCAGCTTCTGCAGAACTGCCAATCCTGCTTGTCATTCATTGGCTTAAAGCTTCAGCTGGTCGCTCTTAGATAAAGAATATACACATCATTGACATTAGGCAGCCAATGACACTGCCAGAGTTGAGGTTATTCTTCTGGCAGCTAACCTAATTATCACAATTTGTGCAGAGTTTCATACTGAAACGCTGTACATACAGGCTCCTTGTGCCATGAGCACTTCAAACACTGGAGTTTGGAGTAATCGTTCAATTCTTGAAGTTGCAGGCATTATGTATCTTTTCCTAAAAAATAATAATAATAATAACAAAGTATTTAACCAGGAAATATACATTCAGATTACCCTGGTTTCCAAGTACGTCCTGGGTATGTTACATTTCCCAACATCCAGGGATTGTTACTATTACCCAATTTAATTTTACTCATTTTATCTACCTTGAAAGGATGAAAGACTGAGTCAGCCCTGCCAGGTTTTGAACCTGCAACCCTCAAGGGTTGAACAGATTCTACTGATGATGCATTGGCCCACTTTGTTATCTCTGCTACAATTAAAGGATACATCTAAATTTAAAAAAAATCACTATATTTTTAATAAGTTATTTAGATAAAAAAATAAAAAGTTACATACTTTTAAAGGACAATATAGGTGCTGCAACAGCTTCACCTCATTAAAGTAGCTATAGTGTCTGGAGTATCTTGCCGCTGTCCTTCCATTTAGCATTAAATCATTTTTAATGTTTTAATGCTAAACAAGAGTCCTCAGCAACCCTTCCCCTCTGAGCTGCTTGCCTGAGCAGAAATGGGCAACTGACTGCTTCCAGCCTACCATAGTAACCAATGGTTAGAAGGAAGTATGTAATCTCTGCCTCAGCCATACATCCAGTGGTGGCTGGTTTGTTGTTGGCCAGGGATCCGTATTTAGTGGTAAACTACTCAAACATGGAGAGACAATGAAAGGGGACTTCAGGCACTTTAACCAATTCAGTGAGATGGTGCCTTTAATGTGTCTATTGTCACACTGCTTAGTGGTTCTGTCTGCAACCGCAGGCAGACCCCTCCCAAACCAGGATGAGATGATCCAATCCTGACAGTCTCATTTTGGTCTACTGGGGACAGTGTTATCCCATAAACACATGTCCAGAAAGATCTTATAGAATAAAGAGTTTATCCCCACAAAGCAGTTCCAATGATCACATAGGATAATTGGAACTTCTCAATAAACTACCCAGTTTACTAAATAGATGAGAGCACTGTTTAGTTAACTGGGTCTTGTTTTACTATAAGTAAGACTACAGACCACTCATGCCTCTCAACCATCGTGCTTTCATCGGGACAGTTAAATTTTTTGAGTCCTGTCCTGCCTTAGCTCCCTGCTGTTCTGCTTTTGGGGACACCAGGGAATTGTCTCTAACAAACATAGCATGAGCGCATCATAAGATGTGCTCGTGCTATGTTCAGGGCACTAGCACTCTGCATGGAGCACTGAAAGTTCTCCCTATAGGGTCTGCCCTCAGTGGGCTGGCCGGAGTGATGGATGGGCAGCCTGGTGTGTATTCAAAAGAACCCTAACATGTTCAAGTAGGCCTACCTCTTTGAGGTGAAGCTAGCAATCACCCGCTGACCCGCACCCTTTACCTCCATCCCACCGGCATCCCAATTCTCAGGATGCTGGAGTTTGAAAGTATGTATACAGTTAATAAGTTAATGGTTTAGTTCTCTCTCTAAGGAGGAGAACGCACCTTTCTTATTGTGCATGTAGTGGGTGCACTAAACTGCTATAAGACAAACATTTTGTAAGGTGGAGGCCAGAGGTGCAACTAGAAACCACCGGGCCCCAGTGCAAAAATTGCCCTGGGCCCCCCCATGTGTCTCATACCCCCCACCCGGCCCCCAATGTGTCTCATTCCCCCAGCCCCTCCATGTGTCTCATTTCCTCCACCGAGTCCCTCCATGTGTCTCATTTTCCCCCAAAGCCCCTCCACATGTCTCATTTCCTCCACCACAAAGCCCCTCCATGTGTCTTATTCCTCCACCCCCCAGCCCCTGCATGTGTCCCATTCCCTCCCCAGTGGCACTCCCTATGTCCCATTCCCTCCCCCAACGCCGCCATGTGTCCCATTCCCTCCCCCCATGTGTTTCTTTCCCTCTCCCCCATGTACCTGCTGAAAGGAAGTGCACTCTCAGTGGGCACTTCCTGTCAAACCACCCAACCACGCAACACACAGGGCAGGAGGGGAGCAGCACAGCACAGCTCTCCCCTTTTGCCGATAACCCGGCAACCGGGGGCCTCGTCACTCCAGGGGGCCCGGCCACAGCTGCGACAGTGGGCCACCGGCAAACCTTCAGGGCTGGTGCACAGCCGCCGCAGCACTGAAGGGCCCGGTAGCAGCGGCAGACACTGCGACAGTGGTAGGTGCGCTACTGGAAGAGGCTGATTGACCGGCATGGACTGTTTAGTGACAGCAGCATCACAGGTGTTATAAGGTACTCTCAGTAAAGAGAGTAGACTCAGGTTACTCTAAGCAAAATGCATGTTGTAGTAATGGAAAATGCTTTTGTTGTTTAGACTTTTCAGTTAATATTTCTTTAACCTTTTCACATTTTTAAAACTGGAAGAAGTGATCATCAAACACATAAGCATGTGCAATGGGTGTGCCTGTGTGTGCTCAGGCACACCTTAATGTAGGGTCTGATTGTTCTCCCTGATCCTTATTTAGATCTATGTAACCATTTTTGTGTGAGTCTGTGTTAGCGTATTACGTGTTTAAAGAAAGAAAAATTTAATTTCTTTGGGTGCACACCCTAATGTAACATACTATGATCAAAAATCAACTGTTAAAAAAGGGAGTTTGTAATATGGTTTATAGAGTAATATAGTTATGCTGTGTGCTTTTCCATTTTTTATTTATTTGAGAAACTAATTTCTCTATTACTTCTATGCCTCTGAGCTCAGGAAGGAATAGCTACTTTTGGTCTTTGGGCAAGTACAAATGAATGACCTTGAAATCACACAAATCCCAGTGTATATAAATATGGCAAATCTAGACTTCCAATGCTGGGGATATATATTCATACAACCTACATCAGTATGACCTGTGCAGCATGACTGAGATTTCTCAGATAACTGCAATGACAGCCACATTGTTTCATGAAAATTTAATTTAAAATAAAACATAGTCTTGGCATCAATAGACTGTGGGGGGCTGAAGCCCAGGATGTGAAGCTCTTTGGTACTAGAACTCTACAGTTGATAGAGGCATATACCTTTTTCAATACACAAGATCCAGCGCACTCACCTATCCACCTAACAGCAACTTCAATGTTGAAAGATTTTATTTGTTGCTGTTGCTATTTAGTGGATAGGTGAGTGCGCTGGATCTTGTGTATTGTATTATTTGGCCCCCAGCAGCACCCCCATTTATGCATGTTCAGGTGAGTGCAGCCAACCCTCCTTGTTTCATATATATATATTTGGGAGTCTAGCCAACTCCTTGGTTTTGCACCCCTCCCTGTCACAGGTGCCTCATCCCAGGGCCCTATGTAGCCTTGTACTGCAGAGATCCCCAGATGGAATTTTTCCCCCAAGTATGAGGGTTAATCTCATAAGAGCAGACATTAGGCTGTTAGTGTAGGACCTGCCAAAGATGGGGTACATTGACGTTGTGGCAGGTTTATGCAATATATGAACATATAATGTAACTAAACCCCCATTATTTTTGCCTGTATTAGGTGTTTTTAAAAAAACAAAAAAAATCTTTCAACATTGAAGTTGCTGTTTAGTGGATAGGTGAATGCGCTGCATCTTGTGAATTGTATAATTTGGCCCCCAGCAGCACCCCAATTTATGTAGATTCAGGTGAGTGCAGCCAACCCCCCCCCCCCTTTTTCAAGCCATTTTACGAATGTGGAGCTACTGATTGGCTTAGAGTGTCAACTGACTGCTCTAAGCCAATTGGGGCAACACAGCCCAGTGCTGCCCAAGTCCTCCATTATGAAGAATTTCTGAAAGTGGAAGGACAAGTGGGTAGAACGGAACAGCACTGAAGCTCAGGCTTTTGAGTTAAACCTTTTGTAAAGGGTTTAACCCCTAAATGTAAGCCAGATTAATTTCAGTTAAACTGTTGTGGTGCCTGGAGTGATCTTTTATGATTGAATTGCCAGAAATATATAGTGAATGTCATGGGTGCTATTTTACGTTATGGTGTTAATTTTATTTCAAATAGTTTAACACCTAAGATGCTCTATGGAGCCCAACCATGCTTTCCTGTTGCTTCTCAGGTCAACCATTGTACTGAGCAGAGAAGGAAATCATTGGGAAGCATTGGGTGCCAGTGTTTGGATGAGAGTGTCAGCTGACTCTCTCAGCTTAACATTGGCTATTGACTTAGAGTAAAATACATACCCATACTTGCATTGGGTGCCCAGTGATTAGCTGAGTGTCACGATTCAGTTTATTCTCAGTCTGGTGCAGTACCTCACAGTGCCACTACCTTTCTATGGTGCTATTCCAGGCTGCTGCATCCAGATTGAGATTAATTTATTATTATTATTATTATTATTATGTTATTTAAATAGCGCCATCAAATTCCGCAGCGCTTTACAATGGGTGGACGAACAGACATGTAGTTGTAACCAGACAAGTTGGACACACAGGAACAGAGGGGTTGAGGGCCCTGCTCAATGAGCTTACATGCTAGAGGGAGTGGGGTAAAGTGACACAACAAGGTAAGGATAGTATTAGATTGGGGCCAGTTGCAGAAGAGGAATCAGTCAGGAGCTATTAACAGTTTAATTGATACGCTTTTATGAAGAAGTTGGTTTTTAACGATTTTTTGAAGGAGTGGAGACTGGGTGAGCATCTAACGGAGGAGGGAAGCGAGTTCCACAGGAATGGTGCAGCCCTCTAAAAATTTTGAAGGCGAGCATCAGAGGTGGGAGTACGGACAGAAGATAGACGTAAGTCTTCAGCAGATCGTAAGGGCCTAGATGGGACATACTTATGTAAAAGGGAGGATAGATAGTTGGGAGCAGCATTAAGTAGTGATTTGAAAGCAATAACCAGAATTTTAAATTGAGCTCTATATTTTATAGGAAGCCAATGTAGGGACTGACAGAAGGGTGAGGCATGGGAGGTGCGGGCGGACAGGAAGATGAGCCTTGCCGCCGCATTCATTATGGACTGTAACGGCGCAAGTTGGGAGCACGCAAGACCTTAGGCGCATCTGGCGTTAAGTAGGGGCGGATGCGCGCAATGTTTTTGAGATGGAAATGACGGTATTTGGCGATAAATTGAACATGAGGCTTGAAGGAGAGGTCAGAGTCAAAGAGAACACCTAGGCAGCGAGCCTGCATGGTGGAGCTGATGGTAGCACCGTTGACTTGGAGGGAGACAGACACAAGAGTAACAACACTTGAGGGAGGAAAGACCAGAATTTCAGTTTTGGTCAAGTTTAGTTTAAGGTAGTGGGCAGCCATCCAGTTAAAAATAGCAGAGAGGCAGTCAGAGACACTAGTCAAGAGGGACGGGGAGAGATCAGGAGAGGACAGGTAGAAATGATATTGATATTGGAAGCCAAAGGAGCTAATGAGTTTACCAAGGGAGGCAGTATAGATGGAGTAGGGGACCAAGGACTGAACCTTGAGGGACACCAACAGAGAGGAGTTGGGGAGAAGAAGCAGAGCCAGAGAAAGAAAAACTGAAAGAGCGCTGGGAGAGGTAGGAAGAGCACCAGGAGAGAGCAATATCTTGTAGACCGATATTGCGGAGGATGAGAAGAAGCTGTTGATGATCAACAGTGTCAAAAGCTGCAGACAGGTCAAGGAGGATTAGGATAGAGTAGTGACCATGAGATTTTGCAGTGAGTAAATCATTGGATATTTTGGTCAGTGCCATTTCCACAGAGTGCTTAGCGCGGAAACCAGACTGAAGCGGGTCTAGCAGAGAGAGTTAGACACAAGGAAGTCTGTCAATCTCGCATACACAATTCTTTCAAGGATCTTGGATGCAACAATCTCAAGTTCTGATTGTGGCAACCCTTCATATATAAGAATATCTCTTCTTGGAATTCTTAAAAACCTTGTGCTGTCCTTGCGAATAGTCTTTGGTGTCTCTGCATGTAATCTTAGATTCAGATATTTGTCTGTAACCTAGTATTTGATATGATGTTTCCTGTTTGTCTCAGATTACCTGCTCCTGCATTCCATATACCAACTTCTCCTGTCCTTATGCAATATCCGCAGCTGCCCTCGTGATCCTCTGGCTTGCCCTGAGTACTCATATTTCTCTTCCTTCATTCATCCTATTGCCAAACCTGCTCCAGTCAACCACATATTCTGCTAAAACAATTCTGTCATTTAGTGATGTTCTGTTTCTAAAACATCTGCCAATGGCTTCTTAAGAACAGACCTGGCAGCATTGTTAAAGAGTTACAATAGCCTTTTTTTACAATGTATATATTTTTCAAGTTCTAATGTCCTCTTGACTTGGGCACTACTTATTATGTTCTTCCCCCTTGTAGGAAGGGAGGCAGTGTGCAATGGAAATTTGTTTTTACAAAATATAAGAAATATAGTGAGCCAGAGAGGGCTCAAATGAGAGGGAGTGGAGATTCAAGCTCCCAGAGCTGTCTGCAAAGGAGCTTATCACGTCTCTCAACAGTGCGTAGTACTCACTGTGACAGACCTAATTTTTGCACAGAATTAACATTAAGAAGCCCACCTTATGTTATATGTGCTAGAGGTGCAGCTAGCCCCCAGCACAAAAGTATGAAAATCTCTGTATGTGCAGCCTTTCAGGTATAGACTGTGCATATAGTTTCCTTCTATCATGACCACTTCTAAATGCATAAGTGGTCATGGACATTGGAGTAACCCTTTAAATAGATGAAATACCATAAAATTCTTATAGATTATAATATGTGGAATTACAAAAGAGTAATTAATAGGTTAATTATTTCTAAAAATTTCCCCACTGTACACATTGATCTTAAAATAATACTGAGGTACTGGTTGATAAACGTTAGTAAATAAGTCCCAATGTGCTTTTTATTCATAATAAACATGTTGTTCCCCTGCACAGATATACTTACAATTGGATATTAGTAAATATAATTTAATTTTAAGCAGTACAACAAACTTTCTCCCTATTCCTACTGCAGCCTGTAGGTGACACTACTGGACCAAATAAACTTACAACATACAATTCTCATTACTACTTTACATTTTGTCTGATACCCACCCAGTATACTAGCTATACAAGCTAGCATGTTGTTGTACAGCCAAATAATAAAAAAAATAAACTTAAAATCGCTTACTTATGGGAATTGTTATGAAGCACTGATTTGTGTTAAATTTGCTAACATACTTCAAAATTTTAAGATATATAACCAAGCACAACAATTTCTAATACTTAGGTCAAATTGATAGGATTTTTCTATATTGCCTATACTTTGCAAATCTCTACAATTATTTTTTTTTTAGTTTATATCTCTAGTAGAGTAATTAAACATAATTAGGAAACATATTTTTATTTGGAGGGGTTATTTGATAAGGGGATATAGTATTGGATGCTGGTTGGTTCCAGGATAGTATGTCAGGTGGGGGGAAGGAGTGCAAAATAGTTTAAAGAATAATAATATAACAAAAATATTGAAAATCAAATGTTTGCAGAACATGGAAAACCTTCTATAGGTTAGGCCTAGAAAACCAAAAAATATAACTTACTTAATAGATTGCTGGAGCTGAATGTTAGTACAGCAAAAATAAAAAGACAGCTAAGCCGATCATCATATCAAAACTTCAAACCGTAATCTTTGTTATTGCACATGGTATTCATAAGGAGAGAGACAAAGATAAGGAATAGGGTATGGGAAATGTATAGAGAGAAAGTACATGAGTGTCAATACATCATATCCAGAGAATCTTCTGAATGACTGGAGCAGTAAACCCTGCCAATGTTTATAGCCGTAGTAGTGGAAATTGCATTGTTTTAACATGCTTACAGCTTGCTTAGATGTTTCCATCTTGTATGACATTAGGCCCACCTGCTGTGTACTTGAAATTATGTATGATGCCTTTGCATTTATAAAAATGATTCTACAATGTGTAACAATGTGTGTGTGGCTGCAGGAGGTAGCATGCAGGCCCATCAATTAATATGACCTAAAACTTAGCCAGGAAAATAGGTTAAAGATATATATATATATATAACAACACTTCACATTGGACATACCCTAAAGGGAAAAGAAGTAGTTGGTCAATTCAGAGGAACACAATAAAGTGTTCTCGATGGGGTACGATCATGGACAGTTTCACCAGTTTTTTTCCACTGCAGAGTATATTTGAGTTGTTATGTCAGACCTTTACTAATACCCAACACACAGAACTTAAGTTAACAATAAAGATATAACCTGATACTAAAGCATATTGTCAGACCTTAGAATGGCCAGTTTTAATGCTAAATAAAGAATAGTACAGAACAGACCGAGGTCAGGGAAACAGAGTGTACATAAACAGTAAGACACGCCAAAGGTCAAGAAATACCAAAGTCAGAATAGTCAAGGTATAAGGTACAAGTCAAAATACAATAGCATCAATATATATAACACGCTGTTGGATAAGCACAGGGTACAATTGCCAAAATTAGCTTATATAGCCCTAGAAGGTAATCAAATGTTGGAACATGTGCGCACGACGTGTGCGCATGCATGTTCGCGTCATTATTTGGGTCAGGGAAGGTCGAGCCATATAAAGGTTCTGATCTGCAGCAGTCGGCATTAATAAGAATGCCAGATGTGAGTGTGACCACAGAGGAAGGAGACGGAACCTGCCCCCTCAATCTATCAGCTACACTGGAAGTAGCCTCCCTGGAGCATGCCCCATGGGCACTGTGACAATACCCCCTCCCCAAAAACCTCCCACTGGGTGCAAGGGAGCAGGTTTATGGGGAAATCTGGAATGGAGAGAGAGAAGCAGACAAGCAGCATGCACGTCAGAAGCAGGAATCCAGGACCGTTCTTCTGTTCCATAACCCTTCTAATGCACCAAATACTGCAATTTCTCACGCAACAGTCTAGAGTCAATGACAGAGCTGACCTTGTATTTCTCCTGACTGGGGCAGCATGAATCATGGGCTTCGTATAGCGATTGCACACAAAAACTCCCCTTACAATATGAATTGTAGGGGGAATGGCAAGTGCATAAGAAACAGGGATGATTCTCCAAGAAATTCAAAATGTAAATAAGTGCCACTTTCATAGTGGGTATCTTTAAAGTAACATATACAACATTTCCAATTTATTCTGGTAAATAACATGTGTGAGCATGTTGCCAACATAATAGGGTTCAATAATAGGATACTGTGACATGTGCCCCGTCTACTTCCAGTAAAGAAGGGTTACCCCACTTTAGTGGGTAATAGGCGTTTATACCCAGAGCCAGGTTTATTTATAGGCTCTGGCAAAGGTGAGCAATATATATTATACTTACCTCTTTACGCAGGGTGTCTTATATACTACACTAGAAGTCCCTTTTTCTGCTTTCTCTTTGAGCACAAGGAAATCAACAAGAAGAGGGAAAGGTGTCACCTAAGTACACCAAAGTGATCGTGATTTGAGCCAGTCCCATACTTGGCTCTTTATTTGTGAGTGTTTTTTCTATACATCTACAGTTTTTTCTTTTTACCATTCGTACTTCACCATTAGATTCTATCTTTTTTTAAGGGTGAGTGAATACTGTTAAGCGCTCCACTTAGGGGTTTGAGGGTGTATGACACCTTACTTGCACTTCAGACATTTTTTCTTTTAAGCTCCTAATTTAATGCACAGAGCACTTTTCACAAATCTCTAGCTTCAGTTTTCATCTAGAAGTGTCTCAGAACCACCCTCAGAAAAGGCAGAAACTAAGAACTATTAGGTCAATCAACATCTGCTGCATTTTGGATGGTTGGATAGTACTCTTTAGAGTAGAGAGAAGTTGCAAGTGGTAGACGAGACAATGTCTCCCAGATGATGGCTTAATTTTCAAGGAAATACCTAGGTTGAAGTATACTGTTAAGAACCATTATAATTTCCTCTTGTATAGAGTGATACTACATTCATGGACAGGCCAGGAGAGGACCAAGATGGTACCACAAATTACACTCACAATGTTCTAAATGCACTTTCTGAGCATGGGGTACAATCAGCTTTCATATGTTTATTATGAATCTACAGAGGAAGAGAACACTGGTATATTATAGAATGTAAGCTCGATTGAGCAGGGTCCTCTTCAACCTATTGTTCCTGTAAGTTTATTTGTAATTGTCCTATTTATAGTTAAATCCCCTCTCATAATATTGTAAAGCGCTACGGAATCTGTTGGCGCTATATAAATGGCAATAATAATAATAATAATAATTATGAGTGATGGACACAACAAACTACAATGCCTTACATGTGGAAGGAATGATATCAACATTTTGAATAAAAGATAATTTAATTTGTTCTCTTAGTGGGGTTTATGGTGAATGCATATGATATCGCTTGTTACTCATAATGTTCATTTCAGTACTAAATTTTAAACCCTTGTAACTCAATATTAATACATTTGTTTTATCGTTACAAAGCCGGTACATTAGTTCTGGAATCAGAGCTAATAATAAAGATTGTATACATTAAAAATGTTTAGTGATCTGCAATCTATCCAAGGTTTTCATCTGTTGTGTTATCAAAGAGAGTTCCAGCTCTTGCATGAAAATGTAAATGGTCTAATAAAGTCCATAACCAGATTTTTTGTATTTATTTATTGTATGTATTCCTGACACTATAGTGCAATGCAGCATTAAGTCCCTGGATACCCTCCCTCTGGAGATTACAGGTGACTTTACTCATTTCTCCCATGCCGCAGGTGGCTGTACAGGGCTCTTTCTTTGGGCTCGACACCCAGGCCTGCACCTAAGCCACCCACTGGGGGAGAGCCGGTGATGGCAGATCTGCTCAAATCCATGCTGGCAGAGCTGTGTAAAAACATAGCCACAGGTAAGGCCTACTTCAAAGACATCATCAAAGAAGCCACTGCTAAGATCACTATCTTGCAGGCCTCCATGAGCACCCATGATACAAGGCTCACGCAGGTAGAAAAAAGAGTTGACGAATTACAGCAACAACAATGCAACACTACCTAAATAGTGGAAACGCTGGAGGATCAGTAGAGATGAAATAACCTGAAATTCTATGGAATGCCAGAATCTGTAGGCCTCAGTGATTTACCCCATTATGTGAGACGACTATTTGCAATCCTACTGCTGCCCAAACAGGCGAAAATGATGAAGCTCGATGAAATGTTTCATCTCTCGCAGCCGGGATCTGCTCCACCATCAGCATCAATGGACCTTATAATCTGCTTCCAGTCCATTTAGGACAAGACCCTGCTCCTTGCAGCAATCCATGGACAAAAAAACTCTTTAAAGGCTCCACACTATCCAAGTACCTAAACCTCAACTGAAGCACAGTAGCCTGGAGAAGAGTTCTACAACCTATCCTACAACAGCTCAATACCAGAGATATTCCCTACCATTGTGGGATACCGACAGTGCTCCTATTCACATACATGGAGACTATTCTTAGAGCTCGAAATTTGTCTGAGTTAGAGACCCACTTACACAAGCTGGGCCTTGCTGGTTCTTCGGGAGCAGTCGTATCTGGATTGTCCCACTTGTTTACTCCTCATCTATTCCAGAGATCTGGATCAACAATAAAGCAAACATGAAATGCCAGAGTGGGGCAATTAGACAAGGCCTTCAAATTCACAGGTCTTCTACATTCCACCACTACATATCACTTATACAGTTATTGCTGATTATGGCTACTCCTTTTTGTTCTTCTTTTGAATAGTCATCTTTGTTAATTTAGTTTTTTCTTTCTTTACTTTTTCAAAATAACATGTAATACTGAGGATTTATGTTGGGGTGCCCTATACTACTTATGTTATGTTCTAGTTGGGTATACGTGCCCCTTCCCATCCCAAATATGTAATGGATAAATTTCCGACTTTAAATATCTGACAAAAACCTCCAGATTTCCTTGTAGGGACACATTTTCATTCATTTTTTTGTCTCCAGGAGGGAGGCAGACTCCTATATGTGCATCACCTTTTAGAGCGGTGTAATACTTGTAGGCCAACACAAATGCCTTAGGGTTATTGGTCCGGTACTCTTACTTGTGGTTGTTATTATGTTTTTCTTCTTTTATTATTTTAATATAAAATGTATTTGGCATGTGTATCTATCGCTGATATTCTTTTGCACGGAGGGCTGAACTCTGTATTACTGCTATCTTGGTTTTCTGTTATCTTGGTTTTCTATCTTGGCTATTTTATGTTCTACTACCATGCCAAAAAACAAAAATAAAGAATTTAAAATAAATTTAAAAAAAATTTTTTGTTTCTGCATATGCAACCCTAGCCTCAATTAATTTTTATTTTTCATTTTAAATCAAGTGACAGGACAATGTGATCACTAGACATTTTTATCTCCTGCTATGTAAATTAAACATTAATCACACACACAGGAGGCTTCTGTATGCTCTTGCAGGCTATTAACAGAGAAGAAGATGAGACATTCTAAATTAAACAGATTGTGCAATAAAGGAAGTGTAAACATTAGATTTCACGTTACAGGAAATGTATAGAAAATGGCAGAAAATGTAGCCGTTAGACTACAGGAGCATGATCTATATACCAAGACCACTCTATTAAGCAAAATGTATTTTGTTGCTTATAGCGTCCTTCCCTACATAACAATTTTGCAATCGTACAAGGAAGATTCTGAAATTGTGAATTTAGGAGACTTACCCTCTTTCCCTAATTGTACTTACTCCCTGAAAAGATTGTGGTCCCTGACATAAAAAAATGCTTAAGTGTCAAGTATAAAGGTAAAAGTAAGGACAGAGCTTTAGTGGAAAAGAACCCAAATAGGTAAAATATATGAAAGAATAGGCAGTAGACAGCCAAGCCTGAGGTAGTTTGAGATGCAACCAAATGTATAAACTAGCCAGATAAATTGTTATGGGTAATTGTATAACATGTGAGTCCCGTCTTTATTTACCATTAGAGTTGAGCGAACCCGAACTGTAAAGTTTGGGTTCGTACCAAACATTACAGTTTTTGGACCCCGGACCCGAACACGGACATATAACTGTATGTTCGAGTTGGAGTTCCGTGTTCGGCGATTTAATGGCGCGTTTTGAAAGGCTGCAGGGCAGCCAATCAACAAGCGTTTGACTCGTGTGCCCTTCGAAGCCATCACAGCCATGCCTACTAATGGCATGGCTGTGATTGACCAGTGCAGCATGTGACCCAGCCTCTATATATAAACTGGAGTCGCGTAGCGCTGCACACACATGAGGTCTTATTAGTGTAGGGAGAGGATGCTGCAGCTGTGAGGGACAGCTTAGGAAATAATTCTGCAAACTAGTACATTAGTGGGGTGCACTTCATATCTGAGAGTCAAATAGAAGCGTCAAATACTGCGGTTACATCAGAGTTTTAAAAAGACAATTAAATAGAAGAGTCAAATACTGTGGTTACATCAGTTTTAAAAATTAAAATTTTTTTGGTGCTAAACTGCCAAATAGTAAATTCGGGGCGTGCTCTTCATATCTGAGAGTCAAATAGAAGCGTCAAATACTGCGGTTCCAGTGCAATTGTAAACATTCTATTTGTTTTGGTGCTAAACTGCTAAATAGTATTTTAGGGGTGTGCACTTCATATCTGAGAGTCAAATAGAAGCGTCAAATACTGCGGTTACAGTGCAATTGTAAACATTCTAATTGTTTTGGTGACAAACTGCCAAATAGTATTTTAGGGGTGTGCACTTCATATCTGAGAGTCAAATAGAAGTATTAAATACTGTGGTTACGGCGCAATTGTAAACATTCTAATTGTTTTGGTGCTAAACTGCTAAATAGTATTTTAAGGGTGTGCACTTCATATCTGAGAGTCAAATAGAAGTGTCAAATAGCGCGGTTACATCGCAATTGTAAACATTCTTATTTTCTGGGTGCTAATCTGCTAAATACTACATTAGTGGGGTGCACTTCATATCTGAGAGTCAAATAGAAGCGTCAAATACTGCGGTTACAGTGCAATTGTAAACATTCTTATTTTATGGGTGCTAAACTGCTAAATAGTACATTTGGTGCCTGCACTTCATATCTGAGAGTCAAATAAAAGCGTCAAATACTGCGGTTACAGTGCAATTGTAAACATTCTAATTGTTTTGGTGCTAAACTGCTAAATAGTAATTTGAGGCGTGCTCTTCATATCTGAGAGTCAAACAGAAGCGTCAAGTACTGCGGTTACAGCTCAGTTGTAAACATTCTAATTGTTTTGGTGCTAAACTGCTAAATTGTATTTTAGGGATGTGCACTTCATATCTGTGAGTCAAATAGAAGCGTCAAATACTGCGGTTACAGCGCAGTTGTAAACATTCTTATTTTCTGGGTGCTAAACTGCTAAATAGTACATTTGGTGCCTGCACTTCTTATCTGAGAGTCAAATAGAAGCGTCAAATACTGTGGTTCCAGCGCAATTGTAAACATTCTAATTGTTTTGGTGTTAAACTGCTAAATAGTATTTTAGGGGTGTGCACAACATATCTGAGAGTCAAATAGAAGCGTCAAATACTGCGATTACAGCGCAATTGTAAACATTCTAATTGTTTTGGTGCTAAACTGCTAAATTGTATTTTAGGGGTTTGCACTTCATATCTGAGAGTCAAATAGAAGCGTCAAATACTGCGGTTACAGCGCAACTGTAAATATTATTATTATTATTATTATTATTATTGCCATTTATATAGCGCCAACGGATTCCGTAGCGCTTTACAATATTTTGAGAGGGGGGGGTGTAACAATAAATAGGACAATTACAAGAAAACTTACAGGAAC
Organism: Pelobates cultripes; assembly: GCA_933207985.1. NCBI lineage: Eukaryota > Metazoa > Chordata > Amphibia > Anura > Pelobatidae > Pelobates > Pelobates cultripes. The sequence continues at coordinate 154,057,918 of OW240914.1, read as the reverse complement.
AATAGGTTGAAGAGGACCCTGCTCAAACGAGCTTACAGACTATTGGAGGTGGGGTATTTGAAACATTAGGACAATAAATATCAAGTAGGAGTGAAGCAGAGCTGGAGGAGAGAGCAAAGCACTGTCCCATAGGAGAGAGCAGGAGACAGGTATGTAAGGTAGAGATTACTCTGGGAGGCCATAAGCTTTCCTGAAGAGATGGGTTTTAAGGCCCTTCTTAAATGATTGAAGACTAGGGGAGAGTCTGATGGCAGTAGGCAAGCTATTCCATAGGAGAGGAGCCGCCCGCGAGAGGTCCTGCAAGCGCGAGTTGGCCGTACGGGTGCGAGCAGCGGTCAGGAGGTGGTCACGGGCAGAGCGGAGGGTACGTGGAGGGGCATATTTATGGATCAGTGAAGAGATATAAGCGGGGCTAGAACTGTTCAGTGCTTTAAATGTGTGGGTTAGCACTTTGAATTGACTCCTATAGCATACAGGGAGCCAATGTAAGGACCGGCTAACTATTCTAACTGTTTTGGTGCTAAACTGCTAGATAGTATTTTAGGGGTGTGCACTTCATATCTGAGAGTCAAACAGAAGCGTCAAATACTGCGGTTAAAGCGCAATTGTAAACATTCTAATTGTTTTGGTGCTAAACTGCTAAATTGTATTTTAGGGGTGTGCACTTCATATCGGAGAGTCAAATAGAAGCGTCAAATACTGCGGTTAAAGCGCAATTGTAAAAATTCTAATTGTTTTGGTGCTAAACTTCTAAATAGTACATTTGTTGCCTGCACTTCATATCTGAGAGTCAAATAGAACCGTCAAATAGTGCTGTGACATAGCAGTTTTAAACTTTCACATTTTTGGCTGCTAAATAGTACGTTTGCGGCCTGCGGTGCATTTCTTGCAGTCCAATAAACTAAAAAAAAAAAAAAATAGTGACTATTGGCGGTTACATTGTCGCTTGACATAAACCATCTGTTAGTTTGGTCGGTGAACGCAAAGAATGAGGAGAGCGTCAAATATGGGACGTGGCCCTGGTCGTGGTGCTGTTGGTGTTGGTGGAGCTCCTGTTGCAAGGAGAGGATGTGGTCGATCTGTGCCAGCTACACGCACAAGTGAAACACCTTCCTCAGGTGCGAGTAAGTGACAGAACCTTCAGCGTTATTTGGTAGGCCAAAATGCCGCTCTACGAATGGTGAGGCCAGAACAAGTACAGGCGATAGTATATTGGATGGCTGACAGTGCCTCCAGTTCCTGCACACTGTCTCCCACCAGGCCCCCTGCTGAAAGCTCAGAGTTGGCAGCTGCAGCCCATGGCCATCTGTCTTTCACCTCACCCCTTTGCAAATCAGCCAAGCAGTCTGAGCCACAAGTCATGCAGCAGTCTCTTATGCTTTTTGATGACTCTTCTGGCGGGGTTTCCGTGGGCCATCCACCTAGCCCTGCCCCAGAAATGGAAGAGATTGATTGCACTGATGCACAACCACTTATGTGTCAGGATGTGGACATGCAAGGACCACCGCAGCACGTCTCTGATGATGACGGAACACAGGTGCCAACTACTGTGGCTTTCTGCAGTGTGCAGACCGGCAAGGAGGGCAGGGTTGAGGAGTGGGTGGAAGATGATGTGGAGGATGATGAGGTCCTAGGCCCCACATGGAATGAAGGTCATGCAAGTGACGTGTGCAGTTTGGAGAAGGAGGCGGTGGTCTTCAGACAATGTGCTGACGACAAGACATGAGTGATTTGCACGCTGTGCAATCAGAGCCTGAAGTGAGGCATAAACGTGCTAAACCTGAGCACAACCTGCAAAGCACGAGCTGCAGTGGAGTAAGCACCTCAAAAACCAAGAAAGGTCTCAGGCTTCTCCTGCTTCCTCTTCTGCTGCTGTCTCGGCCTCTTCCTCCACCTCCGGAGTCACAGTGGAACCTGCCAGCCTGCAAACAGAGGATGTGGCAGCAACGCCACCATGTCCGCCACCGGTCCCCAAGCATCTCCACACTGTCCCATGGAAGCGTTCAGCTGTCCATCTCCCAAACACTGGAGAGAAAGAGGAAGTACGCCCCTTGCCACCCGCGATCCCTGGCCCTGAATGCCAGGATTTCAAAATTCGTGGCCTTTGAAATGCTGTCATTCCATCTGGTGGAGACGGACAGTTTTAAAAACCTGATGGTGGTGGCTGTCCCACAGTACGTGGTTCCCAGCCACCATACAATTTTTCCAGGCGAGCCATCCCTTCCCTGCACAACCAATTGGCGGACAAAATCAGGTGTGCATTGCGCAACTCCATCTGTGGCAAGGTCCACATAACCACAGATACGTGGACCAGTAAGCACGGGCAGGGACGCTATATCTCCCTAACTACACACTGGGCAAATGTAGTGGCGGCTGGGCCTGATAGCAGCTTGGCGCATGTCCTTCCGCCACCGAGGATTGCAGGGTATTTCTCTTTGCCTCCTGTTGCCTCCTACTCCGCTTCCTCCACCTCTACCACCACCTCATCTGGGCAGCGTAACACCTTCACCACCAAGTTTAGCACATCCAGGGGGAAACAACAGCAGGCTGTTTTAAAACTCATATGTTTGGGGGGAAAACCCCACACCGCGCAGGAGCTGTGGACGGGCATGGAACAACATGTGCTGGCGCATGTGCTGAATTTGGTGGTGCCAAAATTCCTGAAAAACTACCCAGATATATCAGAGCTGCTGCAGAAAGTGCGTGCCATCTGTGCACGCTTTCGGCGTTCTCACCCTGCTGCTGCTCCCCTCTCTGTGCTGCAGCGTAACTTCGGCCTTCCTGCTCACCGCCTCATATGCGACGTGCCCACAAGGTGGAACTCAACCTTGTACATGTTGGAGAGACTGTGCGAGGAGCAGCAGGCGATAGTGGAGTTTCAGATGCAGCACGCACTGGTCAGTCGCTCTGCAGAACAGCACCACTTCACCACCAATGAGTGGGCCTCCATGCGAGACCTGTGTGCCATTTTGCACTGTTTCGAGTACTCAACCAACATGGCCAGTGCCGATGACGCCGTTCTCAGCCCGCCATACTATCCCGCTTCTATGTCTCGTTGAAAAAACGCTTCGGGCGATGATGGAAGAGGATGTGGCACAGGAGGAGGAGGAGGAAGAGGGGTAATTTCCACAGTTATCAGGCCAGTCATTCACAAGTGGCTGTGAGGGTGGATTCCTGCACCAGCATAGGCCAGGTACACAATTGTCCAGCCAGGGCACAGTTCTGAAGGATGAGGAGGAGGAGGATGATGAGGATGAGGAGGAACCGTGTTCACAGCAGGGTGGCACCCAATGTAGCTCGTGGGCATCATTGGAGCGTGGCTGGGGGGATACAGAGGACACAGACGATACACCTCCCACGGAGTACAGCTTGTCCTTGCCTCTGGGCAGCCTGGCACACATGAGCGACTACATGCCGCAGTGCCTGTGCAACAACTGCCGAGTTGCCCACATTCTAACTTGTGCTGATTACTGGGTGGCCACCCTGCTGGATCCCCATTACAAGGACAACGCGCCATCCTTAATTCCCTCACTGGAGCGTGATCGGAAAATGCGCGACTACAAGCGCACGCTGGTAGACGCGCTGCTAAGGGCATTTCCAACTGACACCAGGGGCTCAGTGGAAGCACAAGGAGGCAGAGGAGGAGGAAGAGGTCGCCAATGCAGCTGGGGCACCGCCAGCACCTCAGATGGCAGGGTTAGCTTGGCGAAATGTGGAAAAGCTTTGTCAGCACGCCTCAACAACCAGCACCACCATCTGATATGGAATGTCTTAGCAGGAGGCAGCATTTCAGCAACATGGTGGAACAGTACGTGTGCACACGCCTACACGTTCAGACAATACACTGGCTGCAGGGCAGGCCAGCACCTCCAAGGCACAAAGGGCAAGCTCAGGCCATGTGCCCAATTTGGAGACCCAGAAGTTGCATTTAGTCCATGCAACTTCTGGGTCTCCAAATTGGGCACATGGCCTGAGCTTGCCCTTTGTGCCTTGGAGGTGCTGGCCTGCCCTGCAGCCAGTGTATTGTCTGAACGTGTGTTTAGCACGGCAGGGGGCGTTATCACAGACAAGCGCAGCCGCCTGTCCAGTGGCGGATCCAGGGCCTGATCTCGGGAGGGGCACTTGTAGATTATTTAAAGAAATAATCCAGGCACAATAACCACTACAGCTCAGTGTAGTGGTTATGGTGCCCGTAGTGCCAGGATCCCATCCCAGAGTAAGTAGTCAAACCGTTTAAGAACAGTTTAACAACTTACCTGGGGTCTGCTGGGATACAGGGCATAGGAACAGTGGTATGTGTTAGGGGTGAAGTGTGTGTGAAAGGTGCAGTGTGTGTGTGAGCGGTGAAGTGTGTGTGCGAGTGCGTGAGGGCAGCAGTGTATCTCAGGGTTGCAGTGTGTGTGAAAGATGCAGTGTGTGTGTGTGAGCGGTGAAGTGTGTGTGCGAGTGCGTGAGGGCAGCAGTGTATCTCAGGGTTGCAGTTTGTGTGTTAGGGGGCAGTGTATGTGTAGGGCTGTGTGTGTGTGTGTGTGTGAGAGCTGCAGTGTGTGTGTGTGTGAGCAGTGCAGTGTGTGTGAGAGTGTCAGTGTGTGTGTGTTTGGGGCAGTGTGTGTATGGGGGGCAGTGTTTGTGGGGCAGTGTGTGTATGGGGGGAAGTGTTTGTGGTGCAGTGTGTGTATAGGGGCAGTGTGTGGCAGGCACATTGTAGGGCTGGCACTTGGACAATGCCAGCCCTGCACTAGCCGGCAGGGGAGAATCTCAGGGGGGGGGGGCAATTGCCCCGTTGCCCCCCCTGGATCCGCCAGTGCGCCTGTCCACAGCCAACGTGGACAAGCTCGCATTTATTAAAATGAACAAGGCATGGATCCCACCAGACTTGTCTGTACCTTGTGCAGAATAGACATTTATACCAGCCTCACCCAGCCATTGTTATACTCAAGTGCACTTATTCTTTGTTTTCTTTTTTTTTTTTTTAGGACTTTTTTAGAGGCATTTTCGTGCCAAAAAGTTCAGGTCCCCATTGACTTCAATGTGGTTCGGGGTCAAGTTCGAGCCCGAACCCGGACTTATTTTCAAAGTTCGGCCGAACATCCAGGTGTCCGCTCAACTCTATTTACCATGTGTCTTTTCAGCACTTACTGGACTCTTTGAGGCTTGCAGACCGTGTTTTGAGAAAATCTAGATATGGGTTTCTAGCAAACAACAGTCTTCCCTATTACCTAGCAAAGCAACCAGTTTAGCCTTGGACATGTCATTAAAATGAATCCTTGATTTTATATTTTTGAAAATGCTTTTCAAATGATTTAATATTGTTGGATAAACTTATTCATATTTTGTAATATATTTTAACCCCTTCATGACGCAGGACGGTTCAGGACCGCCCTCGGCATTTTTGCTTTGCTGACCGAGGACTGTCCTGAACCGTCCTAACGGAAAACGGGCGGCGGGAGCGATCGGAGATCGCTTCCGCCGACATCCCGTTGTTACTATCTGCCCGGCATCCCAGGCAGATAGTAACAGCCAATTGCGGCGTGTGAGCGATCCGCAATCGCTCACAATTGGCTGGTGTCAAAGTGGGTGTTACAAACACTCACTTTGACACTGATCTCTGCCTCTCTCCCCTCTGTAGCGTTTTGTGAGAGGAGAGAGACAGAGATCGTGATATATTGTTGCAGCAGCTGTTCCAGAGAGTTTTCAAAAGTATCTGCAGTGAATAAAAATCCCATTTTAACCCCTTCCCTGCCAGATCTGTTACAGACAGTGCATTTGTACAGTCTGTATTTTTTTTTTGCCCTTAAGGGTTAACTTTATTTTAATAAATCTGTGTCTTAGACTGTCTTAGACTGTCTTAGACTGTCTTAGTCTGTTTTAGTCTGTAGTAGTCTGTCGAAGTCAGTCAGTTTCCTTCCCCCAAATCTCCATTAGATTCTTCTAACAGGAGTTAGTTTAGGGATTACTGTTTTAGTCTGTTTTAGTGTTAAAAAAAAATAAAAAAATTGTGTTTAGTATTTTGTTAGTTTAGTCTGTTAGTGTGAAACATGCAGCGCATGTACAGCTTGGAGGAGGCATATGCCTTCTTGGCGTCAGACTCTGACGCCACTGACACTGCGTCCGATTTCGACCCAGGTCATTTTAGCGGCACGTCTAGTGACATGTCATCTGTGTGTGAGCCAACTGCTAAAAGAAGCTGTGCTTCCCCTGCTACGCTGAATGTGGAGGAGGACTGGGTACCTCCACAGTTAGCTGAGCCCAACATCCCCTGTTATAAAAAAGGGAAAAGGACAGACACCCCTTTGCACAGTTTTTTTTTCTTTTGAAAGCAGCAAATTTTAGTTAGTCAGTTTCCTTCCCCCCAAATCTCCAATTAGATTCTTTTTGCAGGAGTTAGTTTAGAGAATGCTGCTAAAGGTGCATTTGATACCTGCACATTTGGTTAAAAAAGTTTTATGGTAGTAACATATAACTGGCTGGCCAAAACCAGATGACGTGTGCATAAAAAGCAGAATTCAAAAATTACCACCATGCACGTTCTCTGAAATTTGTTTAGCACAATGGTTGGGGGAAGGATGTGAAAACACCTCATATACAATACCCTGGAATGTCTACTTTATAAAAATATAAACTTTCATGATGTTAACATTAACGGAGGGATGCAAAAATATGCCAAACTGAAGATAGGCCAAGCATACCTATATATCAAGTTGAAAAACTGATATGTACAAGTCTCGATTGTGGCCTTTTAGCCCCCAAACAACCCAGCAAACCTATGCATGGGTGATATCACTGTACTCAGGAGATGTTGCTGAACACATATTGGGGTGTTGTTTGGCAGTGATACATAACAGGATCTGTTAATTCATGCCTAAAGTACAATGTATGTGTAAAAAAACACAAAGAAAATTACTACCCAAAAGTTTGCCAAAGGCTGGTGGTAGAATTATTGCATGAAAAGTATTAAACTACCACCATTTAAAATACCCCGAGTTGTCTACTTTTCAAAAATATATGGTTCGATGTGGGTAAAATACATTGGCCCAAATAGGACAGGGGCGCAGGTTGACTACATGTCAAAATTCCACGTTGAAAAATGGATATGCACACCTGCCAAATGTGGCCTTTTTGCCCCCAAACAATCCGACAAGCCTATGCATGGGTGGTATCACTGTACTCAGGAGATGTTGCTGAACACATATTGGCGTGTTGTTTGGCAGTGACACATAACACGATTTGTTAATTCATGCCTAAAGTACAATGTGTGTGAAAAAAAACACACAAAAAATGACTACCTAAATGTTTGACAAAGTCTGGTGGTAGAATTAGTGCATGGAAAGTGTTAAAAAACCACCATTTGAAATACCCTAGGGTGTCTACTTTCCAAAAATATATGGTTTGGTAGGGGTAAAATACATTGGCCGGCCTTACAAATGTCCCAAATAGGACATGTGCGCAGGTTGACTACATGTCAAAATTCCAAGTTGAAAAATGGATATGCGCACCTGCCAAATGTGGCCTTTTAGCCCCCAAACAATCCGACAAGCCTATGCATGGGTGGTATCACTGTACTCAGGAGATGTTGCTGAACACATATTGGTGTGTTGTTTGGCAGTGACACATAACACGATTTGTTAATTCATGCCTAAAGTACAATGTGTGTGAAAAAAAACACACAAAAAATGACTACCTAAATGTTTGACAAAGTCTGGTGGTAGAATTAGTGCATGGAAAGTGTTAAAAAACCACCATTTGAAATACCCTAGGGTGTCTACTTTCCAAAAATATATGGTTTGGTGGGGGTAAAATACATTGGCCGGCCTTACAAATGTCCCAAATAGGACATGTGCGCAGGTTGACTACATGTCAAAATTCCAAGTTGAAAAATGGATATGCGCACCTGCCAAATGTGGCCTTTTAGCCCCCAAACAATCCGACAAGCCTATGCATGGGTGGTATCACTGTACTCAGGAGATGTTGCTGAACACATATTGGCGTGTTGTTTGGCAGTGACACATAACACGCTTTGTTAATTCATGCCTAAAGTACAATGTGTGTGAAAAAAACACACAAAAAATGACTACATAAATGTTTGACAAAGTCTGGTGGCAGAATTAGTGCATGGAAAGTGTTAAAAAACCACCATTTGAAATACCCTAGGGTGTCTACTTTCCAAAAATATATGGTTTGGTGGGGGTAAAATACATTGGCCGGCCTTACAAATGTCCCAAATAGGACATGTGCGCAGGTTGACTACATGTCAAAATTCCAAGTTGAAAAATGGATATGCGCACCGGCCAAATGTGGCCTTTTAGCCCCCAAACAATCCGACAAGTCTATGCATGGGTGGTATCACTGTACTCAGGAGATGTTGCTGAACATATATTAGTGTGTTTTTTGGCAGCAAGACATAACAGGATCTGTAAGTTTATACCTGAATTGCAATGTATGTGAAAAAAACAAAAAAAAAACAACTACCTATGCAAAGTTTGGGAAAGACTTGTGGTAAAATGGCTGTATAGAAAGTGTCAAAATATACTTAGATGAATACCCTGGGTTGTCTACTTTAAAAAAAAAAAAATACATGTGGAGTGTTTTCCAGAGATTTATGACAGATAATCGTGTTACAATGTCACTATTGATACATTTTAAAAATGTTTGTTTTGAAACCGCCATATCCTACTTGTACCTATAGCCCTATAACTTGCAAAACAAAGCAAAAAAGCACATAAACACTGGGTATTTTTAAACTCAGGACAAAATTTTGAATATATTTAGCTGTTTTTTTCATTCGTTTTTGTAGATGAGTAAAAGATTTTTTAAGTAAAAGTAAAAAAAACATGTATTTTTTCAATTTTTCATCATATTTTTTTTTTTTTATTAAAATACATGAGATTATGTAAAGAAAGCCCCTTTTGTCCTGAAAAAAAAAAATATAATTTGTATGGGAACAGTAAATGAGAGAGCGGAAAATTACAGCTAAACACAAACACCAGAAAAGTGTAAAAAGAGGCCTGGTCGCAAATGTACAACATCGCAAAAACAGTCCAGTCCTTAAGGGGTTAAACATATATATATTATTTATTTATAGATATATATTTTATATATTTTTTGAGATTTTAATATTTAAAAAAAATATTTTACCACACCTTCGAGACAGCCAATCTATCATTCTCTCAGGACCTATCTAGGCTCACGCTGCTATGGAGGGGCCTCCTCAAGTCCCTGACTGCCACTCTCCGCCAACATTCAATCCCATAACGTTGGGCATTCCCCAGAAGCTTGATCATCACCCACAGGGGCGCAACAACACAGGTGACCGACCCCTCAGAAACGAAGTCAGTACTGGCAGCACTAGGCCTACCGCGACGACCAGAACAAGTCACCATTGACAGGGCCGGACTGGCCCACCGGGATACCGGGAAATTTCCCGTGGGCCGTGGCACTTGGGGCAGCACAGTGCAGCAGCCCTTCCTCTCCCCACCCAGTACACACTCTCACATTGGGGGTACTGGGGAGCACAGGTCTCCTCTTACCTCTAGAAGAGGTTTTCCTTATCCACTCGCGAGCAGCAGGTGCCGTAAATAGAACTTTCAATGCTGCTCGCGAGCCTGGAGTGAGTGCAGGGAGGATGGAAGTCTCTGTCCCTGCCTGACAGCCTTCACACACAGGAAGCATGTGACCTGGCAATCAGGTAGAGCAGGGCAGCCCACATGGGTCTTCTGAAGTCTTGCTTCCTGTGTGTAAGGTGCTGTCAGGCAGGGAGCCCTGTGAGAGAGCTGGAGGGAAGCTACTGGGAAGGAGCAAGGTAGGCTCAGTGAGCAGAGGCACCTATGCATTTCATTTTAATTGTACTGATTGTTAGAGTGTTTATATTTGAGGGTGTAGTTGTGAGTGTGTTTGGTGTGTATTTTTGTAGTGTGTGTGTGTCAGTATGGATCAATGTGTCAGTATGGATCAATGTGTGTGTGTGTCAGTATGGATCAATGTATCAGTATGGATCAATGTTTCAGGATGGATCAATGTGTCAGTATGGATCAATGTGTGTGTGTCAGTATGGATCAATGTGTCAGTATGGATCAATGTGTGTGTGTGTGTCAGTATGGATCAATGTGTCAGTATGGATCAATGTGTGTGTGTGTGTCAGTATGGATCAATGTGTCAGTGTGGATCAGTGTGTGTGTGTGTGTCAGTATGGATCAAGGTGTCAGGATCAATGTGTGTGTGTGTCAGTATGGATCAATGTGTCAGTATGGATCAATGTGTATGTGTGTCAGTATGGATCACTGTGTCAGTATGGATCAATGTGTGTGTGTGTGTGTCAGTATGGATCAATGTGTCAGTATGGATCAATGTGTGTGTGTGTCAGGATTGATCAATGTTTCAGTATGGATCAGTGTGTGTGTGTGTGTGTGTGTGTGTGTGTGTGTCAGTATTGATCAATGTGTCAGTATGGATCAATGTGTGTGTGTGTCAGTGTAGATCAATGTGTGTGTATGTCAGGGAGTGTGTATGCATTAGTGATTGTGTGCCAGTGTTTGTATGGGATGCAGCATTAGTTTGTGTGCCAGTGTCTGTTGATGAGTATATGTCAGTATGTATGGGCATCAGTGACTACACGCCAGTGTGTGTGCCAGTGAGTATTTATTAAAGGACCACTATAGTGCCAGGATGGATGGCAAGGAAAGGGGTTAAACTTACTTTTTTCCAGCGCCGGGCGGGGAGCTCTCCTCCTCCTCTCTGCCTCCGATCCTCCTCTTCGGCTTAATGCGCATGCGCGGCAGGAGCTGTGTGCGCATTCAGCCAGTCTCATAGGAAAGCATTCATAATACTTTCCTATGGATGCTGGCGTCTTCTCACTGTGATTTTCACAGCGAGAAGCACGCAAACGCCTCTAGCGGCTGTCAATGAGACAGCCACTAGAGGCTTTAGAGGCTGGATTAACCCATTTATAAACATAGCAGTTTCTCTGAAACTGCTATGTTTATAAAAAAAAAAGGGTTAATCCTAGAGGGACCTGGCACCCAGACCACTTCTTTAAGCTGAAGTGGTCTGGGTGCCTAGAGTGGTCCTTTAATTAAAAATCCATGTGTCTGTCTGTTTCTTTTTGTTTTTTTTTAAATGTAAAATAAATTGAATTTAAAAATATGTATATATATATATATATAGTTTTATATAGTTTTGCTTTATAGTTTTGCACAAATGTATATTAATATATGTGTATTATATCAAAATATATATATGTTCAGCCCCCACGGTGATCGGCTGCCTGAGAGCAGAGGCAGGCATTGGGATCACTGAGGACTGAGGCAGGCAGGCTGCTGAAGGAGGGAGGGGGCAGCCGGTTCATGGAGAGCTGTGGGAGGAAGGCAGGCGGCTGACAGAGGGAATTGGCCGGCCAGCTCATTTATTGCAGAGAGAGGGAGAGGGGTGGCTGGCCCATGGAGAGCTGTGGTAGAAAAGGTGGGCAGCTGACGGAGGGGAGAAGCCAGGTAATGGAGAGCAGAGGGAGGCGGGCGGCTGACTTAGTGCCATGGCGAAGGAGCTGTAATCTCCCTGCTCTGCTCCCTTGCGCGGCTTGCAGTGATTCACAGAGCTGGGTTATGATGTCACTCTGGCCCCCGGCTCACTAAACCGTGCGTGAGAGGGAGCCGAGTAGGGAGATGACAGCAGTGCTACTGGACCCCAGGGAAAGCATATTCTCTCCAGCTCTCTAAAGGTAGGGAGGCTGGGTGGATTTAAATTTAAATAAAAAAGTAATTACTTGTGAGTGAGTGTGTGTGTCTGTCTGAGTGTGTGTGTTTGTGAGTATGTCTGTGAGTGTGTGTCTGTTGGAGTGTCGGTCTGAGTGTCTGTCTTTGTGTCTGTCTGTTAGTGAGTCTGAGTCGGTCAGTAAGTGTGTGTGTTCCCTCCAATCACATGGGAAAGGGTTTTGGTTTTTTTAATAGAGGTAATAGAGATAGGTAAGAGATAATAGAGGTAACTATAAGCGTATACTAAGCAGCAACCTCATACCAGTCACAACCGGATGAACGCCCCATACAATATAGACCTAACCAGGACAGGCCTAAGATTTTTATGGAATACCTATACACACTGCCCTATGGTCTGTCGGGCACTGACAGCCGAAGTGTAAGCATATAAGATAGGTTACGATACAGGGCCAACTTGTCCAACTACGGACACAATTCAGGCGAACATGGTTTAGTAACCTTGCCGATCAGTACGGTATTCCCTTATGGCCTCACCTCGAGTTCAGATTCCACTAGATATTTACGTCTTGTCACCAACTAAATTTAGGTGCATCACTAACAGGAGTTATTATACGGCCCGGCACTGCCACCTGACGAAATAGGCACACGCTAGCGAAGCCACCAGCCCAACGGGCCTCCATAACCTCAGTCCATAGAGCAGGACCTTCTCTTGCATCACACAGGCACCAGCTATAATTACACGATATGCTACAACATTACAACGTAACTACACTAGCGCAGCCAACCGGTACTAAACGACAAGCAATTAAAACTAATCTGACGATATAACAATATAAAGTTTAGTTAAGCTGGCTACCTATATACATTCAATAAAAGCATAGACCAACAAGTGACCCAGCCACTTAAACACTCCCACTGACATATATGTTGAATTGTACAATGCTAAAACTTGCCTTTCCTGGTCATAAAATTATAAAAACGTGCCGAGTTTTAATATGCCACGAAACTGTTTATATATGTTACACATGAATGCGTCTGTTATGGCTATTGTGGCTACACAGACACTGTTGTAAATTCTTGCACAACCAAAATAAAGAATTTAAAAAAAATATATATATATATTTTACATTTTAATCCAAAAATATTAAATCATTCGAAAAACTTATCCAAAAATTTTAAAACGAGGCCTTAATTGGAAAGCAAAGTTGATCCTAAGTAAAGAACAAAAAGTTTTACCAGACAGACCTAAGTACCGTATATGAATTTAATATATTAAATAAAACACTTGGATCATTTGTGTTGGGTATGGTATGTTTAAGCAATCATTTTGGAATTACAAGAAATTACACATGTAAAATGAATGCATTGTTCAGATGGAACTCATGCAGTTATATTTTTTGATGGATTTTGCAGATTTTATTTTCTGTTACTGACATTCTGCTTAAAAGCGCTGGGCCAGACCGCAACTCTGTAACATTTACACATACTCTCATCCTACAGAACTTATCAAGTTGTATCATAAAAGCTGTTCTATTATTTGTTTCAATACAATGAATTTCATGCAATGTCTTCGGAACATAGGAAGTGTGTTTTTTCCAGTAAAAGAACTTTGAGGTATTATAGCATTACTATTCATTGTCCTTAAGTACCCTTTACTAACCACATAACAAAAATCGAGAAAACAAATTATATTGTTAACAGTAAGTACTTATTAAGTAGGATGTATCTAGATAAAATTGCAGTTGCCACAGCAAAGTTATCTGCACCACTCCTTCCTCCTACAGTGCAAGGCAAAATAGATGTATTCAGGGCTAGACATCTCAACATCTCATAATCAACTGGACAAATGTTTTTTGGTATCCGTATCTTTAGCAGGGCCGGCCTTAGGCCTTCAGGCGCACTGTACGAAAAATCTTTACTGCACCCTCCCTGTTCACATATAGTGTTTGTATAGGGGTGTAGTGTTTGTAAAGGACAGTTTGTTTTTATTTGATAGTTATTGAATTAATAACTATTATTTTTTTTAAATTAATTATTTTTGTTATGCATGTTGTTACAAAGCATCGACATACGCCACAACAGCGTGTTCAAGGTTGCACTCAAGTTATACAGTGGCATGAGGAATTGCACAGTTTTGTATAATTAGAACATTAACAAGCTTGGCTACGCAATTAAGTCATTAGAACAAGGTGAAATAGTCAACGCTTAACAGTGCTAGGTTGGTTGTACTAGTTATGCTGACATAGCTGTAGTGTGGTATTATGATAGTTGTAGTGTGGTATTATGATTTACAGTTTGACAGTAGCTGGCATGTGTGTGATGTGTGTGCTGGCTGCGCTGCTCTTGTGTAAGCTGTAGTGCAGTGAAAGGCAAATAACAGTGCAGTATTCTGCCTACAGTGTGGGGTAACTCCGCTACACTGTCTAAACATTAATACGGACTGTTTTATCATGAGTAATTTGTGCTAACGCTATTGCACTCAGACTGTGTTGTTACATTCGAGTCACATCTAGTGAAATCACTTTATAAAGGTTGTCACCCTTGTGTGTCTGGGCGACCCAAGCTGCCCCAGTAGGATTGTGTCTTCGTCCCGGCGGCCCCGAGGCTACACCGACAGGGGGGGGTCCCAGTATTGTCCGGTACCTGCTCTGCTGTTTCTGTGCAGCAGGGGGTGAGTGTCCGGCAGAGCAGGCACAGCAGGCAGTGGGTTCCTCGTTGGGTTCTCCTGGACTCTGGCCATGTTGTGTGGATCTTGCCTCTGTCATTCCTCTGAAGGTTGGTAGCAGCCATGTTGGTGAGCTTGATGTTGCCCCCATGAGTTTTTGGAACATCTTGGTTTAGGTGTGGGGAGTGAGTGCCTAGTGGGTGCTCCCGCTTGAGTGTCCCGCTTTGCTTCATGCTCGGAGTTTCCTGGCGGGAGTGGGTGTCGTGCGGCGCTCCAGCTCCTCAGTGCTGCCGCTGTTCTCTCCTCGTGTGGGTTAATTGGGCAGCTTGATTTTAGCTCCGATGGCCCCGGCGGCTGGTGAGTGTTTCTCCGCCTCACTTTATTGCAGGGTCGGGAGGCAGGAGTCGCTTTGCGAGTCGTGACCGCAGGGAGGTAGCGGGTCTCTCCCCTGCCTCCTGCGCACATGGCGCCCGCCATTTTAGGTACAGCGCCTGGGTCCCCCGGCCCCAGTTGCGATTTCTCAGTTCAGGCCTCAGGGTGAGGACCGGGATCACCCCCCCCCGGCCCATAGGGGGGTCCGCTCGGGATTGCGCCTCGGGTTGGGGTCTGTGGTGCAGGACAGCGGATCCAGCAGTCCCCTTGCTCCGGGCACCTTCATTGTCGGTCTGATTGAGGTGAAAAAGGCATGTCTTAGTGGTTTAATCATAGGTTTGTTGCAGGAGCTGCTCCTGCTTGCGACCGGCCAGCTCGGCGGTCCGGCCCCGCCCCGCCCCAAATTAATAATTAAACTAGGGATGCACTGAAATGAAAATTTTGGGCCAAAACCTAAACCGAAAATTCAGGATGCCCTTTGCTGAAAACCGAAACCGAAAATGACTTTTTCTCCCAAATGATTTGTGTAGGTTATGTGTGTGTGTATGGAATATGGTGAGGTGTGGGAAAGGAATATAGTGTGGTGTGGGATAGGGATGTAGTTTGTATGTTTGTAGGTTATGTAGAGTGTGTAAGGCACAGCGTGGGGTGGGCTAGGGATGTATTGTGTGTAGGGCACATAGTGTTGGGTGTGATAGGGGTGTAGTATAGGTAGGATACATAGTGTGGGGTGGGACAGGGAGGGCAGAGTGAGGGGATGACAGGTGGCAGAGCATGGGAGGGAGTTACAGGTGACAGAGCGTGGGAGAGAGGCAGTGACAGGTGGCAGAGTGAGTGAGGGGGTGGCAGAGTGAGGGGTGACTGGTGGCAGAGTGAGGGGGTGACATAGTAAGAGAGGGGGTGCCAAGTGGCAGAATGTGGGAGAGTGGGGGTGACTGGTGACAGAGTGAGGGAGGGGGTGACTGGTGACAGAGTGAGTGGGTGACTGGTGTCAGAAAGTCGGAGGGAGGGGGTGACTGGTGACAGAGTGACGGGGATACTGGTGGCAGAGTGAGGGAGGAAGAGGGTGACTATGACAGAGCGAGAGAGGGGATGACTGGTGACAGAGTAAGAGGGTGACAGGTTACAGAAAGACTGAGGTAGGGGGTTACTGGTGACAGAGTCACGGGGGGACTGGTGGCAGAGTGAAGGAGGGAGGGGGTGTCTGGTGACAGAGTGAGGGAGGGGGTGACTGGTGGCAGAGTGAGGGAGGGAAAGGGTGACTGGTGACAGAGTGAGGGATGGGGCGACAGAGTAACTGAAGGTGTTCACGCGAGTGCCAAGCCGAAAATAGTTCCAGGCACTCGACAACCAAGTACCACTATCCTCGTTCAGGAGACAAGATGGCCACCATTGTCCCAGCCAGTTCAGTTATATGAAAAGGCGGCCTCCCAGGAGAGCATTCATTAATTGTTTCCCTTGCGGTTTCGCACTTAAGTGGTTGGTGTTAACGTTTTAATGGGGTACAGGGGTGGTTCTTTTTCGGGAGATGAATGGATTCTGTTCCTATGAAGTCTCCCGAATGGCCAAAGAATGACCACACGAAATAACCGTCAAAACACACGAAATAACTGGGGGGTAGATATGGACAGCCAATATAGGGAATAAAAAGTAGCTTGCAAATGTCCGTTCCGCTACAGGGTGACAGAGTGACTGAGGGAGGAGGTGACTTGTGACAGTGACTGAGGGAGAGGGTGACAGAGTGACTGAGAGATGGGGTGACTGGTGACAGAGTGACTTGTGACAATGACTGAGGGAGGGGGTGACTGGTGACAGTGACTGAGGGAGGGGGTGACTGGTGACATGAGGGAGGGAACCGAGGATCCGACCAGTCACTCTACACTATTTTTGGCAGCTGTGACTCATTTTCGGACGAAATTGTATAGGCCCATTTTCGGCCGAAAATCTCGGCAGCCGAAATTTCGTTGCATCCCTAATTTAACCCGTTAACGCCGTTACAGCGTTCTATGCCGTCCTGCATTAAGTGGGCTTTAAAGCTGTTGCGGCGGCATAGAACGCCGTAACGTCATTGAGCCCCTGGAGGTCCGCGGTACTCACCTCCGTCGCGATCCTCTTCTGGAGGTCTGCCTGACAGCCCAGACAGCCCTCCCCCATCAAATGAGGCCCCCGGGGGCCATGTGAGTCGTGACCGCCCCCTATAGCTGTCTCTGGATCTGCCAGCAGGGGGACTGTCTGAAATGTCAGACAGTCCCCCTGCTGGTGGGAAAGTAAAAAAAAAATGATTAGACATGTTATAAATTAAAATAGAAATGTATTTATCTATATATACTATATGTATATATATAATATATATAATATATATACATATTATATATATGTAACGTCATACAAAGTGTATTTTAATATTAATATAAGTACATATATTAGTATTAAAATACACTTAGAATGACGTTACATATATATAATATATATAATATATACACATATATTATATATATATACGTATAATTACAATAATAAATAAATAAAATAATAAAATAAATAAAAAAATATTGAAACAAAATTTAATATAAATTATATATTCATTTGTAATTTCATTCTAACTGTATTTTGTTATTAATATATATATATTGGTAACAAAATACACTTAGAATGACATTCTATATATATCTATCTATATATAAAATACAAATAACCGCAAATATATATATATAGATAAATACATATATTACATAAAAGATTACATTAGTATACACGTAGAATTTAAATACCTATAAATGCATATATATTAAACTTCTACATGTATATTTAAGTAATCTTTTAACATAATTATGTGATTTGATTAATTAAAATTTGATTGACATGCCTGACAACACAGGGAGAAAGTGCAGAGAATTTAATTCGCAAGCACTATATTTGACCCTGTAACTCTCCAAGACACCATAAAACCTGTACATAGGGGGTACTGTTTTACTCAGGAGACTTTGTTGAACTCAAATATTAGTGTTTCAAACTGGTAAATTGTATTACAACGATGATATTTTAAGTAAAAGTTAAGTTTTTTGCATTTTTTACAAACGAGCGGCACTTTTATGGACTATATTATTGTTGTAATATGTTTTACTGTTTTAAAACACTAATATTTGTGTTTAGTGAAGTCTCCCGAGAATAACAGTACCCCCCATGTACAGGTTTTATGGTGTTTTGGAAACTTAGAGAGTCACATATAAGGCTTGCATTTCATTTTTTTGACATTGAAATTTGTCAGATTGGTTATGTTGCCTTTGAGAGCGTATGGTAGCCCAGGAATGAGAATTACCCACATGATGGCATACCATTTGCAAACGTAGACAACCCTAGGTATTGCAAGTGGGGTATTTCTTAGTAGCCACTTAGTCACAAACACGGGCCAAATATTAATTTTTTGCTTTTTTCACACAAAAACAAATATGAACGCTAACTTTGGCCAGTGTTTGTGACTAAGTGGCTACTAAAAACGACTAAACATACCCCACTTTCAATACCTTGGGTTGTCTACTTTTTCAAATGGTATGCCATTATGGGGGTAATTCTCAGGGCCGCCACCAGAAATTTTGGGGCCCCTAACTCAGCTCAGGGTCTGGGCCCCGCCTCCAAATACCGCCCACAGGATTACACACACAGACACAAACACACACACTGATACAAAAGGACACAGATACATACTAACAGACACACATACTGAAACAGACATACACGCATACAGGCATACATACTGACACACACATACTGAGACATACACACAGGCATACATAGTGACAGACAGACACATACTAACATACATACAGACACACATGCATGAGGACATAAAGACACATACATACATACACACATTCATACATACAGGCATACTGACAGACATACAGACACTGACATCCATACACACATACATTCACAATGGCATACAGACATACATACATACATACATACATTCATTCAGACTGACATACAGACATACATACATACATTCAGACTGACATACATGCATATATACAGACATACATGCATACAGACATCCATACACACATACACACAGACATACGTTCATAATGACATGCAGACATACTGACATACAGACATACATAATGACATACAGACATACATATATACATGCATACAGACATACATCCATAGACATACATGCATGCATACAGATATACATACAGACATACACATACATACAGACATACATACAGACATACACATACATACATAGACCTACATGCATACAGACAGACATGCATACAGACAGACAGACATGCATACAGACAGACAGACATGCATACATACAGACAGACAGGCATACATACAGATAGACAGACATACATGCATTCATACAGACAGACATACATGCATACAGACACACACAGCTCATTTTCCAGCCACCCTCCTGTCTCTTACCTTTTCTTTGCAGGAGGGTGGCTGGGGATGATGGGAGTCGGCGCGGCTCCCTCTTCACTGCCTGGCTGTCCCTCTTCACTGGCGCGCGTGCTCCTCCCGCGCGGAGTGAGCTGGGAGGAAGTGACCACTTCCTCCCTGCAGCACTTGCGGCTGCTTTTTTTTTTTTTTAAAGGGGCCCGGTCGCGCTATACCACAGCCACAGTGCTGACCAGGCTCCTGAAGATATAGGGCCCATCGGATGGCCCTAAGTGTGTGTCCACCCGATGGGCCCCACACGTGGGGCCCGGGCGGCCGGGCCCCCCAGGACCGCCGGGCCCGTGACAACCGTTATGGTTGTCAACCCCTGATGGCGGTCCTGGTAATTCTCATTCCTGGGCTACCACACCGCCTCAAAGGTAACATTACTAATCTGGCAAATTTCAATTTGAAAATGGAACGTTCTATATTTAACCTTGTAACTTTCCAAAACACCATAAAACCTGTAAATGGGGGGTACTGTTGTACTCGTGAGACATCGCTGATTACAAATATGTGCATTTTTGTGCAGTAAAACCTAACAGTATTATGACATTCACAGCTAAAATGTCAGACGGAAATACAAATTAAAAAAACAACTTATTTTCTCACATTGTTTTAAATTTTATTCATAATAAATTATGTTCCATATATGAATAGTTAGTGATAAATTAAAGCCCTGTTTCTCCTTCACAAAATGATATATAATAAGTGTGGGTGCACTTAATGTGACAGCGGTGAATTACGGTTGAACAGACATATAGCGCAAATTCCAGTTTTTGTTTATGTTTTGATCAGAACGTGCACTATTGACTCCGTCTTGAAGGGGTTAAACAAATAAAAACAAACAAATATTCATAGCACTGTATGGGTTAAACATGTGTGACAAGTCATGATTCCCTTTTATTCCAGAAGTTTGGTCCTTAAGGGGTTAATACCTGTTCTCCAAACTCATTTCCCTTTTTGGTCCTGTAACAAAGTTGCACATAAAATATATGAAAGTGAACTAAAGTTCACAAAACATCAGCACTGCACACAAGGGAGAAACTAGAAATCTCATGGTCCCAGTGCAAGAACCTGTTAAGGAACCCACCCATCATGTCTATATAGCACAGGTGGCCACTAGGTAGATCCTTGGCTGTCATACAAATCCCATGAAGCTATGCCAGCTGTGTATCTATTATGAAACAATCCTTGCGGGGTTCTACCTGTATGCAGTATCTGTGAATGTAGGTGTGTTTTTGAATCAAGTATATTTGTGTGAACATTTATTTATTTGTGTATCATGCTGATGTTCGAATGCAGTGGTCTGTTTGTGTGTAGTGTTGGCATTAAAATCAGAGTGTGTTTGTGTGTAGTGTTGTTTTTTTCAATGCAAGGTTTTTTTATGCAGAGTTATGTGTAGTGTTGGTGTTTCAATGCAGGACTGCTTTGTGTACGATGTTGGCGTTTGAATGCAGGGTGTGTTTGTGGGTAATACTGGTCACTTAGTGCAAATGTGTATTCACAAATACATATGCACTGCCATATAGGGGCACATTGTCATACACAGAAGCACACATACACTGCCACACAGATTCCCACAGAAATAGAACTCTGAAATATGTATAAATAGATCCTTCGCATCAGACAGTCTTTGTAACTAGCTTCACAACTCTTATAGTATATGGGTGGGAACGTAAATGCTGCTATGAATAATGATCAGGAAAAGAAAATGACAGTAAGTATGAAACAATTTTCCATATTCCTGATCAATCTTGGCAGCATTTACTTATGGGGAACACCCAAGCACTACATACAGTGGGCGGTGCAGAGTTCAAATACAGCTAGTTGTAAAACTCATTATTGAGCTGCATAAACCTTAGAAGACTTAAAAAATGCCAAACAAGTAATCAATAGAAAAAGAAGGCAAAAAAACTGTAGCAATTTCCAATTAGGACACAAAAAGTAAGAAATCATTCTTGACTCCTTAATGGCAATCAAATTTCTCCTTGCATCAACAACCTATTTACATACAGATCAATTAAATAATTGAATATTCTGTCTATGCAAAAAAGCATCCAAGCATTTTTAGAAATATCGGCAACGGCAGACCAGCATTGAATACTGTTACCTAGTATGTTATCTATAAAGTCCATTTTATTTAATGTTATCGCGTAGAGCAGTGGTTCTCAAACCAGACCTCATTGCCCACCAACAGTCCAGGATTTATGTATTTCCCTGTTTTATTCCAATGGAGATACTAACAAAACCTGGACTGTTGGTGGGTCTTGAGGACTGGTTTGAGAAACGCTGTCGTAGAGGTTTTGCCTTGACATGGCAGGTGAGCTTACACTTAAATGGCCATTCCATTCTACTAATATTCCATTCTGCTAATATTCCATTCTACTATTAGCTTCCTCAGTGATTGTGACTTGCTTTACCTATAAAAACGTAGTATTACTACATAAAGGGTGCAAATGTGTAATGGTTCCTCTGAAAAAGCTTTTAGTACATAAGTACTAGAAAACAGCCACACATTCAGACATGTTTCTTAATGTTTGAAATGTTGAAAAAGAATATCTTAATAAATATTGTAAAATTGCTTCTTCAATAAATTTTACCAGCTATGCTCTTTGAGTCTTATGTTGTCTGGACATAAATGTAAAGATTTTATTGTGGAAAGTGTTAGGATTTCTTTAAACTAGGAAATAAACTGTGGTGTGAAGTGTATTTTGCTCATTACTGCTTTCATATTAAACAATACATTTAGAAAATGAATAATGACTAACGCAAGCATCAAGTCACCTTTGCTTCATTTATTTTCCTAACATGCTGACCACAAATCCCAAAGCAGACTTCACTGCAGAGAATGCTGTAAATCTAAACTGGGGTCTCTGTGCTTGAAACAGACATTGCCCAAACACTGATTCTGGGTGGGTAGGAAATCCTGAATTTTAATCTGATATTTATGTTCTAACTATCAAGCCCATTGAACTCTGCCAAATGAACCACATGATTTCCATTGTTCTGGAGCTCTTTATTTCCGGACATTTCCAGGCTCTGCACTTAGGGATGTGCTGCAATATGATATATCTGTAAAACAATACAACAATAGAAAATGTATTCTGCTACCTAATTTACCTTGGATCTAGGCCCCTGTTTTTTTTCCATATTGGCTGCCTTTTTCATTTTTTTTCTCCCCTAATTCATGTAATATTAATCCATGACAAACAACAGCATTTTGATAAATTGGTGCCATAAGGCACTCGTATTTCTCTTTGTCTGTGATCTAACTCTTTATAACTTTACAGATGAATGTTCCAATAATGTTTCATTTTGGATCACTGAGTTCAACTGCAGGAACATTCTACTGTTTGGTGTAGCCTTGCCTCTGTTTCGTGGGAATAATAGAATCAAGTAACTCTAAATTTCCAACCCAATATAACAAAACGTTACAGTAATGTTCAAGGCCAAAAATCACCCTGAAAGGAGTAAACAATGAATCAAAAAATAAAAAATATATAAGGCTAAACATCCATTTTTATTTTCTCATTTAAGAAAAGTGTTTATTGGTACAAGCTCATGAACAGTAATGGACAATAATGGAATTAGTTTGAAAGATACATACATTAATGAAAAACAATATAATTGTAAATGTATAAGTATTGGAAAGATATCACACCATTATAGAGTTATACAAATAAGGCAAATACACCAAAGGTGTGACATAGTGGTAATGCGGCATTATATCGTACTATAACACTAATTCTGCTCTTGCAGTAAAAACAAAAAACAATACAGAAATATAACAGTAAAAGTAGCAGTTTATGCTAAGCCTGGATACGCATGAGTAATACTAAGGTTATATGGCCTCCAAATGCAACATATATGCCAGTATACCAGTAGTTATGAGAAATAGTGCATCACTAGATACTAGGTAAGTTGGTTACCGTCAACTCAAGCACACAGGAAGCTGGTTGCCAGGTATACTATAGGGGGGTAGGAGGAATAAATAAGCTAGGATAGTAAACGTGAGAATGGAAATGGGAAATAACCCTGGTATCTCTGGGAGTATGCAGTGTTTTCTATCCGACTGTGTTTAGTCAAGGTCAAAGTTTATTATCTCAGGGTCGTGAGCGAAGCGAGACTGAATAATATTGACTGTATCTCAGGTGTTGTGAGTACTGAGAGGGAACTCAAGGGGCAGGAAAGTAGCATTACCACCTTTCATATAATGAATGCCAGATTTGCATGGGAGTCTATAGGAGCATGCTCGTTGATTGTCATAGTAGTATATACCTCGGTCCCATATCTGGGGGAGAGAGAGAAGAGACAAGGAAAAAAGAGGGGGGAGGGAGATAAGGGTGGGCTAATGTCTTCACCAGTCCTCCGCCATGCCTCGTACTTCGTCCAGTGGCATATGAGTCCAATCCGAATAAGGACTTGTTTGGGCCTGTGAGGTCCTAGACACACCTATCTGGTCACCAGCCACCGCAGCCAGTGCAACCAGATCTTCTGATATGTCTGATGTCTCCCTCTTGCATTCAGAATAAGTTCCTCAATGGACCGTGTATCCTCTACTCTATTGACCCAATCGTCCATGGAGGGGGCTGCAGTCTTCTTCCAATATGTCGGGATCAGTCTGCGCGATACATTCATCAGGTATGGGGTGATTGTCTTGTAAGTAGTTAGCGGTAGGGGGTTAGTTGGAGTAACCAATCGAGTTATCCATCAGTGTGGAGACTATCCGGTGCACCTCCCCTAGAAGGGCTGGATCCTGGGGCAGGCCCACCAGATATGGAACAGCGTGCCCAGCCCACTGCCACATCTCCAACACTCCGGCGCACCCGAGGTGTGCATGGATGCAAGTTTCTCAGGTGTTTTGTACCAGTGAGATTTTATTTTGTATACAGATTCTTGGTACTATGTGCTGATGGTGGTTTTATGTGTCATCGTGAAGCCATTAATCCATTGTTCTTGCGTCAAGGGGTGACCAAGGTCTCTCTCCCAATGCCTGACGAAATACGGGAAGTTGAGATTTCCCTGTGTTGAGTTCAGGAGTCAGTATAGCAATGAGATGTCTTGTGGTGGGGGTGCAGATTGGGTGCATATGATTTTAAACATAGTAAGTGTTCGGGCTGCTGAGGGCAGATTCGGGATTTGCTTAAGCAGGCGGACTAACTGGTGGTATCTGAAGTGTGTTAGCAGACTCGGGGGTTCGGGTATGGGCAGTTCTGTTAGTGGGATGATGTTCCTGTTGGCTAACACATGTTGAAGCCTACAGGGCGATGGCATTCTGAGGCTGGTCATGGTTCGTGTGGAGTTGATGATGCGTAACGATGGGTTTCCAGTGATGGGGTAGAGGGGTGAGATAGGTGGCGAAAGGTCTGGCTTGTCGCATATCCTCTTCCAGACAGCCAGTGTGGAAACTATCGTGGGGTGGCTCCTGCCTGGACTCAAAGTCTTTTGTGGGGGTTTCCAGGGGAGTGTATGTAGTGGCAGTGTTGAGAAGTTGGCCTCTATGGCGATTCAAAGCTTTTCCTTTGGTACTAAGGATCATTCGGCAATGCGTTGTAGCTGTATAGTTTGGTGGTATTTGACCAGATCAGTGAGACTCAGTCTGCCCAGTGGTTTGGGTTTTATTAGAATGTCATATTTTATCTTGGCAGTCCGGTTTCGCCATACATATTGCATAAAAGCCTTACGTACTTGGGCGAAGAAGGTCTGGGGGGACAAAGATCGGGAGCGTCTGTAGCAGATATGGGAAGTGTGGTAGTACATTCATTTTAAGAACGTTTACTCTTCCAAACCAGGTGATATGTGGTACGGACCAGTCTGCTAAATCTCTAAGGACGCACGCCAGGAGGGGAGGGAAGTTGTGGCTGCGATAGGCTGCGCACGCAATAGGCTGCGCACGCCTATGGTCTGCATCCATCCTTGTAAGGAAGAATTGGTCTAATTGAGATTGTACATCCACTTGGATCAGGGGGTCTTCTATCAGTGACTTGTTGAGTCTCCAGACCCATTGTTTCTGATAGGGAGTGGGTGATTGTGATGAGGACCTGCGCATGGTTGGACCAGGACATAGGCGCTATCATGGTTGAAAGTAAGTCTTCCAAGTGACGGTGTTGAAGAAAGAAATAGTCGATACGTGAGTAAATATGGGGTGGGCGAATAGAACGTGTAGACTTTACCGTATGGTGTAGGGTACGCCAGCAGTCTGACTGTTGGAATTCGTGCAGGGAGGCTCTCATGCCTCTGAGTATCTGATCCGGTAGGGTCAAGTGGCCCTTTCAGGTGTCTAGCCTGGGCTCTAGTGGTGCGTTTAGGTCTCCGCCTAGTATTAGGTTGCCTTCACTGAAGGAGTCCAGCGTTGTAAGTGCCCTCATGAGAAAGGGGTTTTGTCCTTTGTTTGGGAGGTAGAGGTTGGCGAAGGTAAAGCGTATGTTGTGGATAGTGCCCTTTAAAAAGAGGTACCTTGAACACCCACCAAGGCTGACTTGTATCACTGTCTGTGGGAGTGCGCTCTAATCCAATCTTTCTGGACCGAGCTAAACGGTTACTTAGATAGTGGGGGCATGCCTCTCTTACCACTTACTCCTGAATTTTTGCTTTTTGGACCCTTACCAGGACTCCCATTGCCTAACAATCAATTCCTCCTTATCGTAGCAGCAGTGGGATGCAAAACCATCCTGCAGGTCTGGAACCAACCACTCGCACCCACCATGGAGTTATTTCTAACCAAGCTTGCTTTTGTATTTAAAATGGATTGATTGGACACACTAACTAACAAAGAACTCTTCGCCAAAATATTTATTTTGACCTGGAGATCATATATACTCACCCTAGACGAATCTTATAAGACCAAGGAAACTTTGGCATACACGGCATGGTTCTCGGCTGAGGTGGTGGTGGGTCGAGATCCCCCGGCAGTAATTCCTTGATGGGCTTATGTCAACTTATTCCCGAAGACTGGCCTACCACTGTGTTGGAGGGCGGGAGGCTAAGGCAAACCGGCAATTAGTTTACTATGTTCTGTTTAATTTAGTTTGGTCTTTCAATTCATGCTTTGATAGCAGAGCACTTGAACCACAGACCTTCTTTGGTGTACCTTCTCCTGTTCTTAACTGTTAAAACGCAAACTATTGCATGTTTCCTTGCCATGAGCAACAACAGCTCATAGTCCCTGATCCACACAAGTGGTATCTCTGGAGAATTGGCAGTGGCTGAGCCTGCTGGACACTCACATCTAAAGGTAACCGGCAAAGCTCAATCTCTTACTTATTAACAATGACCTATTTGGTTTTGTAACTCTTATTTGGTTTTGTTCTGTTTTGTTTATGTTGAGAAAACCATAAAATAGTAAATGTAACTGACCAAATAACAGCTTAAAAGCATAAATGATAATGTCACTCATGCTATATTCTTGTACCATGCATTCACAATAAGAAAAAAAGAGGTACCTGCCTTCTGGATCTGAGATTTCTGCTTCTTTTTGGAATAGGACGTCCGCCGAGAAGAGGATTGTTATCCCTTTGGTTTTCGAGTCTGGCTTGGGGGCGTGAAAGCACAACCGAAAGTTGTATTTGTTGAAGATTCTAGGTTTTTTTGTCCGTGATAAAGTGTGTTTCCTGGAAGAACGCAATGGAAATATGTAGGGCCTTTAAATTCTTTCAACGCCCGTGCCCGCTTCTGTGGGGAGATGAGTCGCTTAGCATTGATCGTATAGAGCGTAAGGGCGGGCCGGGGCCGTTTTGGGCCCTGGGTGGAAAGGCTGAGAAAGGGGGTTGCCATGCCTGGGTAGTCGGGGGCGGAATAAGGTAAGAGCTGGGACAAAGAGGAGGAAGAAGAAGGGGAGGAGGAAGCAGGGGAGGAAAGAAGAGGAAGAAGAAGGAGGAGGAAAAAGGGAAGGACAGAAGAGGAAGAAGAAGAGAAAAAAAGAGGGGGAGGGGAAGGGAACGAGTGCAAAAGCGAGGTCACTCAAGTGCACCCAGCGGCCACCCCGTGTGGATCTGCAACAGGGGGCATGTGAGGGAGCGGGAGTCACGAGGGCGGAGAGGTGTGGTGGTAAGGGTATTTGAGGGGACTAGGGGTTGTGTGAGGCAGAAAGCTGTACGAGGGGAGAGAGGCCCTACAGGGACTGCATCTCTTGTCCCCAGGTGTCTATCGCCCTCCTTGGACAAGAATGTGGAGACCAAGTGAAAAAGAAAAAGGGGTAGTTTGCCTCTGGAACAGTGGCGTACACACAATCCATGGGGCCCCGGTGCGAAACTGATCCGTGCCCCCCAACTTGCAGCATTATCCAGTGGTGTGGCAGTAAACCCGTAGGGACGTGGGTTAAACATGCATTTTTAACATATAAACCTAAACAAACAACATTTTGCCCTACACATGCAGTCTAGTGAGATATAAACCTAAAGGAACACTATAATTTCTCTACAATATACACCACTGAATACAACATTTAAAATCATCCTATAACCTGTATGTTAACCTTTTTTAATGTAATGCACCATTTTCTTTTACATTTCTATTAACAATTTATCAAATAGTATTACAATCCAGTTCAGAGCAGGCAAAACCAAGAAATCCAAATATAGTATGCTTTATTAATGCTGACTGCAAGGTGCTAAGGATAGAGTTTATAACAAAGATTATGATTGACAGGGGGCTATGATGGAGGAGCCCTGTTGAGAGATAAGAAAGTGTGGATTTGTATATTTAATTTTATTTTTACACTTCATAAATACATATTTATAAGGGACAGTACCCCGTTAATTCAACAACAAGGACCAATTAAAGAAAATGTATGCCAATGAAATGATCTTTACAGAACAATAAGCATTGTTAGATAACAAAACTTCTATAGAAAAAGCAGAGATACATGGAAAATTCTATTGATTTAACATTTAGTTAATTCATGTTCTTTCTGTCTATGTGTAGTATTGTCTGTGACTGTAGTCACCATCACTGGGAGCATAAGATGGACACTTCCTTTTTCACATTTAATATTTTATTTATATCTCGCCATGGAACCCCACCCACAATATATGCTATAACATCTTGGACTCCAATAATAATGAGCTGTTCTCTTTATCATTTATTTCCCACTTCTAAATATACTTTTACAAGGTTCACATGAAAAGCAAAAAAAAAAAAAAACGAAAAGAAAACAGTTATAGACATTCTAGCTTTCACTGAAGTATTAACTAAACAAAAAAAAAATAATAATAATAATTCCTGGCTATTGGTGAGACGGCTAAAGGAACTCTGTTACCAAGAGGAAGTTGAAAGGCCGATAGTTATACTTTCTCTGTACCTCCGAAGCATCCCTACTTAGGAAAGACAGTCCTTATTTCATGCCTATAACCCTCTGTCCTTATTTCTATCCTAATGTCCCACCTTTCTGTGAACTTATTGTTGGTGTGTCTAGGTATATAACAGAGTTCCACAGCAACAATACTCACAGTAACGTGTCTCTAAATTAGATTTTAGTTGAATAGATTATTAGTAAGTCGCCTAAAATGTCTCATAAAAATCCCAACCCCTGGCCAAAACCCTAAAATTAAAGTGTCCCTCTCTGTCCAATTGAAATTATGGGATGTGTGTTATTCTGACCATTTAAACTTATTTTCTAGTTACAGTTGCAAGAAAAAGTATGTGAACCCTTTGGAATGATATGGATATCTGCACAAATTGGTCATAAAATGTGATCTGATCATCATCTAAGTCACAACAATAGACAATCAGTCTGCTTAAACTAATAACACACAAAGAATGAAATGTTGCCATGTTTTTATTGAATACACCATGTAAACATTCACAGTGCAGGTGGAAAAAGTATGTGAACCCCTAGACTAATGACATCTCCAAGAGCTAATTGGAGTGAGATGTCAGCCAACTGGAGTTCAATCAATGAGATGAGATTGGAGGTGTTGGTTACAGCTGCCCTGCCCTATAAAAAACACACACCAGTTCTGGGTTTGCTTTTCACAAGAAGCATTGCCTGATGTGAATGATGCCTCGCACAAAAGAGCTCTCAGAAGACCTACGATTAAGAATTGTTGACTTGCATAAAGCTGGAAAGGGTTATAAAAGTATCTCCAAAAGCCTTGCTGTTCATCAGTCCACGGTAAGACAAATTGTCTATAAATGGAGAAAGTTCAGCACTGCTACTACTCTCCCTAGGAGGGGCCGTCCTGTAAAGATGACTGCAGGAGCACAGCGCAGACTGCTCAATGAGGTGAAGAAGAATCACAGAGTGTCAGCTAAAGACTTACAAAAGTCACTGGCAAATGCTAACATCCCTGTTAGCGAATCTACAATACGTAAAACATTAAAAAAGAATGAATTTCATGGTAGGATACCACAGAGGAAGCCACTACTGTCCAAACAAAACATTGCTGCATGTTTACAGTTTGCACAAGAGCACCTGGATGTTCCACAGCAGTCCTGTCAAAATATTTTGTGGACAGATGAAACCAAAGTTGAGTTGTTTGGAAGAAACACACAACACTATGTGTGGCGAAACAACCTCATCCCAACTGTTAAGTATATTGGTGGGGGCATCATGGTTTGGGGCTACTTTGCTGCGTCAGGGCCTGGACGGATTGCTATAATCGAAGGAAAAATTAATTCCCAAGTTTATCAAGACATTTTGCAGGAGAACTTAAAGCCATCTGACTACCAGCTGAAGCTCAACAGAAGATGGGTGTTGCAACAGGACAATGACCCAAAGCATAGAAGCAAATCAACAACATTATGGCTTAAACAGAAGAAAATACACCTTCTGAAGTGGCCCAGTCAGAGTCCTGACCTCGACCCGATTGAGATGCTGTGGCATGACCTCAAGAAAGCGATTCACACCAGACATCCCAAGAATATTGCTGAACTGAAACAGTTCTGTAAAGAGGAATGGTCAAGAATTACTCCTGACCGTTGTGCACGTCTGATCTGCAACTACAGGAAACGTTTGGTTGAAGTTATTGCTGCCAAAGGAGGTTCAACCAGTTATTAAATCCAAGGGTTCACATACTTTTTCCACCTGCACTGTGAATGTTTACATGGTGTGTTCAATAAAAACATGGCAACATTTCATTCTTTGTGTGTTATTAGTTTAAGCAGACTGTGATTGTCTATTGTTGTGACTTAGATGATGATCAGATCACATTTTATGACCAATTTGTGCAGAAATCCAGATCATTCCAAAGGGTTCACATACTTTTTCTTGCAACTGTATATTTAAATGTGATTGGTTATTTATTGGTTCTTGTCTAAAGTTCAAACCAAGGAAGGTTTCCCATGGCATCCAGCTATATAAACCGATATTGTGCACTTCCAGAATCATGGTAAACTGACTGAAAAGAGTGGTACAGGAATCTTTTTTTTGGTTTTAGGGCAGGGCAGGTATTGAATGTGGCATTTTACCGCACTCTATAACAGTAATTTACGTATATAATATAATTTGTCAGGTGCTGCATATGTCATAATTTACTGAAACTGTAAAGTGTTTCATACTTTATTTCTCTCACGCTGACTTTACTAATGTTTAGCTTCCTGCTGTTGTACAGATTTCCATCGAGAAAATAAGCCAGTGTCATGCTGTGGCTCTCCTGAAAGACATAAGAGTTGTTTCCAGCAGTTCCATGTTATATTTGGATCCTAGACTGTGCTTCTAGTAAGAATTTTAAAATGGGGGTCTGGTAAGGGAACCTAGAAAAGTTTTGTGTTATGTATCCAGTGATTCTTGTGCTGAAATGCGCATTTTGCATGGCATTCTGGGTGTATTGTAGAAAGGTAGCTACTCAGAACAAGGAAAGCATTAATATTGAGGGAGAGAGGGAGTGGGTGTGAATCCGGTGAGTAAGTTTGTCTGTTATGCAGTTAGCCCACACTCACAAGAGGTGTATAATGCTACAAATCCTACCTATCAGGGCTGCCATTACACACTATGGTTAATGGTTAAACCCAACCCTAGTTGTAAACTTTCCTTCAGTCCAACGCCAAGTGACAGTACTGTCTGTTGGGGGATTGGGAGGACTGAGTGAAAATCCTGTCACATAGAGAGACCCTGTGACATAGCAGGTCTTTTATATGAAGATATTTTCCTTAAGTGTAACAATTCGTAAAATATATTGAATTAGTTGTGTGGTAAAACGCAATCATGAAGAATGATATATCAAAAAACAAAGTAAAGCAAAGTTTTTCTTAGCATAAGAGGAACCAGATGTTCAGTTCACACAGTATATCTTTGTAGATCAAGTCAGCACATGTTTGCAATCACCTGTAACTCAGAAGAGACAAACTTGATAGCATTAGCAGGCCAGAACTTTTTATGACATATGTACACGCTCCCCAGTTTCATTTTGCACTGCTCTGCTGCAGTCTGTTTTCTTAGGACTATACAAAGACCCTTTCAGACTCTGTTCTGTAGAAAATGAAACCCTATCCGAGAGAACATAAAGGTTGGCCTTTTAATACATAGGGGGTTTGGATGCCTGCACCAATCTCTGCTCTAAAGCTATTAAATGTTTCATGAAATCTGTGAATAGATTTACTGTTAAAACTTGGTAAAATCATTAGCTTTGATGCAAGTGCTTCTCTCTGGAGTTATGGATTTACTGTACAATCATTCAAATGGTAAATGCTTCGTCCTAACCAAAATTTCAGAGACTTTGTCCGCCAATTAGGCCAGAATGTTTTGATTACAGCCTCGTGGGCTCTTTGTACAGTCTAGCAAAATGATTACAGTACATTCCGCTCAGAATAACTTAATTCAAGATCCTTCTGCAGCTGTATACAGAAACTTGTTTTCACCACCTGTACAAATTATTTGGTACAAATGCTTAGGGGTGTGGATACAGACTTTACCCTTAAATCAGCTCTGTAGTTTTGCTAAAGGTTGTTGGCCCCCTCTAAACAATTTTAGGCACATTCACAATCTATTGCCTCCACCCTTTTTACAAAACCCCTGTGCCCTTTCACCAATGCTCTGACCCAGTCGTCTAGCTATGACTATTTGGCCCTTGTCAAAGTCTCTCAGAAGCAGAAGTCTCTGAGAGCCCGAGGCTCTTGGGGGCCCGCCCGCTGTGTAGGAAAGTAAGGCACGGCTGGGGAGTTAAACAATCTCCCCAGTCACCCTGCACACAGCAAGGGGCCCTCACGGCCCTCCGCGGGCCCCTGTTACAAAATTAATTTCCCCCTTGTTCGGTCCCAGGCCCCTAGCATGGCACACTGAGAGACAGCTAATGGGCCTTCCCAAAGACCCATTAAGCTGTCTCTCAGTGTGCCTGACTGATGAGCACAGCAGGAGAGCTGTCTGTAACACAGATCAGGCCGCTCCATGTGGCTCCTTATTTGGAAATGACATCATGTGTCAAAAGTTCAGTTTATCGTGCGGAGCTGCCCTAATGTGTGTTACAGACAGCAAGAAGTATCTGAAACAGCATGCCACAGGTAAGGCTCCGGGAAGGGAATACATTTTTTTTAAATAAAAAATGTATATTATCTGCACCTCTACCACCTACAGTCCCTAAAATCCCTGTACCCCCTACTGCCTCGTAACCCACTACAGCTCCACTGCCCCTTGCAGCCAGGGCCGGACTGGGAAAAAAATTCGGCCATTCGGGCATTTTTTTATCACAGCGGCCCACTAAGAAGGGGGCGGGGCAGAGAGGGTGTGTTTTGTCATCACTCATGACAAACACGCCCCCTCTCAAAGTGAGCATGTTGGTTCAATGCTCTTCCAGGGCAGACCATGCACAGAGGTCTGCTGAAGAGCTCTAGCATGAGAAAAAAGCCCTGTATTTGTTCTGCACAGCGCAAGCAAATTTAATAACATGCTTGCACTGTGTTTCCTTGCAACTTGTCTCTGGTATCTCTATAAATGGATACCAGGAGACAAAAGGGCCAGGAAAGAGTATTGTGCATGTGTTTGGAGCCTGCTTGGGGTATTGCGTGTGTGCAGAGTGAGCTGGTCGTGGTTTGGTATTGTGTAATAAGGTCGGTTTTAGTCGTGTTGTGTTTGTGGTGTAATGTAATGCATATGTGGCTAGGGGCTTTAGAGAATGTGTGTTTAGGGGATGTAGCAAGTGTGTGTATACAGGCTATAGTGTGTGTGTGTGTGTAGGTGATGTAGTGTTTGTAGAGAGTGTGTG
Organism: Pelobates cultripes; assembly: GCA_933207985.1. NCBI lineage: Eukaryota > Metazoa > Chordata > Amphibia > Anura > Pelobatidae > Pelobates > Pelobates cultripes. The sequence continues at coordinate 154,024,583 of OW240914.1, read as the reverse complement.
TTCAGGGAATGTAGTATGTGTTTGCTTACAAGGAATCTAGTGTGCGTATAGGGGATCCAGAGTGTGTGTGTGTTTGAAGGACCCAGAATATGTATAGGAGATCTAGTGAGCGTGCATATATAATGGATTCAGAGTGTATATAGGGATCTAGTGTGTGTATGTGTGTAGATGATCCAGAGTTGGGTAGAGGATCTAGTGTGTGTCTGGAATGAAATGTGTTTAGGGGCTTTAGAGAATGTGTGTTTAGGGGATGTAGCAAGTGTGTGTATACAGGCTATAGTGTGTGTGCTGTGTGTGTGTGTGAGGGGTGCTGTGTGTGTGTGAGGGGTGCTGTGTGTATATTTATATGTGTATATATATTATATAAATATGTTTGGAAGTATTGTGTATGTGTGTGATGCAGTGTATCGGGGGGTTGTGTGTGTATGTGAGGGGTGCAGTATGTGTCTGTGATGGATCCTGTGTGTGACATGTGGGTGCTGTGTGAGGGTGTTGTGTGTGTGAGGGTGCTGTATGTGTGGGTGCTGTATGTGACTGATTTGTGTGAGGATGCTGTGTGTGTGGGTGCTGTGTATGATGTGTGTGAGAGTGTTGTGAGTGCTGAGTGTGAGTGCTGAGTGTTATGTGTTTGAGAGTGATGTGTGAGAGTGCTGAGTGCTGTGAGTGAGAGTGTTGAGTGTGATAGTGCTGTGTATGTGTGTGAGAGTGCTGTGTGAGAGTGCTGTGTGTGTTGTGTGTGAGAGTGCTGTGTTTGTTGTGTGTGAGAGTGCTGTGTGTGTTATGTGTGAGAGTGCAGAGTGTGATGTGTGTGAGAGTGCAGAGTGTGAGAGGGCTGTGTATGATGTGTGTGAGAGTGCTGTGTTTGTTGTGTGTGAGAGTGCTGTGTGTGTTATGTGTGATAGTGCTGTGTATGATGTGTGTGAGAGTGCAGAGTGTGATGTGTGTGAGAGTGCTGTGTATGATGTGTGTGAGAGTGCTGAGTGTGAGAGTGCTGTGTATGATGTGTGTGAGAGTGCTGTGTATGATGTGTGTGAGAGTGCAGAGTGTGATGTGTGTGAGAGTGCTGAGTGGGAGAGTGCTGTGTATGATGTGTGTGAGAGTGCTGAGTGTGAGAGTGCTGTGTATGATGTGTGTGAGAGTGCAGAGTATGAGAGTGCTGTGTATGATGTGTGTGAGAGTGCAGAGTGTGATGAGTGTGAGAGTGCTGTGTATGAGAGTGCTGTGTATGATGTGTGTGAGAGTGCTGTGTATGATGTATGTGAGAGTGCAGAGTGTGATGAGTGTGAGAGTGCTGTGTATGATGCATGTGAGAGTGCTGAGTGTGAGAGTGCTGTGTATGATGTGTGTGAGAGTGCTGAGTGTGAGAGGGCTGTGTATGATGTGTGTGAGAGTGCTGAGTGTGATGTGTGAGAGTGCTGAGTGTGAGAGTGCTGTGTATGATGTGTGTGAGAGTGCTGTGTATGATGTGTGTGAGAGTGCAGAGTGTGATGTGTGAGAGTGCTGTGTATAAATGTGTGTGTGTGGGGGGTAAATAAACAAATAAAAAAACTATGGGGGGGTAAATAAAGAAATAAAAAAAAACTAAGTAGGCATTAAATCCCCCCTCCCTCTTACCTTTAGCCTGGGAGGGGGGGACAGGCACGTGGTAGCTGGGAGGAGTGGGACCGGCACGGTGACATCATCCCTGGTGGTCCAGTGGTGAGTGAACTCTAGCCTGAGGGCTAGAGTTCACTCTTGCGAGATCGGCGCGTTGCCATGGCAACGCGCCGGATCTCGCGAGAGGAACCGGGCGGAGCTACAAGATAGAGCTCCGCCGGGTCCTCTCCCTCCCTCCCCAGCCACAGGTCTGTTTAAATGGGCCGGTGGGGAGATCTTTGATCCCCCCCACCGGCCCTCCATGGCAAACAGCGGGGCCGGCGCTCGGATAGTGCCGGCCCTGCATAGACCGGCAGGGGATGTCCTGTGACCTCCCCTGCCGGCCTCGGCCCATGGCCACCGCGGCCCACCGGGCATTTGCCCGGTGTGCCCGATGGCCAGTCCGGGCCTGCTTGCAGCCATTCTAACCTGCTGCCCTTATAACCCCTCTAACCAGGGCCGTCTATAATATGAATAGGACTCTGGGCCCTGCGACCCTCCGAATTATGCCCAACCCCCAATCACACTGACATACTGACACACAGATATATTAAAACATTCACAGATACATACTGACACACATATACACTGACACACAAATATAAACTGGCAGACATATTGACACACATTCAGACATACTGACACACACACAGGCACACACACAGACACATACACTGACAGATATACTGACACACACAGACACTGACAGAAATACTGACACACACACAAAGTTAAGGAACATTCTGTTTGCCATAACAACTTCATCTAAATGAAAATGCCATGATGGCAGGAGGCCCCTGGGCGCTCTCTTTCCTTTAGTTGGTTAAACCGCTTTCACTTGGTTTAAACCCAAAGGCTTACTCCTGCTCCAGATCTCCAGGTTGCTCAGTGGTATTCGGCTTCTGAAACAGAGTGTCAGTAAGTGCAGATTGACGTCAGGCATGGGTGCCGCTGATTGGCTAGGGTGGTCAGCTAATGCTCTAAGTTCCTGGTTCATAACATTTTTTTACTTTTTTATGAGTTGGGAGCTACTGATTGGCTTAGAGTGCCAGCTGACCACTCTAGCCAATCAGCGACACCCCTACCGAGTGGCACTCTCTGCTTCCTGACACTCAGTAAATAAAAGTGAACACATTAACACTGATATTTTTTTTCCCTGGGAAGATGAGAAGGTCCAAAGTTTTCCTGCCAGGCCCAGGGACCAAAGCCTTAGATGTGGTGTCCAGAATGAAGTGAAGGATCACTTTACTTGTCCTTCCTGCTCCAATCTTCTTTTCTTCTCATTCATCTGGCACAGTCTTCTTTTTATTCTGACATTGTCTTCTCTTCTCCTTCTGCTCCTCTACCTTTCAGCTTCTTTTGCACCCTTCTGCTCCTTTCTCTTTCTGATCCCTTTCTGCTACTTTTGCTCCCTCCTGCTCCTTATGACCCTTCCTGCTCTTTTCTGCCCCTTAATGCTCATATCTGTTCCTTTCTGCTCCTTCTCCTAATTTACCTTTGTGCTCCTTCTTCCCCTTGCAGCTCCTTGCTGACCCTTTCTGCGCCTTCTCCTACTTTATCTTTGTGCTCCTTCTGTCCCTTTCTGCTCCTTGCTGCCCCTTTCTGTTCCTTCTCCTACTTTACCTTTGTGCAACTTCTGACTCTTTCTGCTTCTTCTGTCCCTTCCTGCTCCTTGCTGACCCTTCCTGTACCTTGCTGCCCCTTTCTGCTCCTTGCTGATCCTTCTCCTACTTTACCTTTGTGCAACTCCTGATTCTTTCTGCTCCTTTACCTTTGTACTCCTTCTGTCGCTTTGTGCTCCTTACCTGATCTGTAGGCTGCCCCCCCACGCCTCACTTACCTGATCTGTAGGCTGCCCCCCACGCCTCACTTACCTGATCTGTAGGCTGCCCCCACGCCTCACTTACCTGATCTGTAGGCTGCCCCCATCCCTCACTTACCTGATCTGTAGGCTGCCCCCATCCCTCACCTACCTGATCTGTAGGCTGCCCCCCCCATCCCTCACTTACCTGATCTGTAGGCTGTCTCTGCAGTCTGGGAGTTGCTGGCTGCACTCTTTGCTGCTCCCCTGCGGATTCAGTCAGGAGAGAGAAGCAGGGATGTAGCTTCCTATCCCTGCCTTTCTCCATACACAGCGACACCTACTGACCGGCGCCGGTATTGCAGTGTATTCTGAATTTTAAAAGAAAAATATTGGCACAAGCTGAAAAATCCAGGGGGGGCAAGGGGAGGAGGAGGGGCAAGTGCTGGACGGATACTCATGCCTACAGCCCATCTACCTCCTACAGCCCTTAAAATCCCTGCATCCCCTACAGCCTTTCGACTCCTAAACCCCTACTACCCCCTAAAGCCCTGCACCCACTACAGCTTCTATACCTCCTGCACTCATCACAGCACATATATCCCCTACACTCACTACAGCCTCTATTGTCCCCTGCACTCACTAAATCTTCTATTCTGTGCACCCATTACAGCCCCTGTATCCCGTGCACCCCCTATATCCCCTACAGCGCCTATACCTCCTACATCAACAAAAGCCCTATTATCCCCTGCCCCCTCTACAGCCCCTCTGCACACTACAACCCATTTATCTTGCACTGCATATATTGCTCTCTGCACCCACTACAGCCCATATCCCTCCCCTGCACCTACCATAGCCCCATCCCTCCCCTGTACACACCACAGCCCCTAACCCTCTCCTACATCGACTATAGCCCCTATTTTCCCTTATCCCTACTAGAGCTCATATTACCCCCTACCCTATTGCATTTTTTTATAAACTGTAATAATTACCTTTCAGGGTTTACTCCATCTCTAGTGGCTGTCTACCAGACAGCCACTAGAGGGACTTCCAGGTCGTTAGGCCTAACTGACGCTGGACGTCCTCACGCTATGCATGAGGACATTAGCGTCACCCAAAACCCCAAAACAATGCTTTTCAATTTGGGAAATCCTAATGCGAGTGCAGCGCTTGCCATGCATACGCATTATGTCCCCCCGGCCGACTGACGGTGGAGCCTGAAACAGTGCCGAGGGACATCAGCGCTAGATTCAGGTAAGTGACAGAAGGGGTTTTTAACTGTCGGGAGCTATAGTGCCAGGAACTCTGTTTTCCTAGTACTATAGTTTCCCTTTAAATAAACCCTGATTCCACATATCCTGACACTACAAACAAAGACATACATATATTCACTTACACCATGGCTCATAGTGAATATACAAACAGAAGCATACATTCCTTTCACATGCACATACAATCAAATACACGGTACATCTACACCAGCATATAAATAGATCTGCAGGGGGCCCGGGTACTAATTTTGCCCGGGGGCACAATCCATTGTCAGTCCGTCTCTGCTCAGATGTTTTTGCTTGCCCATTTTTCCTGCTTCCAAAACATGAAATTCAAGAACTGACTGTTCATTTGCTGCCTAATATATGCCACCCCAGGACTAGTGCTGTTGTAACAATATAATTAATATTCACTCTACTTGCCAGTGGTTTTAATGTTGTTGCTGCTCAGTGTATGTTGCAAAAATGCATGAGTGGATTTCACACCTGCTTTTATATATATACATATATACATTTTATACATATGAAACAAGAGGGGGTTGGCTGCACTCACCTGAACATGCATAAATGGGGGTGCTGCTGGGGGCCAAATAATACAATACACAAGATCCAGCGCACTCACCTATCCACTAAACAGCAACTTCAATGTTGAAAGATTTTATTTGTTGGCTAGTCACAGGTGAGCAGCCATTTATAAAACTGAGCAGGTAGGTTCACAGACAAGTATGTGAAACAATTAATGACAAACACATGCTGATGGAGAACAGTGATAGAAAACTCACTGACAATTGTGCCAAGCTTTGAGATTTAAAGAAACACTATAGTGTTAGGAATATAAAGATGTATTCCTAACACCATTGGAATCCTCTGCCCACCATCATGTCCCCTCCCCCCCGATGATATAAGGGGTTAAATAACCCTTTAAACACCTGATACCAGGGCTCCTCCTCTGAGGATATAATTTGATCGGGGGAATCTAATGCGCATACATGGCGAATACCGAGCACGCATTAGCCCTTCCCCATAGAAAAGCATTGACTCTGTGAACCAGCAGGTAGCACCTCTAGTGGCTATCTGGTTTCTCTACAACTGCAATGTTTTACATTGCAGGGTTAAGGAAACAGGGACATTGCAATCAGAGCACGCCAATGAGATGAAGTGGTCAAGGTGCCCATAGTGTCACTTTAATAATCAAGACACTGGGCGGACCTACAGCCCTCTAGAAATGTCAATCCCACCACCTGTTATCAGTGATGGCTGCAGGGAATTGGCATACACGAGAGTACAGCAGTGATGTTGGCTCCTGGTGCTGAAGAGGACCCACCGGAGGAAGATGGCTGCGCCCACAAGGGACTGGAACAGTTAAGTAGAACTCACCTTTAACAGCCCCCCACGGCAATTTCTGCAGGTCCCCAGACGGTGCCAGTGATAATTTATGCTCTCCTGCGCTAAGTCCTCCCGTGCAAGCCTAGTTCATTGGCTGAAAGCATCAGCTGATCACTTTCAAAGGTTTAACTATTTACAAGGCATCATAACCAGTATGGTGCACTGAAGAGTTTATGGTGCTTGAAGTGTACTTTTAAGGCGTGAACTACCATACCATAATGACCAGCAGGTGATTAGGCAAGACAATTAGACTCCCTTCAAGGTTAAAGGACCACTAAAGGCACCCAGACCACTTCAGCTCAATGAAGTGGTCTGGGTGCCAGGTCCATCTAGGGTTAACCCTGCAGTTGTAAAAATAGCAGTTTCAGAGAATCTGCTATGTTTACATTAGGGTTAATCCAGCTCATCTCATTGACAGCCGCTAGAGGCACTTCCGCGCTTCTGACTGTGTATGGTTTCTTAATGGGGTAACTACTCCCCCCAAGACATTTGAAAATGCAGATTTACACAGTGTGTGCTGTCATTGACATGATGTCAGCATGCACGTGCCGTGTCATAAAAGGAGGCGGAGTAACAAGCACAGCATTTGGAACTCTGGAGGAGGAAGGAGGACCATGAGGAAGTCCAGAAATGCCTTGTAGACCTCCCCCATGTTGTGTTTCAGGAATCAAGAAACAAGGTACCCTGATAATTTCTTAGTTTGATGTGGGCAATTTCGGCTGGACTAAAAACAGTTTGAAACATTGTGAAGTTCCTTTTTGAATACTGAAAATCTTAAATAAACATGTTGATTTTGTAAATTTGCTGGACAGATTTCATTCGTAAAGAGTGTCAGCCAATGAATTGTGTACGAACACAGAGAGAGTTGATATTGCTAATACGGAAGGGGAAAGTCTGCTTGAATTATACTGCTAATGAATGATGGAACAACAGGTGCCCAGAGACCCATGGTTAGCGTCAAACCTTTCAAAAGCCTTTTGACAATGTACGCCAGGAACTTTAGGCACCATAACCACTACAGTAGGCTGTAGTGGCTATGGTGATTAAAGTGCTCCTCTAAAGAACACTCATGTGTTCACACCATCCATCACTTTATTTCTTCAACTTGTCATAATCTTAGTCACAGACCATGCGAATAATAAAAATGTAAAAAAAACAACCAAAATATGTGTAATAAATTGCATGCTGTGGAGAATTACATATTCTCTATGACATAATGTTTATTCAAGGCTAGTTGTACCATGTTCTAAGTTACACATTTACACATTTGGTGATCATCTTCAGCCAATTACCTTCAGGCTACACCAACCTCTTTAATACTAAGCCTCATTTACTTATTATATTGGTACAAGTTATATCCATGCTGAGACTCTGAGTCAACACAATTTCAATACGCCTAAGCACAGTCAATGACATCATATGATATATTTATTCATTCTAAGAAGTCATACTGGTAAAAACAAAACAAAAAAAAAAACAACAAACTCAAGATGACACAAGCAAGATGAAATCAGTTAATAATAATTATAAACATACACTTTCAGACAACTAATAGTAAGCTTGTAAGTGTGGCAAAAGTATGACAACCGGAGATACACTATTTAGGGATGGTAATGAATTATATGCCGGTACATGGATTTTGGCCAGTGAAATAAATGTTAGATGCTGAACCATAGATATTTACAGTCTATAAGAAGAAATTGAAAAAATAAAACATGATATAGGGTTTTTTTTTAATTCACAAGAGAGAGTCATTAAAATCCATTTTTAATGGATGTAGGGATAATGCATTTAAAGAATAATTGAAAGTACTGAACACTCTATCGCTATCGAGGCTTTAGGGGCTGAAGTCCCAAATGTGAGCTTGTAAAGTTTAGATTAAAAGTCAAATAAGGTTGGTTAGGCTGCTCACAGTTTCTCCTTGTCGTTCCCTAACCCCCTCTGCTATCATGTAGCGTGAAGATGTTGGGAGCAGGGCAGTATTTAATATTGATTGGACTCTGGGCAAGCGTTTGCTTGGCCCCTTGGACCCCGCCCTCCCACTTCCTAACAAGCAATCACACCCTCCACACCAACACACAGACATAAAAAAAAAAACACAAAACATTAAATATTACTGATCCTCAACACTGCGCCCGCCGGACGTCCAGAGGTCCCCCTGCTATGTCAGGTAAAAGAGGGGACAAAGGTAGAAAAATAATTGGAAGGGTTTAGGGGGGGCTACTAATATGGATGGGGGGAGGGGTAGGTAGAAAAATAATTGGAAGGGTTTAGGGGAGCTACTAATATGGATGGGGGAGGGGTAGGTAGAAAAATAATTGGAATGGTTTAGGGGGCTACTAATATGCATAGGGGGAGGGGTAGGTAGAAAAATAATTGTCCAGTCTTTTTTAGTAGCCACTTAGTTACAAACACTGGCCAAAGATAGCATTTATATTTGTTAAGTGGCTACTAAAAAAGACTGAACATACCCCATTTGCAATTACTTGGGTTGTCTTCTTTTGCAAATGATATGCCGTCATGGGGGTAATTCTCATTCCTGGGCTACCATACGCTCTCAAAGGCAACGCAACCAATCTGGCAAATTTCAATGTGAAAAAAAAAAGCCTTATATTTGACCATGTAACTTTCAAAAACACAATAAAACCTGTACATGGGGGGTACTGTTATACTCGAGAGACTTCGCTGAACACAAATATTAGTGCTTCAAGACAGTAAAACATTTTAAAACAATGATATCAACAATGAAATTGCCGTTTGTGTGTGAAAAATGCAAAAAAATTCACTTTCACTGACAATATCATCGCTGTGATATGTTTTACTCTTTTAAAAGACTAATATTTGTGTTCAGCGAAGTCTACCGAGTAAAATAGTACCCTCCATGTACAGGTTTTAGGGTGTTTTTGAAAGTTACAGGGTCAAATATAAGGCCTTTTTTTCACATTGAAGTGTATTTTGATATAAATATATATATATATAATATATATATATATATATATAAATATCAAAATACAGTTAGAATAAAATTACAAATATATATAATTTTTTCAATTACATTTTTTTAAACTTTTTAAAATTTATTTTTAATTAATTATTTTAATGAAATTATATATATATATATGTGTGTAATTTTACTCTAAGTGTATTTTTATATTACTATATGTATATATCAATAAAAAATACACTTAGTATGATGTTATATATAAGATATATATATATATATATGTAATATATGTATATGTATGTGTGTGCGTATATATATATATATATATATATATTTTTTTTTTTTAAATGTATTAACTTTATTTTTATTTTTTTAAACTTTGTAAAAACTTTTTTCACCAGCAGGTTCAGGCAGTCCCCCTGCTGGCAGCTCTATGGACACCTAGGCTGTCTGGACTGTCAGACAGTCCCCCCATAGAAAAAGAACACTGATCACCCATCGGGTAAGTACATATGGAGGGAGAGGGAGAGGGAGGGAAGGGATAAATTATTTAAAAAAAATTATTTTTATTTTCATTGAGTGCCTCGACCCCTGAAGTGCCACGTGGGGCCACGTGGGGCAACCCTGAAGTGATCGCTCGGCCTGGTAGTGGGGGGAGGGGGGTATTGCAGGAAGCCTCGATATCGATGCATCGCTGCTATACCATCAGAGCGATCATGATCGATTCCAGCACTCTAATACGATGCGGACGTATCAGGTACGTCCACGGTCATTAAGGACCATTGTGTTATATCTTTCAGGAATTGTATTGAAGGATTGTATTGAAGGATTGGAGGCAGGCAGATGTGATTCCTATTTTCAAAGATGGATCACAATCTTTGCCTGGAATTTATAGACCTGTGAGCTTAACATCTGTGGCTGGGAAAGTATTTGAAGGGTTATTAAGGGATAATATTCAGGAATACATTGGGAAGAACATAATTATTAGCAAAAATCAGCATGATTTTATGAAACAGGTCCTGTCAAATTAACTTAATTGCTGTAACAGAACTCCCTTATTCTGACTGCATACCTCAACCAGGTCAGTTTCCTCTCTGCTGCAAGGGACTCCTGACTGCATCAGACTCAGTCACAGAAGGGGGTAGGTGGTAGGGTTAAGGGTTAGGTTTAGGTGTAGGGTTACTGTTAGGGGTAGGGTTAGGGTAGGGGTTAGATTTCTGTTATTATTCCCGTAATTTTCCCTCCCTCTCCTGTTTTGCCACTTTTCCAAAATTTTGCACTTAGATTCGGCTCAGCACTTCCGAAATTCGGCAATTCAGAAGTATCCAAGTGCCTGAATTGACGTAATTTGGCCGAATTTACATTCGGAACAAAACGAATTGCACATGTCTAATGCCTAGGCGGTATGATCCCCGCCTGTGGATATGTGGGTGCTTCTGGTCCTTTGAGGGTTGGTGTCCCAGGTCAGTGGATTGCTTTGGTGTCAGGAGTGGGTATATTTATCTTCAATTGCAGCATGAAATTCTCAAATATTAAAATGAAAATATAACAAGGTACAGTGTTCTCTGTTATATATAAAAAGAAAGTGATAAAAGGAGGTTTACTCACATAGGGAGAGCAAGCCATGTTTTTTCTCAATCCCATACAGCATAGGTGGTATCTTCCCCACCAAGGAAATAAAAGGGTGAATCCTTCAGGTAAAATCTTCAATGGTAAAATCAGGAAGGTCCAATTTCAGTGAAAAATAGTTTTAGTTAAATACAACTTAATAAAACCAAAATACAGCTAAAAACACTAATGCGTTTCACCACAGAGGCTCTCTCAAAGGCTTGGACGTCGGGCTGGTTTACTATGTCAGACTGGCTTACCACAACGTAGTAAGACAGCTTGATCTGGTCACGTGATTGGACTCGGCAGAACTACGTCACAATGGAAAGCCTTTGACCAAGAAGTGACGTACCCGGAACTCAATGAGAATATCGTACTCCATGTGTAATTTAGAGGATAAGTGCCTTTTTTTCAGATTTAAAAAGCAGATGCTACTACTGCAAATCTAAGAAGCACTTTGAGAAAAACATTGGTTGAAACGCGTTAGTGCGGTTGCTAATACAGATTTTTTGAAAAGCTTTTATTACTATTTTGTTTAATAACATTTTCCTGGTTACTTTTTATTACATTTACTCTATTTTTTTGCTTTTATTAAGAAACTGAAAGTGAGTGGTCCAGTATCCAGAGGAATATCACATGGCTTGACCTCAGAAACATCTACACAAAAAGGCGCTGAAAGTCTGAGCCTACTATTAAGTGGCTCAGCAGTATGTGAGTAACACCAATTGGTGTTTATTGTATAATTTAATATATATAGATTTCACTATGATCTACTACTTTTTTGTATTTTAGATATTTTTATCCACTTCATGGTAAAACTGCACACGTGAACTGTGTCACATACACTGTTTACGTGTGCTCTCACAACAATTTACTATTTTTGATACACTGTGTTTTTATGTGGTTGGGTGACTTACATAAGGTAATAGTAGCACGATATTTTAACCTTTTAATATTTATATTTATATTTACTGTTTACTATAGAGTTCCCAGTGTCTATAACTATATACATTGCTTATATAAATAATATGACATGCATTGACTGGATACAGAGTAATCGGTCATCATATGAAGAGAGCAGACTGCAATAGGGCAGTTGAGATGAAACAGGGCATTGTTAAGTAAATCCAAATATCCATAAACAATAGTAATAATTGTTCCTAGAACCTGAATGTAGGTTATGATTATATCATTCATGTGGCTTACATTCATCTCCCAACACAGCATTTAAATGTTATTTCTATTGTCAACACTTATTTTATGAATAAGGAAATTGGATTGTATTCTCTATTATTACACTGAAAAATATTATTTTAATAAATTGTACCAGGAAAATATATTAGAACAAGCTTTTTATGTCAAACCTGGTACAGGCTTAAAGACACTAAAATGCAATAAATGTACACAGAACATAAGAAAATAATCGCCTAGTGTTCTTATCATTGAATCATGCTTGGAAAAATTGTTATATACATAATTTAATCATTTTAAAAACTGTAATTAAAACCCATGGATCCGCTGGTGGTCCACTGGTGCGCACCAGCAGTAGGTGCAGTCAGATTATATCCTCTCCCTCATGGTTCCGACGCTCAGTTAGTGAGTCAGAGCACAGGCTCAGAGATTCTCAGCCTGCGCTCTGACAACATTGAAAGTCAGAGCCGTGAAGGAGCAGGTATGGCAAAGAGCTACTGATTAGCATAACATCAATATCCAGGAAAAGGTGGGCATGGATGGTGAACTGATTTGGTGGTGCAATGGGCCACTTGACTGGTTTTGCTCCCCAGGCCTAAGGCCTAAGCCCTCCCCTGCATTTGCCTTTCCATTTTTTTTTCTCTTATATTTACAATGTTCTTTTAGTGTGAACAGAATTATTTAATTTCACCAATTTAAATATTTACCAACAAAAAAAGAGAAAATTCTAACTTGCTCCTTCAGGTATGTGTAAAAAAAATTGTAAAATTAGGAAAATGTGTAAATATGCAACAACCATTTAATAGAATGAAGAAATGTGCTGTGATTAAATGTACGGATTAACAAAATTAACAATAAAAGAGTGAAGATTTAGTGCCTTTTTCAAGGCATCTCTCATAAGGGTCTAGATTTAGAAAAACATCCGTCTGGGAAGATAGAATATAAATTGGTGGTGGTGGGAATTTTCATGGAATTGTATTTTGTCTATCTGGTCATTACACCATTGTATACATATTATATAACATATTTGCAAGAAATAGCATTGAGCAGTTATAGAAAACACAAAGTGTATAGTTTGAGACTGTGTGTTGTTTAGTAAATCTGCAAACAATAAACGATCAAGGTTTATTCTAAGTGTAGGTTGTGATTGTAACATTAATGTGACACTCATCTGCATAAAATAATATAACGTCAATTATTTTATTAATTGTCAACATATATGAGTAAGAATACTGGCTTATGCTGCTTGTATTTAAAATAAATTATAACTGTAATGCTGTGTTATTACGTTTATCTGGTTTAGTATAAGGACACATGCTTCCAACATTAACGCCTGCCTTTTGCATACATATCTTATAGATAAAATATACAAAGCTGATAAAAATAACTGACTTTTTTTCAGAGAAAAAACAAATACACGAGAAAACGTGCGTACATTGTAATGCTTAAGAAAAGTAGACAACTTTGAAACAAGCTTTTAGCCTATATGTCTTACCTTATGTGGAAAGCAGAGTTTGCATAATTATTTAAATTGATGAATATTATTGTTCTTAATTACTGATTAATGGAGCACCACCATAGTACATAGAACTGACCAAATGGTTTATAAAGCAAATGATTAAATAGTGAAGTTAAAACTGTACATTCCTGTATATATGCCAGTGCTTGCAAGCTCCTGGTGTAATTTGGTGTACTGATTGACAATGACTAAGTAGCTGACATTAGTTTCAGATGTTAAAAAATTAACTGATGTTTTGAAGGCAAAAAATCACTCAAATGTCTCACCCCTACAGGTCACACAAAACACCATAACACGCATCATAATAGAGAAAATTAAACACCAAATAACACATATTTTTCAATACTGCTCCCTATGTTCTACAAAGCACTTGACACTGGATTACAATATCGTTAATTCAAATGTATTCAATATTCCCTTTTTCTACATTCTGTCCTCGTTGACAGCAGGTATCTGGGTCGAGGGTTCAAGGAAGCAAAAAAGCAGTAGGGTTTACAACAATGGAATAGACTTAAAGGACCACTCTAGGCACCCCGACCACTTCAGCTTAATGAAGTGGTCTGGGTGCCTGGTCCTTCTAGGGTTAACCCATTTTTTCATAAACATAGCAGTTTCAGAGAAACTGCTATGTTTATGAATGAGTTAAGCCTTCCCCTATTTCCTCTAGCGGCTGTCTCATTGACAGCCGCTAGAGGCGCTTGCATGCTTCTCACTGTGATTTTCACAGTGAGAGCACGCCAGCGTCCATAGGAAAGCATTATGAATGCTTTCCTATGTGACTGGCTGAATGCGCGCGCAGCTCTTGCCGTGCGTGCACATTCAGCCGACGGGGAGGAGAAGAGGAGGAGAGCTCTCTGCCCAGTGCTGGAAAAAGGTAAGTTTTTACCCCTTTCCCCCTTCCAGAGCCGGGCGGGAGGGGGACCCTGAAGGTGGGGGCACCCTCAGGGCACTATAGTGCCAGGAAAATGAGTATGTTTTCCTGGCACTATAGTGGTCCTTTAAGAACAACAGAGGACCATCACGCGCATTCTCCCATGAGAACTAACTCTTAATTTCAGTCGACCTTCTTTATGTCCTGTACCAACTTTTGTGTACCTGATTTTGTTTTTCATTACTATTTCCAAGCAGGACTTGCTCTGTTCATATGCTATATAAATGAATGGATAGAAAGATAGATAGCTAACTGGTTATGGTGAACGATTTGCCCCAGCACACCTCTTTGTTTCAAAAAGTTAAACTGTTTTAGAATGGTTTGACTCCCGCCGCTTAGCTAAGCCAGGTGGTGTAGGGCTTAACTCGTTGACTGCAGGATTTATCTTTTAGCTCAGAAAAGCTAACTAAAGCTCCGAAGTAGGAGCTTTTGGCTCTTGTTGAACTGGAGAGGAAGCATCATTCACCCAGGTGAGAAGTCAAACTGTTCTAAAATGGTTTTATTCCTTACAATGGGGGAGCTTCAGGGCATTTGTGGCACCATAACCACTATGGTATGCTGTAGTGGTTACAATGTTTTGAGTTTCCCATTAATATATGTTAACTTATATAAGAGTTTAAATTAAAATGTAACATGTTAGAGAAACCATACAGGAGTACACATTGTATAGTGAAACTGGGCATTGCTTAGTAAACTTAATAGCAACAAACAATAATAATGGATTCTTCCAAGAATCTAAATGTTATTAATGTGTCTCGCCAATGTACATTCACTAATTAATTGTCATTTGTCAACGCTAATAACAGCTTGTACCTGGAAACATGTATTGGAAAGTGCTTTCCACGATAAAGACTTTCTTACACTTTCAGTAAAATACACAGAAAATCCCAGATCTGAAGAAAATAATTAGCTTGTCACATTTTTTATTATAAAGGAAAGAATGACTGCACAGTAAGATGATTGTATGCACCATGTAAATGACTTGTAAAATTAAATATAACAACACAGCTTTGTTGTTATATTTCTGGCAATCCATGGGAAACCTAGGTAAATAACGCAAAAATTAAAACCATTTTTTCTATACCTATTTACATAAATATATGTGCAGTAAACAATTAGTATCCTGTAAGAACACACTACAATCCTGATTTTGTTCCTTGGAGTCCTGTCACAGGGGTTACCAGGAAACTGTCCCCACGCAGCACAGAACAAGCGCATCATTAGACACACTTGACTGTGCTGTAGGCATTAGGACCATGTAGAGAATGCTTCAACTCTCTGCATGGTCTGCACTGATTGGGGGTGGGTAGGACATGGTGGACTGGGCAGGAGGTTAATGGGACAATTGCCCCCCTAGGCCTCCCAAAATCTTAGCGATTCTGGCTGGGTTGCCAACCAGCCGGTAATCCAGCCAGGGCCAGACTGGAGATACAAAGCAGCCCTGCTCACTCACTAGCAGTCACACACACACAAGCTCACTCAGGAGCAGGTACACACACACACACACACAAGCTCACTCTGGAGCAGACACACACACACACACACACATACAAGCTCACTCACCAGCAGCCACAAACACACGTACAAGCTAACCCAGGAGCAGGCACACACACACACACACACTTACAAGATGACTCGCTGGCAGCCACACACACTCACACAAGCTCAGTCATTAGCAGGCACACACACACACACACACACACAAGTTCACTCACCAGTAGCCACACACATACAAGCTCACTCAGTAGCAGCCACACACATACAAGTTCACTCACTAGCAGCGACACACACACACAAGCATGCTCACTCACTAGCATGCATACACACAATTCACTCACTAGCAGCCACACATACACACATGTTCACTTACTAACAGGCACACACACATACAAGTTCACTCACTAGCAGACACACACACACACACACACAAACTCACTCACTAGCAGCCACACACACACACACACACACACACACACAAGTTCACTCACTAGCAGCCATACACACACATATTCACTCACTCGCAGGAACATACACACAATTACTGTCATGACTGAAGCTTACCTGGCACTGGTAGGGGAAGTTGCCATTTTGTGACCTCTTCCTCCCAGAGAGGTCAGCAACGTGTGTGCGGGGGCAGAGCTTGTGTGCTAGAGGTGGGGCTTCCATTCAGGAGGCGTGGCTTGTGTGCGGGGGCAGGACATGTGGCTGGAATTGATGCACATTTTGATGGGGAGACTGAGAGGTTTCCCTCCAGCAGCCTAATTGTGCCACACCAGCCCCCAGCTTCTCCCTCTTTACTCCCCTCGAACTGACACAGGCAAGCACAGTCCGAGGGGAAAATCATTAAAAAAAAACTCATGATTTGGTCTGTCTGTCTGGCCCCTGGAGCGCGGCCCACCAGGAAATTTTCAGGTATCCCGGAGGGCCAGTCCGGCCCTAAATCCAGCCAGTACCGGCATGAGGAATATTCCACCAGCCACCTCTGCAGGGAAGGCAGGCAGTGCGGTCTGTCTGTATGCTTCCCTGAGAGTCTTGGGAAGTCAGAGGTCGCGAGTCACCTGACCTACGACCTTTGACTTCTCCAAACATGCAGAGAGGATGACAGACAGAATGTCTATGCTTTTGCTGGTCATTGATGTGATATATTAGGTTTAGGCATTTAATGCATTAATAGAATTCCCTTGCTGGAAAATCATTCAGAACTCCTTTTACTAAATGCTTGCCTGGTTGGGAAGTTCTCCTTTATTAATTAGTGATGTGCAAATGTCCAGTGGGATCCCCGGGCTGCTCTATAAACAAATGCATAGCAGTGAACATTGAAAAGTGTGCAGGAACATTCTATACACACGAGAACAACTACATTGAGCTGTAGTGGCTCTGGTGACTACAGAGGCCCTTTAATAGTGTCCAGACGAAAAAAATAATTAAAAAGGCAGTGTTGGAAAAGTTAATAAAACAATCACAATAGTTTTTAAATCAAGTTTATTCATTGCTCTACATAGTAGCTCCAGAATAACATGGTGTATTAGGGTTGCAGAATAGATCTGGAGGACAAATTGTGAGGTGAGGCTGGGCATTGCATAGTAGACATGTCAGCAATAAACAATAATTGATTTTTCCTAGAATCTAAATGTAGGTTATGATTATATAATTAATGTGATTTACACTCTCCTGCCAACAGATAAATTAGCTGTAGCTTCTCTAATTGTCAACACTTATCTCAAGAATAGGAAATATGCTAAGCCTGTGTGTTATATAATTATTTTAATATGTTTTACCTACATTGAGATATTGAGATGAGTGACCATATTGCAATCTGGCTGATGCTTTAAGACATTATCAATAAAGTATTGAAGATAATATTTTTTATATCTTTCCAGGAAAACATTTAATAGCTAAGAGTGAATAGATGGAAAGATAGTTCTTTATATAATTTACCATGCAATAAATAATAGATACACATACACACGTTCCTAAATATTTATGTTGCTCGAGGATAGAAAATTGAATTTGCAGAATTTACAGAACTGACAAAAAGGAACAATGATACAAAAACATTATTGGTGAGTTTAGAACAATCTCAGGAAGTAGCTCCTGATTATAAGAGATTGAAATGCTAGTTAAATTAATTTCAGGTGCACACAGCAAGATGATAAAGTGGATGAGTTTGTGTAAGTGTCAATCTGTGCATGTCTTCAAAACAAACTCCACCTCTTGTTCCCAACAAGAATGCAACTACATTTTCTCAGAGGTTTATTCACTAAACTGACTTGCAGTGTTTGAAAACCAAACTGCAAAGTTAAGCAAAAACTGTTCAACTGTGACCGTAGCTGAGTTTTAGCCTTAATTTTGCCATTTGGTTTCCAGTTACCAGTTAGGTCTGATCAGCTGTCACTCTCTTGCACAGAGCCCATGCCACCCTCTAACACACTTACCACACCATACCACGCTCTTAATTCTCTCTCTCATCAGCTTTTATACCCTTCTTTTGCCTCTGTTTCTTTTTCCTTGCAGTCTCTATGTTCATGATTTCTTTGTGCACTCTAAGCCATTGGTTCTCTCCAGCCTGTCTCTCTTTATTCTTATAGGGCTATTGACTAAAGTAAAAAAAATCCAGGGAATTCAAAGTGAATTTCTAATTTAAGACCCCACCTCCCCCCAAAAAAAAAGATGGAGCCATTTTTCAGTTTTGGCTATTTAGAAATAAACTTTGAATTCATTTTAAACCACCAACAATTAGGATAAAGAGATTGTTAAGGTATTTATAAAACAGAGTGAGACAAGGAGACATTTTAGGAGAAAGACACAGAACGCAAACTTTATACAAACACTGCCTAATGCATACAACCAACCATTCACACACATATGCGCATACAACCAGCCAACCGTACACATACAGTGCCCGTTACATACATCCATACGCACGTTTGAATACTAAATACATTTAACAGTAAATACATATTTTTTTGCTTCAATAAATTATGTATTCAATGCATTTGGTAGTATTTAATTTATAATAATGGTGGGATTTAATTTATGTTACACTGAACTTGTCTGACAGGTTCACTTTAATTGAAATTATTGTCGTAGTGCCAAAGTGCCGAATTGCTGAAGTGCTGAAGTTGCCGAAGTTCCGAGGTGTCAAAGTGCCGAAGCACAGTATTGCTTAAGTACTAATATACTTACCCAGTGAAAGAAGAAGACTGTTACATTGTATACAATTTTAAATAAAAAGTATACAAACATAGCCAGGATTCAGCTTGTAAGCATTTGCAACACTTACAACAATCAAGTAACACACATTCATATAAAATGTAAGTTACTTAGCCAGTCATGTAATGACAGGAATGAATAAGTAGATAACTCCCTAATTCCCACGGTATTAGGGAGCTATCTACTAAAAGGCTGAAAGACCTGAATTGGTCTTTCAGACAAATTTACTAAAACTAAGTAAAGATTACTTAGTATTAGTAAATTATGCCCCTACTCGCTATACCGCGAGTAGGGGCATGTCTATTAAACAGTGAGCAGCCTCTGACTGCTCACTGTTAAAAAAAAAAAAAAAAAAAGGACCTATTGCCCACCCTGGCCCCCAACCCTGAGAGGCAGGTGGGGGCCCTAAAGTAAAAAAAGGGGGGCGGGACCAGGGACGACGACAACAATAGGTCCCCCCCCAATTTGTATTTAGGGCCCCCACCCACCGCTCAGGGGTGGGGGCCAGGGGGAGGACATTAGGTCCCCCCCAATTTGTATTTAGGGCCCCCACCCACCGCTCAGGGGGGAGGACATTAGGTCCCCCCAATTTGTATTTAGGGCCCTCACCCACTGCTCAGGGGTAGGGGGGCAAGGAGGGGGCATTAGGGCCCCCCCTTTTTTTACTTTAGGGCCCCCACCTGCCGCTCAGGGGTGGGGGCGGGGGGCAATAGGTCCCCCCTTGTGGGTGGGGGCTCAGGAGCGAGGACCCTTTTTTTTTTTTTAACAGTGAGCAGCCATAGGCTTTAATAGACATGCCCCTACTCGCGGTATAGCTTTCCATCTATTCACTCATAGCTATTAAATGTTTTCCTGGAAAGATATACAAAATATTATCTTCAATACTTTATTGATAATGTCTTAAAGCATCAGCCAGATTGCAATATGGTCACTCATCTCAATATCTCAATGTAGGTAAAACATATTAAAATAATTATATAACACACAGGCTTAGCATATTTCCTATTCTTGAGATAAGTGTTGACAATTAGAGAAGCGGTATAGCGAGTAGGGGAAAAATGTACTAATACTAAGTCATTTTTACTTAGTATTAGTACATTTGTCTGAAAGACCAATTTAGGTCTTTCAGCCTTTTGGTAGATAACTCCCTCATACCGTGGGAATTAGGGAGTTATCTTCTAAGCGGCTGCAAGAGAAATCCCGAAATGCCGGAGTTCTGAAGTGCCAAAGTTGCCGAAGTGCCGAAGTTGCTGAAGTTCTGAAGTGCCGAATTGCCGAAGTCCCGAATTTCGGAATGCCGAACCGAGCCAAATATTTTCCCCATACACATGCGTAATAAGGATCCATTTACATGGTCACACACTCCCTGACACGCACACTGACATACTCACACATTGTCACTTACACAATAACAAACACTCTTACTGACACAATAATCAACTCCCAGCCTCCAGCCTGTAGGAGGTGTCCTTTGTTTCTAATGGGGAAGCAGAAGAGCCATGCACCGTGTGCACAGGCTGTTTCCTGCTCCCTTTGGAGGGTTTTTGATATTTATCGGCACAGGGCAGTCAGGGCTGGCATGTCCCTGCCTGCAGAAAGTATTAAATTCTGCTCAGGGGTTGGGATTATAGCAAACCCTGCTCCCTGAGAAAAATAACTTCTAGTAGGTGCCACTGATAGGTGCCTTATTTGCCTCACGTTAGTTTAGGTCCTGCCAACAAGCACTGAGTTTATCCATATCTGGGAGGGCTGGCCAATAGGAAAAAGGGGCAATTGCCCCTCAGGCCTTTAGCATACAGGGGTTTTGGACTGCAGCCTCAACCCAATGCATTTCTTAAAGTAACTAGAAGAGTTTTGGAATGAATATTGTTAGAGTACTGCAGGAGTGAGATAATATTGTACAGAGTCTTTACTAGCCCAGCACTTCGGGCTGACAGTCGGAGTTTGTAGCGAGCATTGCTGGATTGCTTGAATATTTTCCAGGATCTGACATCTGTAAATTTAATGAGTAAAAAGAAATTATTGGTTTGTACATGCTCCCCCGTACCAAATGCTATCAGCCCTGCTCTGTCCATAGCCTCAAGTACATTTTAAAGTGACTCTCCAGTGCCAGGGAAACAAACCCGTTTTCCTGGCACTGCAGGATCCTGCAGTGCCCCCATCCCATGTTGCTGAAGGGGTTAAAATCCCTTCAGTGACTTACCTGAATCCAGCGCCGATGTCCCTCGGCGCTGGGTCAGGCTCCGCCCACGCTCCTCCAACGTCAGCCGGCGGGGGAGACCTAATGCGCATGCGCGGCAATGGCCATACGTGCACAGTAGACCTCCCCATAGGAAAGCATTATTCAATGCTTTCCTTTGGGGATTCCGGCGATGCTGGAGGTCCTCATGCAGAGCGTGAGGACGTCCAGTGTAATTTAAAACACTTTTTGTGTTCTGATAGACAGCCACTAGAGAAGTTTATAAAAACTGCAATAATTACTTTGCAGGGTTAAAGGTGATTGGAGTTGGCACCCAGACCACTCCAATGGGCAGAAGTGTCTGGGTGCCTGGAGTGTCCCTTTCAGCCTTTATTGCTGTCATCAAGTGACCTGTCAGGCTTGACAAAAAAACATTTCAGGCCACTTTTGGTGGCTGCAGCAAAGGTTTCTTAAATGTTTTGAAGGCTATGAATTTCTCTTTGTGAAAAATAGTTATATGAACTCAAGAGCTGAAATATAAAATGGGTAGTTAAGTAAGGTGTAACTTTTTTTAATGGTTTCCCGTGACACCTAGGCAATGAACATCCAGAATTACAAATGTGTGTAATGTTGAAAAAATGACTGCATTCTGGGAGCAGCATTCTGGAGAGGGACCTGGCTTGTTTTAAAAAAAACAAAAACATTTCCCCCACCCAACAAACAACAAGTTCAGAGATGTATGAGATAATCAGCATTAGGTTTCAGTCAGACATCTTGTTCTCTCTTGTAAAAGAGACAAAACCTGAAAAACGATACTTCCAGGTGACAGTTTCAAGTGGCATAAATGCAAGGAATGCTAATTAAGGCCATCAATTGCATTAACATAGTGAACATGGAAAGCAAGCATGTCAAACTTAAAGTCTAGCACGGGCCACATAAACAGGGTTTAAGTGTATGTGGGCCGCAAAAAAAAAACAAAAAAACCTTAAATTTTCATAGAAACATAGGTTTATATTGAAAATTACAGTATTAAAAAAAAAAAACAGCATCCCCCTCTCCTAAACCACAGCACCCCCCTATACTAAATCCCAGTGCCTGCCCTCTACTAAATCCCAGTCCCCCCTCTACTAAATCCCAGCCCCCCATATACTAAATCCCAGCACCCCACCATATCCCACACACATCCCAGTCCTCCCCCTCTACTAAATCCCAGCACTCCCCTCTAGCCAACAAGCAGACTCCACTCACATTGTCGCTGCAAGTATGCGACTCCGGAGTCTGGCCTCTGGTATACCCCAAATGACGCTGTCCGCACCCTGTGCCAAATCTGATCCTCCTGCTACTTCTGGAAACCCTGTGAAGGTGGTGCACGTTGATGTCATGTCGGAATGTGACGTGGCGTTACGTGCTTCCATGCACCTCCAGGTACTCCACTGTCCAGTTGTACCCAATGCAACACTGACCAACACACACACAGTCACTGATACACACACACACACTGACAGACACTCACTGACAGACACACACAGACACTGACAGGCACACACTCACTTAGAGACAGACACATACACTCACTGACAGACACACACTGACAGACACACACTCACAGGCAGACACTCACGGGCAGACACTCACGGGCAGACACTCACGGGCAGACACTCACACTGACAGAAACACACACTGACAGACACACACACACACACACTCACAGGCAGACACTCACACTGACATACACTGACAGACACACACACACTGACAGACACACACACACTTTTCTTTATTGCTCCCTACCTTTTGGGGTCGATGTGGGGCATCTCCCTGGGGTCCTTCTATCTGCTCCTCACTGCTCCCTCTCCATAGGCGTGCGCAGCCTATTGCATAAGGATGTGCACCCTAAAGAACAAACACACACGCCGCGTATATATACATATACATACATACATACACACACACATACACACACTGCTTTGTGTGTGTGTGTGTGTGTGTGTGAGGGCGCTGTGTGCGTGTGAGGGCGCTGTGTGAGTGTAAGGGTGCTGTGTGTGAGGGTGTGTGTATGTAAGGGTGCTGTGTGTGTGTAAGGGTGCGGTGTGTGTTTGAGGGCACTGTGTGTGTGTATGTGTAAGGGTGCTGTGTGTGTTTGTGAGGGTGGTGTGAGTGTTTGAGGGTGCTGTGTGTGTGTGAGGATGCTGTTAGTGTGTGTGTGTAAGGCTGCTGTGTGTGTGTATGTGTAAGGGTGCTGTGTGTGTAAGGGTGCTGTGTGAGTGTTTTGTGTGTGTGTGTGTGAGGGTGCTGTTAGTGTGTGCTGTGTGTGTGTATGTGTAAGGGTGCTCTGTGTGTAAGGGTTCTGTATGTGTATGTGTAAGGGTGCTATGTGTAAGGGTGATGTATGTGTGTGGGTGCTGTATGTTTAAGGGTGCTGTTAGTGTGTGTGTGTGCTGTGTAAGGGTGCTGTGTGTGTGTGGGTGCAGTTTGTGTGTATGTGTAAGGGTGCTGTGTGTATAAGGGTGATGTATCTGTGAGGGTGCTGTTAGTGTGAGGGTGCTGTTAGTGTGTGCGGGGGACCATTTAGTTAATATCCCCCCTCCCTTCTTACCTTTTGTAGGGAGGGGGGACCATACTACTGACATCCCTGGTGGTCCAGTATTGAGTGAACTCTAGCCTGCTGGCTAGAGCTCCCCAGGTCCTTTCCTGCCTCCCTCCCTGCGGGTCGGTGAGGTAGATCTTTGATCTCCCTCACCGGCCCATGGAAGCACATAGCGCGGGCAGGCAGGGATTAGGGTGTGCCCATATTCTAGCGCCCGGCTTCACTACAGACGGCGCTTGCGAGGGAGCAGTGAGGCGCAGGAACACTGAGCTCCCTCCCTGGCCCTCTTCCCCGGCCGGGTAAGTTTTAGCAGAGTAGGCACCTGCAATGTGGGGAAAGCAGGTGCCTACTCTGCTTGGAACACTAGGCATATACTAGCTGCTCGCCGGGCAGCAAAGATGTCCCTTTTGGGCCGCATGCGGCCCATGGGCCGTGAGTTTGACATGCTTGATGTAAAGCATTTGCATACCTACCGGCTGACAGCTAGAAGAAGATCAGGTGACAGGCCATAGTAGTAGACAGAACATTATTTGGTGGAATAAGATTCCAATGCTCATATTTTTTTTTTTTTTTTTGAAAAAAAACGGTTTACATTATCTTGTTCTGTGTATTTTGATTTTAGTAGATATGTCAATTCTCCACACCACTGCATTTCCCCAGAAAAAAACCTTGATAGGAGAAACCAAAATACAAGGATTAATGACTGCATTGTAATGGAACACATACCCACAGAGTAAACTTGCACCCATTTCTGGGGTCTCTTGAGTCAGGTTGTGTACTCACGTATCAGAGAGAAGAGGTCCTTAAGCCCTTCAAACTGCAGGACTGGGGCTGTGACTCTGAGTACTGATCTGATACTGATTGCAATCTGTAATAATTGTGGATTCTATAACTATATCAGCTACATCTTGGCTCCATATTACCACTGCAGATTAATCATATTGCCAGCTTCAAAGGTGATCAGGAGTCTATCAGTAACCTGTTGCTTTAAGCCTGTGTGCACTATGTGCTGAGAGCTAATAGTGAGTCAGGAATAGCTGATATGTTTGGAGTCTAACAGTATTCTGCTGCTCTAATCCTGTCCACACTGTGTGTAATAAGCAGTCTATCAGTATCCTGCCGCTTTATGCGTGTGCACACTGTGTGCAAAGAACTAATGGAATAGCTGACATGTTCCATAACAACAGTAATATTCAATAAAAAGCTAACTTTATCATAGCAGGAGCACTACTGAAGATTAGATCATGTAAAGGAGAGCTAAGAGAGGGCTAGGAAGAGAGAGAGAGCTGGAGCAAGATACTGAGATATGTACTGTGTGGGTATCTCAGTTATGTAGCTCTGTGTAATCCATCAAAGTGATTGGGGTTGCCACCTTTCTTGGGAAAAAATACTGGCCATGCTAATTTGCATAATTAATTATGTATGAGTGACATCACAGGTTGTAAATCACAAGGAGTGACATAAGAGAAAATTCAGTATCTCCCTGGACTGAAAAGGAAGGGAGGGCATGACTGCAGGCCAGCAGTAATGGGGGGGAAGGGGTGTTGTATACTTTGTTGCAAAATGAAATATAAAGCAGTTCAGAGGAGGGGCGATATTAGTTTCTCAGTAAAGTTAGGAGTGAGATCGTGCTAATTTCCCTGCCTACCCTCCCTATAGTGTTTTGACTGTGTATTGCGCTTGTTCTGGTAGGTTTCTTGGTTCTGGTTTGTTCTTTCTTCTTGTTGTCACACCTGCAGCGGTGTTCCTGGCCAGCGCATTGGTAATTGAAAGAAATTTATGAATCAACTTGGGGAGTCACAGCCTGCCGAGGGCTGATGGCGGTAGGCAGGCTGATATGAACTCATGGACAAAGAAGTGGTATCTGCCTGTTGGGAAAAGTCTCTCAACAGCTGGCAGTTGGATGGAAAGCTGGTCTGTGTTAAAATTAATAAAGCTGTGGCCGTTGCCCTTACCCATAACTATTGTGTGGTGTTATTTTTTTTTTTTTTTACATCAGAATATGGTATTTGTTGTTTCATTTCTTGTGTAGTCATGAGTGAAATTATCAAATACCAAATCATCATATGTATTGTTCAATTTCTCTTTCTCTCTCTATCACTTATCTACATACTCCGCTTCCTTTTTTTTATTTTTTCTTCTTTTTTAAACTTAACAATGTTACAATTTTATTGAACAATCAAATACATAACAAACTGACAAACAGACAGCAGACAGACATTTGCTCGGTTCGCGGTGCAACAAAGAAAAAAAAGAGAGAGATAAATTCGCATATCAGGCTCGAAGGAGGCGGTTCGCATTTTTCGTAAGCGGAGGGAAACCATACGGCTAGAGAAAAAAAAAAACAGAAAAGAGAATCCACTAGGAAAGGACAGAGAAAAAAAACCTAATTATCCGGGGTCTAATTTCTTTTTCCATTTATCCCAGTAGGTATAATGATGTCTCTTTTTTGGTGCAAAATTAGTGATGGCCCTTTCCATTTTACATTGAATAATGCTTTGAGCATGGATTTTAGACCAGTTTTCTACCTTAGGAGATTTCCAGCTCCTGGCTATTGATGTTTTCACAGCCATTAAAATGTGAAAAGTAATAGGTCTATACTCTTTATTGATCCCTGTCATATTCATATGTAATAGAGCCATACTTTGAGTTAGATTAATCTTTATTTCCAATAAAGATGATACATATTGGTTTAGTTCCTCCCATAAAGGTCTAATTTTTGGGCAATCCCACCAAATATGTTTGAAATCTGCAATTAGTTCATTACATCTCCAACAATTAGGTGGGGCTATAGGACACATTTTTGCTATTTTATAAGGAGTTCTATGCCATCTGTTTAGTATTTTGTAATGAATTTTGTGTATATTTAAACAGTGGCAACATTTATATAGTGTATTAAGTGAATTATTCCATTCTTTCATAGTGATATCCTTTGCCAGGTCATGATTCCATTTAGTAATTGCCGGGGGGGGGTTGATTTAATCTGAGTTTTATAGATTATTTTTTGACATTTATTAGCCAAGTGAGTATAGTCTGACTGCGCGTATATATCTGAAAGAAGCTTAACTGAGGGTTCAAGAGGGTTACGTCTTAGTAATGTATTTAGAAAGGATTTTACCCTAATATAATTGAACCACTCGTTGGGATGTATTTTATATTCAGTTTGGAGTTGTTCATAAGATTTTACTTCATTTCCTTTCAAGAGATTAGATATTATTTTTATACCTCGCAGAGTCCAGGTTTCCAAATTTATATCTGTCATTAGATCTGATAATGTACTTAGATTTATGCCAGGCGTTATCTTCTTTTTTAAACCAATTTTTTTTTTTTTTTTTAAAAGAGACCAGGTGGGAAAAATTTGTTGAACTATCAACGATTTAGAATTTTTAATACATTGATTTGTTTCTTTATCTATTGCCCATATAAGGGTTTTGTAATCCCTATATCCTGAAGTCAGAGTCTGTTCTCTTTTATACCAATTTTCACTTATAGAGTCTTCCTTATTTATCACTAAGACATGCGCTAATAAGTTAGCTTGTGCAATGTCTTGGATAATTGGAATACTCATACCTCCTTCATCTTTTTTCCTAGACATAATGTTTTTTTTAATTCTGGGTTTTTTGCCTGCCCAGATAAATTTAGTAAATGATGTATGCTTTTAATGTATTTATTTTCCCTTACCAGAAGATTTCCAGAGTTTTCCATTTCTTTAGGTTAAGATTTGTTTCTTTAATAAAAGGGAGGATATTATTCTCTATCCATTTCTTTGGATTTTTGGAAATGTTTATACCCAGATAATTAAAGTAGCTTTTAACTTGTTTAAATCCATATTTATTTTCTTTACTATCAATATTATTTTGAGGTGTATTTAAATATAATGCTGTAGATTTTTCATTATTTATTTTGGAATCCTTAGGTTTCTGAATAGTTATCAGTACATCATCAGCATATAGCTTGATTTTTTGGTTATTGTTTTTACCAAGTCCTTTTATGTCCTGATTAGATCTTATATCTACTGCCAGGGATTCGATCAGGCAAATGTCCAGTGGGCCGCGATGTCCATGGGCCGAGGCCAGCAGGGGAGGTCCCAGGATCTCCCCTGCCGGTCTATGCAGGGCCGGCGCTATCCGAGCGCCGGCCCCGCTGTTTTTCATGAAGGGCCGGTGGGGAGATCAAAGATCTCCCTCACCAGCCCACTTGCTGTCAAATGCGGCCGCCGGCAGGGAGAGAGGGAGGGAGACAGCCAGGAGAGAGGACCCGGCGGAGCTCTAACTTAAAGCTCTGCCGAGTTCCTCTCGCGAGATCCGGCGCATTGCCATGGCAACGACCGGATCTCGCGAGAGTGAACTCTAGCCCCACAGGCTATGCTGGCTAGAGTTCACTCACCACGAGGACCACCAGGGAACACTGCCACCCCGCCTCCCAGTCACCAGTGTGCCGGTCCCCCCCCTCCCAGGCTAAAGGTTAGAAGGGAGGGGGGGACACGACATAATGCCTGCTTAGTTTATTTGTTTATTTACCCCCCCTACACACACACAATCCATTCTAACATTTATACAACACTCTCTCACACCCATCACACCCAGCACTCTCTCACACCCAGCACTCTCTCACACCCATCACACCCAGCACTCTCTCACACCCAGCACTCTCTCTCATCCATCACACACAGCACTCTCTCACACAGCACTCTCTCACACCCATCACACCCATCACTCTCTCACACCCAGTACTCTCTCTCATCCATCACACACAGCACTCTCTCACACAGCACTCTCTCACACCCCTCACACCCAGCACTCTCTCACACCTGGCACTCTATCTCATCCATCACACACACAGCACTTTCTCACACAGCACTCTCTACACACAGCACCTCTCACACCCATCACACACAGCACTCTCTCTCACACAGCACAGCACTCTCGCACACACAGCACTCTCACCCAGCACTCTCTCACACACCAGCACTCTCTCACCCAGCACACACAGCACTCTCACAGCACACACAGCACTCTCTCACAAACAGCACTCTCTCACAAACAGCACTCTCTCACAAACAGCACACCCAGCACTCTCTCACATCCATCACACACAGCACTCTCTCACACAGCACACTCACACCCATCACACACAGCACTCTCTCACACACAGCACTCTCTCACACAGCACTCTCTCACACACAGCACTCTCTTACACACAGCACTCTCTCACACACAGCACACACATCACACACAGCACCCTCACACACACATACTGCACCCCTCACATACACACAGAACCCCCCCAACACACTGCACCTCACACATACACAATACTTCCAAATATATATATATATATATACACATATACACATACACACACTAGATTCCTTGTAAGCAAACACATACTACACCCCTAAACACACACTACATCACCTATATACACACACACACACACACACACACACACACAATATAGCCTGTATGCACACACTTGCTATATCCCCTATACACACATTCTCTACAGCCCCTAGCCACATATGCATCACATTACACCACAAACACAACATGACTAACCTTATTACACAATACTACACCACAATCAGCTCACTCTACACACAGGCAATACCACAAGCAGGCTTCAAACACATGCACAATACTCTTTCCTGGCATTTTTTTTTTTTATTCTTTATTTTTCATGTGCTCAGATTCACAACAAGCGCACAGAGCCACGACAGCTTCTGCACGTATTTACATAACATTTTGCAGTTTAGACAGCACATTTTTTATATATATATAACATGAGGAATACAGGCAGTTAAACATAAAGGTAGTATAGTGTAGCATGCTAGACTGAACGTGCATTTAACATGGCTAGTAGCGCTGGGGTTTGTAAGTCTAAGGCATTGCATTATTAAGAACAACAGCTGTTGTGGTTAGGGTGTGATTTGCACGTTATCAACTGTTACGACATGTCAGCAGCCCTACCGCTAGTGTTAATTCAAACTGAAGGTGTCCCATGAGACAAGACAGGTCAATAACAAGATACATAAGCGGGTATAGTAAATATAGTAGATATTTGTATGAGGGACCATGGTTATAGACTCTTCGGGAGGTGAAATAACAGCATTTTTAAAACCAATTGTTACTTTATGAATAGCTAGCTTGTGGAGAGCAGTTCATAGGAGTAACGGCATAATGTGGAAGTCTATTTATAGCAAGACATGCCTAGCAGACTCCACACTCCTGCTTGTGCTTATCCGATCCCTTCTGTGCGCCTGGTACATACCCCGGGGGCCTCCATCACACAGAACATCAAAGACAAGTGTTCGGCAAAGTGCCAGGTTACCGGCTTATGGTGGGGAAGTTTGTTTCCATCTGGTGGTCGGCACCGTCCCTGTGGGCTGGGCGCCATATATACGGTGCGGTTTTGACGCGGCTTGAGGTGGGTGATTGTCTTGAGGCAGGCTCTGCGTGTCTCCGATCCCTTCTTCGGCGCCTTTTGAAGGGACTTCTAGTGACTGTTGGTCTGTGTCCGCCCCTTGGGCCTATGGGTTCCGGGTGTAGTGGCGCGGGATTAGACCGCTTGACGTTAGCTGTGGTCAGCGCCCTCTCCGAGATCCTGGCCCAGAAGGCAGCAAGGATAGCGTCCAGCTTGATCAGTATGTTATTCAGCTGCTCCCCGCAGTCCCCCCTGTTTGCCGGCTTGCTCGTTGCATCCGCCATTTTGGGGTCGGTGACTCTAGGAGATTGTAGTCCCTGGGATGTGTGAGTCAGCGGAGGGTGTGCTGCTGTTGCCGGGATGTCCCCCACCGGCAGGGGGGGGGGGGAGGAAGGCTTGTTGGTGGTCCTCCGCAGTGTTAATATTGGCTTTTGGGGAGCCCCAGGCTGGGTGATCGGCCGCCTCACCTGCGCCCTTACCTCCACTTAGGCCTCTAGTCAGGCTTGTTGTTGCTGCGGTAGGCCCCAGTGATGCAGCCCGCGTTCTCGGCGGCTCAGCGTTACGGGAGTAGTTTCTGTACGATCCAGCCTGCATCTCCTACCAGGGTGGTGTGTTTTTGATGAGATTGTATCATGAGAACCAAGTTTATTTTGCTTAAACAGGGATTTCAGGCTGGAGCTTGTGTTACACACGTCTGATCAGCTCCACAGCCAGGCTCCGCCCCCTCTTTCCTGGCATTTTTGTCTCCTGGTATTCATTTATAGAGACACCAGAGACAAGTTGCAAGGAAACACAGTGCAAGCATGTTATTAAATTTGCTTGCACTGTGCAGAACAAATACAGGGCTTTTTTCTCATGCTGGAGCTCTTCAGCAGAGCTCTGCACGTGGTCTGCCCTGGAAGAGCATTGAACCAACATGCTCACTTTGAGAGGGGGCGTGTTTGTCACTGGTGATGACAAAACACACCTCCTCTGCCCCGCCCCCTTCTTAGTGGGCCGCTGTGGTGAAAAAATGCCCGGGCCAAATTTTTCTCCCAGTCCGGCCCTGGGTTCAATCGATAATATGTACAATAATGGTGATAAAGGGCAGCCATGTCGAGTACCATTTGAAATTTCAAACCATTTGGACTTAATTCAGTGACCCACTGTTCTGCCTTGGGGATTGCTGTATATGGCCATTATGGCACTGAGTATCTGATCTGAAAATATAAATGATACTATGGACTCTCTGACGAAAGCCCAGTTGACCCTGTCGAATGCTTTTTCTGCATCCAGTGACAGGGTCAGCATGGGAATACATTCCTCTCTTGCCTGTTCCAGTACCCCTATCATGTTTCTTATATGATTAGTGGAGAGTCGTCCCGGAATAAATCCCACCTGGTCTCTATGTATTATATGACTAACTACTCGTTTAACTCTGTCTGCCAATATTCCTGCATATACCTTAATATCTATATTTAAAAGACAGATTGGCCGATAGCTATCTACTTTCTCAGGGTTCTTACCTGGTTTTAATATTGGGACAATATTGCCCTTAAGCATTTCCTGTGGGATTTTAGTCTTTAATATAAATTCATTAAAAGTAGTTTCTAAATATGGAGATATTTCATTTTTAAATAATCTATAGAAAATCTCTGTAAATCCATCTGGTCCTGGCGCTTTATTTGGTTTCAAAGTCTCTATCTGTTTATATATTTCATGTAGAGAAATTGGGGCATTCAGTTCTCTTAATTGGAATTCTGAGATCTTTGGTATTATCTTATCTTTAAAATAATCTTTTGGGTCGAATTGATTATGAGGTAGATTATATAATGAATAATAGTAATCATTAAAGGCCTTTCCTATTCTCTCTGGAGATAAACAGGTCTCACCTTTAAATAAAATTTTGGAGATTTTTTTTGTTTAATTTCTTTCTTGAGTCTGTTGGTTAACAAGCTATCTGCTATTACCTCTATAGTAGAAAGTTGCTTTTAATCTTTCAAGTGTTTTACTTACTTTCATTATTAGTAGTTCATTAATTCTATCTTGTAGGATAGAAATTCTCTTCGACCGCTGCTCGTTAGGGGTTATTTTATTATCTCTTGAGAGATTATATAATTGAATTTGCAAGCTAGTTAAATCTCTTTCTCTATAATCTCTATTCTCAGAGACTAGTTTAATCAATAATCCCCTAATCACCGCTTTATATGAGCACCATATTCCTGAGGGGAAGATCTGTTCAGATTAGTTCTCTTTAAAATAATAATCTGTGTCTTTCTTAATAAATTCTATATTCTTTTTGTTTGACAGAATATTGTTATTTAATCTCCATTCTGGTCTTGGAATTTCAAAGGTGTCTTTAACATCCAGAATGACTGCATTGTGGTCTGACCATGTAATTTCATTTATTATAATTAATTTTGTTTGTTATGCTAAATTAATATCCCCCAACACAAAGTCTATGCGGGAATATGCATAATAAGATTTTGAAAAACAAGTAAAGTCTAAGTCTGTTGGATGAAAAATATGCCAAATATCTAATAACGAGTGATCTTGGATTAACTGTCTGAATTTTTCAGAACTTTTGACAATTCCTCTATCTGATATCTGTCCCGTAATGTTTTTTTTGTCTAATAGTGGCTCAAATACTAAATTAAAATCCCCTAGAATCACCAGGATTCCTTGTTTAACCATGTCCATTCTTTTTAGGACTTTAGTTATAAATGTTAATGAAGAATGGTTTGGTGCATAAAGATTAGCTATTGTATATATGATGCTATCAATCTCACAAACTATTATAATATATCTTCCCTCGATATCTAGTTCTGTATATATATATTCCTGAAATTCAGATTTCTGGATATCAATATAGCAACCCCTTGTTTTTTATTGTGTTCAAGAGATGCAGAAAGGACTGTCGTGTAGATTTTAGATCTTAAGTTATTATTGTCCTTCTTTCTCCAATGCGTTTCCTGTACACCACAGATATAAATTTGCTGTTTCTTCAGATATTTTAGTAATATGGATCTTTTAAATGGAGAATTAAGTCCCTGGGTATTTATCGTAGCAAATATAACCATAGTTTCTAACTAATTCCTTCTCTGAATCATCAAACACCCCCGCCTCGAGCCCACATAACAAAGTTCCAGTTCCATCACAGACCGAGCAAACAAATACACATATAATATATAAAACCCCATAACTATTAGGGTACCAAAGTGTCCCTGTGGGTAACTTACCCAAAACCAGGGACACCAAAGTAATTGCCATTTACAATGGCAACCTGAGCAGAGGTCTGCTAGAGGAGCTAATCTCTTTTTTCCTACATTATGAATTCCTTCATCTGGTCCCCGTCTCTCTTCCTCTTCAATCACCTATTAGTCCTCTTCTCTCACACCTCCTCTCCATCTCCTGCTTGTAAAGCCAGTGTATAATATTCACTCTCTTTTCTTTACTATGTCAGGTCTTATCAATTTAATTGAACGATCCCCTCTCTCCTCGATCCCTCCCCTCCGCCCCTTTCCCTTTCCTCTCTTCTTTCCCTTTCTCTAATTTCAGCGTATTTTATCCGCATGGGTAAGAGAAGGGTAATTAGTGTCGTAGGGCCTCTATTATTATTTTATGTGAATAAACTATGTTTCATAATGTGTTATAAAATATGTGCAAGAATTCTTTTATATCGTGATATCTATATTATTATACCGTTGTATCTCATACTGTGTAAGAGTGAACCCATATTGTAAATTTATTCCCCAATTATATCTTAAATATAGTAAATGTAATACCACTCTTTATATTATGTACCTTGCATAATCCTATTATTCCAAATTGTGATTCTTTTAGATATACTAAATAATTCCAAGATTTTACTATTAACATGACATAAAGTCATGATTTTATTAAAGACACGGAGGCGAGTATTATGCTTCTCTTTCTTTAATTTCCCTCAGCAGCGAAGAGAGATATATGCAAAGAAGCGAGAAAAATAACATAATATTATCATATTCATAGTGCTACCAAAGGTATCCACCCCCTTAGTATATAAGGTGTAGCACTCCCTTCCTCTTGCTCTTTCCGTAGCGATCCGAAGACCAGTCAATAATCAAAACGATGAACTTGAACCGTAACTGGAAACAAAAAAAAAACCTTGGATAGCATCCATACATCCATACTTTATGGGCAAACTGTGGAATTGTCTTCCAAGACTTCAACACTTCAATAGGAGTATTCAGGCTAAAAAGAGAGGAGAAAATATGGTAATATCGTGGTTGTCACCTGATTGTAACATATAGTTCAATGTAGGCAATTATTTGAGTCTGAATATATATATCCTCAACAGTCAAGACGTCATCATACATGATAAGCAAAATTCAAACTACATCCAACATGGTAAACCAACTTACCTGATTGACTCAGGAATCTAATATGAGAAATTTAACAAGTCGGAACCACTTAGTCTTATAACTGTCTGAACTATGAATCCCAAGAGATCCACCCAGGGAGGGCGGGAGGGAATAATACTCGCCTCCGTGTCTTTAATAAAATCATGACTTTATGTCATGTTATTAGTAAAATCTTGGAATTTTATTAAAGACACGGAGGCTCCTATTATGCTCTTTTAAAGCTGAGCTATAATCCTATCTGAGAAATGTTGAATGGGTTTAAAATAAAAATTTCGGAATGTGGACTCTGTAGACCAATCTGCGGCTTTTAAGATGTCTTCCAATCGACATCCTACTACCGATGCTTTGGAGGCCATAGCGCCCCTGACAGAGTGTGGTGTGAAGACCGTGACATCTATCCCGGCTGAGGTTAACAGCCACTTGATCCAACGGGCGAGAGTAGGTGTAGTTACAGGGAGATGTGGTTTCTTCAGTGAAATGAACAAAGGGCCGTCATTAGCTGAACGTAGAGTGGAAGTGCGAGATTCGTATTCCTTCAAGCACAGTATCGGGCATAGACTCGGTTGATCCGGGATCCTCGGATAAAAAACCTGTTTAGTCGATGATTTCGTTCTCCGTGAGATATCGAAAGACACTCCCTCCGGAGTGAACACACGGGCTTGCCAGTCCAAGGCCCTTACGTCAGATACCCGCTTACAGGATAGTAAACAGAATAGCATGAGTAATTTAGCCGACAATTGTTTTAATGACAATTCTGCGTTGGAGGGCCATTCTGCTAGGAGCTTGAAAACTATGTTGACGTCCCAAAAGGATCCATATCTAGGTTTAGGCGGACGTGAGAAGCGTATACCTTTGAGCAGGCGACAGACCAATGGATTCTGCCCGATTGGTAGGCCGTCCACGAGATCATGACCAGCCGAGATGGCAGATCGAAACATGTTGACGGTACGAAAGGCTTTTCCCGATTCGAACAAGTGTGTCAGGAAATCCAGAACCGTTTTCACAGAGGTTGATACGGGATCCACCGATCTTTCCAGGCACCAATTGGCCCATGTCTTCCATGCCGCAGTATATGCCCGTCGAGTTCCTGGTGCCCAAGCATTTGCCAGGAGTTGGGTAGTCGTTCTCGAAACTTCCGAGATTTCCCAAGGTCCCCGGAAAGGAGCCACGCCATCAGTCGAAGGAGTCCTTGTTCCACCATGTTGTGGTTCTCCCCCTCCGGATTGGTCAGCAGTGAGGGTTGGTCCGGTAACAGCCGTGGGCAATCGATCGCCATTTCCAGCAGGTGGGGAAACCAAGGTTGAGATCTCCAGCATGGTGTTATCAGAACCAAAGTGCTCCTGCAGCGTCGGACGTACGCCAGAGTTCGGGCAATCAGGTTGAATGGAGGGAAGGCATATGCTCGTCCCTTGGTCCAGTCCTGGAGAAAGGCATCCGTAGCCATGGCTTCTGGATCGGGTCGCCAACTGTAAAACTGAGGAAGTTGGGTGTTCAGTCTTGAAGCAAAAAGATCCACATTCAAAGGACCCCATAACTGATTGATCTTGTAGAATATCATCGGTTGAAGCCTCCAATCCCCCATGTCTCGCAGATATCGGGAGTTCCAGTCCGCGGTGTAATTGTCCAATCCCGGTATGTGTTCCGCGGTTACGGACACCTTGTTCTGCAAGCAAAATTGCCAGAAGTCTCGAGCCAAAATAGCTAAGATGCGTGACTTGGTACCTCCCAGATGGTTTATGTATCTGACTGCCGAGACGTTGTCCAACTTGAGAAGGATCGAGCATGAAATTCCCTTGGGTGAGAGGCTGCGGATGGCAAAGGAGGCTGCCAGCAGTTCCAGCGAATTTATGTGCAGAAATGATTCGTCTACCGACCATCTGCCTCCTGTGGATATAGAGCCGCAACGCGCGCCCCAGCCATGTAAGCTTGCGTCCGACTCTATCACTAGGTCCGGGGTGGAACCGAAGATTGCTCGTCCGTTCCACGCTTCCATGTGAGTCAACCACCATTTCAGTTCTTCCCTGGACTCTACGTCTAAGGAGACGGTGGACTCGTATGACTGACTGTTCCTCAAGCAGGTTGCTTTCAGACGTTGAAGCGCCCGGTAGTGCAATGGTCCCGGGAAAATCGCTTGGATGGAGGCAGCTAGTAAGCCGATCATCCGTGCTAGTTGTCTCAGTGAAATGTCCGGCCGGTTCAATAACCGCCTTATTTCCTTTTTGATGATGGAAATCTTTTCTGTTGGGAGGCATAGGATTTGTTGAACAGAATCGACTCGGAATCCTAGGAATTCCATCTGCTGAGAGGGTTGTAGCACCGACTTCTCCCAATTCACCAGGAAACCGAGGTTTTGGAGGAGGTGAAGGGTCCATGACAGGTGTGTTAGTAATAGTGAGCGTGTACTCGAGAGTATGAGGATATCGTCCAGATATATAATCAGACGAACTCCGTGTAACCTGAGAAAGGCAACCACCGGTTTCAGTACCTTGGTGAAGCACCAAGGGGCGGAGGACAGTCCGAAAGGAAGGCAGGTGAAACGCCATTTCCTTGCTTCCCATCGGAATTGTAACAGATCCCTGTGATCTGCCGCTATCGGTATTGTGAGGTATGCATCCTGCAAATCGAGTTTTACCATCCAATCTCCCGGGAGGAGCAAATCTCGGAGGCAGTGAATGCCCTCCATTTTGAAGTGCCTGTACTGGACGAAGGCATTGAGGGGCCGCAGGTTGATAACCGGACGGACCCCCCCTCCTTTTTTCGGCACTAAGAATAGATTGCTTACAAAACCTGGTGTATGTAGAGGGATCTCCTCTATAGCGTTTTTGGACTGCAGTACCTTGATCTCTGCGGTTATGAGGTCGTGGTGTGACTTTGGTAAATGAGGCACGTGAGGTGGGGAGACCTGAGAGGGAAGATCTGTCAATTCTAGGTGGTAACCCATTATCGTCTGTAACACCCATACATCGGCTGTGATCAAGCGCCACGCTTGGTGGAACAACGCCAGTCTGCCCCCCACATTTATATGTGAAAAATGGGGAAAAATAGCACTTACCATAAGGGCGTTTTCCTGGGGGTGTTCCTCTGCCGCCGCGGGCATGCCAAGGTCTTCCTCGAGTGGGGAAGAATGGTGTATAGGCACGCTCCTGATACGGTCTTTGGGTGTTGGAGGAGCCTCTGCCCGGTCTGGAGAAACCTCGGGAATTGCGGCCGGATAGACGGCTCCTACCTCTACCGGCCCCGCCGAAAACCTTTTGGCTAAAGACTCGTTTGATGGACGATTGAGCTTTGTCCAGGGCCGTGAAGGTCTTCACGTATGAGCCCAAATCCTTAACAAAGGACTCACCGAACAACAGTCCTTTAGCTGAAGCCCCAGGTTCAGTGGAAGCCATGCTAGCTAGCTTAGGCTCGATCTTGAGCAGGATAGCTTTCCTGCGTTCAGTAGATATGGCTGTGTTAGCGTTCCCGATCATACACACGATTCGTTGAAGCCAGCCAAATGCAACTTCAAAATCCAGGTCAGTCTCACCTGACTGGGCTGCCTCTAGTAGCTCATATAATTTAGTGACCGGGCCCAGTGTGTCCAGGAACTTGTCCTGACAGTTGCGGAGAGAATAGTCAAGTCCCCTCTTAGGCTTCCAGCCGGTTTTAGCCAGGAATTGGACTATCTGAGGGTCCACTTCAGGGGTCTTAGCCACCGCATCTGGCACAATGGGACGTGGGCATTCTGCCTTTAATTTATTGCGACCCTCTTGGGAGAGGGACTTACGCACTCTGAGTGCTAGGTACTGAGCGATATGCTCTGGGGGCTCCCATTCAGCGGAGCGTGGATGTCTTAGGTTATCCGGGTCAAATGAAAGTACCTCTTTAGCATCGTGGGTAGCGTCAGACCCGGGCGTCTCTAGCTGAGTCTCTGCATGAGCTGACGCTGACGGGAACTGTTTTCCTTGGAGGCTCTCGCTCTCTGAAAACTCATCCTCGTAAGGATCAGAGTATTGGACATCCGACCCCTCATCCCCTTCATTGTCTGAGTCAGACATGGTATCATGGGCCCGCGCCCGTTTCCAATCTCTGGCCGCCGTAGCCCGGCCAGTAGCTCTACTGCGCGGTTGTTGCGCGCCATCACAGACAGCCTGAGGCGTGTCAATCAATGCAGGACGAACCTGCGTGGGGGGGGTTCTTGAGGATGTTTGCGCTTGCTAAGCGCCTTGCGCCCTAGTAACGCCCCTTCAGGGGCTGCCTGCGGTACCGCAGGGGCAGTGAGAGGATGGGCCTGTCGGAGAGCCTGGGTAATAGATTGGGAAATGGTCGAGGACATGGCCCCCATGGCTGATGAAATGGCCTTGGTGATAGAGCTGGACATAGTGGCGTCCAATAGGCTCTGGAAGTCCTCCGAGCCCATGAGGCCAGGGTCAGCCTGTGGGTCAGGGCCAGATGTGCGCCCAGAGGGACTAAGGTGGCTAGGGGTAGCATCACCAGCAGACTGCATGGTGGAGACAGTGAGTGCAAGTGAGGAAAAAACAAGAAAAAGTGACAGGCAGGGTTGATTAACCCAATACAGGAGAGATAAGGCAGTAGGCCAGAGAGGACTGGTCACAGATTACCCCGTCTGAAGTAAGCAGAGGAGCAACGAAGCGTGCTGGTCAAGAGAATTTCGGTACCGCGGAAAAACTAGTTAAAATGGCCGCCGGCAGGGCCGGCGACAGAAAAACCAACAAAATGGCCGCCGCGAGCGTACCGCGCATGCGCGGCGCCCGCGATCGGCATAAGCGAAAGTAAAAAACCGCCGCGCGGCCGAGCAGAGCCGGCGGCGTATACAAGCAGGGAGCCAGGAACCGAGCGAGGTAGCACTCTGGTAAGCCCTCGCTGCGGATTCCCGGCTAATAGAAAGGTTGGCACAGGCAAGAGAATTAGGGAGAAAAAACTCCCACCCAGAGGTGGGGAGAGGGTAAAGACCAACCTGCCTAGCAAGGCAAGGTGGGGTAGACAATTATGAAAAAGGAAATCACATAAATGCACACAGGGACAGAAACCCAGATAATAAAAGGCTAATGGGAGCAATAACAACAATAAAAATCCCTGAGTAGGGATAGTATACAAAATCCCACAATGAATAATCAAATATAATGGAGCAGAGAAAATGTACTTAGCTGGTCTGAGGGAGCAGCGAAGAAAGAGGAAGAGGAAGGGAGTGCTACACCTTATATACTAAGGGGGTGGATACCTTTGGTAGCACTATGAATATGATAATATTATGTTATTTTTCTCGCTTCTTTGCATATATCTCTCTTCGCTGCTGAGGGAAATTAAAGAAAGAGAAGCATAATAGGAGCCTCCGTGTCTTTAATAAAATTAGCAGTGTAACCCATCATGTATATTTATTGTTAAATTATGTACCATATCTCCTCTGTTCTTTTTCTTTCCCTTTCCTCCCTTATTATTACTTATTCATTAGTTTTGTGCAAAAAAAAAAAAACAACAAATAACAAGAGTTCCAGATTACTCCCAAAATCGTGTAGTCACTTATTTTATAGAGTCCTGTAACACTGTGTTATATTCCAATTTATATTTCATTTCAATTTTCTCAAATCTTATTTTAATCTTTTATAGCGGCTTATATAATGAGGAAAGTCTAATATTTTTTGAGAAGAATCCTTGATCCTATTATTTTCGAAAATATAATGTATAATTTCCTTCTAAAGAGGGAAGGAGGGGGAGAGGGGGCACGTAATATATATACACTGTAAAATCTTCTCTTCTAATTCCTATTTTGCAAGGTTTTTTTTTCGCTTTCAGATGACTACTTGGGATCTCCTTTTTCCCTTTTTTCTTTTCCCTCCTTTCCCTCTCCCTTCCCCCCCTCCCTTTTTTTTTCTAATTTTTCTTCCCTTCCTTCTTTCTTTTATTAGGAGGGAGTTCCTCTTTTCCTTAAATGGATCTAGTAGGCTTAAGTAGTGATAAACTATATCAGTTTTATTGTTTGTTTTTTCCAATCTTCTCTACTCTCCTTACAGTTATATCACCACTGACCGGGATACCCACATCTGTTTGTTTTATCACCTTTCGGTATTTAATCAGCATATTAAATTAATGCCTATTTGCTCAGCATAACCACAATCAGCATTATTCAACCTTATATGTGATTTACCTAAAATGGCCGCTAGGGAGTTTCCCCTTGACATCGACTAAACACCCTCGTTAACAAGATGGCGCTGGAATCTGGAGGAGACCTCCAAGATACCAGTGACATCACACCCGGTAGGAAGAGCAATAAATTAACCACTTAACACCTAACCAATTATTGATGTATTATTCCATGTTAT
Organism: Pelobates cultripes; assembly: GCA_933207985.1. NCBI lineage: Eukaryota > Metazoa > Chordata > Amphibia > Anura > Pelobatidae > Pelobates > Pelobates cultripes. The sequence goes on along the minus strand of OW240914.1, from coordinate 153,983,693 downwards.
CTCTGACAATGCATATGATGTAATTTTGCTTTATAAGGGGCATGCCGTCCCCCCAGAATAAACATTCCTCAAGTTTTTCATTAACCCGAAACCTGTGTCTGGTGTGAATTACTTCAGGAGCGTACACGCATCTTTTTAAATTTGGCCAGGGGCAGATACGCAAGATAATCAATTAATTGATTGATTCCACATCATTTGGCGCCCAACGTGGGGCACCAGGTTTCACCAGTTCGGAAGGCCGGAAAACGGGACCAGAGTGGACCTCCGGAAAGTGGGACAACCGGAGCCTGATCACCTCCTAAATACAGGGGTTTGCCTGTATTCTCCTGTTTTGTGTCGGTCTGTCCACTTCCGGCTTCCAGAAGGCTACAAGACAGGTAATCTCTTATCCGGTGCCTTTTAAACTGAACCTGTCGATTGTCTATCTGCCTCCTATCTGTGAGACAGCTGGTGTGTGGTTTATGTTTTATTATTATAGATTGACTGCCTAGCGGGCAGGGAACGCATCTGCCCGGTGAAGGGCTGGGAATTTATTATAGCTTGACTGCCTAGCGGGCAGGGAACGCATCTGCCCGGTGAAGGGCTGGGAATTTATTATAGCTTGACTGCCTAGCGGGCAGGGAACGCATCCTCCCGGTGAAGGGCTGGGAATTTATTATAGCTTGACTGCCTAGCGGGCAGGGAACGCATCCTCCCGGTGAAGGGCTGGGAATTTATTATAGCTTGACTGCCTAGCGGGCAGGGAACGCATCCGCCCTGTGAAGGGCTGGGAATTTATTATAGCTTGACTGCCTAGCGGGCAGGGAATGCATCATATACACAGAAAACAAGTAAAAAGTAGGCGCTCGTAATAAAATCGTCTAAAATAAAACAAAACAACCTGTTAATATAAAAAAAAGAGCTGCACCAAAAACAAGTGTAAAACTCCTCCAAACACTTTAGTGAATATACTTAAAAATAATAAGGTGCGCTGTGTCTTTAAGACCCAAAAATATATAAAGTGCAACTAAGTGCAAACAAATTGATAAAGTGCAAAAGTGATACAAAGTGCACTTAAAGTGTAGAATATCAGTATAAAATATTATACATACATATGGCCTCTCAACTCCAAATATACATAGAAAGGAAAAGAGACATAAAAAAACCAATAGTGTAAAACCGTATTAAAACAGTAGTATAGATGATAAATGCCAAATATTGCACTCACAAAAGTAGAGCAGAAAAAGCCTGCTCTAGCTTTAACAGCTTCTTCAAATGTAGGACTGCACAGACGAAAAAATATTCCAAAATCTTTATTGCCCAGCACAGCACCAATATATCACCTTCCTCCACACTTAGTATTCAGTTACAGAGCCTTCGGTAGCATACAGCATAAGGGTGTCGACTTGTCCCTCTGCGGATTCGCCGCCGTTATTACCGTCTGTTGGCCGTCTGTTTCCTCAAACTTCCAGGGGGAGGAGCTTCCTCGGGTGCGTGACGTCAGGTGCGTAACTTTACGTGATGACGCGTTTCGCCATATTCACGGCTTCATCAGACCTGCCCATCCATGTCCTTAGAGTTCTTATATATCCATCTTAATGAGTACATAGAAACATAGAAACATAGAATGTGACGGCAGATAAGAACCATTCGGCCCATCTAGTCTGCCCAATTTTCTAAAAACTTTCATTAGTCCCTAGCCTTATCTTATAGTTAGGATAGCCTTATGCCTATCCCATGCATGCTTAAACTCCTTTACTGTGTTAATTCACAGTATGTGTACATTCAGGTGACTGCCATATAAAGTCTGTTATTTTGTTGCTGGCATCAATCAAATCAATTGCATATATATACAAAAAAACAATATTACTTTATTCGAAAAACATCATGATTTAAATACTTGCATTATTTAAAAACATATATATAAACATTGAAACATATCATTTCCCAAAGAAACTTATTTCAAGAGACATATTTAAAGAAACATACTTAAAGCCATCATTACCTTAAGAGAATTGTTTAAAAAGACACATTTAAAGAGACATACTTAAAAATACATAAATACATATTTAAAAATACATGCTAATGACATAACGATATAGCACCTCCTCCTAATCCAAATGTAAAAAGGGAATGCATCAGCCCGTTGAAAGGCTGGGAATTTATTATAGCTTGACTGCCTAGCAAGCAGGGAATGCATCCGCCCTGTGAAGGGCTGGGAATTTATTATAGCTTGACTGCCTAGCGGGCAGGGAACGCATCTGCCTGGTGAAGGGCTGGGAATTTATTATAGCTTGACTGCCTAGCGGGCAGGGAACGCATCCGCCCGGTGAAGGGCTGGGAATTTATTATAGCTTGATTGCCTAGCGGGCAGGGAACGCATCTGCCCGGTGAAGGGATGGGAATTTATTATAGCTTGACTGCCTAGTGGGCAGGGAACGCATCCGCCCGGTGAAGGGCTGGGAATTTATTATAGCTTGACTGCCTGGCAGGCAGGGAACGTATCCGCCCGGTGAAGGGCTAGGATCTGCCTAGAGAAAGGCTGGGAATTTTGTTGTACTGTTCAGAGTAAAACAGGGTCTTATTTACTGTTTAGTTGTTACTATGCTCGTTGTTATATTGTTCTTTATTATATTATGGTTTTTATTCAATTGTAGTCATAGTGTGGGTACCATAGCTGTGTGTGTGTTGTGTGGCTCATCCTTGCTTCCGGATTATGTGCACATCTCTACATCTGTAACTCTTGTAAATGTCTTCTGATTAGTCTCTCCACATTCACCTTTTCCTTCATTCTCTACCTCTTCTGTCTTTTTACCCAGAGCTGTGTTAGTCATCCACGCTCGCCCGCTCAGATCCGTTGCCACCATCTCGGGTGGGCGGATCCCGTGACTAGTCTATGTTTAGGAAAGACGCACAAAGATTAATTCCTTGTGGCAGTCGAGCACTGTAGACATTCCTTCTTTTTCCTCTCTCTCTCTCTCTGTCCCTCTTACGTGGGAAGCCTTGTTTGGTAAAAATGGGACAAGAACACACCAGAACTTCCAAAGGTTATTTAGCTTGTGACATTGTTAGGGAGAGAGCAGGAGAAGAGGCTATGTTAAAAATAAAGAAAATAGCAAAGATTTGTGGCTTTCAAATGTCACCCAGTGGTAGATTACAGCCAGAATTTAGGAGGAAATTGCTTATTGACAAAGAGGGCTTATTTTTAGATAATGGGTTAACGAAAGCCGTGGAGGCTTGGTATCGGGTGGCAAGAGGACTCAAGCGGGAGGGTTGGTTAGAGGAAGAACTAGATTTTGGAGGACAATCGATTTATGTATATCACAGAAATGTTTGTAATGATGATTCATCTCTTGATGTTCCCCAGCCACCACCCTATGATGGCGCCCAACACAATGTGAAAGAATGTAGCTCCGCCTCTCCAGCCACTACCCAGTCGCCACCTCCAATTGGCGCAGGCTCCTCTGTCCCCACCCCTCTGTACCCCGTCCTTGGGGCGGACGGATCTTATTATCCCGTCCCTCTCCCACCTCCCTCTGTCTTCCCCACTGCTCCCGCCCCATTCCCACCTCCCTCTGTCATTCCTACTATTCCTGTCACTCTCCCACCTCCCTCTGTCATTCCTATTGCTCCCACCCACCTTCTACCATCGTTCCCACTATCCCAGCCCCTCTCCCACCTCCCACTGTCATTCCTTCTATTCCTGCTCCCCTTCCACCTTCACCCATTGCCTCCCCTGCCGCCCCTCTCGTTCCTCTCCCTGTCATTCCTTCTATTCCTGCTCCCCTCCCGCCTTCACCCGTAGTTCCCCTTGTCACATCTCCCTCTGCCATATCCCCCTTCGACCAATCTTCCTGTGCCATTCCCTCCGCTCCTGCATCTCCCTCTCCTCTCCCTCTTACCCCTTCCCTCACAGTTTCAGCTTCCCCTCCCCTTCCAGCCTCCAATCCCGTAGTCTCTCCTTCCTTTGATCTTTCATCACTCATTTCCGCCCTCTCTGCTTCCTGTGCTGTTCTCTCCGCTCTTGCATCTCCCTCTCCTCTTCCCCTCACCTCTTTCCTCACAGTTTCAGCTTCCCCTCCCTTTCCAGCCTCCAATCCCGTAGTCCCTCCCTCCATCTTTCATCACTCATTTCCGCCCCCTCTGCTTCCTGTGCCACTCCCTCCTCTCCCCATCACCCCTTCCGTCCCAGTTTCAGCTTCCCCTTCCAGCCTCCAATCCCGTAGTCCCTCCCTCCTTTGATCTTTCATCACTCATTTCCACCCTCTCCGCTCATCTAACTCACCCTACTTAGCCCATGTCACCTCTGGCTCGTGTTATGACCGTCACTTCCCCTCCCAACCATTTCCTCTTCCGCCCCCTCACCCAGTCCAGTTCCTGTCTCCACCTCCCTCATGGCGGCTCCCAGTTACCCAGTCATGATAATTGGGTCGAATTAATCTGTTGCATCGGAACAATCTCATGCTGTAGGCGCCTCTCCTGCTGCATCAGGCTTTCATCCCACTACCTCCCAATTAGTTACTCCCCAGGCCATTGCTGTTGGTTCCCCCAACTCCGGTGCTCCGGCCGCTCAAGCCCCTAATTCATAAGATGCCGCCAGCTACCACGGTCTCCCCTTCCCGATTCCCCCCGAGGATGACAACGTGCAAGGGCTCAGCCCATTCCGCCCTGCGAATAATAGGGTTTCCCAGAGACAGGCTACCCCGGCCAATCACATCTGTGGAATCAACTGTGGAAGGGGCTCCCCCAATGTATGTTACTTTCAACTCAACCCATGTTGCAATCCTAGTAACCTCCCTCCCCGACCCTGAGAAACACTCCATAACCTTCTTTCGGAGGGTTGCCCAGATTCGCAAGACATACTCAGGTGCCTGGCGCGATCTGTTTAGTCTGTGTGAGATCAAAGCTGGGGATGCCTATTGGCCCATTATGGAAAGGAGTTTTAATGACGCTCTCCTTACTACTGATATGGATTTTCAGTCAGGTATCACATTCTGTAAACAGCTTCGGGTCTGGGCCCAGGATAAACTAGCTTACCAAGCCACTTGTATAAATTATATTATACAAGGTAAACTTGAGTCTGTGGAGAAGTACCATTCACGATTGACTCAAACTTTCTCTGATCTAGGATTCAGTGTATACAATAAGGCACATACCCAAATGTTATCAGTGGCCTTTGTTGCAGGCCTTAAGGACGCCATCAGGAAAGGCTTAGTGCTTTCCCGCCCTGAGTATAAGATTATTCCTCTGGACACTCTCCTTCTGGTTTCTAAAGACCTAGAATCTGCACACCAGCCACCCCAAAGGAAAAGTAATCCCCTTATGTTTTCCTTTTATAGTGCTACCACCAGACTCGCCCCAGCTCCCGCAGGGTATCCCATGCCAGCTACACAGGGACAACACATGACACACAGACTTCAGACCAGGGCTTGCTTTAATTGTAACCAATTAGGTCATTTCAGGAAAGATCGGCCACACCCCTGGGTGCCTAGACAACAACAGCTGACCACTAGACCACCTAATCCTGTGTTCAACTATCCTATGTACCCCAATGCCCCTACAATCACACATGGTTGCCTCCAGCCAGGTTACCCTCCACAGGTATATCCTCAGGCACATACTTCGTATTACCCTCCTCAGGAAAATACCCAAGCTGCCCGTCAGCCACCTCCAGCTGATGATCACCCTCCACACTGCAGCTGTTCACAATTCCCCTGATAATTATGATACAGATGATTATCAACAAGATGACCGTCCTGTACCCAGTCAACGTCGCCCTATACGCCAGACTCAGCTGGCCAGTCGCTCCACTGCACCCACACGTCACTACACTGGCCCTGATCAATCTCATCTAGACCTCATACAATAGGTAACTGGCAAACCTGTGTCTAACACCCCTGTCATGGCATTGTCTACAGGGGACAAAGGGGGGCCTCTCGCTACAGTAGTCCTACCTGTAGAGGGTCATCCTACTACCTTTTTAGTTGACACAGGTGCAGCTCGCAGTGTTCTCAGAGAACAAGACCTGCCTGACTCATCTTATCTATCCGACACAGATGTCTCTTGTGAAGGTGTCGATGGTACCCCTAGAAACAACCCATTAACTAAGCTTGCGGGTGGGTTCAGACATTCTCTCACGGTTTGTTGTCTCTTCTACTTGTCCAATTAACCTGTTAGGTGCTGATGTTCTGTCCCATCTTCAAGCTTCTATCTCCTTCACTGCTGATGGCCAGGTTCAATTATTAACCCCCCTTTCTCGCAAAGATACTTCTGTTCTTTGCTCTCTGCCCCTACTGTTACACATGACTTCCCCCTCTGAGGAGGTAAGGGTCCCAGATGCCCCTAGTGCCCTGGATAGGGTCCCAACCAAACTTTGGTCTACAGGCCCAGATGGCATTGGACGATTAAGAGTCCCACCTGTGGTTGTCACGCTACTAAAGGAAGCTAATCCACCACGAAGACCACAGTACCCATTGAAGCCTGCACAAGCCCTGGCCATCTCCAAACAAGTTGAAAGTCTATTAGCAAAAGGCACTCTGGTAAAGTGTGTGTCAGAGTGTAACACCCCTCTATTTCCAGTGAAGAAGAAAACTGAAAAAGGTCAACCAGACCAATACCGTATGGTCCAAGACCTCTGTGCTGTTAATGATGTATCAGGGCTTACCTGAGTTGAGAGTCCGGCAGGCAGAGATATATGCTCACCCTTGCAAGTAAACACAGGTCGAGGTGGTCAGGTAAGAATTCACCTGGCCTGTGAGTCGGTGCATGGGCGCTGTGCAAGATAATTCTCCAAGTCACAGTGCAGGAACGGATAAAGCAGGAGACTCGTCGTGGGTAAGACAGAGGTCAGAGGGTGCCAGAAGTCAGGATATACGGAGTAACAAGCCAAGGTCAGGAATCAACAGGAGCACACTGGAACACAAACAGCAATACGGAACCAGAGTCAAGGAACTGACACTGCCTTCTGGGAGAGGCAGTGTTTTATACCTGGCTAATGAGACCATCATCTTCAGGTGTACCAAGAGTGACAGGAGTAATTCCAATGCATGTCCTGCCCCCAGTGCTAGATACTGGCATTACTAAAGCTGAATGGTGGTTTAGAGGTAACATAGCAGCCCCAGGACTGCAAAGTACCCAGGTTCAAATCTGCTACTGGGCACTCCTGGGGCAACCTCGTTTGGTACTCCGGAAGTTACGGTGGGAACCGTGACATGATGTCACCAACCGAGATACTGCTGTTGTCCCTAATCCACATACACTGTTGTCACAAGTCCCTCCAACAGCTAAATTCTTTACTGTGGTTGATTTGCAAATGCCTTTTTCAGCGTGCCCTTGCTTTCACACATGGACTTTCATGCCTCAAGGTGCACAAAATTCTCCTACTCAATTTGCCAAAGCTATGTCAACTGTCTTAGAACCTTGGCAGAAGTCTCACCCTGACATGGTCCTGCTCCAGTATGTGGATGATCTTCCAACTGCTGAACTAAATTCCGAAAATCTCCTCTGTTTCCTCACTGAAGAATGTTGTAAAGCCTCCAGAACGAAACTTCAGTGGTGCCGGCCCTCTGTGGTCTTCTTGGGACATTGCCTTTCCCATGGCACCCATCACCTAACAAAGAACAGAGTACTTGCTATTACAAATCTCTCTCTCCCATCTACCCATCAGGCTCTTCATGCCTTCTTGGGCCTCATCACATACTGCAGGTCTTGGATCCCTGAGGTTTCTCAGCTCATGCAACCTCTCTATGATGCCTTGAAGACTGAACCATTTTCATTGTCTTTAACAGCTCGCACCTGCTACAACGCCCTTCAAAGGGCCATCTCCTCTGCCCCAGATGGGCCATGCTTCCGGGGTCCTTACAGAATCACATGGTTCCCGTCAACTCCCTATCGGTTATTTTTCATGCATGCTGAACCCCATGGCTAGAGGCGGTCCTTCTTGTTTACGTGCTGTTTTTGCTGCCAGTGCCCTGCTGGACAAAACTAATGACTTTGTTCTTGGAAATAAACTCACTGTCCTTGCTCCCCATGATATCACGGCCATCCTGAATCAAGTCCAGTCGAAACATCTCTCATCCCAGAGACATCTCCGCCTTCAAACCTCCCTCCTCTTGCCTGATAACGTCACTCTACAAAGATGTTACTCTTTGAACCCGGCCACTCTTCTGCCACTTCCCAAGGGGGGAGTACCACAATACTGGTACAGTCTGGACATAAATCCTGACGTTCATATGGAACTTCAAGTGAAAAGGCCCATGGTTCCACATGATGAACAGCCTGAGGGCTACTTGCATTGCACCCTGTGGTTCAGGAATACCCCAAGTCCTAACAAATACTATTAAGAAGAATTATTCAGCCTGGAGGAAAAAAGCATCACTCTGACAGACCTGTTCTGTGACTCCAAAGGAAATATTGTTATCTTGGTCTACCTGCCCATGGAGGTATCACATTTATACCACCACTGGGAGGTGGCAGTTCCTCATATCTCTTTCACCAAATCTCCAAATCTCTCATGGAAAGAACTCGGCCCAATGGCCAAAACATGGAGTACCGCAACTCAAGAACAGCTCACATTGATGGGGGTCACTAAAAGGACCATAAATTGCAAAACAGTCGGTTACCCTCGATATCACACAGAGATATGTGAAGACATCCCGGATGCCCCTCATGATTGTTTTGAACAGATGAAAATGTAGACAACCCATCTCCCAATGGTGCACGAGGCTGCTCTGCCAGATCCTGACTTCACACTGTTTGTGGATGGTTCTAGATTTGCCGACGTACAGGGACAATATCATACCGGATATTCTGTCACCACAGAAGACCAAATACTCCAAGCATCTTCACTTCCATCATCTAAGTCAGCACAAGAAGCCGAACTAATAGCAGCATATAAGATGTCTGAAGGGAAGCGTGTTAATATCTACACAGACTTAAGGTATGCTCTGGGCATAGCACATGATTTTGGCTTACAGCAACAGGAAACATGGCGCAGCTATCAACGAATTAATGGATGCCTTACTGCTCCCTGAAGAGGTGGCCATATTGAAGGTAAAGGCCCACGGGTGATTGAATTCAGAAGTAGCATGTGGCAATCATTTAGCCGATCAGGCTGCTAAAGATGCAGCACGCCAGTGTTGGGAAGTGGACAGAAGAGTGCCCGTTGAACAGACTCTTATTTACACCATGCAAACCCTAACTACCGATCTCAAGTTCCTGAGAGAACAACAGGCCGCTGCCACCCCTCAGGAAAAACAAAGTTGGAAAGATAAAGGGGCAACCCTCCAGAAAGAAGTGTACACAATCAACCTCAAATTCTGTCTACCCAAGAATATGTACCCAGCTGTCGTTCAGTGGGCCCATGGGCCAGCCCATTTATCCAAGCACCTCATGAACTTCCTGATTGATAAATATTTTGAGGCACCCAGAATCACTACTTTGACAAGAAATTACTGCAGATCCTGTACTATCTGCGCCAGGTGTAATCCAGGAAACATTATTAAAGCTGCACCAAACCATTTGGCCAAGTCACAGTACCCTTTCCAAAGGATCCAAATTGATCATATCCAAATGCCAAAGAGTGGCCGGTATGACTATGCACTGGTCATAGTGGATATGTTTTCAGGATGGCCAGAAGCTTTTCCTGTCGCTAATCTCACTGGTAAGACCACAGCAAAGCGCCTACTTACCGAAATCATCTGCAGATATGGAGTTCCTGAAGTGATTAAAAGTGACCTGGGAACATCCTTCACCGCGTTGCTAACCAAGGAAATCTGGGCAGCACTGGGGGTGACCTTTGCATTCCACACACACTATCACCCACAGATTAGTGGTAAGGTAGAACACATGAATGGCACCCTGAAAGCTAGAATGCTTAAAATGGCCCAAGAAACTAACCTACACTGGCCGGAAAGTCTTCCCATAGCACTATTTAGTGTAAGGTACACTCCAAGAGGGAGATTTAGCTTATCCCCCTATGAGATTGTATTTGGTACAGCACCCAGGTTAGGCTGTTATTTTCCTCAACAACTTCAAATTCCGTCAGATGCAATGGTAGATTATATAACTGCACTCTCTCATGCCTTGACCAAAATCCATGCACAGATGTTTTCTTCTATTCCAGATCCAGAATCAAACACAGGCACACATAAACTCCTTCCTGGTGACTGGGTTATGGTCAAGAAATTCCTGAGAAAGCACACTCTTGAGCCAAGGTTTGATGGTCCATTTCAAGTCCCATTGACCATGTCTACCTCAGTAAAATTGGCTGGGAAGAATACCTGGATACACGCCTCGCACTGTAAGAAAGTTCCTGATCCAGAGGAAGCAGATCTCGCTAAACTATGAGCTTCCTGTGTCTATTCCTGCTGCTAGGCCTATTAAAGGCCCAACAAGTTGCTATCACCACACATTCTGGTATAATTCTTCAAACACACATGTAGCTACTTTTACCTTTGATTACTGTGATATTGTTCCTTGTACTTTTCCACAATCACAACACTCAGCAATATACAAAAACATACCTAATAGAAAGGACACATACATTTGTATGACAGGTGACCATTGGGGACATCATTGTAGTACCTGGAAAAAAGTAGGTTGGAACACAGGCCGACCATGAGGCTACAAACCACAAAGCGCCTTGGATACCCTTATTACACAGAATGTAAGCCAACAGGGTCCACCCCAATGAAACTCACCTTAAACATAGAACATCCCAGCCCAGGAGACACTGGAGAGTATGTAATAGGGATGTACTGGAGAGGGGGTGGCTCATATAACAAGTTGGGGACCTTCTATTTACAAGACATGCATACATCACCTGACTGGGTAGACTCTACACACCATTAACTCTCTAAAACCCCACATTAAAACTCTTAAGGACATGGTGGCAATTGCCAATCCTACATTCAAGGACACTATGGCTGTGGAGACCGTTTTTTTTAGATACCAACCCATGGCTTGAGTGGATGAGGTATAATGCTAATTCACACAATAAAACTAACTGTAACCATCTGGGTACAGTGCCTTTTAATCCACCCCCCAATGTTGAGATGTGTTTTCTAAGCCTCTATGTACAATCAGGCACAAACTCATCAGTATGTGAATCATGGAAAAAGGTATATCCAATAACCCAAGGGAATCTCAGGCCACCTGATGGAATCAGCGTGTATCCAGGTAATTACACTTGCTACACTATACACGGTACCATGGGTAAATTTGTGGGTAACTTTCCTCCCGGCTACTGTGCTACCTATCGGAAACCTCCCACTACCTTATTAGTAAATCAAGTCAAGTCCTTGGGAGACATTTATTGGCTATGTGGTGATATGCAACTCAGATCTAAAATGACTGGCCGTTTGGGTTGGGGAGAATGCACTCTGACCAAAACCATCATGCCTATACATATAATTTCTGATAACCACCAAGGCCCACTTGATTCCCCACACACGTACTTCAGGATAAAAAGAGAAACCCCTATTCAAGGTATTTTCGACCCACATATATATATCGATGCCATAGGTGTACCAAGGAGGGTACCAAACGAGTTCAAGGCCAGAGATGAGGTTGCGGCAGGATTCGAATCCTTGATCCCACTCATCACAGCTAACAAGAATGTTAACTGGATTAATTATACCTATTATAATCAACAACGTTTTGTCAATTATACTAGAGATGCCCTTCAAGGCTTGGCAGAACAATTACAGGCTACCTCCCAAATGACATTCCAGAATCGAATGGCCTTAGACATGATCTTAGCAGAAAAGGGGGGTGTGTGTAAAATACTCCCCGACACTATGACATGCTGTACCTTCATTCCAGATAATACAGGCCCCAATGGTAAAGTAACTATGGCCATAGAGAAATTAGAAAGTCTCTCTGACGAATTAAAAAAGAACTCGGGGGTCTCCAATAGAGATGTCGCGAACCGTTCGCTAACTTCCCGCGAACGGCTCGCCGCGGTTCACCACGAACCGTTCGTGGCGAGCTCCGGTCAGCTGACACATCCCGGCCAATCTCCAGCAGACCCTCCCTCCCAGACCCTCCCACCTCCTGGACAGCATCCAGCATCCATGTTGAAGGCAGCGAACGGTTCGCGACATCTCTAGTCTCCAATTCATGGGACAGATGGTTGAGATGGATGAGTGGATGGCAGAGAGTTCTCTTTCAAGTAGGTATGGCAGTTTTTACAGTAGTGATTCTCTTCCTCTTCCTGGTATGCTGCATGATGCCCTGTGTGCAAAGGTACTTACAAAAGACTGTAGATCAGACCATTAACCACACCACACCTACATTCCTACATCAAGATATTGACGATATAGACTGTGACATCCCGCACACACCTCTTCAGTCCCACCACCTTAAAAGGACAACTACTTCTTTATAGGGACAGCATATGGACAGCGTCTGTCTCCACGGGTAGGAGTCTGACGCGGGAGATGTAGTGGGTTAGCCACTATGGGATACCCGCGCAGTGAAGCATTCAAAGCCTGTTCAGACAGATGAGCTGCAGCCAATTAGGGACATTGTTAGGGTTAGTTAGTAGTTGTCTCTTTAGTAAATAGTCATTTTAAGGGGGGACTGTTGTGGACAAAAATTTTAACCCAATTCATATTAATAAAATGCCTATTTACTCAGCATAACCACAATCAGCATTATTCAACCTTATATGTGATTTACCTAAAATGGCTGCTAGGGAGTTTCCCCTTTACATCGACTAAACACCCTCGTTAACAAGATGGCGCTGGAATCTGGGGGAGACCTCCAAGATATCAGTGACATCACACCCGGTAGGAAGAGCAATAAATTAACCACTTAACACCTAACCAATTATTGATTTATTATTCCATGTTATCTCTGACAATGCATATGATGTAATTTTGCTTTATAAGGGGCATGCCGTCCCCCCAGAATAAACATTCCTCAAGTTTTTCATTAACCCGAAACCTGTGTCTGGTGTGAATTACTTCTGGAGTGTGCACGCATCTTTTAAAATTTGGCCTGGGGCAGATACGCAAGATAATCAATTAATTGATTGATTCCACATCACATACACTCACTGCTAAATACACACGAACATTGCTGAATACATACTCTCACTGTTGAATTCATGCACACACAGCCTGCTAAATTTATACACACAAAGACTGTTGAAAACACACACAAAGACTGTTGAATACTGTCATAGATAAAGGTAAATTAAGGGTTAAAGCCATTGCCTTAGTTAAGTCATTCCACGTCTGCAGGGGTTAAAAGTTAAATTCTTCACTCCTGCTTGTGTCAACAGTCTTTGTAGCTGCCTCCTTTTTCATGAAATGTTACTTTTGTTTAACCTTGATATTCTAGCATAGTTTAGATAACACTTTCTCAAGTAAGTAATTGTTGCTTGTTTTGAAGTACACATGCGCAGTAGAATAATGCCATTTTAAATATGCAATGCTTTTGCCATTAAAGCTGAGATGATATTTGAACTACAACGAAGTAAGTCTGTGGTTATATTATCGGTTCTCCCGAGCGCTCGTACATCTAATTAGGAACCTCTGATATCTCTTGGATGATTTGTCCATCATATATTTCTATATCAATACATACACAGACTGCTCTGAATACATACACACAGACTGCTGAATTCATACACACTCAGACTGCTGAATACACACACTTACTGGTGAATAAACACACACTGCTGAATACATACATCCAGGCTGCTGAATTCATAAACACACAGACTGCTGAATACATACACTCGCTGCTAAATACACACATACCTGAATACACACACACAGACTGCTGAATACATACTCTCACTGCTAAATACACACATACCTGAATACACACACACAGACTGCTGAATACATACTCTCACTGCTAAATACACACACACAGACTGCTGAATTCATAAAAACACAGACTGCTGAATGCATACACTCACTGCTAAATACACACACACTGCTGAATTCATAAACACACAGACTGCTGAATACATACACTTACTGCTAAACACACACACACTTCTGAATACACACACACTGCTGAATACATACACACACAGCAAGCAGCCCCCCTTTGTTCCTCAACAACATCAAGGATCCAATCCTGCAAAAGATTTAATATGCCAATTTTGAAAAGCCAGGATATGGATCCCATAAGAGTGACATTTGATAGGAGCAGTTATAAAGACTGCAGGCTTCTCACGGCTCCCAGCTACAGGTTAGGAGCAAAGCAGCAGGTTTCAGACCTTTCATAAAATTGCAGGTTTAAAATCAGGACATTTGTCTTTGAGTGTCATATTAGAAACATGTTTCTCCTCTCATCATTCTCTAAAGGATCATGATAGTTCACTTAAAGGGACACTGTAAGCACCCAGACCACTTCAGCTCATTGAATTGGTCTGGGTGCTGTGTCCCTTTTTACATTGCAGCACTAAGTCTACCCTCTGTGGATGTCTACCAGACAGCCACTAGAGGGCTTCTGGAATCTTTTGGTCGGTTATCTGACGCTGGACATCCTCACTCTCTTCCACGGAAGGGGGGAGGCAGAGGGATATACAGCTTTGTATTCCTGACACTACAGTACCCCTTTAACTGAGAAAATATACATTATTTTCTATAATGTTGAAACTGATAAATCCCAGCTCGTTTCTATGAAAAATCCAGTCCAAGTCCTACATTATAAAGACTGTAAAGTTTATATGTTACTGGACTGGGGTGTTTTTTTCTGAGAGGAGCATGTCATCCCACTTGTGTACCCCCCCTCATCCGCCCCCACTTACCTGATCTGTAGGTTATCTCCACATGCTGGTACCTGCTGGCTGCACTGGCTGAGCTGCTTCCCTGCAGATTCAATGATTAGAGGCAGGGATATGTAACTTCCGATTCCGGCCACTCTCCACACAGTGCCACCTACTGGCCGGCACGGGTATTACAGTCTATTCTAAAATCACTGAGAAAAATACCAGCTTTATGTTTGCAATACCAGCACTGGCCAGGTGGCCTGAAATACCGGCCAGGTGGCAACCCAAAGAGTGATCTTGGCTGTGTGGGATAGCTATGTTATCTCTTTCTTGTGCTCAGCCCTGTGTGCTATTTCTCTGTATTTTACTCTGCTTTGACCTGTTTTATAAGTATCTCCATAGTCTAACAAGCTCTGTGTATTATATAGATATCTTTGTATTGTGCCCAGCGCTGTATATATTATATCTCTATTATTTTTCTCAGCTCTGTTTGTAGTGTGGTTACCTCAGCATTGTACTCAGCTCTAAGAATTTTATATATATATCTTTATGTTGTACCCAGCTTGTTTTATTGTATGAGCATCTCTGTATTATGTTCAGCTCTCTGTATTGTATGAATATCTGTATAGGGAGGAGTAAGATTCTGGCGCCCCACTATCTTATAACTTCACCAGCCGCCACTGATGTAAACATATGCTCACGTATGCAGGGTTGCACTCATAGAGACACATTCATTCAAAGACAGACACATAAAACATGAAAAAAGTAGACAAACATGCACAGACATAGATATGAACAGAAATAAACACACACAGATGTACACATGCATATAGAAACATACATACATATGTAGACTGCAAAGCAGACATACTAAAACACTTATGTACAAACTCATACAGACACACTCACAAACACACACACAAACATAGGCACATACAGACATACATGCACAGTACTTGTAGACAACTCATTATACCCATGGATGAATATTGTAATAAATACATGGGCTCTCACATCTGCCCCAAGAAAGTAAAAAAAGAAAACAAATCAAACGTGCTAATCTTTACAACGCTATACTAAATGCTCTATTAAATATAGTGGCTTTGTTTTCTGTACGAGAACAAGGTTTTCAAATTACCCATCTATTAAATGTGGCAAAGTAGTAAATGATGAGGAAATCAATCAAATTAATCTCAACATTTTGCACTGAACACCCAAAATAGCACTTGTTTTGCTTTGATACGTCTCCCCCTCAGTATTTTGTATTGTTAATGCCACTATTCTACATGATGTCCTCTTTTATCTGTTTCTTATATGAGCAATCCGTAGTCTTCTCTCATCCCGATCACTCTGTTCCTTTATCCCTAAATCTGTCGGTCTTTGAGGGCCTGTTTGGAATGGTTGGAGGATTGCCTTCAGCACAAACCAAAATGTTATTTTTTAGAATTAGTGCACACTTGTTAAAAAAAAGTAAGTCTATTCCTACTAGGATCTTAATAATACATAAAGGAGTTCCCCCCCCCCCCCACAATATCTGTTAATTGTGGCAGGACAACAACAGGACAACAGCACAGAAAATAAACACACAACGCATGTTATTGTTTTATCAATTGCTCTCTTCTGCAGCTGACTTCTACACGTTGCCTGTGTCTCGGAGGTGTCTTTGGCCACTCTTTACAAAAAGATGAACTGTTTAGAAACAATATATTCGAGCTTTGCCTGCACAAACATGTTCTCATTCAGCGCCAGGCAAGCATGCCTGCTTGTTCAGTTCTTTTGATACTTGAGCAAACACATTTATTAAAGCTTTTAAGGAAAAAAACTCTTCCACTATTGTTCCAAATTTCTGATGTCATAGTGCAGGCTCTTATTTCTTTGTTTATCTAAGTCCTGTTTTTGCTGCATGGAGGTTTCATTAGTCATGAACCATTGTTTTTTATTTTAAATAAAAGTACAGCAAGAGTTTTGTGAGCTTTCGTATATAAAAAAATACAAAAAACTACTGTATAAAAAGAATCTGAATGTTGAACACAGTATTAGAAATTACAAGCCTTGAGTCTTAATAACATCTATACTATTATGTCTTTATTTATACTGTATGTAATATTGTGGGAATTATTGACTAAATTAACAGACTAAGAAAGCCAGTAGTTTATGGTTTGATGTCTCAGGATACAGAGGAGTGTGGAAAGGGCCAAATTTGCCATAAGGCCATCAAGGCCACAACCTCTGGGAAGTAGGAAGGATAGGGGTTGCACGGCCGGTGGGGAGATCAGAATTTGTGAGGCGGAGTTGCTGCACGATGAGCTATTGGGTTGTACTTGCCCCCTTGGCCAAAGGTTGCCAGTCAGCCAATGCTACTGCTAGACACAAAAATAAATGTTAACAAGAAAATGCCGACTTTACCCTCATGCTCCTACTGGCTGCTGATCATTTCACTGGTAGCAGAATTTAGTGGTAAAAGATGCATACATTTTAAAGGCAACATTACACCCCTAATATAAACAATTCTTTAACTATAATAATACACTTTTTAATCACTTGAGTGATACAATGAAGTTAGTTAACAAACATAGGTTTGACTTCTCCAGGGCTGCACCTTTTCTGTGGAACTCCCTTCCCTTCTCCATTAGACTTTCACCCAGTCTCCACTCCTTCAAAAAATCTTTGAAAACACACTTCTTCAGGAAAGCATATCATTTAAACTGTTAGCGGATTTTCATTCTCCCCCCATGACTCCACTCCTGCAACTGTCAAAAATAACCTACTAAGTGCCCAGTGAATAAATTTCTAGCAACCTATTTTATTACCTCTACTTATACCCTTTGTGCCACCATGCCCCACTCCCTCTAGCATGTAAGCTCATTGAGCAGGGCCCTCAACCCCTCTGTTCCTGTGCATCCATTTGTCTTGTTACAATTACGTGTCTGTTAGTCCACCCATTGTACAGCACTACATAATTTTGCTGGCTCTATATAAATAATAAAATAATAATAATAGGTTAAATACCTTTTACCGAAATAAAAACAAGTAGTTCACACATTTACTGTTATGACAAAGCATGTTTTATCAGGTAAAACAATAATATTGTACCCTCTGTAAAATCTGTCAGTAAGTGTCAGCTCCCGCTCCAACCTTAACCTGCATAAAACATTCTAGATAAGAAATGTTGACAATGACATTTCACAACTTCTGTAATATATTCTATATGTTCAGATATCTGATATCATGTGGTCATTCCTTACCAGAAAAGGTAAGAACACTTAAGGAAATGAAAGCAGGCAGTGAGCTCAGTGTTGTGGTTTCACTTCTTAGTTCTTATCAGTTATTACCTTCCCTTTTACATGAAGACGATGGGACGTTCCTCTTTTACATAACTATCACTGTTATTTAATAGCCTATATTTTGTTAGTGCTATCCTGATGTCTTATGGGTTGTAGTGTATACTGTGTTGGTGTTTCTGTGTCTTTCATATTTTGAAAAGAGCAGCAAAAAATAAACGTGAATAAGTATAGTGACATGAATACCAATCCAAAGTTACCCCCCTTGAACGGAGAGATGTGTGTAACCATAAGTGCTTAAACGTGAATAAAAACAGTTAAAAGCAGCTCTATACACTTTTGTGGAAATATCCTCTTTTCCACAAGACAATAGTATAAAATACAGTGCGTGTAAGTGAAAAAAGACTTACACCTATAAGTGGACGCTAAAACAGATACAAAGCTTACCAAACCTAACTTGATTCCTGGCTCAGGACCATGTGAGCACCACATTTACTATTTTATACTCTTTTATTTTACTGCTACAGTCTGCACATTGGTTCGTTCTCCCCTTATGTTTTATTTATGACAACTACTCCAAGCCGAAGCGGAAGGGTGGTGCTACCAAAATAAGCACACAGGCCTAAGTACGGAGCCAGTATCTATACACAGGCTCCTTAAAATGTGAGTGTTCTGTCTGCTATATTATTCATTGGATTTCACTTTTAAAATACCATCTGCACTATATTGTACCTTTAGTTTTTTATGCCCTTTGACATGTACTCCACATCTTACTTTGAATCAAGTTACATTTGGTAAGCTTTGTATCTGTTTCAGCGCTCCACTTATAGATGTAGGTCTTCTTCACTTACAACGCACTGTATTTTAAATTATAGTGACATATTGTTGTTTTAGGTCATATATTATTAGTAAAAAGAAAAATTTTCTTAAAGGGACAACATAGTCACCAAAACAACTTTAGCTTAATGGAGCAGTTTGGGTGTATAAATCATGTCCCTGAAGTCCCCTTGCTCAATTTTCTGCCATTTATGAGTTAAATCACTTTTGTTTCTGTTTGTGCAGCCCAGCAACACCTCGTGTGGCTTTGACTGACAGAGCCTGCATGAAAACAAAATGGTTTCATTTTCAATTAGATAGCAAACTATTAACAGAGCAGGAGAAAACAAATTCTAAATTAAACACAATTTGCAATAAATGAAGTATAAACATTAGATTACTCTTTACAGGAAGTGTTTAGGAAGGTTGTGTAAGTCACATGCAGGGAGGTGTGACTAGGGCTGCATAAACAAAGTGATTTAACTCCTAAATGACAGTGAATTGAGCATTAAGACTGCAGGGGCATGATTTCTAAACAAACACTGCTTTTGGGTTAAGCATTTCCTAGTTCTGTTGCAACATGGATACTGTCAAAATCTGGACTGCTTGTGTGCTTTGAAAACTGGTTTGCAAATCATTGTTCTAGACCAATGATGGCGAACCTATGGCACGCGTGCCAAAGGTGGCATGCCGGGCCCTTTCTGTGGGCACACGGCCATAGGTTCGCCATCAATGAAGAGTAGGCACATCCCTGCCCAAAACGGCAGGTAGCTACTCTGCTTCCGGGTCGGGAGGCAGGGGGAGGGATCTGTGAAGCAGCTCACCTGTCCTCCCACACGATGCTGTGTGAAGCATATCCCCCTGCCTCCCGACCCAGAAGCAGTACTTACCACCACCGGACCACCAGGGATGGCTGTGTCCCCCCCCTCCTTTATTAAAGGTAAGCAGGAGGGAGTGGGGATACAGATTTAGCATAACTTTTTTTTAACCACCCCCTCCCCCCACACAGCATCCCAACCCCCCACACACAGCACCCCTACCCCAACACACACACAGCACCCCTACCCACACAGAGCACCCCTCCCACACACACACAGCACCCCTACCCACAAAACACACAGCACCCCTACCCCCCCACACACACACAACACCCCTCACACGAACAACACCCCAACACATAGCACCCCTACCCCCACAAAACACACACAGCTCCCCTACCCTCACAACACACACACAGCACCCCTACCCCTCAACACACACAGCACCCTTACCCCCGCCCAGCACCCCTCACACACACACAAACACCCCTCACACACATACAACACCCCTCACACACACAACACCACACACACACACAACACCCCTCACACACACACACAACAACCCTCACACACACAGCACCCCTCACACACACACAGCACCCCTCACACACAGCACCACACACAAACACAGCACCACACACACAAACACATACACTGCATCCCTCAATGCAGTATGTGTGTGTGTATTCTGCAGTCTGTCTGTGTGTGTGTGTGTATTCAGCAGTCTGTGTGTGTGTGTGTGTGTATACAGCAGTCTGTGTGTGTGTGTGTGTACAGCAGTCTGTGTGTGTGTGTTCAGCAGTCTGTGTGTGTGTGTTCAGCAGTCTGTCTGTGTGTACTCAGCAGTGTATGTGTATTCAGCGGACTGTGTGTATGTGCATTCAGCAGTCTGTGTGTGTACTCAGCAGTCTGTGTGTGTGTACTCGGCAGTCTGTGTGTGTGTATTCAGCAGTCTGTCTGTATGTGTATTCAGCAGTCTGTCTGTATGTGTATTCAACAGTCTGTGTGTGTATTCAGCAGTCTGTGTGTGTATGTATTGCATTTGTTGGAGATACTAATAAATATAAGCTTAAATTGATCTATTTATATCCTTATTTAAAATTTGTATCATTCAACTCTCTGTTGTGTTCGTCTTTTAAAACAAAAGTTGTTAATTAGTTCGGAGTTGTTTTTTCTAAATTTAAACATCAGTATGCAGGTTTAATTTCCATGTTGGCACTTTGAGGAAACAAAAGTTGGCATGTATTGCGGTTTAGGCACTTGGGCTCAAAAAATTTCGCCATCACTGCTCTAGACTCTAGAGAGTAATACTGAATGTCTTAGCTTTTTGGGTGTTGGAAAACGATCCCTTGACTTCATAATGGTTAACACTGACTGAGGCTTATGGCAAAGGAATCTACATAATGGATCTATAAAATCTTCTATACACTCTATAAACTTCAAAGGTTCTTCTCATAGAGCCTTAACTTGCATTTTATAATTTAACAAAACTACTTGCCTAATATAGAGGGGCATTCAATAAAGCCACAATTTTTGTAGTCAACCACAATTCTAATTCAGTTCAAATGTCTTTGATACTGTACTGCTAACAACTTATTAATAATCCATCTCTCTCTGCTTCCCTATCCTTGTTTTGCTGACCTTACTCTTTGCCAACTGAACTTCAATATCTTACATTTATTCATGCAGCTAACCCTTCCACTATTATCCTGAGTTCATCGATTAAACGTTTGTAGGTGAATTGTGACATCAAGGGTAAGTAATATGCAGAATTTAACAAGCTATTTCAAAATGTATTTTAGCACCTTTTTAATGCGATTACAGATTGTATATACATATACTCACCTGATTCGGAATCTCTCCTGCACAAAGGCTCTGTAAACTATTGATGTGTAGTCTAATCCCCTGTCTTCCATTAAAAGCAATGGATGGGAGCTGCAATACATTTTTGCTGATCATGAGGCATAGGTTTTGGAGTAGAGTTTTTTGCTTCAATTGACATTCTTTCTTTTTTTTTGCTTCACATTTTTATTTAATGCTATTTTAACAGTTACATTTATTCTATTACAGATTTTTAAATATCTGGAGAAATCTACCGATGTGTTCCTTCCTTTTTTCAGTTTTAATCACTCCTAAGTTATGTAACTGATAACTTGTACAGAAAAATGAAGATACAATTCCAAGAAAAGCCTCCCATCTTAAATATGTGATTTGCTTGATCGGTTGCTATGGGTGTATTTGTTTATTTTTCTCTGCCTTTTTTAAATATGGGACTTTATTTAGTATAACCAGTATTTCCAGTTTTACATTAACTGATATATGTACATTCACCCACATTTCACCCGCACATTCTCTAGACACAATAATTAGAGGATGGTGTCACTGATTATATCTGTGCATAACAAGGTCGTCCAGCTCCTGAAAGGTTGCAATCAGATTACAGTTTCAGGATATATTTGTTTGGAAACCAGTAGGTTGATTTATTCATCTGAATCATTCTTACAAAGTATTGTTTTCTATATCTAACAGGCCTGTAGTTTAAGTGTAGTTTTTGTAGTACACATAAAAAACTACTGCTTCTGTATGGACCACAGCAGTTATATCAAGTGATCATTTTGTTAAGGTCTGCCCCATCTTGGTTACTAGTGGTGAGATTGCTGTTAATGAGGAACTCAAGGATTCTGTCCATATGCAGTCTAGAACCTTGGATCATGTTTTAAACTAGTACCCAGTGAACATCATGAAAATCCATGATTAATTAATCTGTTCCTGGGTTTCAGGAATGCTGGAACACACACATCCTATGTTTATTGGGCCAATCTAAGGGCCAGGTTACGACCTGGAGGGACTCGTCTTGGCCTTTCCACGGAGTCGACAGATGTCTGTTGGATTGGGATTTGGGGCATGCGATGGGGTCAGCTACTTCTGGAAATTGTACAGCTTTCTAGTCTCTTAGGGGCCCCGGACATTGTGATTATACACCTCGGGGTTAATGATCTGGGAGTGCTGCCAGCGTGGGGCCTGGGGGATTTGATTAAACGGGATATAGCGTGCTTGCTGGTACTTTTCCCACGGGTCTGTGTGGTCTAGTCTGAGATGGTGGCCCGTAACTATTTGAGGTGCGCGCGTGATCAAAGGGCCATAGAGCGCTGCAGGATAAAAGTTAATAAGCAGGTTTCCAAATTTGTGCTGGGTATCGGGGGCCTGATGGCTCGGCACCGCATATTTGAACAGAATGCGGCAGTTTATTTCCGCTCTGACGGTTTCCACCTGACCGATGTGGGCCTCAATTTGTTTCGTTTAGCGCTGCAGGATGCGTTAGAACAGGTTATGGCGTTGGTAGGGGGTCGCGCCCGCTGATTTAGGGGTAAAGCAGCAGGGCTAGTGGCAGGTATGGTCCTTGCCAAGCCGGGTTGGAGGAAGAGTACAGGGGGAAGAAGAGTACAGGGGGTTCTGGTCCCTCCCCTAAACTCTGGTAAATGTTTGGACATTCAGACGTGCCCACTGAGCCAAAAGGGCGGCCAGTGGTTAGCATGGTGGTAAGTTAAGGCCAAGTTGGAGGCCACTTGTTGTTCGGACGAGGGGGGAGGGCAGGTCCCCAGGAGTACTCAGATTTGGTGATGGAATGGTTTGGCAAGGACGAGTCTGCGGTAAAATATATATATCATGTTGATATGGTTAATAAATGTTATTTATTGGTTGAAAATATATTTGTTAATTTATAAATATAGCTGTGGCCTGTTTTATACCACAAATATGTCTTAGGTTTTATTGGGGGGAAATTGGTTGGTAAAGAAGGTTGGTCGCACTACACAGTAACCACTACCTGCACACAAGCGATGTTTGCGAGTTAGTCTGTCCGATTTTAGTTCCATACACTCGACGCCAGAAAACACAGCTGCCTGTGTTCGTGCGCCAAAATGGCCACCAACTAATTTCCCACGTGTCTGTTCATGCAAACAGCGGCCACACTTGGGATAACAAAGTGTGAAACGATGATGGAGGTTTCAAGAGAGGTTAACAGGGGTTAACATTCCCAGAGGGGGTTGGAGTATGGGGGTTATAGGGAGGCAATTCATGTTTTTTTTTGTTTGGTAACCGAACTGAAGAAGGGAAAACCTACCAACAGAGTATTCTAGGGGTTGGTTACATGGTCCATAGTCCTTGGACAGGAGGCTCGCTAGCAGGCTCCTCCAGGAGCTAGTTTGCCACATTCAGTAGCTAAGGCTATGCTCTGAAAGTGGTTACATGCAATTAATCATTCAGTGGCAGGTCGAGTATGATTTACAGTGAAGGATTTTTACATGCTTTTACCTGGTGATGCTTTGATGTTCTTTTTCTTTTTATGCTAACACTGTGATCACTGACACTTTGAAGCAACAGTGTTTTAAAACACAAATTTTAGTGGTCAGCGGGAAACATATGGCATTGCTATAATAAGAGTTTATGCAAGGGAATTTCCATGTAAATGTTTATGGTACAGTGAATACAGGAATGTAGACAAGAGTTGAAAATGGATAACATTGTCCTAAATAACACTACGAGGGTCTATTTACTAAACCACGGATTGTGGAGAATTAATCAAAGAAATGCAAATTTTAGACCAATGCATCTGAACAAGAAAATTAGCTAAGCTGTTTTTTTTCCCCCATTTGGCTATTTTGATGTAAAACTTGCAAATCCAATATCAATTGGCTCTTTCCTACAGAAAGTATGCATACTGCAAATATAATTATGAATGCTTGAAAATAAAAGTATTAGAGAGAGATGAAAACTCTCTTCTAGGTTATTCACTAAAGTGTGAATTGTCCTAAAAGAGAAAGAAAGAGAATTCATAGTGAATGCCATATTTTATGTCACGTTATCTGAATAAGAAACATTCTCCCAGTCAGCTATAATTTTCATTCAGATATTTTAGTTTAAAATTTGAAACTCACTTTGACGTTATTTTTTACTTATGACAATTCCCACTTCTGTGAATAATCATCTTTCACATGCTGGTGCTCTCTTCTTAAATTGTGTTAAAAACACTATTTAAGTGGCCAACCCTCACTGCCCTCTCTTAAAAAGCTGTTAGACCTACTTTTATTCCAGCGCTGTGGAGGTCTGCTGACGCTTGCTCCACCACCACCCCACCACCTTGGCTAAGATCATCTGAACTGACGATCTCAGCCAATCCAATGTTTTCCTATGGGAAGGCATTGCATTGGCTGAAATAATCAGAATTACCAAGGAGGCGCTATGGGGGGCAGAGACAAACACCACTAGCCAATCAGCATCTCCTCATAGAGATGCATTGAATCAATGCATCTCTATGAGGAAATTCAGCACCTCCATGCAGAGCGTGTAGATGCTGAACATTAGTGCTGCACGTTGTACAGCACTGACCCAGGAAGCACCTCTAATGGTTGTGTGGGTGAGTACCACTAAAGGTGTCCCTAGGCATTAAATGCCTGCAGGGACAGGCTATAGACAACATTACAAATGCATTAAGCTTTAGTTGTTCTGGTGACTGTAATATCCCTTTAATTATGATGGAGCTAAAAATGGTCAGACTTTAGCATTCAGTACTAAACAAATTGGAAAGAGTTTGGTTTAAAAAAATAAATAAAAAATATTTATTTTAATCCCTATCTCTTTCACGCTGTGACTAGATCAAGTTTCATAGTGCCCTGATAAATATAAAAGCCACTGTCTGGTGATCAGTTGTCATTCTGCAGTTTATAGAAAAAAAAATAAAACTTGTTGTAACCTGTTTTCTCATGCTCACTGGGTGACCTAAGTTCTATTTTATTCTTGTGGAATATTTTTGAAAAGTTCTTAATGCAGTGTGCCATGATTAGTCTGACCTTACAACTAACGCCAATTTAGTTGCTCTGCACTGCCAAAATAAGTCTGCCAAAATGTCTCTCTGTCATGGGAAAACATACATATAGATGTATGTCTCAGTCTGACATTTAAAATGAAATTATGGGAACCATCACACTTCTTAAGGTTGCTGGGAAAAATCATATTTAATGTTTAAATGAATTATTGGAAAATGTTCACTTTTAAGGTTATACAAAAGATATTGTGGAAAAATAGCCTATTTCAGCTGTTTTGCTCACCAAGTTGCAAACATGCTGGGAAATAAGGATAAAATCCACTTAGGAGCATCAAGAAGGGAGGGTTGAGTTCCCAACAGGTCAATTAGAACAGAAAGCCTGGACACACAGAGTGGTATCCAAAAATAGTAGAATTTATTTCAAGGACAGGTACCACAAAGATTTGGACTCAATATATGAGCCTTTATCAAGCCTGATAAAGAGGTCTGCCAAATAACTAAATCTCCTGTCTGATTTAGAGTTAGAAAAAGAAAAACAAATGATTGATGGTTAGGGCAGCTAAACTAAAGGTTGATTTTCTTTACAGTTCAGGTCAGGGTCGTCTATAAAACTGATTGCATTTTGTTGGGTCCCCTGGACCTTGCACCCCCGACTCCCTGGCATGCAATCACACCTTCCACTCCAATTGTAAGGGTGACCAAAAGGTAGATCCAAATCTGTCGTGCAACTTCAATGATTTGACAGCTGGGGCTTTACCATCTTCCCATTTTTGCAGGGTTGTATTTAGCACTGAGCAGTGTTTGTGTGTTTGAATGTAAAAATTTATTATTTTAAAGTTTGTTTGTATGTGATGTTGACATTTGAATGTAAGCATGTATTTATGTATTTATGTCTAATGTTGGTTTTTGGATGCAGGAGTATGTTTATATGTAATT
Organism: Pelobates cultripes; assembly: GCA_933207985.1. Classification (NCBI taxonomy): domain Eukaryota; kingdom Metazoa; phylum Chordata; class Amphibia; order Anura; family Pelobatidae; genus Pelobates; species Pelobates cultripes. The sequence continues at coordinate 153,957,302 of OW240914.1, read as the reverse complement.
TTGGGTGTGTTTGTATGTAGTGTTAACGTTTCAATGTAGGAGTGTGTTTGTATGTAGTGTTGAAGTTTGAATGCAGGCATGTATTTGTGTGTAGTGTTGGCGTTTTGAATGCTGAGATGTGTGCGCATATTCACATACACACACACACTGAAATACATGCAGATGCACTGATAAGTAAACACTGACATACATACAGATATAGTCAAACGGATACACATATACACACTGATGTACACAATAGTACAGATACACATACTGACAACATACAGATACACACAATGACAAAATACAGATATACAGATAAACAACCTGACACACATGCGGATACACATACACACATATACACAGACTGACACACATGCAAATATACACACGGAAACAAATGCAGATACACATATACACACTTATGTACACACTAGCACATACACAGATACACATACTAACAACATACAGATACACACAATGACAACATACAGATATACATACACATATATATACACACTGACACAGATGCAGATACACTCATTTACTTCATACAGATACACACACAGATATACACACTGACATATAAACACAAAGATGCACATACTGACAACATGCAGATACACACAATGACAACACATAGTTACACACATTGACACACAGATACACAGACACATATAGTGGTAGATATACTGACACACACAGGCACATACATTAACAGACATACTGACACATACACACAAATATAGACAAACTGGCACACACAGATTACTGACACATTCACAGACACACTAATACACACACTGACATACTGACACACACTGACATACTGACACACACAGGCATACTGACAAACACACACACACAAACATACTGACACACACACACTGACAGAAATGCTGACACACAGGCATACACTGACAGACATACTGACGCACACATATACCGACAGAGATACTAACACACAGAGACACATACACTGACAGAAACATTGACACACACATTCACATACACTAAGAGACATACTAACACACACAGACACATACACTGACAGACATACCGACACACACTGACAGGCATGCTGACACACAGACATAAACTGACAGACATACTGACACACATTCACACACTTGAAAAATATACGCTTTTAATGCCACCTCCCCGTTTCCTACTTTACATACATAGTGGATTCCTTGGTGTTCACAGTGGTGGCGGAGGCTGTTGGGAGGTAGGGACTGGCTCTCCCGGCCCAGCCCCCCTCTTTGGTCTCTCCCGTGCGGCTCCTTTTTCTGTGGGAGGAAATGACTCATGGCTTTCGCTTCCTTTGATACTGCCGTGCAACTTCAATGATTTGACAGCTGGGGCTTTACCATCTTCCCATTTTTGCAGGGTTGTATTTAGCACTGAGCAGTGTTTGTGTGTTTGAATGTAAAAATTTATTTGTATGCAGTATGTTTGTGTAAATGTAAGGGTTTGTTTGTATGTGATGTTGACATTTGAATGTAAGCATGTATTTATGTCTAATGTTGGTTTTTGGATGCAGGAGTATGTTTATATGTAATTTTGGTGTTAACCACAGAGGTGTGTTTGTATGTAGTGTTAACGTTTCAATGTAGGAGTGTGTTTGTATGTAGTGTTGAAGTTTGAATGCAGGAGTGTATTTGTGTGTAGTGTTGGCGTTTTGAATGCTGAGATGTGTGCGCATATTCACATACACACACACTGAAATACATGCAGATGCACTGATAAGTAAACACTGAGATACATACAGATATAGTCAAACAGATACACAGACTGACACAAAGATACACAACCTGACACATATGCAGATACACACACTGAAACATATGCAGATACACATATACACACTGATGTACACAATAGCACAGATACACATACTGACAACATACAGATACACACAATGACAAAATACAGATATACAGATAAAAAAAACCTGACACACACGCGGATACACATACACACATATACACAGACTGACACACATGCAGATATACACACGGAAACAAATGCAGATACACATATACACACTGATGTACACACTAGCACATACACAGATACACATACTGACAACATACAGATACACACAATGACAACATACAGATATACATACACATATATATACACACTGACACAGATGCAGATCCACAGATCCACTCATTTACTTCATACAGATACACACACAGATATACACACTGACATATAAACACAAAGATGCACATACTGACAACATGCAGATACACACAATGACAACACATAGTTACACACATTGACACACAGATACACAGACACATATAGTGGTAGATATACTGACACACACAGGCACATACATTAACAGACATACTGACACATACACACAAATATAGACATACTGGCACACACAGATTACTGACACATTCACAGACACACACAGACATACTAATACACACACTGACATACTGACACACACAGACATACTGACAAACACACACACACGCACAAACATGCTGACACACACACACTGACAGACATGCGGACACACAGGCATACACTGACAGACATACTAACACACAGATACACATACACTGACAGAAACATTGACACACACATTCACACACACTAAGAGACATACTGACACACACAGACACATACACTGACAGACATACGACACACACTGACAGGCATGCTGACACACAGACATAAACTGACAGACATACTGACACACATTCACACACTTGAAAAATATACGCTTTTAATGCCATCTCCCCGTTTCCTACTTTACATACATAGTGGATTCCTTGATGTTCTCAGTGGTGGCGGAGGCTGTTGAGAGGTAGGGACTGGCTCTCCCGGCCCAGCCCCCCTCCTTGGTCTCTCCTGTGCGGCTCCTTTTTCTGTGAGAGGAAATGACTCATGGCTATCGCTTCCTTTGATACTGCCGAAAAGCAAGGGGCCCGACAAATAATGACAAATACCCGGCGGGTCCCCAGCTGCACCAGCGGACCCATGGGGGAAAAGAATAAATAGTTGAGGGTAGCGTGGCCCCCCAGGAGTAACTGGGCCCAGGCTGCTGTCCCGTTTGCCCCACGTTAAAGACGGCCCTGGTTCAAGTGAAGTGACCAATAGAGGGGAAAAAAAGGAGGAATATTAAAACAATTATACTTCCAAGCAGCATTATTCTAGGTACTTTAACTACGGGTACTGAGAGAGGCAGACCAGCAGATATCGTGGGTGTTTACCCTTGCTGTACCTATGTTAGATTGGGAGCTAGCCTGGGTCACTGATCTCATAGAGATTAGGTTTCCAATATACAGGGTTTTTTTTTGTTTGTTTGTTATCGGTTTGTGAGAAATAAAATCCTTCTTTTAGAGGCTGTGGCGTTCAGTAATAAAGAAAAGTCCCTCTTTCCTTGCCTGGTTCATTGATTCAAGAGTGAAACCTAGCCTTAGCTCACAACTGTATCAAGCTAGCAGTGAGAGATAAGAGATTGGCAGGCATTTTGCTATTGTTCCAAATGAGAGACAAGCTTACCAATATACAGTTGTTAAAAGTTTTTTTGTTAACTCTTTGGAGGAAGAAATTCTTATTTAAATAATTTTTTTGAGTGTTTTCAGTCCAGTGTGTGCTGTGCAAGTGAGCAAGCAGTGAAGAACTGAACAGTGTTTCTTAACATTAATAAACACAATAACTGGGGAAATTGTGTGAAGTGTTCTTGCCTCCACCAGTAGTCTACAACTGGAGTGGGCGGAGTAACTATTATTATTTATTTATATAGCACATTTAATTGCAACGTTGTTGCCCAAAGTGCTTCACAGTTACATTAAAACATAAATTTATAAAAACATTAGCAGGTGTACAAAAGGCCCTGTCTATGACATCACTTGCTGCTGCAGCCTGGCACAGGTCAGAGTATTTTGGCGGTTGTCATCTTCAAATGGTCGTATTTTAAAAACTATACATCCTACAGCGAAGAGCTTTATATTGTGAGAATCACAAGACCCAGACCTACCTTTTGATGCATAGTATGTCTCTGAAATATTAAAAATGAAGGCACAGTCGCAGTTTAGAAATTGCCCTTAAAATTTTAGCTGGCTAGAGTGGATTTTCAATGAATGTCAATGGACACCGTAAGTTGCAAACAAATGGTCATATTGTGAAAACGATCAGGACTATGGCTTAGCCGTGGACATTTTTAGTGGCAGCAGGAATAGCTGAACATTTTGATACACGATTTGTGTAGGTGGGCTTGAAAATGAGGGAGTGGTGGCAGTTTAGAAATCATGTCCTGATTTTTCAGCTTTTGCCAGCTCCTACTCTAGTTTTGAAAATTTTGCCATTCATTCCTATGGGACCAATTTCACCACAAGAACGACGATATTCCGTGAATATTCCTGCTTGTCAAAAAATTGCACACACCTGTTGTTTAGGTACCCACCTGCTGTTTAGGTAGGTATGCCTATAAGTATAGCAGGACACTATTACTGAAAAGCAATGCCCAAGAAATATGTAGAAGGGTCAGTAGAACTGGGAAAACGAATGATAATGATCTCAAATAGAAATATTAAAAACAGTTGCCAATCGACAATGCACCCGTGGACCAAAAAATGGTTTTGAACAGATAACTAGGCATTTTGTGCCCATATTCATGGCACTGGATGTTGCAAGCCCATTGCCATCCCTTTAAACAAAGGAGACGGGAGTGCACTTTATTTTTTAATTCAGATATTTAATAATCTAATTTTGTTGACTCAAAATTGGCATTGCAAAAATGTCTGTTATTGCATAGCCAGGCAATATGGTAGCCATTTCTGCATGCTGTCACAGTCATGGGCAGCATTTTTCTTGCTGTTCTCTCTGTCCAAATGGCCTTCCCGAAATTATTTTTGTGCTCATATGAGCAGAACAGCGTTGAGAACTAAATTCAACTGGTCCTATATTGCTTTTTATCTGCCAAAGTGTTTAGGAAGAAACAACATTTTTCACCTTGCACATGTCTATTTAACAGAGTCAGCCTTAGGCCTTTAGTCGCCCTGTGCAAAAATATCTTCACAGGTCCCCTTCTGGCCACACCACCTAATCCAATACTTCTTATCTTTTTTTTTTTTTTAAACGGTGATAATTGCTGGGAATTCAAACTAAATTTCAAATATAAAGACAAAATAGTAAGAATGGGCATTTCCCATGTTCCTGCTATCTATTGCACAATGCTCCATTGACACTTTTTTTGTACTTTTGTGCATGAATAAGTGTATGCCAATGGTGAGTTGAGGACGCTGCTTGCTTATTATAACACACAGATAGTATTTAAAAAACATTTCTCCTTCATGATAGAAACTCACTTTCACCCTTGCAAGTCTGGGACCAGAGAGTTAAATCACCAACAAGTCTCAGCTTCACCACTTGCACAAACCGCAATACTAAGTAAGTATATCCACAACTGGTGTTGAATCGATTAGATCTCGCATCACTCTCTGGATTTTAAAGTAAGAAATCCTTTTTCCTCAAACTTTGAGAAGGGTGAATAGGACAGACAATCAGACTTAGCATATTTCTGTCCTACCAATTTACTGGGTAATAATTACGCACATAGTAAAAAGTTCTCCTAAAAATAGCTACTGTATTCTATTTCTTATGCTTTTTTTTTTTCATTCCAATGTCTCCCAGATCACAATTAGACAATGGTGCTGGGACATAACAGCATTTAATTATAACTTACTGTAATAATCTAATCATGATTCTCCATGTTTTAGTCTCTTACGCTGCAACCTCCTGCAATTATGTTATTATTAGTATTATTATTATGTTATTTATATAGCGCCATCAAATTCCGCAGCGCTTTACAATGGGCGGACGAACTGACGTGTAATTGTAACCAGACAAGTTGGACACACAGGAGGGGTTGAGGGCCCTGCTCAATGAGCCTACATGCTAGATGGAGTGGGGTAAAATGACACCAAAGGTAAGGGTAGTATTAGACTAATGACAGTTGCAAGAGAGGAATCAGTCGGGAGCTATTAACAGTTTAGTTGATACACTTTTATGAAGAAGTGGGTTTTTAACGATTATTTTAACCGGTTGATATCGTTATTCTATTTATACAATGTATTGATCCCCAAAAATGTATTTTGAGCCCTGCTAGGTTGTACACCTAGCTTTTCTATATTTACCCCCCTCCCGCATTCATTCAGGAGGTCTGTTTTCCCCGCTTTTATTTAGGAGATCTGTTTTGATATTTTTTTTGTACCATGTTGTAAATTACACCAATAAACCGAGCACTTTAGTGCAGCTGATTTTGGACTTTATGATTATCAGCTATAAGGTTAGTATTATAATGTTCTTTTCCTTTTCCAACTCTACAGTTAGAGATCTGACTTGTCTGACTTACAGATACCTCACTCTAACAGGAGATTACTAAAGCAATATTATTATTATATTTTGTCATATTTACAGTGGGAAATTGACTTTAACATTATTGCAAAAAAAAAAAATTTTTTTTAAAAAATGCTTTTGTGATAAACCAAGGAAAAATGTATTATGGAAATTTTCCCTTGCCTGACATGAATTTTTGGGTAATATCCCACAAATTTGATCTATGATTTTACGTGCACCAATACCTTTATAACTGTTGATTTTGATTATCCTTCAACAGGAAATTTTTGTACGTGTGCCAAATTGTGCACCTTACTATGATTCATCATGAAGCCCAGTAGTGTTTCTTTGACATGTCTTTGTTCTCTGTTTTGTTATTCTAGAGATGTATGCATGAGAAGAATCTTTTGACCACAAAAATCTGGAGTTCCAAAATTATCTTCAGGCTTTACTGGAAAATGTCATGAACATTTAATCACATCTCTTTCTATGCTTGCTTGTAACGTTGACTAATCAAAAAAGGAAAACAATCAATGACTGGCATGCCAAGCTATAGCGGGCCAACATAAATAATGGGACCTGGGAACAGAACTACACAAGGGATGTGATGTTTGAGTTCAATCTAAAAGAGATAGTAGATCCAGAATGTCTGTTGAGTAACACTTTTGAGTCTAATCTCAATGGCCCTTTTCAATGTGATTGCAAAAGCTGTAACAGAAACTATTTGAATGCACATCTTTACGTAGGTTGTAAGCCCTGCAGGTGTAGCACACACATATATACTTGTGCCCAGAAAGATGAAACATTGCATATCTACAAAGAGAGACTATGATTACAATCAAAATGTTCTTTGTGCTTATGTATCAACATGCTTTACGTCCCCAAGACCAGTCTCATATATACATATATATACTCAGATGGAGAATATACAGGTATAGCCATGCATTTAATATGTCGGAATGCAAGTGACAGGTTTTAAGTGCTAAGTATATTTTGTACAATGCTTGAATGTTGTTGCATTCATAAGAGACCAGATTCATTGATGTCTCTAGTCTAGGTAAAGGCTAGGGAAGCTTAGGCAAGGAGTTTTATGCAAGGTAGCTGTTAAAATATGTGAGTTTGAGCTTAAAGGGACACTGTAGGCACCCAGATCACTTCAGTTCATTGCATGAGGACCTCCAGCATCATAATTTTCCTCATAGGAAAGCAATGATTAATGCTTTCCTATGGGGAATCTTAATGCGAGCGCGCCCATTGCTGCACATGCGCATTAGGTCTCCCCTGCCAGCTGACATTGGCGTGGGAGGAGCGTGGGCAGAGCCTGACCCTGTACTGAGGGGCATCAGCGCTAAATTCAGGTAAGTGACTGAAGGGGTTTTAGCCCCTTCAGTGCCGCATAAGGGGGCCATAAGGGAGGGGGGCACTGTAGAGACCTATAGTGCCAGGAAAACAGTTTTGTTTTCCTGGCACTATAGAATTCCTTTAAAGAGAGGGACAAATTACATTGGCTAAGGCCCATAGATCATAACGTTGTACTGACCACAAAATATTCTCAGGACAGCCTCCAATATTAAAATTTAACACACCACAGGAAAAAAATTAAATTCATTATTACAGACATGGAATATATATCTGTATCTCACATAAAGCAGAGTCTCTGCTATTTTGACCCCTTAAGGACCAAACTTCTGGAATAAAAGGGAATCATGACATGTCACACATGCCATGTGTCCTTAAGGGGTTAAACTGGATCTCACTTCAGTAATGGGATTTTTTAAACATAGTTCCTGCCTAATTACAGTTAATCTTTGCAAAGGCTTGAAAAGGGGTTTGTGTTTAAGAATCTTTATAGGGAGGTTGCATGTAGCATTAGGGTGACCAGATTAGGGGGCTATGGTTATGGGTTAAATTTCCTTGGCTTTGGGTATGTGAAGCAACAATGCAGGACATGGCTGGCCTGCCTCACCGTATGAAGTAAGTGCTGGCAATGTAGAGGCAGACCCTCTGACAAAGTATACATACTTTGGGCCAAAATACAAACTTTCTTTTCAACGTGTTGATAAGCTATGTCAAATTAGGTGGTAGTATGCACTGACCAATATTCAACCCTACTAATCCCATCATCCTGTTAGCACAACCCAATTTGAGACTGTAAACATAAGAGCTATTCACTAAACACAGAACTTTGTCCAGATGGATACATTTCAGTAAAAATTACAGAATTCTGACCTTACATTTTCTAAAGCCATGTATGTACGTAGCGGGGAACGTGGTGCGACTAAGAGTAAGGAGACTACCCCAATTCTCCCCCCAATAATGACAAACAACGAATATTGGATGAAACAGGCCACAGCATTTATTAAACTTACAACTGTAGGACTCATCCGAACTTTATTCTTTTTCTTTAATTCAAATATAAATAAACAGATAAATATATATACATACCATAATCAACATATAAATTAACATATAAATTACACTTATTGCCCTACAGCCTCCAACTTAAATAACCGTCCTTGCCAACGAACTTAACCAGGTGCCTATGCACCAAAACTTTACCAACTGGTGTCTCGCCTCCCCCCTCGTTCAAACCAAAAATTCCCATCATCTTAAATGCTCTACCACCAGCCGGCTTTTTGCTCGGTGGGCACGTCCTATTCGGTAACTTAAAAGTTTACCTTACAGAGCAGGGGAGGTTGAGACCCACCATGTCCATCTCCTGACATTCCATCTGCTCCCCAACCCTGTTGGCAAGGACACGCTCCCCGCTAGCTGTAACGGAACAAAAACAGAAAATTAGGGTGGGTGGGAAGTTGTTTGCTGGCCAGAATCCCAAAAGGCACTGAGGTAAGATGATCCCTGCCCCACTACAAACCCATAACCACTCCCCTAAACACATATAGCCAATCACTAGCACCATCCCCACACTCATACATGTGCCCTTGTCCGTTTAGCTATGCTGACTCCCCAGGGCCTAATCTGGTCTAAATTGGTTTCAAATTAGTGCCTTTTTTCATATGAACCCTACAGAAACTATAGAATCTGTAACTATAGAATTTACAAAGCATCAGTTTTGAACAAAATTGGCATTTGGAGGATGCATATTTGCAAATTATTGTTCCCTTGTGCTTTGCGAGCAAACAATACTTTTAAGTACATTTTGCCCACTAGGAGGAGTATACAACTTGATGGGTTTGCCACATTTAAACTTGAATAACCATGTAAAATACAAACTATCACTTGCATTTATGATAGTGATAAAACAAAACAAAAAAATTGCTATTCCCAAAGATAGGAAATAAAGGCAGGTTTGTGCCTTATTTTTCCTCACTGTCTAATGATGTCATGGTTTACATGCTTAGATATTTTACTCACTCCATTTTTAGTATTCAGTGACTTAAATGTCCTTTGATACACTGACCCTGTACTATGTTTACTCTACAGCTATAGAATTACAACGAAGGACAAGGCAGAGTGCTATGTGGTAGTGGTGATGTAATGGAGTTCTTTTAGATTTCAATTGTATTGAAAGTCTGTTGTTTAAGACCTCCTGTCACTGCCAGCAGACTGAATGAGTTAAGGAATATATAGCACAGACTGGATTATGAGGGTCTTTTTTTTAGTCTTCTTTTGAACCAAAAGCTTACATCAGTAACCGCAAAAGAGTAAACTTTATGTCTGGCCAAAGCACACTATAATGAAAAAACAGATGGAAAGTGTATATTTCAGGCCAACTCCAAACAATGCAGCGCATATTACTCACAGACTGAGAGAGGAGTGCTAATGTGATAAAACAGGCAGAAGGAGAGGATGTCCTAAAATAAAATATAAAAAAAATGCCTTTTAACAAAATGGCAGAAAAACTATTGTGGACGCCCATTTAAATGATTGTGTTACTATTATAATAAAACTGAATTATTCAGATATTCTTAACACGGCTCTGTCACACATAAACGTTTCTTTTTTTTATTACCAACCCTTACTTTTCAACCCCTAACTTTCCCCTTTCCATATTTCTTTGCTCCAAAATACCCTTTACCTATAATGTTGCTAATCTTCGTGACGCCTGGTCCTAATTTACAGCGCAGCCATCTTCTAAGTACTGGCAGTAAGGTCACTGCCTTCTGCTACCCGGGTATACGATGGGGTCTTAATCCTGCGCATGCTCTTTGTGCGATTTGTGCAGCAGTTAGCCTTGGGCGCCACTGAAATTTTTTATTCACCTGAATACATTTGGACAGAATTTTTTTGTTTCTTTTGGACAAAATTCGGTTATTCTGTTCATATCAGAATTTCATTCGGACAAATGAAATTCCAATGTGGGCCGCACTGCATCTTAAAGCCATTCTGTAAATAACTCCTTAATTTGCACCCTTGTGGGATTACCATATTTAAGAGTCTTTAGTAGATAACTCTTTTATGGTAGCATAATGGCAATACCTCAAGAATTAAGTAGCTATCTATTAAAAAGCCCTTCCTTTTCTTAATTTTGGTCTTTCAGACAACTTTACTAAATGTAAGTACTTTGTATTGGTAAAAACGGGAGGTTAAATCCTCCCTCCTGCTCCTACGTATTGTGCTATGAGTAGGGGCACATCTACGCAACAACAAAAAAAGGCAGGGGCTGCTAACTGTTGTGAAAATAAGACAAGCAACTGTCGCTAATTCGATAAAGGGGAACCGGGCGCAGGTCGCCCATGCACCCCTGGTGCACCTAACAAAATTATTAACTGGGGGGTACACAGTGTTTAGTAGACACTAGTAGACTAGGGGCAGGAAGGAGGATTTAACCTCCTTTATACTAATATGTGGGTCAAACTGATCCCCATAGGGTGATGAGGGACAGACATCCCTGCCACTTCCATTTTAAAATGTTATAAGGAGGGAGTTGCGAGATGGTAGCTTCCTCTTTGTAACTAAAACGAATGAGCAAAATAACTAATTGCATAGATGAAATTTCATCCAACAAGCAATTTGTTTCTTGTTTCATTCGTTCATTGGCGAAAAGCTCAAATCTACTATCAGTAGAAATGACGTACAAAGATCTCACGAGGAAGGATAGGACAGAGAGGTGAGTATCTGTGACTAATGAAGTGGAGCTTGGTTAAGCGCCACCCGTTTGTTACATTTGTCAAGTGTAGGAAAAATACATAAGACAAAGTAGTCCTTACTTTGTCTTATGTTTAAGAGGAATAAATTTAGAAATTGAGAAAATAAGAACAGATTGGGAAAGAGGAAGAGAAAAGGAAACAAAGGGAGAAAGGTCCGTTTTAGGTTTTAGACCTACTTTAACTTAAATATATGTTAGGAAACAAGCCCTGCATTTTAATTACATGGTAAAGCATTCTACTATGAAACTTAAAAAATGAGATCTGGTGTGACCAGTTAGCTCACAAAATTCATACAATTAGTGGAACTAAGTCCACCTGTGTGCAATTAGAGTGTCAAATAATCTCAAAATAAATTGATCTGTATCTGAAAATTCTCACACTTTGTTGACCATTTAACACCATTATAACATTCCATGCCAGCCAAAAAATAGAGGGCTTTAATGCCATTAGGACGGCATAGAACGTCCTGCAGTTTAAATACCTGAGGGTTCCCCCATCAGTTGGGGCCCAATTTAATTACCCCAGACTGACAGATGAGCTATATGCAGCTGTATGCTGGCCTTTCTCTGTAAATTAATTTAAAACACTGCAGCTGTGTGATCACGTTAAAGTGAGTTATATAGTCACAGGTGGGATTATATTACCATATACTGATTCTACTACAGCTATATGAAGCTCTATCTCATGTGAGTGGCCATTTTTATCTTCTATCTGTCCCTATGGTTATTTAAATGCTATACTATTGGAATCTTTTTTTCTGTCCACTTATTTTATCTCACATTTGAGAACTATAATACCTACAGATCTAGGTAATTCATGAACATTTTGACATTTACAGCTCTCCATTAATTTGGATTATTTTTATGTTGTGATTAGACACATTCTGATTTTCTTAGTCTTCTTATTTGTATCCTTTTTCCAGGTGTAGAGGGAACCTTTAACTTCAGTGTTTACTGTCTCGCCTCATTTCACTGCATATCTTTAGTGGTTTATTAAGCTTTGTATTTGATCTATTTTTTTTTCTGGGCAGTTGAGTTTAGTACCACTGAGCTAAAAACTAGGAAGTAACAGGACCAGTTGCCTGATTTACAGCCCAGTGGGAGGGGGGTTGTAACAAGGCTAATTTATAGAAGTAACAATTTTTATTTAAATCTGGAGTGTCCCTTTAAAAAAAAAATCACTGACAGGGTACGGAGAGCATTAGTTAGAGATGACCAAGAGACTTATATTAACACTGAAAGAGTTATACACTCAAGTGGGAATTTAAAGTGAAATTCATATTTAAGCTGATTTAGAGAAATTTTCTGGTTTGGCTATTTTGACCCTAAATTTAAGACTCAATTTGAAATCCACTTTTGAGATGGAACATTTTTAACCTGTATGCTGCTCAAAACTGGACTCATGGATTCATGGCAAGAATAAAGCCATTGTTTGGGAAAAAAAACCATCAAATACCATTTGGATTTTCAAGAAAATGTGAGAAACACAGCGAATGTAAAAAGGAGGTCTCCTGGTCTGAAGGGACACAAATGACCTATTTGGTCTTAAAGGACCACTATAGTGCCAGGAAAACATACTATAGTGCCCTGAGGTTGCCCCCACCCTCAGGGTCCCCCTCCCGCCCGGCTCTGGAAAGGGGAAAAGGGGTTAAACTTACCTTTTTCCAGCGATGGGCGGAGAGCTCTCCTCCTCCGATCCTCCTCTTCTCCTCCCCGTTGGCTAAATGCGCACGCGTGGCAAGAGCTGCGCGCGCATTCAGACGGTCACATAGGAAAGCATTCATAATGCTTTCCTATGGACGCTTGCGTGCTCTAACTGTGAAAATCACAGTGAGAAGCACAAAGCCTCTAGTGGCTGTCAATGAGACAGCCACTAGAGGAATAGGGGAAGGCTTAACCCATTCATAAACATAGCAGTTTCTCTGAAACTGCTATGTTTATGAAAAAATGGGTTAACCCTAGCTGGACCTGGCACCCAGACCACTTCATTAAGCTGAAGTGGTCTGGGTGCCTAGAGTGGTCCTTTAACAATAGTCACAACAACAAAAATGCATGCTCAAAATATTAGGGTTGTTTTATAAACAAAGATCCCCCAAACCTTTTTTAATTCCAGACTGTAACACTACAAAATATGGAAACATGCAAGAAAGGAGGGGTGGATATCTATGTAAGTGATGTTCATGAATGTATTGTAAAAGATACATTACGATGATATGATACATTTTATTTTATTTTATTTTCAATCACAGTAACAAATGACACTAGTGAACTTGTTTATAGTGTGATTTATGCACAAACTGATCATTTACTAAAAGCTTCATATGTCTGACTGTCTTGGCATAACTAGAGCATACCATGCAAATGAATTTACCCTACTCTCATTAGCCTGTGCTGCATCAGCTATAATTTATAACTATAGTTTACATTTGAAAGGGCTTTGGTTCCCTCAACAGAGGCTATTTATCTATTTCTCAAATGAGAAAAAGTTCTTCCTTCTGCCTCCTATTTTACTTATATTCTTTCAGGATTTTTAGGATAAAAGCAAGCATTGGTTGAGTAGCTTTTAGGAGGCTATAAGTATACAGGGATTTGTTGGTTTATTGTGTGTGGTTTTTTTTCTTTCACCTGTTTATCCACATCACAAAATGCAGTACTATATTTTTCTGCTTTTTACTTAATAAATGCACATAAACTAAGGACTAAAGAAGTGCAGAATGAGGTCCTTTTCTTATTTCTGGGATAGCCACATATGATCGCTGTTTTTCGAGTTGCATTCTCTCTTTGTTTCTATCCAGTGCTGCGTGTAGGTGAGTTGGTGGCTCCTAGTTCTAGGGCGAGCTTAGCGCCTCACGGTAGTGAGTCAGAGAGAGTTGAGCCGGTTATTCGGTGGTCAAAATCTGATCAGAGAATTTTAAATTATTCTCTTTTTATTGCCTAAATGTCTCACACTTCTGTATCAAGTTATATTTAAACTGAGCAACGGGGATGATATGAAGTCTTTAATTACTGGTTCATCTACTTGATTAAGGTAAGGACTTTCTGGGTGTTCGTGTTTTTTGTCTCATGCACTATGCTTTGACATATATTATATCTATGTTATTAAAACCACTTATTTTGTATTTGCTATAAATCTATGTAATATCTTAAAAAAAAAAAAAAACATGAGTGGGGGAGCCAACACCATTGCAAAAACAAAGAAGCACTAGGCAGATCCTGGCTTTTATTTTTTTTCTGGTTTTATGCATGAGGCTTCACAGCCTGTGCCAAGATGGTGCCCATAGAGCCCTATTCCACAGCTTCATCGGATGATAGTTTACCTGCTTACTCACCATTCTTCCCACAGGTGCACATCACTGCACAGGGATCCCCAGGGCAAGAAGACTCTGCCTCATCTACTAAGGCCGATATTAAGATCCTGATGCAGGACATTAGAGCCATGTTCCAAGAAGATTTGGCAATAATCAGGGAGGAGGTCTCCACGCTTACCATCCATATTGTGGCAGTGGAGGAGAATCTGGGGAGCACTAGTGTAGTGCAAACAGTCATGGACCCAGTCCTTAGTTTGCTGCAGAAACACTGCTCAGATTTGACAGCACAAATGGCCAATCTGGATGATAGGGCTAAAGCAAGCAATGTAAGGGATCAGGGGAATGATCCTTTTTACTTCTCTCTACTATTTTGTTGCCAAAATAAGCTTAGTAGCTAGTGGATTATTTCTGTTTTTGTTTCCCCAGAGCTGCAAGAGCACCTCAGGAAGCTTCTCAAAATGTTTTGCTTAAATTAGGGCAGGACTCTGACAGGGCATCCTAATGGGACCCAACCCCCACAGTATCCCTTGAGCAGTCACAGCTACTCTGGCAAGTTATGCATCTGTTACACAGGACACCTCCTCTTACATCTATCTGAAGCACCAACTTTTCTCTAGGCCCTGAGTCTATCAGCAAAAGCTGTCCCCACCTCGGCTCACCCTTCCTGGACAGTTGCTGAAATAACCTATTTTGTGCCCCAGGTAGCTGTGTCAGGGATGGTTGCACCACCTACTTGAGACAAGCAGCTGTTGTCTTATATTTTCTTTTATTGTGTTTTATTTTATTTATTAATTCTTTGCGGGTTAAAAAAAGAATATACAATAAAATCAAATTCATGTGTTTAATTTGTTGATTTATTATTTTATATCCTGGTTTCGTAAGCTGATGGTCAAGTTAATAGCCCCTTGCTTTTCTACTCTCATAGCTATTAAACATCATCTCAAGCCCTTTGGATAAGCCTGTTCCATTGCGTGTTCAGCTAGAGACCTGGGCCCTCCAATTCTCCGTTTACTTTGTGCAGTTGAGTCAGCATGGTTTTGGAGGCTAAGTTGCCCCTTATACCTTCCATACGCCCTTTTTAGCTTGACTTTTGCGAAGTACAAAACTATTATTACCCCTGTTACGTAGAGCTCACTGCCTGTGCTCTCTGCTCACCTGCTATCCTGCAGCGGTCATGTAGGCAGATGCTGGGAGCTTTTAAGTTGTATTACTTAACTTAAAATAGTGTCGATGCTTCTCCTGTGGTATTTGTTCATTTTATTATTTTTATGTATGGAACTGCTTATCGAACATGAATTTGAATGTATTGTGTGTGTGTATATATATATATATATAAAAATTAAGAATAAAAAAGACATAAAATCACTATACCTTGATTTGTATCCTAGTAAAAGATTAATAAGCATGACACAAATGCTTACTTATTAATTTGTTTGAAACAATGTAAAACACTTGATAAAGATATCAGAATGGAACAGTTAGTTATCACATGTCAGTGTGAAACATATTTCACTGTGACACCTTCCCCCCTCTTGCTTGAATGCTTTGAGGCTGTTGTCAGATGTTATTATTATCATCCTACAGAGTGGAATCTGTGTGATGTCATCTACCATCCGGGACCTGCAAATTCAAAACAGGTTAGAGGAGTGGGCATTACATAAAGGCAAGCTGTAAGGAAGAAACAAATGCAGACAATTAACTGAATGAACTACTTTTTATTAGCTAATTATTAATTTTTATATTTTAATCTGATACTTTTACTTAATTTCCCTAATGGCATTCTCACCTGAACTGAAAAAAAAAGTAATATAATAGAATGTTGGCCCTGGGTAAATCCAAAATAGAGGAAATGGAGGACAGATAAGGGGGTAACCCTAGGGTAATGAATGAATAAATGAAGAAGAAGAATCTGTCCCAGTCCTATGTTAGAAAAGGTCAATAAAATCCTTTATTAATTGAACTTAAAACTCACACACACAAATGCTAAATCACTAGTCACTTCCGCCACCATAATACATAATTAGGGCAGAATATGTGACAAGATCTAAATACGCTAAGTGAGGAGTATATACAGAAGGGAGGGGAGTGAAATATACAAAAATGAACAAAATAAGGGCCAAAACCCAGTAGGGGGTTAAGCAGATACTCCCCCAAAGCGGTAGCTGCACAGTGCACGCAATACAGTTGCAATTGACTTGCTAAGTTGCAGGATCGTCATATATAGAAATAAGTGTAGCGAAATCTATTTGGATACTAAAATGAACACAATGCAAGCAAAACAAAGAAGATGCTACATGAGGGTATGCAAAACTAATGTTACGTGCTAAATTAGCAAGATAGCATAAATATGCTCAATGAATAGGAACAGCTAACAATGTTAATGCCCCACAGAAGACCAGATACAATACCATGCTCTGAAAACACAAATCAAAACTGAAATGCATATAAGTCTTTAGCAATATCTCAAACTATAAGTACTTAATGAAAGTTAGCCAACACATCTAGGAGCCTAGTCATGAATAACGCACAATCTCCATGGATATCCTGATCTGTGCCTTCAAGGGCACCTGTCTCTAAATAATAGATAGAGTAACTGGCTAACTGCTCTGTGAGATAGCTGGATAGGCGGTTAGTACTGAGATATAATAGTTGTAGTAACAACTACACTAATCTGTGCCTTCATGGGCACCTATCAATACTAGTAGAAAGAGCTAAACTGGTACACTGAACTGGTAAACTAATCTATTATAGTAGATCTAGTAAAATAGTTCGTAGGGAGGTCCTGAGTATAGCGATATAACTCAAAAATGCATGTAAGGTAGCAAGAGACAAATAAATAGAACAGAACCTAGTATCAGGAGCCCCAGAAAAAAAAGTACATTATTTTTTTCAATAGCTTGTTCGTGTCTTGCTTATAACCTATAACCTGATTGGTGTTATCCAATGTAAAGCTGAACAATTTTTTAATTCATTATGGCGGTAACCAATTAGAATGTAGAATATCAACACAGACATAACACACCAGAAAGTGGCCATCATTCCTGGCCAAGTAGAGGTCCTAGCAGCCCATTTCACATGTAACATAAATCTGGCATCACGTTAAAACATATATACCTAAGTACTGATGAAGTAAGTGGAAAAGTGGAAAAACATACAACCAGAATTTTATAATGAGCTGTGCAGTGCTAATAAAAAAAATTAAATAAATAATATATATATATATATATGTGACGAGGACAATGTCGCCACATTGCATTGGAGAAGCCTGGTTGCCCGCCTGTTGCCTCTGGACTATGGCCCCATGTTAAAAAGCCTTCTTTTCCCCTGCAGAAAAGGCTTGTTCGTGCCTTTCGCCCGGTGTTTGGTAGATTCAATCTACCGAACAAACAACCGATTGACTGGACCACCTGTATTGGGAGTGTGTTGGCAATTTACCTCCCAGAAGCTGCGGTTAACCACAGCTTAATTGACAAATGCTGGGTGGCTTTTGTTCGTTTGCCGAACACGTGGCGGCGGCCATTTTAAAGTCCCGATCGGCCAGCGGTGTTCAGCGCCCAAACTATGGAACTGGAAACGGACACTTATTTGCGCGAACAGCGCTGAGCCGTCAGCCTCCTTGCTTCTGCATTCGGTCATTTAACCGGATGCCTGTTCATTCGATAGTTTAAACCGTATGAACAGCATTACCCCAGATAGCCATCCCGTGGAGTCTATTCATATGGAGAACAGACTTTGTGAACACTTTAACTCCACGGCGATTGGACTGTGTGCATAGGATCTGAGCGCTATTCGGTACTTTTGTGCACTCAGATCTCAGCTATCTGGGGATGGGTTACATGTATATATTTTATGTGACAAATGTAACATTATGTATTTTATTGTAACCATGTGGTTAATGGAGTTTTGCCTCTGTCCTTGGAGATAATTGGATTACTTCCCAATTATCTCCAGGATAGAGGGGAGGAATTGTAATGTACGGTGGGAGTGTTCTAACCCTGTATGCCTGTGATTGGTCATTTTACCATTTGTGTCCCAGTCTTCCATCTGGTCCCCTAGGGGAGTGTCCACCAGGTGGAAGACCTGCATAATACCGGGCAGGTAGCCCTCATTAAACCAAACCACTGCTTGACCCGCAACACGGAGCTCTGTCTTGTTTTGGGGGGGGATTTACTGTATGCTGATAGAGACTGATTGCCAGGAGTGTAAGCTGCTTGGGTGCTTTTCCTGTTCGTCTGCTAGCAGCTATTCGTAAGGTACCAGTTCGGGAGTTTGGAGTGCTACTGTATGCAGTTCGGGAGTTTGGAGCATTACCTTGTATGTAGTTCGGGAGATTGGTGTTCTGCAGTAGCTGTGCCTGTATCTCTGGAAGGGGAAGATCTTCTAAACGGCGGTTTAACCCTTTTATGCTGGCGGGTGCCGTTACAATATATATATATATATTATGTATGTGTATGGAAAGTGGTCCATACTTAACTATACTACTAGTTAAGTATAATAGCAAAACAAAAGATTATTTAATAGTTTTAACTCAACTAATAGGTTATTTTTAATAAGGAATGTAGTCTTTAAAAACTACCAAGGGACAGATCTGCTTTAACAAGCCACCTCTTACAGCATGTAAATAGAACATCTCCACACTATAGCACACGGACCATGATTCACATTTTAGCACTTCATATTACAGAGAACACTAGCCATTACTGTGTTCCTCTACATTAAATAGACAAGGGAAATTACTTTGGCATTTTAATTTATTCTGTCTCCGTTATATCAAGTCCAACTGATAAAGCTATAAAACATTCTTTTTATAACTCTTCTTTTTTCATTCTTACAAATGAGTTTCTTATAAATGCCACTTGTTAGATTAGCAGCAGATGCACCAGTTAAGATTATGTTCTACATGTGTCTTTGCCCCTTCCTGTGTATGAAAGGGGCTATTGAAGTTAAATATAAATATGGAAAGGAATACAGTAGCATAATTGTAGAATAAAGAGTTTAGAATATTCAGTTGCACATATATAATTTGTGCAGGTAAATGTCAGTTTCAAGCTCGAAACAGTTAGTATTCTTAAATATATAACAGCATGCTTGAAAATAGTCTAATTACGCAACTACTAATACATGTATTCTGAATTAACTACAATGGTAATGAATTAGAAACCTATCTAGCTTGATAGGGGGAGGAAGCGTGTGGGCATTTAGCATCATGGGATACATGCCCAGTTGTAAAAGGTGTCATCATGCAGTGCATGCATGCCAGGGTAACTGGCTGCACAGCAAGGCAGACATTCGCGGACACCCATACTGAATAGCTCAGTGTATGAACCTAATTGTCCTATATCATTTCAAGTACAACAGAAGTGCGTCCCCCTAAGGTCTGGTGACAGAGAAGCTCTGTTGGGTGTTCATGAGGACTGTTTGGAAGTTGTGTGTCACACAATGAAAACATTTGACTTGACAAGTCTATAATAGGTGTCTGTAGCTACTTTGGTGAAGGCTATCAAATGGTTTGAAAAAACTGTTTCTCTTGAGGACAGATCAAAAGAAGAGTGCTAGATCTACATCACCAATACATGATACATTACAGAATCTGGACCCAGAGGAGGTCTTCAAATAGGCTCTAAGTATTTTATTATAGAAGTATATTTTGTTGTTTTATTGCCTGAACTGTATTCTTGTCACTTGAAGTGCCCTGACAGCTGTTTTTATCTTGAGTGTCAGTTATGAAGAGTGTGTTAAAAGTGCTTACGGGGTATGATGACCAGCTATCTCATCACAGTCTCCACTATATATTTGTACTATTTTAGGCTAGTTATTGATGCAGTTTATCTACTGAGCATTTCTCCTTCTTCAAAGCACTTTCATATTAGGAGGTTACGACCTAGGTCAAACATGCTCCGCATAGTGTATGAAGCCACCCTTCTTTCGTAACATCATGCTGGACTACATCTGTTGCACAAATCAGGGTAGGACAGTGACAATGAGCCATTCAGATCCCTTACTTTTCAACAGAGAGAAGACAGACAGATTGACACAAAAATGCATTTTTGACATGTGGCAATATAGGTTCAAAGACAGGTTGAGAAATGAAGAGACATATCCAATCTGCAAGGAATATGTTATGCAGGTAATACAGGTTCTTATTTCAATAACAGTAGACACAGCTAAATCCCTTCTGGAAGTGATCATCATTTGAGAAGAAATGTAAGCTGTGTGCTAGACTAGTTATCAATGTTTTGTGACCACTGGTAATGTGCAGTAGAGTTATATGTGTCCATCTCACATGCCACACAGTGGCATTGGCCTACTGAATATTTTCATTCCGGTTTTAATATCCTGAGGAGAACTGTGCCAATTAGTTCCCTAAACTGGGAAATAACAAAATGAAATAAAGCTGCATTTATTCCTTGAACCCTTGAACTCCTTAGCAGGCTGCCTGTCAGAAAACTCTTTAATTTATTCACCATGACCAGTCTGAGAGGATAGGATTTCATACCACGGAGCAGGCTGGCTGGGGTGACAACTATTTTAGTCATTTTAACCTGAGAAACTTCCCCTTTCCTGATCCCATGCAGACATACGCTTGTGAAAGGCAGTCTTGTTTAGTCATTGGAAGTCAGATGAAATACTTTACAGGCTGGGGCCCTGTTTAAACCACATTAACAGGTGCGGGAGATGTTTAACTATTTCTTTGCAAGGGAGCCAATATTTTGAATATATATATTTTTTTACATTTGCATTTGTTTTCAGAGCAAATAAAGTAATACAAAAAGCATATAAAATAATTTTACTGTTTTTCCTTCTGCGATGTAAAGTGTCTGGCAGTGCCAGGACTAATTGTTATAGCTACATTTTGAATATGTATTTAAAGAAAAATATAGGTGTAAGCATCACATAAACAAGTTAAGACTAATTATAGTTAGTTTTCAATGTTTTATTTAGTGGTATAATTTCCAGAAACGCAATGGCTGACACAGGTATATAACATAATAAAGATCTGGAACACTAATCCTTCCAGAATACATTCTTAAAGAACCACTATATTTCCAGGAAAACATACTCGTTTTCCTGGCTCTATAGGGTCCTTGGGTCCCCCTCACCCTCTGGGTCCCCCTCCCTCCGGCGCTAGGGAATCTCCTCCTTCTTCTGCCGTCATCGGCTGAATGGGCATGCGCGGCAAGAGCCGCGTGCGCATTCAGCCAGTCTCATAGGAAAGCATTCTCAATGCTTTCCTATGGACGCTGGCGTCTTCTCACTGTGAAAATCACAGTGAGAAACGCGGAAGCGCCTCTAGCGGCTGTCAATGAGACAGCCACTAGAGGCTGGATTAACCCTAAAGTAAACATAGCATTTTCTCTGAAATTGCTATGTTTACAGCAGGCAGGGTTAATCCTAGATGGACCTGGCAACCAGACCACTTCATTGAGCTGAAGTAGTCTGGGTGCCTATAGTGGTCCTTTAACCTTCCTGATCTGACAGCCCTTGCAGTGGGGTAGTAGTCCTGTGAAGAAATAAGGGAATATTCTTTCCTGATTTTACACTTTGTAACTAAATTTATTTGAACAACCATCAACTGTATTTTATTTATTCCAGAATGCATTTTTAAAGTATTTCATTCACATCTCTAGGTGTGCCACTGTATTTAGGTAGATAAAATATATTTTCCTTTAAACATATGAAATGATGGGTTGATGTTTTTGCTTAGTTCTGGAAAACTACAGAACATAAAATTGTCAGCAGTTTCCTGTGTGACCTTGGGATGGTAAATCCAAATTTTAAAAATGGTATATTCAAAAATAAATAATGGGACAGTCATGAAAGCAGTCAGTCATATTTTTGGGTAGAGCATTTGTGGCAGATGCCAGTCAACATAAGGTCGCACTGTACTGGTGTAAAGTTGAAAATATAATAATTGTAAATTATTTTAGTGCCATCAGTTGCACATAGCTGGGTAAGAATTGAGAATGGCAGCAGCCTCGAAGTCAGGAATATATGTGCTCCACTGGTAAAGTCATGTTTCTTAGGCAACCAGGAGGGATCTTCTTACAAACGATTGTCTAAAGGAATGAAACACAGAATGTTTGCTATTTGAGATCATGATTACCAGAGACTGGATGAGCAATATTATTATTATTTTTATTTTGTTTCCCCAGGAATAGAATGCCAGTGGTACAGTAGATGAATTACAATGTAACTGGCTAGCCACCATTCTAAAGTACAGTGAAGGGTAGTCTCATCAGCTTGGCCAAAACAAAGCAGTCTGCCATTTCTCAAATGTTATGGGAATCTTCACTGAATGTTAGGATCCCCTGGGTAGGAAGTGGCAATTTATAGAAAAGGTCTAATTTAGGAACTCACAATTTGTTTAACCCATAGATTGCTCCAGGTATCGTTCTGTTGCCTGGCAGTCCACAAAGAAAAAAACTCACTGTGGAAAACTCTACCGAAAGACCTGACTTAAACGTATTTTGGATGAATTCCCCGGAATAAATATTTGAAAAACTAGTGTATGAAAAACTTTTTCAAATGTATTTGTTGCACATTTAAGAACTGTCTAAAAAGGCAAGGTGAACTTTACATATGCAACTAGTTTCAAACTTTGCATTACTGGAAATAAAATATATCACTTATTACCACTGATACAACAAAATGTATAGTAATCATTTAACAATTAAGCAACATGGAAAGGTTTTGGGAAAAGCTGAGCTTCCTGATGTGTGCCTTCTTACAGGTTTAGCAAATTACATTCTACTTGATTATTTGCTCTTACAGGTTCTTATGAGAATATAGATGAGGTCCTTAAAACCAGGTTTCTTGTCATTTGCATAGCACCATTGGTATATGTAAAAACCTTGTTGTAGCAAATATGTCATACATAACTTGGCTAAAAAAAAAGATGCCAATCAACTGGAGCAGTATGACTTTCCAGTAAGGGAGATTTGAACTGTCTACAGTTCAGCACATGAACTTCTAGTATTCAACAGAATTTTAATGGCAGAACGTACCAAATGTTGCTCAGAGATCAAATGGGATTAAGAAGGAACACTAAATCCTCTCTTTCACATTTCCAATTAATATTTTATCTCTTGGAAGCAAGTCACAAATTTACAGACACTGACATTGACACTAAACAGCACAATGTGTTTTTTTTAAATTTGATTCTATTTTACATTTTTTAACTTTTTTTTATTTATTTCTTATATTTTTTATTTAGTTTAATTATTTTGTTGATGTTATTATTTTATTATATATATGTTCCATTTATTTTCTATTCCCTATGTTTTTGTTATATTCTTTTTATATTTTATCATTGTAATCTTTATATACCTTTATATTTTATTTTTTCATTACATTACATTTCTATTATTTATTGCTATGTATTTTTTAAGTCCTTATGGTGGGGTTTGTACCAACCTGCACTTAACAATGTGTGCCTGAGACATAAGCTCCTCATTTGAGAATGCATTTCCTGTTTCTTACACTACTCACTTGATATTTACAATATCACATTATTGCTTTTTTCTTTTGTTATGGCATATCCATCACCGAGAATCACTAGAGTTACACATAAGACACCTATATCCATAATTGGGGATTCTACCACTACACGCAATTGTGACTGGAGCTTCTTTGAAGCTCTGTAGTATGTGAGGACGCATTCACATATTTTTGTTGTATGTTTCACATTATAGAAATACTGCACCATTGGTTCATTTTCTCTGTTTAACATGTACCCAAAAAGGTTTAAACTCTGTAAGAAGCAAGATTATTTGGTGAAAATGTAAATTTTTGGACTGTGTTCCCTGCAAACTTTCCTAATTTTCTGCTTAAGTATATTATCCAACTTGTTATTAGGTGCAACATGGTATACTTGCTGTTTTCTGTTCATTTTTTGGGGTTATTGAGGGGCTTGCCCTTACTCCAGTGCCTGCTGCCGGAACTGTTTGATTAGTCTGTTGTCTGTTTTGTGTATTTTACCGACATTGACACTGTCAATGCCCGTTCTTATGTTTAATGACTTAACATTACAAGAACACAGCAGGCACCAAAGCCACTTCAATTGATTGAATTAGCTATCATGCCTGGTGTCAATGGGTTTCAATTCATACCAGGGATTACGGCAGTGATTGGCTGAGAGTGCTCACCTGGCACTCACAGACTATCACTGCCCTCTACCCCTAGTATGACATGTAGTGAAGCATAGCTTTGCCTCTACCATTTCACCCTCGGAGGCTGGAGCATCTCTGCTAAAAAGTTAAAATCTTCTAACAATGATGTGGGATCCGGCACCCACGCACTCCAAGCACCATACCTACTTCAATCATTTCAAGTATTTATGGTTCCTATAGTGTTCTTTTAATGGTTTCACCATAATCAATCCATTTTTGATGTGGAAGGAGCTTTCAAGTGTACAGGATACAAATGACCTTTACACTCTGTCATGCCAAAAAGGTATGTTAGAATTCAATGCACATTTTTTTTTTTTTACCGATACCATTACCAATATCTACTTATATCTTATTTACAACATTACCATCAGCTGTATTCTCTTGGATGCCCATATCTTCATTGGATAACTATTACATAGACATAGTTTGACTTTACATTTTCTCATATCCTGCATTTAATGAAGACTCTGTAAGATAATACACCACTGACCATTTTTTTTCCGACATAGACAGGACACATGTATAGTTATTTAAATGCAATTTTTAAGATGCTGCATGTTTTTTCCGGATCCATCTTTGTCGTGGACTATGATAGTGAATTGACCCATTGTGCTTCTTACACATTGTCACCTGTTCCTTCTCAGTCTTACCCTTTGTTTGAGTTGATGGCTGAATTCTTGAGAAGCATCTCTACAGCCAAATCCACTTTTCTTGTGCAACTCTGTTGTCTTCTGCCAACAAGGATTGGTGCGGAATTTTCCACTGGTCAGCTGTAAGCACTTGCGACTGGTAAATGGTTAAGTAGCATTACAAGAAGATTTGGCTAAAACTTTTGTAAAAAAATATTTATTGAAGGAAAATATGGCACAAGTATTGTACCAAAACATGACAGAGCAATCATGACACAAGGATTTTGTCTGAGAGCATCAGCTAATCACTCTCAGCCAAAGTGCTCACTTAGCAAAAGTTTTGACTACATGGGCGGGTGTCAAGGAAATCCATGCACCGCATGGTGCAGTGGGTATAGTGCTCTTAGAGTCCCTTTAATTTGGACCAGTGCCATCACCCGGTTAACACTTGTTGTAACCAGATATGAGACAGCCAATACCTGGAATATAAGTTTTCCCCCCCCTTTTGGCATTAGTTGACAGCAGCTGTTTTGTTACCAATTACTATTTGCATCTCATGTAGTGCACCTATTACCATTTGTGAGAAATATTTGCACCTGAACAATAGTCTACGTCTCCAAGTCAGAACATTAAGGACTTTCATTTAATAGTATATAATGGGAAACAAATAAATATGTTGGAAAGATTTGATTTGATATTAGCGTAGAAACTTTTATTAGTCGGACAAAAACAAACTTTTGTTTCAAAATCTTTTCATTTATTTCTCCCTGTCCAGTTTTCTATCAAGTTACATTTGGACAGGGTCCAACTTTAAAAGGCAGTCTCAGAGACGGGAATGCCTTTCTAGATGAGTAGAGCAGAACCTCGTGTCCCGTAAAACAGCATATGGAAACACAGTGAGAAGAGAGTCACAAGGGATAAGGATTGCTGCCAAAATCTGCAGACTCTCTGTCGCACATGAAATCTGACTGTATTTCACGCTTAGCGCCAGCATTCAAATTAGATGTGGCGTCACATTTCACGGGTGATCTTGTATTTAAAGCCTCATTTTATGTGAGCCAAGAATGCCTCCAATTTTAATAGGTGTTTAATTACTAAACATTCTTCTTTCATAGTCTTTTTCACTATAATTTGTGTCATATTGCAGTAAATTTCACTTCTTAAATGTAGTGCCTTGGTTTTCCTCAATGTTCTGTCTGTATGTTAAACTGGTAGATGAGGAAGAACCAAACTCAGATTTTCAGTATAATTTAACCTTTATAGTATCTCACACGACAGAAAGGTTTTATTCAATAATTCATTTAAATCACTGTTAGTGAATTAATTATGCCGCCATGCCCGTAGAAAGGGAAGTAAGAAAATCCAATCTACTGCTACCAGAATATCAAATTGACGTATTCATTCTACAGAAGACATCCGCACTGTTAAGAAACGTGTTGAAAATGCGATAAGATGACTGATGGCAAAATGCACCATTGGGTGAATCTGAATATACAGCATGTAAACATGTGAGATTGGATAAAGATATCTCACATCTGGTAATTTTTTTATTTAGCAACTATACACATTACTGTCATACCCTACAGACAGAACAAGGAGTCCGGTCCCCCCAGCATAAAAGTAACATTGTGTTTTATATACACAATAGATTGTACAGTAAAATGTACAGTAAAGACTAATCATAGTTACATAGTTACATAGCTGAAAAGAGACTTGCGTCCATCAAGTTCAGCCTTCTTCACATTTGTTTTTTGCTGTTGATCCAAAAGAAGGCAAAAAAACCCAGTTTGAAGCACAATTTTGCAACAAGCTAGGAAAAAAATTCCTTCTTGACCCCAGAATGGCAGTCAGATTTATCAGAACATCATATGTAGCTTGAACAATGAGGTGGAGTATTTTCTGCTATTTCTATAATTGCAATGTAAGATTACCATAAAGTATCTCTCTCTTTCTCTCCTACATGGTTCTAAACCATGATGTTTGTTACGAAACATTTGTACAGATATAATCTTTACATCTTCTACTCAACAACTGCACTTTATTAATTTTTTGGTTTACTTTTTGAGAGAAGCAGTCATTGAATTTACATGCGAGCAACAGTGATTGCCATAACGCTGAAATGTAGAATTACTGGCAAGAACTGGAATGCAATGTAACTACAATTTTGAATATACATAATCCTACCATTTAAAGTCAGGCATCCATGGAACTGGGTGGCACTGATGCAATGGGGAAATGTAGAAACTGTAAAATTCAGCTGGTTTATGCTGCAGGAAAAAGATGGATGCCCAAAAGATTACTTCAATGGGATGTATTATGAAAATAAAATATATCAACGCTAATTCTTATTTTTATGATATAGCAAAACGGGATAAAGCACAGTACTTATGCAGAAAAAGTGAGCTCACTAAAGTGTTTCATACTAGGCACAGCTCTTACTAACAAAACAACAGAGCTTGCACTTGGTAAGGAATATATGGAGTGAATACAATTAACAGTTACTGCAGAGTTAAAGGAGCTTGGGTTAGTACAAAGCTGAACCCAGGAAGCTAATGCAATCTGATGTATTTACAAGCAGGTGCACTGAGCTAGCTTCCATGCTTGATTGAGTTTCTCCACTGAATTGACTGAACATGTGATGTCAAAGGAAGCCATAAATAAAGTTTTCTGACATGCATGCTGAATAGTTCAACTAGGTTATGTGCATCTCATGCAGAGGGCTTTTGCCTGGCATTTCTTACTGTGGAATGCCCTCATGAGTGGATCCAGTTCGATATGCAAATTGGATTGGCTCCTGTGATACCAGAAGGGAACTGAATATTATTTTAAACATACTAAGTGGGGACTTGGCCTGTTATTAGCTATTTATACGTTTCTCTTTCGCTATATGTTTCTTTTTCTAATTAAAGGGACATCATAGGTACCCAGACCACTTAATCTCTGAACTGGTCTGGATGCTGTGTTCCTGTCATTTTAGCCATGCAACTGAAAACGTAAAAGGCCTCCAGTGGCTGTCACACTGACAGCAACTAGAGGGGCTTTCAGCAAAAATACTGAGTTAAACTTAGCTATTTCAATCAGATGGTCTCATAGAAACCATTTAAATGGTGCAGTGTGGTTTTTAGCCATGCATGGACACTAGCCTCCCAATGCTTTCTAATGTGAAAGTGTTGGATTTGCGGAGACCATTATCAAGATTGAGAATCTCAGCCAAGAGGGGTGAGCTGCAACAGCGAGAAGGACAATATAGCTTTAGGCATACATGTTTGTATTCCTAACACTAAAGTGTTCCTTAAGGTATGGCTATAACATTACAACCATTGGGAAACAAATATAAAGAAGCATATTAAAACCAATGTGGCTTAGTACAAGGGTCTATCAAATGATGAAAGATAAGAAAATGTAATTTAATACATTTTAATCAAAGGGGTCCATTGCATCCTATAACAAATATAAGCTCATAGCCAAAGAGAGCAAGACCAATATCAAAAAGCCTTTTTAGTACATTAATGCCAAAAAGGTTGAAAAGAGTGAAAGGTATTGGTCCTTTAAAACATGAAATGGGTGAGTTATTCAATGAGGACAAGACAGAAATTCAAATAATTATTTTTCTTCAATATTATGACAACCCACTGGTTGCCACAAACAATAACCAGGCCCAGGATGCTAGGGGAATAGGGCAAGCACCAGAACAACCAAGCACTGACCAAGTGCAGTGCTTGGCAATTTATAGGTAGAGAAAGTTATGTGGCCAGCCTCCCTGCATTCTTGGCTAACCCTCAGTCCCTCCCCTCTGTCTGTCTAAGTCTCCCTCATCTCGGCTCACCCGATCCCCCCAGAGCCTAGCGCTGAACAGCACGGAAAGGAGCCGCATAAAAGAATGGGCTTCAGGATTGATGGAACTTGATAGAAGTTTTTTCCCAACCAAGACAACTATGTATCTATCAATGCACTCAGCTCAGCTATGAATCAGAGAGTTCTGAACAGTTGGAACATGAAAACCTGCTCCCTTTGGAGAAACACCAGCAGGGGAGGGAAGTAAGATTGTGATATATCACTAAAAGTCATAAAAGAAGTATAAAAGAGGTACTTTACCTGCCTTACACTGATATGGGGGTAATGTTAGTGTAACATCTTTTTTACATTTGTTTTTAATTACTAATAGGATTATTCAATAAAAATGATGATACAAGAGCTTTTGATGTATATTTATTGGTAGTTTTAGTTTGGTCAGCTGCCCATTCATCAAGTTTGGCTGCTTCAATTTTGGCTGGCATTAACTGCAGACACAATTTAAAATGAATAATCGACTATTATCGGCAGATGGAATTAAATCGAGGCCAATGTTGTAAATGTCTCTTGCATAATTTAAAGCTGTTCAGCATTCCATAACGTGAATTGAAGATTTGTCACTTAATGTATATCCATTCTTCAACCATTTCCCAAATCACTCTGAAAAACCAGAGAAATTATCCCACATAAAAATCTGGTCACAACCATCCATAATTACAGCATGTGAATTATATAATGATGATATAATCATCATACAATGATTATGATGGGATCATTGATGTGTTACACATTGTTCAAACTTAGGTCAATTTCCATATGTTTTCTCAATTGAAATTGTATGTGAAATCCAATATTTTTGCTACGTTTATAACATGCAATTTCTTTTTAAAATTAAGACTAAACACAACTGCAGCACATATCTATCTAAATATCTGCTTCACTCAGACAAAACATTAAGCAAATGCCTTGGAATTTTAAATTAGCAGTAATGCTTTGTATTTTTTTTTTTGTTAATAATAGTAAAACATTGTTTTGAAAATTTATGTACATATGCAGTAGATATGGATTTTTGATATTTTAACTATTACTGTGCCTGGATGTCTGTAGTTAATAGACAGGGGGGTTACCATTGCAGTTCTAGATATTTTCACAATGCATATTTCAAATGTATTATTTATCTTTACTCCTATGTATTTCTCCAACTGTCAAACTGGCCAACTGGTCTGTAAACTGCTTACTTCATTACTCAGCTGTAAAGTTTCTTTAGACATTTTGTTTCAAATGTTGGCAACTATGGAACAGTTATATTTAAAGATTTCCATTGTGGCATTATATACAATGTGTTGGGGTGCTATAGCATCCTGGTTGATTCATATATAGTAAAATGTTTATTAATGTTTATTCCTTCATGATTCCCTTTTATTTCTTAAGTTGTGTCCTTAAAGGGTTAATGAAGTCAGAACAAAAAATAACCAACAGAATCCTGCCGGCTGGTGAGGATTGACCTCAATGGCTTAGGTATGTCTGCCTGCTAAACTCTCACTTTGCAGGAAGGAATATGTGACCGAGGTATTAGTTTTCTTTCCCAGTCATGTGTTTTCCTGGCACTATAGTGCCCTGAGGGTGCCCCCACCCTCAGGGACCCCCTCCCGCCGGGCTGGATGGAGAGGAAGGTGTTAAACTTACCTCTTTCTCCAGCGCCGGGCGGGGAGCTCTCCTCCTCTCCGCCTCCTCTTCTCCTCTTCGGCTGAATGCGCAGGAGCCGCGCACGCATTCAGCCAGTCCATAGGAAAGCATTCACAATGCTTTCCTATGGATACTGGCGTCTTCTCACTGTGATTTTCACAGTGAGAAACGCGGAAGCCCTCTAGCGGCTGTCAATGAGACAGCCACTAGAGGCTGGATTAACCCATTTATAAACATAGCAGTTTCTCTGAAACTGCTATGTTTATAGAAAAAAGAGTTAACCCTAGATGGACCAGGCACCCAGAGCACCTCAGTAAGCTGAAGTGGTCTGGGTGCCTATAGTGGTCCTTTAATGCTGCTTACGCATAAGTTTAAATGTTCTCACCAAAGCTACATATTCATGTGCCCACGATGTGTATTATTCTAAGACTCCTCACCATAATAATCACTAGTGCAAGTAACTCACACTCTGCTTTAATTAATTGTCATTTCAGCCAAGCTCACAGTGCCATGCAACTATGTGTTTTAGAAGCATCCGCAATGATTCAGCTTCTTTGATGTAAATGCTGCTCAGATACATCAGTCACTTATTTGTATTAAACTGAGCAATTCCTACAGAGCTGTGTACTGTTTCTCACAATAGCCATTATTGCAACCACATACTTGCAACTGTCCCGAGTTTCATGGGACAGTCCTGTTTTTTTGTAAGCTGGAAATCTGTTCCACATTTTAAAACTGTCATTGAAAACTAAAATTAATTGGGCAGCTGCCATTAATTTTTCTTAATTAAAACAATAGGATCTCTTGGGTCAATATTGTTGCTATTTTTTTTTTCCAACCAGCCCGACAACCAATCACTGCTATTAGTAAGTAGTGTCTGCTTACTGACTACACAATTTCACCCATAGCGACTGTGAGTTACCAGCTGCCTCTGCTTAAAGCTATTCACAAAGTAATGGTTAACAGCTCTCATTATTTTCCAAGGTCACGCTATTGTAAATTTTTACTTCATCGCTCTACTGCAATGTTTTCCTTTTTTTTTTTTTTAAATGTTAGCAACTAGGCAACCATAGCCAGAAAAATTGCTGAAGCCCTTTATGTTCTTCATGTTGTGGATGTGATGCCATGAGAACAGATAAATGTTGGGATTCATTATACCTTGTGATATGTTTATTATAAAAAACCTGCAGTCACCTCTGCTTTATTTAAATAAAGACAACTCCCTGGACAACTTGGGAAGAGGGAGGATGACTGCTGCACACACATGTTGGGCTGATCTGTTAAATGGTTACTGTAATAAATATATATATGTGAACATAGAATATGTACATTTCTCCAGTAACATTGCTGCAATATTTTGTCAGGCTAATAAAATGGAGAGCAATAGGCAGGGCCTTACTAGTTGCAGCATGAGAGGCCCCGAGGCTGACCAATTTTCTCTCCCATGGGTAATGTTATATCATTCATGTGCTGTGGTGAATTGTCTTGTTTGCCGACCTGAATTAAGGTTGTCCAGGACACCAGGCAGGGTGTCAGATTGAGAACCCCTCCGAGAACCACCACAACTCACCATGGAAGGATTTTTAAAGGGTCGTGCAGGGAGCTACCCCTGGCTCAAGGGGGTAGCTCGATCGTAGGCCAGAGCTCAAGGCTCAGACAGGGGCTCACCAGGCAGCCACCTTAGCTGCCTTATTGGTAGTCTGACGCTGCTTGTTTGTTTATTTGTTCTTTCTTTTGGTCACAGAAGTCATGCTCCTTGCAAGCTCAGCAATTAATGAAAGATGAAGCTATGTCTAACATGGGTTGGGGGAGTCTACAGAGAAGCTGATGGCAGATTGCAAACTGCATTGGACTGTTGGTCAAATGATAATTGTTATCTGACTGTCGGTTTTTACCAGGCAGCTGGCAGGTTGTACTTGTGTTTGCTGGCAAGTTATTGAGACTACTAAAAGCTGTAGCCGATGCCCTACCCTACTTAAATAGTTGTTTATGTCTTGTTATTTAGAGCCTGGGGAAACTAACTTACCATTGGGGAAAAAGGATGAAGCTGGGAACACTGCAGATTTTCTTGTATGGTGGTTAGTTAACTGTGACTCAGCAGTCATGCAATTTTCTGTTCATCATGCAGAAGTCCTATGTACACCTACACACAAACATCCAAATCAAGGTGTCAGTTATGGTAATCCATGCTATAAATTCTTAAAGCAATTGTTATGGATAATAGAGAATATCCATACTTCATGCTAAATGCAAGAAAGCATGTGATTCAACAGCTCCTCAAAGTTCACACTGTTATTCTTTTTCCAGTGAATAAGCACAATCTATAATCTATTCTCCATTAAATAAACAAGAGTCATCACACCAAAACGAGTCAGAGTTAGGTGACCTATTGAAAATGATTTAAAAGCTCATATATAATCACGTGTAAGGTACCACTGGCTATGAGATATCCATTTTACGATCTAGTAGGATCTTGTAATACTGCTTTAACAATGACACATATATGTGTATCTGTACATACATAATACAACGTTCGAATTTGGCATCATTATTGGTTGGATTCCATCCCACATTACAGGATTAGGGCTAGTGGAACATTAATACTAAATGTAAGATTTTAGGAGTGGGGTTATGGATATAATGTATATATCACTAATCTAACTCTACCTTCAGTTTCAACCTTACATTGCTGTAATGAAACGCAATATGAAATAATGTTGTTTTTTTTTCATATTAATAGTACATTTATAAAAGGGGCAAGAGATCAAAATCTAAAACAAGCAAACTACAAAAACACTTTTTATGAAATACTAATTGTAAACAAGATCTTAAATGCAGCAGGTGTTCTAACCCAATCCTATCGGACTGTGAGTGAGGACACAGGTTATATTATTTGACATAAACTGTTGGTATTTTTTCTGCCTCTTTTAATTATCAAGGAAGTGTATAATTATATTTAATCTTCCTTACCTAAGTACTATAAACACTCCAGCCAAAAATATAAATATCTTAGAGCACACGTGGATGAATTTTTCTAGTTTATTGCATAGATAAAAAGTCTGGTAATGGACTGAAACGTTGAGGTGTACTCAGTGCTATATTTACAGTGAGGCAAACAAGGCATTTGCCTTGGGCAGAACTTTCAATGGGGTAGCAAAAAATGACGTCCCAAACACCCTACCAGATGCCTTGTTAGCCTCGAATGCTTGTTACCCTCGATTCATTGGGGGTCCAGGAGCTGGCAGCAAACCCCCCCCTTGCCCCCCCCCCCAAGTCCCCTGGAAAATGCCTTCTTAGCCTCATTCATGGGGGACCCAAGAGCTAGCCAACTGGCCAGCTCAGGACCCCCTTGAGGTGTTCAACTGCATATATTATGGGCGGGTGGCGAGGGAGCACTGTCGTCTGAGCTCCTACTGCTAAGCACCCTCGCGCACACCGCACACCGGCCTAATATGACTAATCACTAAGTGGTGCGAGGGAGCTGAGCAGATAGATCACAGCTCCCTCGCCTCTTGCATTTGCTGACTGACCGTCAGCCTGTGCCTGCCCAGCAGCAGCCAACCCCACTGAACCCCAGGGAAGAATTCACTCTTTCAAATCCACTTAATTTGTAAATGTGTGAGAGTGTGAGAGTGTCAGTATCAAGGTGTCAGTGAGTGAGTGAGTGTGTGTGAATCTGTCAGTATGTGTCTGTGAGTGAGTGAGTGTGTGTGTGTCTGTCAGTATGTGTCTGTAAGTGAGTGAATGTGTGTGTGTCAGTCAGTATGTGTCTGTGAGTGAGTAAATGTCTGTGTGCCTGTCAGTGTGTGCCTGTGAGTGAGTGAATGTGTGTGCCTGTCAGTGTGTGTCTGTAAGTGAGTGAATATGTGTGTGTGTGTGTTAGTCAGTATGTGTCTGTGAGTGAGTTAATGTCTGTGTGCCTGTCAGTGTGTGTCTGTGAGTGAGTGAATGTGTGTGTGTCTGTCAGTGTGTGTCTGTCAATGTGTGTGTGTCTGTGAGTGAGTGAATGTGTGTGTGTTTGTCAGTGTGTCTGTGAGTGAATGGGTGTCTGTGAATGAATGTGTGTGTGTCTGTCAGTGTATGTCTGTGAGTGAGTGTGTATTTGTTAGTGAGTGAGTGTGCCTGTCAGTTTGTCTGTGAGTGAATGTGTGTGCCTGTCAGTGAGTGACTGTGTGCTTCTGTCAGTGAGTGTCTGTGAGTGAATGTGTGCATCTGTCAGTGTGTGCCAGTTGGTGAATGTGTGTGTCTGTCAGTGTATGTCTGTGAGTGTGTGTGTCAGTGAGTGTATGTGTCTGTCAGTGAATGTATGTCATTGTATGAGTATATGAAAGTGGGTGCCTGTCAGTGGGTGTCTGTCAAACTGCATGTTCGTGTTAAACATGAAGAGGTGTGTGGGGCTACATTGGGGGGGCTGCTCGAGTTTCGTCATGCCTAAGGCAGCACAAATCTAAAATACACCAATGCTGGGACCCCTGTAATAATTTAAACAACCCATAATAACAGATGAATGTATGGGCCCACTGACTACTCATTCTGAACTTAATGATTTGTCACACTACTGCCCATTGCTTAGGGAAATGTGGGAAGTTTCTGAGTCCTTTCCAGTTAATAGGAGTCAGGCAGGGTTCAGTTGTTTATCGATAGTCTATTCATCCTGAAGCAATTGGGGAGATACTGCAGCACTAGTGTGGTTATTGGGATCCCCAACAACGAGGTTTATACAATGTGCCTTAGTTTTACTGTTTATGGTGGGTCCGGGGGGGTGTGGGGGTTGTCCGAAATCCAGTCAGTATCTGGTGTGACTACCATTTGCCTCACGCAGTGCAACACATCTCCTTCACATAGAGTTGATCAGGTTGTCGATTGTGGCCTGTGGAATGTTGGTCCACTCTTCTTCAATGGCTGTGTGAAGTTGCTGGATATTGGCAGGACCTGGAACACGCTGTCGTTTACGCTGATCCAGAGCATCCCAAATATACTCAATGGGTGACATGCCCGGTGAGTATGCTGGCCTTGCAAGAACTGGGATTTTTTTACCTTTAGGAATTGTGTACAGATCTTTGCAACATGGGGCCTAGCATTATCATGCTGCAACATGAGGTGCTGCAACATCTGCCTCAGGATCTCATCACGGTATTTCATGCAGATGAGCTTTCCTGAGGTGGTTTCTGACAGTTTGTGCAGAAATTCTTTGGTTATGCACACCGATTGTTGCAGCAGCTGTCCGGGTGGCTGGTCTCAGATGATCTTGGAGGAGAAGATGCTTGATGTGGAGGTCCTGGGCTGGTGTGGTTACAAGTGGTATGCGGTTTTGAGGCTGGTTGGATGTACTGCCAAATTCCCTGAAACACCTTTGGAGACGGCTTATGGTAGAGAAATTAACATTTATTTCACGGGCAACAGCTCTGGTGGACATTCCTGCAGTCAGAATGCTAATTGCATGCTTCCTCAAAACTTGGGACAACTGTGGCATTGTGCTGTGTGATAAAACCGCACATTTTAGAGTCGCCTTTTATTGTGGCCAGCCTAAGGCACACCATTGCAATAATCATGCTGTCTAATCAGCATCTTGATATGCCAATG
Organism: Pelobates cultripes; assembly: GCA_933207985.1. Taxonomy (NCBI): domain Eukaryota; kingdom Metazoa; phylum Chordata; class Amphibia; order Anura; family Pelobatidae; genus Pelobates; species Pelobates cultripes. The sequence goes on along the minus strand of OW240914.1, from coordinate 153,920,677 downwards.
CCCCACCTGTCAGGTGGATGGGTTATCTCAAATAAGGAGAAGTGCTCACAAACACAGATTTAGACAGATTTGTGAAAAAATGTTGAGATAAAAAGGCCTTTTGTGTACATGGAAAAAGTCTTAGATCTTTGAGTTCAGCTCATGAAAAATGGGGGCAAAAACAAAAGTGTTGCATTTATAATTTTGTTCAGTGTACATTAACCAGGTTTGATCAAGGTTCTGAACTACACTAAATGCTATTCCCCAAAAATGCCATTGAATAGCCTTTAGTGAAGATATTTTTAAATGTAAATTTTGGATTAGCTATAGGAATTACACTATATTTTGCAAATTAGACATAAATTCAAACCCAACATTTTTAAAGGGGTTTTGAAATTTACACATTTCAACTAATTGCATAGTAAATTCATTATAAATGCACACACAAATTAATTAAAAATGATTTGCTTTTGCAGTGATCTCTATCCAAACCAGGAAGACAATTCCTACAATATAAAAAATCGAAATAATAAAATATTAAATATATATAATATATATTTTAAAAGTTTATCCCAAAAAATATTAAATAATTTGAAAAACATATCCAAAAATATTAAATCAAGTGAGAAGTATTCTCACTTTTCTGAATGAAGTATAGACAGATCGAATAGTATGGATACATTATCTACGTTGCCACAGTGATTAGAGATGTAGCCCTTTCTAATTATTGGTTTACATGTAATAATTATGACATACAGACCCTGGATTGACATTGTCTGTGCAGCTATGGCGGCATGTGTGTAATTATACATTGGAAACCTAGGCATTACTTATGCAGACAAGATCATAGTTCAGCTAAGCAAAATACCCTGTATTTTGCTGTCTCTTGGGCACTAATTAATTGAGGATGAAAGAAATGTGATTTCCTGTACGATAAGAGTACATATGGTAATATATTTTTAAATTGCTTCGGAACAACAATGAAGCTATTTTTTTATATTACAGCACCCATTTTCTCAGAGTGACAATTATCTGCAAACTGTAAGATAATTATTCCTGGCTCATATGTTAACTCTTTAATTTTATTTATTTATAAAATATTTTACCAGGATGGATACATTAAGATTTCTCTCTTTGCAAGTATGCCCTGGGTCCACAAAACATTGCATTGTTACAATAGCATACAATATTACCAAAAATACAATATACAAACAATACATACACACATATATAAAATGAACACACAACAGGTAATACATATATCCAACCATGACAGGTGCCGTCTGTGCTGAGGTATATTGCCATAGATCTCTTTAAAGATTTTAGATTGAATGAAGATTTGATTGTGTCCCTGAGGTTATTCCATAATTGGGGTGCTCTGTAGGAAAAGGAGGATCAAGACACTTTAATTTCATATTGTGGTATGCTAAATATCGTGCTAGTACTGTATCGGAGGTGGGAACAGCTGGTGAGAGCATTCTACTCAGGTAGGGGGGGAGTTTCCCAGAAATGCTCTTATACACAAGGCTGGAAAAATGAAGGTTGCGTCTGGATTCCAGCGTTAGCAAGTTTAGCTCTTTTAACATGTCACAATGGTGGGTAAGGTAATTACATTCTAATACAAAGCGGCAGAACGAGTTATATAACGTATTAAGTTTGTTAAGGTGGGTTTGCGATGCAGGTGCATACACGACATCCCCATAATCAATGACCGGCATTAGCATTTGTTGCACTATCTGTTTCCTTACTGTAGGGCCTAGGCAGGATTTGTTTCTGTACAGGGCACCTAGTTTTGGATAAATTCTATTTGAAAAAATATATATGATAACTCTATGATAAAAATGTATTGTTTTTTTTTTAGGCTATTTACAAAGGTATAGTTTAGGATTTCATTTAGGCTCAGTTAGCAGGATTGATGCAAATTTAAAAAAATAAAAATAAAATGTTTCCTTATAAAATAAACAGGCTGCATTTTTCTGCTGAAAACTATTGTCTGCGTCCTTCTAGGCATAAGAAAAGTGTTTCTTCATGCATCCATGCAGCATACAATAAACATACAAAACAGATTTAATTTAAGTAGAAATCCTAAGGCCTCGAATAGGAAGTTATAAAGATGATATTAAAGGAACACTATAGTGTCAGGAATACAAACATTTCTTCCTCACACAATAGTGCTGGTGTGGCTGTATATTATATTATATTATATATATATATATATATATATATATATATCCAACAAATTCCGCAGCGCTTTACAGTGGGTGGACGAACAAATATGTAGTTGTAACCAGACAAGTTGGACACACAGGAAAAGAGGGGTTGAGGGCCCTGCTCAATGCACAACAAAACACACTCATAGAGATGTGTTGAATCAATACATCTCTTTGGGGAACTTTCAGCACCTCTACGCAGAATGTGGAGACACGGAACACCAGTGATGCACACTGCACAGCACTGACACAGGAAGCACCTCTAGTGGCCGTCTGAGTGACTGTAGAGATAGCTTTTACATTGTACATTTTCCCCTCTGCATGGCTTTGAAATAGAATGGGGGTGAAGTCAATTCAGCAGCTCTGCTCACATAGATTTCTCATTGGCTGAGCTTTACCTTCCAGTCACATAGACAATATATATTGGAGCCATTGCTGCCACCCATGTGTCGTGAGAGCTTGAGCGCAGGATTTACTTTTGTATGTTTGTATTTGCTTTTGTATCACATATGCATACACTATTAAGGGTTAATATGTGTGAGTGGTTTCAGTTGAAAGCAGCAAGGTGAATTTTCAGTGTAGGACTCACTTTAGAGGTTTGTCTTGATGGTACAGATGAGCTTGGAATTTAATGGTCACTGGAGTCATACTAAAAAACCCCCATTTATTTTTAATGTGCATAGGGACATAGGATCATGTGCAGGTGGCCTTATTTTTGGTTTTGATTTTATGTATTTTAACTGATATATACTGTAGTCATTGTTGCCTTCCCGTCCAGGATTAGTAAGTAGTGTAGTGAGTCTAAGTGCTGGGCCTAATCTTTTGTTTGTATTTGCTTTTGTATTACACAGTTATGTTACAGTTCTGCCACACACCCTATCAAGGGTTAATAATGTGAAAAGTTAGCATTTTAGCTGAAAGCAGCAAGGTGTATTTTTAGTGCAAAAAAAGAGACTTGCCTTGATGGTGTAGGTGAGCTTGCACGCTAATGGCCATATGAAAGATGCTGTTATTTAAATGTGTATAAAATAAAGACTTGGGATTGAGTACAGGCAGATTTATTTTTTGTTTTTAGTAATTGTTTGCTGACAGATTCTGGCTCCCTAATACAAGCACATTATTAATGTACTATAAAACCCAAAGAAAAACTTTACTTGCGCACTATCCTAAATCCATATTTTTCAAAACCCCTACATACTTATTAACCCTTAATAGGGAACACATGGGATGGGCAGCAACATTGTAACATGACTGTGTGAAAAGCAAATACAAATACACAAAAATAAGTCCTGCGCTCAGACTCCCACTACTCCTGGGCGGCAGCAATGACCATAGTACACATCATCCCTAATACGTACAATAAAAAGAAAAGAGTTACTATCCCAAATCCCTGTGCATATTTAAATAAATTGAGGTTTTTAGTATCACTCCAATGGCCATTAGATTGTTAGCTCGCCTGCCATTTTATTAATGTATCTGTAATAATATTAAAAAGGGTATCATAAGTTATTCCGTTGATGCTTTGGAGAGCCTTTATGATACCAGGGTCTGTAGACTTGAATCCAGTGACGATAACACAAGACAGCATTGGCAAAGATGGTTCTCCGAGGGTTATTTACGATTTTGCTGCCTCCCCATAGGCCAATATTTCCTCAAGAGTAGTGGACTAGGCTTGGTAGTTGGAACATCAATGAAACCAAGAGTAATATAATTTGTAGATATATCTCTGTAAGTCTGAAAGCTGAAATAGTCTATCGCCATTACAATTCTTTAATACACCATCCTGGTTCACTAGTTAAAGGGACACTCCAGGCACCCAGACCACTTCTGCCAATTGAAGTGGTCTGGGTGCCAAATCCAACTACTCTTAACCCTGCAAGTGTAATTATTGCAGTTTTCATAAACTGCAATATTTACCTTGCAGGGTTAACTCCTCCTCTAGTGGCTGTCTCTTAGACAGCCACTAGAGGGCACTTCCAGGTTTATAGCACACATTCCGTGTACTATAGCGTCGCTGGACGTCCTCACGCTATCTGAGGACCTCCAGCGTTGCTGAAATCCCCATTTGAAGTTCCTATGGGGAGGTTTAATGCGCGTGTGGTCTCCCCCGGCGGCCGCATAGCATGCGCAATAGGTCTCCCCCGCCGGATGATGTTGGCGGGGGAGGAGCGTGGGCGGACCGTGAACCAGCGCAGAGGGACATCGGCGCTGGATACAGGTAAGCCACTGAAGGGGTTTTAACCCCTTCAGCAACTTGGAATGGGGGGTTGGAGGAAGAGGGGACCTGCAGCTTGTTTTCCTGGCACTGGAGAGTCCCTTTAATATACATCAAACATTCAGTAAACAAACTCATATTACTCTCGGCCAATAGCACCCAATATTCCATCTCTGAAATTAGCTAAACCATAAGAAGTGCTGGAGTTAACAAAATCACACTAGAACTAGAATCTTATTGGTGACCTACTCGTGTTGCTAAAAATAAAACCCATTGGAATAAAACTCATTACATAACTTTCAGAGTGTATTCATTTTTTTCTCTGCCTTCTGTGACTATAAATGGTTCTCCAATGGAGATGTGTGCCAAGGCATTTCTTTTTCTGGAATAAACCAGTTTGCTTTTCTTTTTTTTTCCTGCTTAAAGTTGCAGAATAAAAATACATCAGGGACCTTTTAGAGTAGTTTTCTTAAAAGTAGAGATGACAAGTTGTTTTTGTTCTTTTAAGACTATTGTTCTTCAAACAGTTTTGGTTTGGTGTTTCCTGACAAAAAACAAAACAAGTTTATTTTAAAATGATACATGAGCAGCCAATGAATTTGAGGTTGAATTTGGAATTTTTTCCCTAAAATAATTGGTATTCTTTGTTTTGTCATTTTACCTTTATTTGTTTTGTCGTATGAGAAGTGAGTTATCAGCTTACTACAACTTACTGTATACCCAATAGGGCCTAGTGAGACAACAACACAGGGCTACATCTTATGGTGTTTCCACAGATTATTGACTTGTTTGAGAACAGCTGGCCTGCGATCAAGTTGAGTCGTAGATGACCATGCCCTTTTTTACCACCATTGTTGGCTTTGCCTTTTTTCCAGACTCCAAAGGGTCTGCACACTTCCTCGCATGACAGCTTAAGGTGACGCTGCCCTGCTTCCTCCAAACCCTGCGTCATGGAAATGCATGAAGCACATCTGAAATATAGAGGGATGAAACATTAATATATCCTGTGTGATATTAAATCCTACCACTCCTAGGGAATCCTTAGCGTCTATTAGATGTTGTGAATCAATCAAGCCAGTGCATCATTTTTGTATATTTCTGACACTATCGACTGTTACTGTTAATAGTATGTCTGTAAAGATTCCTTGTGCTACCACGAATTCTGTCCCAACATTATGAACGACTGCCTACATTTGCTTTCGCTCTCAGTAGTGTACCAGGCCATTCTATCATTCAGAGATTGTTTAAAGAACATTGCGTGCACACCTCTTTATGTCAAGTTATGTGATTAACAATAATATACAAGTTTTCTTTGTTTCAATGTTATATATTGTTCTGCTTTACAATACAATTATATGTGTATGGCTGTCTAGCACTATTCCAGTTTAGTAGTATTAATATGCCACCTACTATTTAGTCAATCTTCTATTCCTGCTTCTGGTTCACCATCCTGTACAGCCAGGTAAATTTTTTCAGCCATTTTTAAAGCCTAGTCTGACTCTAACAGTACATATATGAAAGTTCTAAAGACACTTACCGTATATACTCGAGTATAAGTCGACCCGAATGTAAGTCGAGATCCCTAATTTTACTCCAAAAAACTGGGAAAACTTATTGACTCGAGTATAAGACTAGGGTGGGAAATGCATCAGCTACTGGTAAATTTCTAAATAAAATTAGATCCCCCAAAAATTATATTAACCCCTTAAGGACGGAGCCAAATGTACACGTTGTGAACGAAACAAAATGTAAACAAAACCTGGCATTTGCGCTACATGTCTGTCCAACCGTAATACACCTCTTTCATAGTAAATGCACCCACCCTTATTATATATCATTTTATTCAGGGGAAACAGGGCTTTCATTTAATATCAAATATTTAGCTATGAAACATAATTTAATATGAAAAAAATGGGAGAAAATAAGATTTTTTTTGATTTTTTTAGTTCTACATGACATTTTAACGGTCAATGTCATAATACTGTTTGCTTTTACTGCAATAAAATACACATATTTGTATTCAGCAAAGTCTCACGTGTAAGACAGTACCCCCTATGTACAGGTTTTATGGCGTTTTGGGAAGTTACAGGGTCAAATATAGCACGTTACATTTGAAATTGAAATTCGCCAGATTGGTTACGTTGCCTTTGAGACTTATAGTAGCCCGGGAATGAAATTTACACCCATAATGGCATACCATTTGCAATAGTAGACAACCCAAGGTATTGCAAATGGGGTATGTCCAGTCTTTTTTAGTAGCCATTTGGTCACAAACACTGGCCAAAGTTAGCGTTAGTATCTGTTTGTGTGAAAAATGCAAAAAACGCCAATTTTGGCCAGTGTTTGTGACTAAGTGGCTACTAAAAAAGACTGGACATACCCTGTTTGCAATACCTTGGGTTGTCTACTATTGCAAATGGTATGCCATCATAGGGGTAATTTTCATTCTTGGGCTACCATAGGGTCTCAAAGGCAACGTAACCAATCTGGCGAATTTTAATGTGAAAAAAATGAAACACAAGCCTTATATTTGACGCTGTAACTTTTGAAAACACCATAAAACCTGTACATGAGGGGTACTGTTGTACTCGGGAGACTTCGCTGAACACAAATATTTGTGTTTCAAAACGTAAAAAGTATTGCAGCAATAATATCATCCGTGTAAGTGCTGTTTGTGCGTGAAAAATGCAAAAAACTTAACTTTTACTGGCGATATCATTGTTGTAATACATTTTACTGTTTTGAAACACTAATATTTGTGTTCAGCGAAGTCTCCCGAGTAAAACAGTACCCCCAATTTACAGGTTTTATGGTGTCTTGGAAAGTTATAGGGTTAAATATAGTGCTAGCAAATTAAATTCCCTATACTTTCGGCATGGGTTGTCAGGCAGGTCCCGCTAATTGTAATTAATTAGGATACCTAATTATGTAAAAATATTACATAAATATATGTGTAGAATTAATATATGTATATATATACATATGTGTATATATACATATATATATATAATTTTTTTTTATATTTTTATTTATATATAGGTGTGTATATATATTGATATATACGTATATATTTATGTATATAGATATATATATTATTTCGTTCTACGTGTATTTTGATATAAATATATATATATTAATAACACAATACAGTTAGAACGAAATAACAAACATCTATATATTTTTTAATTATTTATTTTTAATTATTTTTTAAATTTATTTTTTTTACGTATTTACATTTTTTTATATTATATATAAATATATATATATATATATAAAACAATAATTATATATATATATATATTTTATTAGTATCAGTCTACGTGTAATTCAATAGTAATATATATAAATAATTATATATATTAATATTTAAATACACTTCGTGTATGTGTAAATGTGTGTGTGTGTGTGTGTGTGTGTGTGTATATATATACTTAGATCATATATATTATATATGATCTAAGTATATTTTATATGTAACTGTAATTTTTTTTTAACTAATATTTTATTTTTTTTACAGGAGAGGGGGCAGAGACAGTGTCAGCCAGTGATTTTACATCACTGGCTGACACACAGGATCAGTGATCACAGTGACTGCCTGTCACTGTGATCACCTCCTGCAGATTGGGTAATTGGCCACAGGGGGGAGTGCCTGGGTGGTACAAGCACTCCCCCCTTCCAATCTGCAGGGGGATCTTTGTGCCAGTTACATGTGTCAGCCAATAGGCTGACACATGTAACACTGACCGCAGTGACAGGCTGTCACTGCGATCTCAGACAGTGCAGATCGCGGTCACTGACCCCAGGGGGACTGCCTGGGGGGCCAGGTAAGTCCCCCGACCGCGATCTGCACGGGGTAGCCGCCGGCCACGAGTGTCAGCCGATTTGAAATCGGCTGACACACGTTAAAAACTGATCGCAGTGACAGCCTGTCACTGCGATCAGAGACTGCAGATCGCGGTCACCGGCCACAGGGGGGGTTGTCTGGGGGGCCGGGCGACTAGCGCCGGCCACATGGGCGGCCATTAAAGTGAGGGCGTACTATTACGCCCGCCGGCGTTTAGAGCCGGCTCCTGCAGGGCGTAATAGTACGCCCTCCGTCCTTAAGGGGTTAATTGAATATTTATTTACAGTGTTTGTATATAATGAATGCAGTGTGCGTGTGTGTGTATGAATGCAGTGTGCGTGTGTGTATATGAATGCAGTGTGTGTGTATGAGTGCAGTGTGTGTGTATGAGTGCACTGTGTGTGTGTATATGTGATGCAGAGCCTTGGTGCGGGGTGGGCATTTTTATTATTTTTTTATATTATTATTATTATTTTAATATGTATTTATTTTTATATTATTAATATTTTTATGTAATTTTATTTAAGTTTTTATGTTATTTTTTTCCGTCCCCCCTCCCTGCTTGTAAGCTGGCCAGGGAGGGGATCTCTCATTCCCTGGTGGTCCAGTGGTGTGCACTGTGTAGGAGGAGGCTGGCAGGAAGCGTTTACTTACCTTTCCTGCAGCTCCTGTCAGCTCCCTTCTCTCTCCTCCGGTCCGGTCAGCTCCCCTGTCAGCTCCCCTATAAGTCTTGCGGTCTGAGTGCCGCGCGGAGCTCTGACCCCGCGGCTCTCGCAAGACTTTGATTTAATCCTTGATCACCTTGTTTGAAAGTTTTACTAAAAAAATAAATAGTGCATGTAGGATTAGTGAAGAAATAGTCAAAAATGATTAATTGGACTGATTGTACACAGAAAACTCCCATCCAGATTGTATCTACATATATACACATTCATTATTTTCATTTATATTTTATTTTGTTTGTGCTGATTTAATAGGTTATCAGAGATGCTTTAGAACATACGTTTTTCAAAGTTTTAACAGACATGGCACAGACTGTACGAGAACAGTTTGTATCTACACGTTGGAACTTCAGACTAACTATTTTTAAACGACTTCTCATAAATCAGTCTGCGAACCTTATTTTTGCAATGATTGGTTCCCAGTGGAAAGGAAATTTACTGTAAGGCAAATTATGATCTAAAAGCCAAATGTGAAATACCGGAGCAGAGCTGTGAGCCAACCCAGCCAGGACATTCAACAGGTGCTGTCTGCCAAATTAAATATTGTCGGCCAACTCTCTGCCATGAGTCTGAATATTTCTCCCTTAGTCGGCAATGTTTTACAGATGGGCATACATTTTCAGAAAGCTAATGTGGATTTAGCACATCTAACATGACACAATTAATGAAATGATACTGAATAAGTGTAATGAGTGAATATAATATAAACACACATAGGTTAATATATTGTACATACTCTTCTACACAGCATATATTTAGCTCTGGTCCTGATACAGACCCAGTTGGATTTATTGTTGTTCTTTTTGATTCCCAGTCAAATACACCAAGAACAGTTTACTAAAACAAAAGTTTCATTTGTGTCATCTAAATGTACTATCAAATGTTTAAGATGCTTCTTGTATTAAAATTTTGTATAATATATTATTTTATTTATTGACCCTTGCATATACTGGTTTATTTTCCTTTGTTTTGCAGACAAACTTATTCAATAAACCAACAAACTTCCTTTCCCTTCCAGGGCTAGTCCAATTCTATACCAGAATTCATTCTGTCCATCCCATTACATTGCACAGAGGGACTGTAAATGGCACACCCCATTGTCTTTATATACTGGATTCTGTGAAGACCAGTAGGTGCAACACTGCTTTTTAGTAGTCAGGAGATATCAAATAAATGCCTGTTGTATCAAAATAAATACATTTGCTGTATGCTGGCGTGGCACTATCCTCGAATGCAATCAAAATGTTTACATTCTGCTGGCATTTTGTGAATCTGCATTTCTAAAAATACCAGCAGATTTCTTACAAATGCCCTCAAACAGAGTATTTTATTTTTTTGATATACTTACCAGACCTACTATATATTGTAAAACAATTTTTATATGTGTATGATATTAGGCAATTTTGTCTGACCCTAATGAAAGAATGGCAAACCAGTCATTATTATTATTATTAGGTTATTATTTATATAGTGCAAACAAATTGCACAGTGCTTTACAGTGGGTGGACGAACAGACATGTAGTTGTAACCAGACGAGTTGGACACACAGGAACAGAGGGGTTGAGGGTCCTGCTCAATGAGCTTACATGCTAGAGAGAGTGGGGTAAAGTGACACAAAAGGTAAGGATAGTATTAGACTAATGACAGTTGCAGAAGAGGAATCAGTCGGGAGCTATTAACAGTTTAATTGATGCGCTTTTATGAAGAAGTTGGTTTTTAATGATTTTTTGAAGGAGTGGAGACTGGGAGAGCATCTAACGGAGGAGGGAAGTGAGTTCTACAGGAACGGTTTTATGATTTCTAATACATTATACATCTATTTTTATGCAAAGAATTAATAAATAAATGAAAACAAATCTGCATTGTATATCTAAAATAAATATTCAATAGTGACGTGACGGACCACCAATTTGAACGTTAGCGTTATTTATACATTTTCTATAAAATAAATATTTTTCTTAGTATATTATACTGTACAGTACACTAAATATATACAGTATACAATAGTATGTATTCTATATTTGTAGTTCATATCAAGAGTTAACAAAGAACAACCTGACAAATCACATTAATACGTTGTAACAATTTCAAATGGTTCAGTAAATACTAAACTATTTTCTCTAACGCAGTGAAATATAATAAGAATGATAAATAGTACTCAGCCCTTATTAAAAAAATCTCTTCTGTGTACTATTCAAATTGATATATTGAGCACTAATATATTCCTCAGTATCCAGTATCCATATCCAATAACCCAATGATTGGTGTAACAAGGCAACACGTAAAAGGCAGAGCTCCGAGACAGAACAACCTTTTATTAGAAATGCTGCTAGTGAGATTCAGTATAAGCTGCTATCACACAATAACTTCAAGTTAGCTGCTATTTTTGCAATATATAACAATATCCCAGTGAGTAACATCAATAGTAATAGATACTCTAACACCTTAGTGAGTTTTCCCTTTAATCACACAAACAAACAGAAATATACATACAATATAAGGTGGAGTATCTTTACATGAATTTAAATTGTTCTTAAGTTGTTCTTCCTAAGATTAAAACATAGATAAAGAGAAATAGTGCAATATAGCCAATTTTCAATAATTCAGTGCAATGTTAAATAAGAAAAGCACTCACAAACAAGGAGCCAATGTGGTGGCTCAGAAGTTCAGCTTTGTGGGTGCTAGAGGGACCCACTCCCTTCTTTGTACTGGCAGGGGTTTCCAAACAATAGGATATCCTCACCGTATGCAGTAGGGATAAAGTGCTTTATAATAAAGTGCACAAAATATACATTAATTAAAATAAATAGATTTTAAAAAACTTACAATTTTGAAGGTAAGTCCTTTTGTAAAGTCTTATAAAGACTGCTACTTTTGGCATAAGTTGTTTTTAGCAACTTTGTGTATATTTTAATCAAATCCAGAATAAATTGTATTTTTAAAAACGCTGCACCTTGAGTTGTATTCAAACCAAAAAAGTGGGTGTTACCCATAAAGACACAGCGTGGAGCATTACCTCACGCTCCAGAAAAATGTGTGTTCAATACTAATACTTCATGTACATAAGATTGTATCTGGTGATAATCTTCACTTGATGATGCTTTGTGTATATTTCTATATTTTACATATTCTGCCCATCAACAGGAGTAGACAGAAAGAAGTGAATAAAGGAAGGGGGACCCGATTCAAATAAACATGCGGTGCCACCCTTTAGATGGTACAAGTCTCTACAGTTTTTTTCAATAAACTCCCTATTTGTGAATAGCATAATTATTTTGACATTTTAAGAACTAATTTCCTTTGCTATGTTATACTATATTCCTATTGTATTACTTTACTTTTTACATGGATTTTGGAGGAAAATTTTAAGAAACATACACTGGTATAAATGGTATAAAAATATATTTTATTATTGCCACAAAATAAGTGCTCCATATCGCTCACAGATTTTTTTCACCAATGGTGAAACACGAGTGTGCATCAGCTAATCTTTATAAATATCCATTGTATTGTAGAAAACTGTATAATATAAGCACCAAGCAGAACTGTCTTCTTTAAACAAGTATACAAGAACTGGGGTGGAAATACAAAAAAAACATTTGTTTTTGTTTTGTTAAATGGATAACTGTTTTTTGTGGTGCCAATAGTGTCCCCAAGACCAGACAGGCCATCTGGCAAACTGGTCAAATGCCAGTGGGTCACGATGGCCATGGGTCAAGGCTGGCAGGGGGGGGAGAAGATGATCTCCCCTGCCAACCAATGCAAGACCGGCACTATCTGAAAAATCTCCCTTACTGGCCCACAGATGCTTTAATTTGGCAGCTGGCCAGTGAAGGAGAGAAGACCCAGGAGCTCTTTCTGAATTCTTACTCCTGCGAAATCTGAGCGTTGCCACGGTTACCATGGCAATGCTCCAATCTCACAAGAGTGAACTCTAGCTCCAGGAGCTACAGGCTAGAGTTCACTCACCTTGGCTTGCTGGCAATGCCCAACCTCCCTGGGCAAAGGTAAGAAGGGACTGGGTTTATAAAGTAATGTGATCAAGATTTAAAAATGTATTCATCTTGAAAAGCACAAACCAGGACACCCTACTGACTATTATTATAATTATCATTTGCATCTAATACTATTTGTCAGTGGTTTGTTTGTAGTTTAAACATTATATAAAAATAAAGACCTCACTCAGATTCATTATCTGTAGAGTTCAAATGTGTTTCATCTTATTATTTATTTAGAAGCATCCGTTGTTCTCTCTTTTGTCTCGAGATAAAACATATTTAATTTTTTCCCCATGTTCCTTTGTATGATTTCTATATTTTTATTATGATATCTTTTCATATGAATATGGAATGTATTTCAAATCTCAACCCATCACCACTAGTTAAACTGGTTCATAGGAAATATTCACCACTTACTCCATTTTAAAGTTAGCATGATTCTATTAATTCGTAGGAGAGTGAGCTGATCTAAAGTCAGCATTGGTACTTGAACTTACACTAAAGTTAAGGAAAATATTCTCATCGCTGTATTCAGATCATGCACACTGGCACTTGGTGGACTTTTCCTAACAAATACATTTGGAATTAGAAGATGAAAAAAAGTTTAATATGATCCTGCAATAGGTTTGACGCTGTTATGACTATATAAGTGTCAATGATTGGAATCACCTCTTTTGCAAAGTATGTAAAGCAAGACAAACAAATCTTTAAGCCAAAGTGCAGAGTTAATCCAAAATTTGTAAAATACAGAGATTAAAAATTCTCACCAAATTTACCTCTGTCCCACCAACACCAATTCTGCAGAAATGAGACATGATGGAAATCATTGGAATTTATTGAGAACTTGTTTTTTTCACTAGAACCTGGAAAGAACATTGCACTCTGCATGGTCAAGTACAGTACCCTGAGCAAACACACAATGATATTTATGTGACAAAAACTATTTTCTTGAAAATGTTACCATCTACATTTACATCTGCAGATTTTCAATGTTATACCCACCTTGTGTTAACCCCAGATAATTTCAAGAATTTACGGTAATAGAAGTACTTGCGTAGTTCTGTGATGTACGGACATTGTCAAATATCACGGCAGGTGGTGGCTGTTTGGTTTCAAATGGCAAAGATTTGTGAATAAAACAACTGTAACCTTTTATTCACCCTATCACAGCCTATGGCAGAGGCATTTTATACAGCAATTTTGTGGTTCTGGTCGATGGAGTTTAGTTTTGACACCGTATTCTCTTGAATTGGTTATTTTATCACATCTATTTTACATTATTTATATTCACACCTCTCTTAGGACAGATTATTTAAATACACTTTAGCTTATTTAGTACTAGCAGTATTTACTTTGTCTCCCACGTTGAAATTAATGTAGGACTCACCGACTATTGGGGTACTGTAACGTAGTGGTAGGCCTGACACGATATGGTCATATGGTGTAACGGAATCTTCTTATTTTTTGCTGAGATAGGTGATTTTAAGTAACATTGTAAAAAAATGAAAACTGTACTTCTGTGTGTACACTGTTACATAATCTGTATTTTGTATACATTTTGGCCTCTACAGCAGCACCAATGCTGAGAAATGCATGTCCCTGGTGTGCCCCCAGTTCCCCCTTTTTTTGTCAGATAGCAGGGGAGATTGTGGCTGTTGGGTTTCAAATAGCATCGGCTTGTGAATAAAACAGCTGTAACCCTTTTCACCTTATCGCAGCCTTAGGCAGAGGCATTTTATGCAGCTATCTCCTATCACTGACAGGGTCACTTCTAGCCTTTATTATTTGGGGCTCAGGTGGATGGATTATAATGAAATGACTGAGGGGGCAGGTGCTGCTGTTGATGCGGGTTTTTTTTTTATTCACTCCTCTTTCTTCTATTATTCATATGACTAAACTAAAGATACATTCAACACCCTTACTGATAGACCTAATTCTCCACATAGTAATATAAGAAACCCTAGTATAAATACATCCTCCCTCCCCCCCCGCCAGATACTCCACCATCACCCTCTTTTTTTCGGCCGGACCTAATACAAAACAGAAGGAAATGGACGGACAAGACTCAATCCTGGGACATACAAGGGAAAAGACAACGATCAACGGAAGAAGAAGGAGACAGAGAAGAAAGAAGAAAACAGCTCAGAGAGAAGAGAGGCAAGACCTCAGTTTAGAAGGAATATTCAATCTAGCAGATCAACCTTTAACTATGGAACATATAGATATATGTTTTAAAAGGGCCTAAAATTTGCCCCTACAGCCGATTTCAATTCCTTTGACTTTTTTGTAGACATGAATCTATTTATTAGGAAACTATGTTTAAACAAAAAAAATTTTAACAGAGAAAAATACAGAGTGATGAATATTTTCATACATCACTTAAAGAAAAATCCCAATTTTTTCCAAGACACCTGATTTCAAGCGAAATTAAAACGTTTGAAACCATGGTAATGAAGGATGTAGAGAAATTTAGAAAAATAAATAAATATAAACACAATTTATCAATAGAAGGAAGAAAAGCTTTAAAGAATATTAAGAATGATGATAATTTAGTAATTAAACCAGCAGATAATGGTGGAGGAATAGTAATCCTAAATTAAGATCAATATTTTAAAGAAGCAGAAAGGATACTCTCCGATTCCTCAACCTATCAGAAACTGACATATAATCCTTCAAATTAAACTATAAAAAATTTAAAACAATATGTTGATAAAGGAAAAGAAATTCTTACCGATAAAGAAGCTGATTATTTGTGGGTAGACAACCCAAAAATACCGGTCTTCTACCTTTTACCTAAAATTCATAAGAATGCAGAAAACCCTCCATGAAGACCTATTATATCCGGCATCGACTCTATCTTTACAAGAGTCTCTGAATACATAGACACCATACTCCAACCAATAGTCATAAAAAAAACCACTTATCTTAAAGATACGATTCATGCCTTACAGATTTTGGAAAAAATAAAATGGACACAAGGAAATCTATTGGTTACATGTGATGTAACTTCTTTATATAGCATTATCCCTCATAACAAAGGAATGGTAGCTGTGAAATATTTTTTAGAGAAATCTGATTTTAAAATAGAACAAATAAAGTATATTTTAGAAGGGATTTTATTAATTTTAACACATAAATATTTTTGGTTCGAAAATACCTTTTATTTGCCGATTTGTGGCACTGCGATGGGCACCAAATTCGCCCCAAGCTATGCCAACCTTTTTATGGCATTTTGGGAAGAAATATTTGTACTTACAGGACACCAGTGGGAGGCGAATTTGGTGTCCTACTGCCGGTTCATTGATGATATTTTTTTCATATGGACCGGAACTACAGAGGCCCTACAAGAATTTATCTCCTGTCTCAATATTAATGATTACGGAATAAATTTAACCAGTTCTTTCAGTGAATCAAAAATCTATTTTTTAGATTTAGATATCAGTATCCAGGATTCTATGATAGTAACTAAAAACCACTTCAAACCGATAGATGACAACAGTTATATCGAAAAAAACAATTGTCACCATAAACCTTGGCTCAACAATGCCCCCAAGAGCCAATTTTTAAAAATTCGATGTAACTGTGAATTAGATATATATTATCTAGAACAGGCCTACTATATTAAACAACAGTTCATGGAAAAAGGATATAACGAAGCACTTTTAAACCAAGAAATGGAGGAGGTTGGAAAATTAAAAAGAGAAAATCTTATCCAATACAAACAAAGAAATAAATTAGTCGATACTAATGAAGTCCCTTTTATTTGTAATTTTAATGGACAAAACAGACGTATACAAAAAACTATAAAAAGAAATGGCATTTACTTAAGGAGGACCCAATTTTAAATAAAATTTTACCTTCAAAACCTAAAATTACATATAGAGGAGCAAAAAATGTTAAAAATATTTTAGTTAAAAGTCACTTAACCTCCAAGAAACCAAAGCACTTTATCCTAGATCTTAAAGGATTTTATGGGTGTGGTATGTGTCTCCCGTGCAAAATTACAAAAAGTACAAAGAGACATTTAGAAAATATAGAACATATAATCCACAAGCCATATACTATAAAAGATCATCTTACTTGCCATACAAAGGGCATTATATACATTTTAAAATGCCCCTGTAATTTGATATACGTAGGGAGGACCATTAGACCTTTAAAGGTTAGGATTGCCGAACATATTCGCAACATTAAAAATGGTTTAGAAACCCATAGTGTGTCCTTACATTTTAAAGAGATTCACAACCAGAATCCAGAAAATCTGTTTTTTTTTTGCAATAAAGGAAGTAAAACGAGACTGGAGAGGGGGAAATTATATTAAGATATTGGGTAAAGAAAAAATGTGTTTTATTTATAATTTTAAAACACTTATTCCCCATGGTTTAAACTCGGATTTTGAGGTTTGCCATTTTTAATTAAATATTTTTATACAGTATTTTTTTAGTTAGTATTCTTTATATACAATACTCTTTTTTTTAAACTATTTTTAGTGATTTATATGGTCTTATATAAGGATTTTTCTACCTCCTATCATTGAGATTACCAATGTGTATACATTTCTTTTTTTGATACCCAATGTTTTATTATACAAAATGTAACTACCTACCAGTCACTACTCTAGATTTTGGACATACCAAAAAGATGTTCTTATATTACTCCCTTCACTTTTCATAGTTATTACCTTCTCCTACATTGTTTGTTGCCTTTTTATAATACATATACTGTACTTGTATTTACATTATTAGTATTTTTAATATTACTAAATATAAGAATTTTAGCCATTCCTGTCCAGCCCCCTTATCAACAACTGCTACATAAGAGACTGATATATCGGACGAGCGAAGTGGAACGCAAGGATGCGTTCCACCACACAGGAAATATAGTTACGATGTATGCGTTCCACCGATGGAACGCAAAACCCGGAAGTGGATGTGCCGTTTGAACACACGAAATGGGACCACCAGACAAATGCTAATTGTGGACTATTTAAATGGATACCTACAGCAAACAACCTAATAGCAACTGAGGAAGCCTCTAAATGAGGCGAAATGCGTTTTGCACCAAGGACTTTTTCTACAACTTACCTTCACTACTGTAAGGTCTTGTTTTTTTTAATACTTTTACTTATTATCACTTGTGGACTTTCAATAAAGCACTTTATATATATATACCTACCTTTGAGGGGAACATCTGACTACTTGAAATCTCCTGGCAGTATAAAGAAGGCAGTGGGAACCTAGATATCCCACAAATCTGGAAAACTGAGCCTTATTCAGAGGCTTTCTATTTGTGAGTGATATTCCATCCATTTTCTCCACTTTTAAATATTTTACAGACAATATTGCACTATTATGTGTTTTATTCGGTTTTACCTCTAGGATTATTAACTACCGACATCTGTTCTAATAAGAAGATACTCCACCTTATACTGTATGTAATTTTAGTTTGTTGTTAATTTACAATGTATCTTACCTTTTGGATGTAAGAAAATAAACTGCATTAGAGGAAATCCTGCTATATACTGTGTTTCCAATAACTTTATAGTCAAATGTTCTTTAAAGGATCACTACACCCTGTTCCAAATTATTATGCAAATTCTATTTAAGTGTCACAAAGATTAAATATTTTGTTTTTCGGTTTAACTCATGGATGGCACTGTGTCTCAGGGCTCTTTTGATCACTGAAAACAATCTCGGAAACCTGTGATAATTAGATTGCCAGGTGAGCCCAATTTAAGGAAAAACTACTAAAGGAGGGTGTTCCACATTATTAAGCAGAGCACCAGTTTCATGCAATATGGGGTAGAAAAAGGATCTCTCTGCTGCCAAAAAGAGTGAAATAGTTCAATGTCTTGGGCGAGGTATGAAAACATTAGATATTTCACGAAAACTTAAAGGACCACTATAGTGCCAGGAAAACATACTCGTTTTCCTGGCACTATAGTTCCCTGAGGGTGCCCCCACCCTCAGGGTCCCACTCCCGTGGCGCTGAGGGGGAGGAAGGGGTTAATCCCTTACCTTTTTTCCAGCGCCGGGCTCCCTCTGCGCTGGGGACTCTCCTCCCTCTTCTGACATCCCTGGCTGAATGCGCATGCGCGTCAAGAGCCGTGCGCACATTCAGCCAGTCTCATAGGAAAGCATTCTCAATGCTTTCCTATAGACACTGGCGTCTTCTTACTGTGAAAATCACAGTGAGAAGCGCGGAAGTGCCTCTAGCGGCTGTCAATGAGACAGCCACTAGAGGCTGGATTAACCCATTTGTAAACATAGCAGTTTCTCTGAAACTGCTATGTTTACAGCAAAAAGGGTTAAACCTAGCTGGACCTGGCACCCAGACCTCTTCATTAAGCTGAAGTGGTCTGGGTGCCAATAGTGGTCCTTTAAGCGTGATCATCGCACTATTAAGAGATTTGTGGTTAATTCAGAGCACAGACGGGTTCGTGCAGATAAAGGCACATTGAGGAAGATTTCTGCCAGATCCATGTATCGGATCAAGAGAGCAGCTGCTAAAATACCATTACATAGCAGCAAACAGATATTTGAAGCTGCTGGTGCCTCTGGAGTCCCACGGACATCAAGGTGTAGAGTCCTCCTATGAGGCCACCACTAACCAATGCTCACAAGCAGAAACGGCTGCATTGGGCAGAACAATACATGAAGACTAATTTTCAAACAGCCCTGTTCACTGATGAGTGCCGTGCAACCCTGGATGGTCCGGATAGATGGAGTAGTGGATGGTTGGTGGACGGCCACCCTGTTCCAACAAGGCTGCGATGTCAGCAAGGCGGTGGTGGAGTCATGTTTTTGGCCAGAATCATGGGAAGAGAGCTGGTCGGCCCCTTTAGGGTCCCCAAAGGTGTAAACATGACCTCTGCAAAGTATGTGTAGTTTCTGACTGACCACTTTATTCCCTGGTACAGAAGGAAGAACTATGCTTTCCGTAATAAAATCATCCTCATGCATGACAACGCACCATCTCATGCTGCAAAGAATACCTCTGCATCAATGGCTGCTATGGGGATAAAAGGAGAGAAAGTCATGGTGTGGCCTCCATCCTCCCCTGACCTCAATCCTATTGAGAACCTTTGGAGCATCCTCAAGCAAAAGATCCATGAGGGTGGGAGGCAGTTTACATCCAAACAGCAGCTCTGGGAGGCTATTCTGACATCTTGCAAACAAATTCAAGCAGAAACTGTCCAAAAACACACATGTTCAATGGATGCAAGACTTGTGAAGCTGCTAATCAAATAAGGGGTCCTATGTTAAAATGTAACGTGACCTGTTAAAATGTTTAAAAAGTTAAAATGTTGTTATAAGTTTAATTGAAATAGCTTTTGATTTCAGTAAATATGCTGCAAACACAACAAATGACAATTTTCCATTCTTTACAACCTAGAAAGTGTTTTGAAACTTACTGTGCGTAATAATTTGGAAGAGTGCATTGGAAGTTTTTTTATGTTTAAATAAAATAATGGCAATAATGGCTCTTTTAATGGCTGTCAATATGACAGTGGCGCTTCTGCAAAACGTGGTCATGTATACTTAAGCATCATAGGAAAGAATTGATCCAATGCTATTTCTATGAAAAAGTTTGAATGTGCATGTAGTGCTGCTGCGCATTCACATTAGGTCCCCAATGCTTCTCTATAAAATGGGCATTGAACTGGATAATGTCGTCAAAGGCTCTGCATTCCCCCCGTGACGGCTAATAAGGAGAGATGAGCAGCGCAGAGGGACCTGGAAACGTAGACCTGGAGGTTGTTGGAAACAAGTCATGGAAAAAAGCCTTTTTTCCCCTCAATGCTGGATACGGGGGTGAGGGGGCTAATAGTACTAGGGACAGGAACACTATAATGTTAGGAATACAAATTTTATTTCTAGCATTACAGTGTTCCTTTAAGTGCAAATAATGCTAATTCTAATAATAACACATATATCTGATGCTAGTCATCTCTCTAAAAGTATCTTATTTTGAACCTATATAGAATGTCTTTGTGATATACATCTTTTTAATGCTTGTTTTTACTGCAAGTCATACTGAATGTTATTAATAAAATGATTGAAGAATAATTGCTCAATGATTAGAGATTTGTCTTTGGTAATCACATTCAGTCCATAATAAGTAAGACACTATTTACTTGCATTTTTGATCCTGCTTTAGCATGTCACTCCTAATTGTATATATTCTCCTGATTTTGACAGTGCTGGGCTGCTAACATCAAAAATAAATTGGGCGGCCACAAATGTATATTTGGCAGGGTGCCAGAGGCTCAAAAAGAAAGCAATATGTGCCAGAGGCTGGACGGAGGGCGTCCAGGGGTCTATTCAGAATGAGCCTCATTGTAGAGGCATTGCACAGTTCTTCCCCTTTGTTGGATCTCTGCAAATAGTATAAATGAAGAAAACCTTAGGTGTCCACTATTTTAGAGCCATTTTAATGAATGGAGATTTATTGTTCAGAAACAAGATATCAGAATTCCCACTTCAGTAGGTTAAATGGAATTTAATATAATTTTTTTGTGTGTGTCAAATAGGAAATGGACTTCACACTAGAACAATGAATTTATTTTCCATGTTGGAAATGTATAAGTTCCTTTGAGTCCTGCATGCTGAACAAGTACACAATAAATGCATTAGACAGTGTTATAAATCATAAAAGATCTGTTTGTGTTGCCTCTTGTACAATAACCAGCCTTTGAAGACTGCCTTTCATCAGAGAGGAGATTGCAATATTTGTTACGTTTAGGTTGTCTGCGCAGGTGTGAGAATACACTCAGGTTTGTTTGGGAACATATTGCTTTGAAGTGGTCAGTCATTCATCATGCTGGGAACATTCATCCACAGGAAAGGAAACCATTTAAACCAAAAAGCACCCACGGATGTTTTCCTTTGGTGCATAACGGCGTGGTCTTACCATGCATCACTTGATGCATCTCAACACACCTTTAATATTTGTACTGTTTGCGTGTTCCACTTATGAACACTATATTCCTTTGATATAAATATACCAGGTATGTGGGTGGTAGAAGTGGACGATTTTAGTAGCTGTTCTTGCACTCCAATGAGTCTATTGATGCTTGAACGAGTTGTTAACGCTTTATTAATGGATGATGTACGTACAGGCACGCAATTTCATTGATTGCAAAGGATCCTTTTTATTCTTTGTTTTTAGGCTTTGTTAAGCCAAGTACTGATCATTATACACAAGTGAGTGCCATTATAAAAAGTGGCAATAATTATAGGAAGCGATAGAAGAATGCCTAAGGTTACTTTAAAATGAAATATCTAGCAAATGCCAAATTCACGTTTTATACTTAACTGTATTATCCCTATATTTCTTCTCAATGTTTCTATCCTGCCGAAACACCATGAGAAATGTTACCATTGTTTGCTCATGGAATTCATCCATTGTTGCTTTAGTACAATATTCTGAATATTCTGTTCTGATGCTCATTGCCCAAAGAAGCCCTAAAAACTAAGTTAGTTAATGCAAACAAGGAATTGTTTAAATTCTGAGTAGAGAATGCGACTATTCAGGGCCTATGATTCTAGCTTTGAAGTCAGAAGTGCATGTTCTGCTATAAACCACTTAGATAGACTTCAGTATTTTCTCTCAACCGTGTATCAAAGAAAGGAAGTAATGTAAAAATGTACGTTTTTCTTTATAGTATATTCTGCCTGTTTTCTAGAAATTCCCATTTCAAAAGATCGCCAAATTTACACTGGCGAAAAAAATTATAAATCTTTCAATGTCAAAAAAGGCATAAAAATTGCAACATATAAAAAAAATCCAACAGATTTAATAAACTGCACAATCATTTTCAAAGATTTTTAAATAAAAGTGTGTGCAACACATTGATAAATCTCCCATTTTGTCTTTTCCTTTTATGGTGCTAATGGCCCAACATTTTGCAGTGGCCTGACCCAAGTGGCAGTCTTTCTTTCAGCTACAAATAAGAGCTATCCCACAGGCATATACTCACATCACTCTCAGCCACATTATCTGCAACTAGAAACCACCAGAACATGGGTGACTGAATTGCAGAAATCATGCTAAAACTAAGATTATTGTTGGGAAAAGACCAAAAAGCTTTTAAATTACTATATATGCACAGCACTTATTTTTAGCATTGCTCGTTTCACTGGAATTGTATTTACTGCTAAAGATAGATGTCTGAATCCCACATAAACACAGACAAAATAGACCCATTTTCCATTTCACATATCAATTGACTCTCTTCTCTTTCTAACTCAGTATTTCAGGAAAGTTGGATATAATGTACATGCAATTAGAAAGGACAGTTCAAAAAAAAAAAATCACAGAAAGATCAGAAGAATGGCATTGTGTGATGACAGAAAAGATTCTCTTGAATCACTTAAAAAAGACATGAATTGCCAAACAATCTTGGAAATATCAAGTTACTACACAGAAAACAGTGGTCCATGGGCTCCTATTCTAGAACAAAGGATCAAAGGCCATAAAGAGAACAGGAATAGGCTCAAGCAGCATTATTCTTAAAATCAGACCAGTTAGTACATTAGGAGTGAAATCAAATATGTCGGATGTAAGCCTTTAGAATGTCAAAAGCCACTGTCCTTACAATTATGGAATCTAGTGCTGTGAAACTTGTTAGTTCTACACTGATCAGCCACAACATTAATATCAATGACAGGTGAAGTGAATAACATTGATTAAATCCTTACAACGGTACCTGTTAAAGGGGTGGGATATATTAGGCAATATATGCAGACCAGTCAGAGTGCCCTAGATGACCCCTGTCCACCAATAAAAGCACCTTTAATGGGGAGGTGAGAGTCAAAACTGGACCATAGAGCAATTGAAGAAGGTTGCTTGGTCTAATGAATCGTATTTTCTTTAAGATCAGGTGGATAGTTGTGTGTATGTGTGTCCTTTATCTGGGGAAGAGATGGCAATAGGATGCACTATGGGAAGAAGGTAGTGTTATGCTCTGGACAATGTTCTCCTGGGAAACCTTGGGTCCTGGCATTCATGAGGATGTTACTTTGATACGTACCACCTACCTAGAGATTACGGCAGGCCACGTATGTGCTTTATCGCAATGGTGTTCCCTGATGGCAGTGGCCACTTTCAGCAGGATACACTGCAAAAAGTGTTCAGGAATGGTTTGAGGAACATGGCAAAGAGTTCAAAGTGTGGCCTTGACCTCCAAATCTCAATCTGATTGAGCAAATATTAAAATAGCCTTGGCATGGACAGGGTTATGTAACATGTTGGCTGACCAGCTCTTTCTAGCCAGCCACCACAAAATAGTAAAAAAAAAATGCAATTAAATAAAAGTATATGGGGGTTAGTCTAACCCCATATAGCTATTGTGAGGACATCATTATACTCCATTACCATTGAAATTATTTTTTATGTGTGCTGATGAACCATTATAGCAATTTGCTGAAAAAGTTCTAAAAGTGGAACAAATACCATATAAACCATTGGAATGTTGCTGTAGAATGCTCCACTTTCAAAAGTTTCACCAAAACTGATAAACTGATCCCGAGTCAATTATTAATATTTCGATGGTTTACATGATTTTAAAAAGTGCTTTTATTTTTATTATGCGTTACATCTTTTACAGGAAACACAAATCTAAAGATAGATGTCTGATTCCCATAGAAAACAGATAAAAACAAGAACGTTTTCCATTTAACAAGTGACGTGCTTCCTTTTACAAGCTAGTATTTTGGGAAAGTGAAGATACTGTATAGGCAGCAGAAATCAACAATTCTGAAAAATACACAAATATCAGAAGAATTCTGCTTTATGATTCACTTGAAAAAGAGCATGAATTGAAAAATATTTTATTTTCTTAACTGTCAATTGGTTAGTACATTGGTCCCATTTCCATATCAGGGTGCTAAGGGCTATATTTAGTGGAGGACCATTCCTTCCTGAGCATAAAATTCTCATCAGTGATATAAACTTATTGAAATATTTTTTTTTTTTACTAAAGAAGTTAAATAAAAGGGGGATACCTTAAAATAAACCTCATGAGCTCATGCTGGTTTACATAAAAGTGTCTCTCAACTTATCTGCATGGAAAGAGGAAGGTGGCTTAAAATGGATCTTGTGTTTTATTTTGTTTGTGTGTTTATCTGCTTGTATGTGTATATCTGTGTGTATGTGTGATCCAATGTATGTGTATATTTGTGTAGGTATATCTATGTGCATGCCTTTGTCAATGTACATATATCTGTGTGTACATATACATGGGTATATACACTATATGGACAAAAGTACTGGGACACACTTCTTAATTATTGAATTCCAGTGTTTTAATCAGACCCACTGCCACAAATGCGTAAAATCAAGGACCTAGCCATGCATTCACAAACATTTGTGAAAAAAATAGTCATTCCAAAGAGCTCTGTGAATTCAGGCTTGGTACTGTGATAGGATGCCAGCTTTTCAATAAGTCAGCTAGTAAATTTTAATCCCTGCTAGATATTCCACAGTAAACTAAAAGTGGTCTATTGGAAAATGGAGGCATTCAGGAACATCAGCAACTCAGTCATGAAGCGTAAGACCATGTAAAGTCAAAGTGTGGGGTCACCGAGTGCTGAGTGCTGGTTTGTAAAAAAACAACAATGCTCTGCTGATTTGATTTCTGAAGAGTTCCAGACTTCCACAAGCATAAATATCAGCACGACAACTGTGTGGCAGGAGCTTCATGGAATGAGCTTACATGGGCGAGCAGCTGCATGTATGCCTCACATCACTAAGTGCAATGCCAAGAGTCGAATCGAGTGGGGTAAGGCATGCCTACACTGGGCTCTGGAGCAGTGGAAACATGTTCTTGAAGTCATGAATCATGCTTTTCTGTTTGGCAGTCTGATGGGTGAGTCTGGCTTTGGCGGATTGAAGGAGAATGTTTCCTGTTTCCTGCCTGACTGCATTAAAGTCTGGTGGAAGTGGGAAGTGGGATAATGGTATGGAGCTGTTTGTTAGGTGTTGGGCTAGGCACTTACATCCAGTGAAGGGAAATCTTAATAATTCAGTATACCCATACATTTTGGACAATGCTATGCTTCCAACTTTGTAGCGACACTCTGGGGAGTGCCCTTTTTTTTCCAGCATGAGAATTGTGCCCCAGTGAAAAAAGCAAGGTCCATAAAGACATTGTTGGATAAGTTTGATGTGGAAGAACTTGACTGGTCTGCCTAGACCCATTAGCTCAACCCTATTGAACATCTTTGGGATGAACTGGAATGGAATGGAGATTGTGAGGCAGGCCTTCTCGTCCAACATCAGTGCCTGACCTCAAAGATGATCTACTGGATGAATGGGTAAGTATTTCCACAGAAATTGTCCAAAACCATATGCAAAGCCTTCCCAGAATAATGGAAGCTGTTAAAGCTGCAAAGGGAGGACCAACTACATATTAATGTCTATGTATTTAGATGTCATAAAAGTCCCTGTTGGTGTAATGGTCAGGTGTCCCAATACTTTTGTCCATATAGTATATATATGTGTAGGTGGGTGTGTAATGTATAAAAGACAAGACAACTAAAGGATGCACCAAATCTGACTGTAGTACAGCTTATAGTAAGCAAAGTCCAAAATCAAATGGTAAATCTTAAAAGGAAAAAACCTTAAAAAAGCGAGAGAGACCAAAACAAAGTCCTAAATTATTACATTTGCAATTTGTTTCGGTCCGTAGGAATAAAATCAGGATATCAAGCAATAATAGTAAAATTATACAATATAAAAGAGTAAAATGGCACAATCAAAGTAAGTTAAAAGTAGCCAAAATATCTTTATTGGAATACAGAATTAAAAATATAAAATATCCACAACGCGTTTCACCTATGAGGGCTTTCTCAAGTGGAGACAGAAAATGCATGCTTGGTAAGGTAGGGTTTATATAGGGGGACTGTGTAATTTATATCTGTATCATGTTTGTGTTATTGTCCATGTTTATGTAAACACACCCCAGCATTCAAACACCAATACTGCATACATATCCACCCCTGAATTTGAATGCAGCTGTACACCTCAATTCACTCCTGCATTCAAACACAGTTCTACACCAAAATACACTCCTGCAGTCAAATGCCAACACTACACCCAAACACACCCTGCATTCAAACACCAACACTACATACAAATACTCATTTGTATTTACATGGACATATGCCCTACAAAAAACATGCCTACATTAAAGCACACAGAAACTGCTCACAAATACAACCACAATGAGCAAACGGTAGATCCCTAGGTGGTAACGCATTTTGGGATCTTTTGCGACAGTTGAGGAGCCAACTTTTGTTCACCTGTTCTCTATAGCGGGCCCCCAAAGAACTCTTGCATCAGACCCCCCCTCTTCATTAGTCCTATGCTGCTTATACCAGGGGTAGGCAACATTTTAGTAATAATAAGATCCATAATAAGATCTTGAAGTCCCATTGAGTGCCGGTCCTTTTTTTTTTTTTTAAATGTGTATGCTGTATGCTGTATTCTGCTTGTGTTATATATGGGTGCTGCAGAATGCTGCTTTGTAGAATTTTACTTTTGCATGTATGGGCTGTTATATTGTATATGTTCATGAGTAGTTTGTGCTATTGTGTATGATACCTATGAATGTGAGCTGCGTATGGGAGCTGCTTGTGGAATGGTGTGTGTGGATGTTATGTCACATTGTATATTTGGTGGTGTGTGTATGTGTGGGGCTGCTTGTGGTATTGCAAGTGAGATGCTTCTGGTGGGGTTTTGTGAGTGTATGTGGTATGCCAGTGGTGTTGTGTTTGTGGGGACTGTGTTTGTGGGCTTTTTGTATTATTCGAATGAGGGGAAAACTTATTCTGCAGCCCTGTGTATATCTAGCAGTGTGGGTGGATTCCCTGGGTTCCAGTGGGAACCTGGCTGGCCAGGTACAGGTCAAAGGCAGGAGGTGTGATAGCTGCTGCTGGATGTTCAACTTTAGTGTGGGTTCACGTTCACAAGTGTTGGAAGAAAGTGATCTGAGATTACTTCCACTGGGTGCTGCAATGCGTAAATTGAGGATTATCCCTCGCCACCTGCAATAATTTGCACTAGCAGATATCTGAAGTTTCTACTTGGACGCCTGATAGGCCAGAGCCTGTTTGTCTCTGGCATACTCAAGTGCTGTGCAAATGCACCTCAAGTGCCATGCATGGCAGACATGCCATAGTTTGCTGACCCCTGGCTTATACTATTGTTTTTGCAAGGATACAGCAAAGTATATTTCAGTGAAAATGTCATTAGGTTATGTTAATTCATGGAACACTAATATCCATAAACACTACTAAGACAATAAAACAAAACAACAAATCATTTGAATGAATCTTCAGTTTGTATGGATAGAGCCTTCAAGGCCAACTTCGCTGAATAATACTCATATTCAGTTTGAGACACATCAGAAGACTAGATTATTGATATATAGACAGTAGACGCTTTGCAGATATGTGTTCATGCAAGCCCAATGATTTTTTTTCATACCAGCAAGTCTGTGGCACTCAAAATGGTAACTGTATTTTGGAGTGACATTACTTTATCTTAATGTTCAACAGGTTTGCATGTTGAGAAGAAATACAACCCTGTGCTACATCTTCTCTGATAATGATAATGGGTTCTCAGTGCAATGAGTATAGTTGTTGGGAACCAGAGGAGACTATAAATGTATGATAAGTACATATACAGAAGTAAAGCAGGAAATATATGTACAAATAATAGTCACATGCCTTAGAAGACATTCCCTACTGCTTAATATGCTGCATTAGACATACACCTATCTTTACATTTACTGTTATTTTCGTTGATGTGACCTTAAAAAATGGGATTACAAAGAATTTAATGTTAATACATAGGTGTTTGGGGGCTTTGAGACACTGTGGGGACTGTGTTTTCTCACAGGAAACTATAAATAGGATATTTTCATACACAGAAAAATTAAACAAGTGAACATAGTTCTTAGTAGAATTGATGATGAGTTTGTAGTGGCTGCTGAGAGACCTAATCTCTTAGGAACGTTATTCATAGCTCTTCAGGTGGAACAGCTTATTAGAAGGAGCGCATAAAAATTCATACGCAGACAAACTAAACAGGAAGTGACTAAACAGTGAGTTTTAGTATATCGTAATAAAAATAAGTGCATGGCTCAACAATGTGTAATATAATAATTAATAGTAATAAAAATAACATCATGCTTCTTTGGAAAGCAAGACCTTTGGTTTATGTCTTGTTTTCAATGGCTAAGCCAGCACCACGCAGCTTATTGAAGTAGAGTATGCAGCCCAGAGGTAATTAAATGCACTCTAACTTAGCCAAGCCATGATGTTGAGATCTATGATCAAGTCACATATCTAGACCAACTCTTTAATTGTATATTTTGTGTTCTAGGCAGTGGCATATCTAAAAAGCAGATGTTACAGGTATTTATTAGTACGTGCTTAGATGTCCAATCTTATTTATGTGGGATGAGAATAGTTTGGGAAGAAACAATTGTTGATTGTTGATAGGAGTCGATTACTTAAGGCTCAGATTAACTATAAGATATGAGCCTTGGTGTGAGCTAAATGAAATCTGGGATGAATTCAGCAACAGTTCTTAGTCTGGTACCATATATTAAAAACATATTACTAATATATATATATATATATATATATATCAGCCTGCGCTCTCTGTCTTCCACATCCAAGTTTCCTTTATTTACATATTTCCAAATGTCAACATTTCAGATCCTAATTCAAACTTCCAATCCAATCCTCAAGTCCATAAATGTATCTATGCATTTAAACATCTATTTATACAATTATTTTTTTTTAATTGGGGATGATGTTTAGGTTAGCATGTGTCTATATGGGCAGAGTTTGTGTTTGTCAGTGAGCATGTGTGTGTTTGTGTATATGGGTCAGTCTGTGTGTTTTAATGAGTATTTGTGTGTAAGGGTCATTGTGTGTGTCTATATGGGTCAGTGTGTGTCAGTGAGTGTGCGTCTTTATGGGTCAGTCTGTGTGTGTATATACAGTGGTGTATTCTGTTTTTGTGCTGCCCTAGGCATGACAATACTTGGGTACCCCCCCTCCAAATATCTGTCACTGACAGACACACGCCCTCACTGATACATGCGCTGACATACACTCACTTACAGATACACAGTCATTGTCAGTGTGTGTCAGTGGTGTATTCTGGTTTTGTGCTGCCATAGGCATGACAAAACTCGCCCCCCCTCCAAATATCTGTTCCTGACAGGTACACGCCCTCACTGATACATGCACTGACATATACTCACTTACAGATACACAGTCCTTGTCACACATTGTTTAACCAACACACAATTTCACTGAAACATACACATTCACAGAAATACACACTCACTCACAGTTACAAACACACACACACACACACATACACTCACTGACAGAAATGCATACTCACTCACTCAGTGTCAGACACAAACACTGGGACACACTCACTGACCGATACACATTGACAAACACATATACAACACTCACTGACAGACATGTATGCACTCAGTGTCAGACACACACATTGACTGACAGACACACATACACTAGCTAACAGACACACACTGACACATATACACATTCACTGACAGACACACACTGGCACACGCTGAAACACGCATACACATAAAAAAAGCTCAGGGGAGAGTGCTCCCTCACCGCCCGCCTCCCACATAAGGTAGATGCCAGACTCGGTTGGGGCCTTGAGGCCGTTAAGTCCGGCCATTCTAAGGTCCGGTTATACATTATCCTTAGCCCTAGGTGTGATACAGTACTGCGTGCTGGATCAACTTGTAATCCTGACAGTGCCACTAGCAGCCACTGACTCAAATTGGTGCCTAAACTACTCACAAGCTGCAGACGCACAGGGAGATATAGCTAATAACCTGGCACGGCACCGGAGTACTCCGATCGAGGCCTGAGGCCTACCCGACCTTGAGTTGGGGAGAGACGGCGGCTCCCCCAGTTCTAAGACTGGTGTCTTGTTGTCCCCCCCTGGACTGGAGGGGGTTAACCCAGTCCCCAAGGGCGACCACAACTAACTAACGCCAGGCCCAAGCACCAACTACGCTGCAGAGTCGAGACCAGACGGCTCATCCTAAGATGGCGGATATCCTACAGCCACGTGTGCAGGCAAATAGCTAGACGACGCAGAACACAAGTATGCCCAAACGGCAGAACCAGTCTGCAAATCTCGACTGCCTCCGAGACAAGCCAGCTGACCATCCCAAACAGCCAAAAGCGCCAGCAGTGAAAAGTAAGAGCAGAGACGACAGGCAGGAAAAGAGTGGGTCCCCCTTGGGCACTTCCCATGTAACAAACACACAGCCTTACAAGATGCACCTACTCGGGCTGAAGACCACCAAGGGACCGGTGCGGAGGATTTGATGCCACAGATGGCGAATCTTCACCAGGATCCAAGGCAGCCCACGGTCAGGGAAGAACACGGCCTCCTCCGAGAGTACCCAAGTTCGTGGTCCGCAGATGTAGGTCTTCAAGACGGCCTGGGGCTTTGAACTTGAACTCTGCCTCTTGATTTCATGCTGCCCCCTAAACTTACAACCAAGCCGGGGCATCGATTAATTCGGGCCTTTGCACCTCAAACCTGCAATCACTGACATAACAACCAGCACACACAGCTCCACACATGATCTGACCCACCTGACAATCCTGCATTCCCACTCGTTTTAAGCTTAACCCGACCAGCACTTGGCAGTCATACGTCACCGCATATACCTGGCACAATTGCACATAGGCTCTGACAGACACCCCCACAACTGACACCCTCGATCCCATGCCTGACTTGGGGAACAATAGTAGACCGTTCCCACATAGTTCCACACACTACGCGTTGGAGCCCGTGGCAGCCCAAGCTTTTAGCCCAACCATGAAGCTCAAACAATTCTTAAGTGACCCTACATTCATGCATTTATAACCTGTAAACACTTAGCACCATGCTCCTATTGTTAGAAATGACAATCCGCTCGAGGACTGCTATTAGGGCACCACGAGCTTGTATGTTATACTCAGCAGGCACAACAAAAATACTAAATAAAAAATCAATAAAAAACAAAACAAAACTCAGTAGCTTGCCTTTTGGTTAATCCCTATTAAAATGTCAAACACAATTTTGCTCATTCGTCTCATTATAACGGCTATTTGAAATTATTGATTATTAAAATAATGGGAACTAATGTTGATTTATGTAATACTTATTGTGTTTGTTTTATGGTCACATACAAAGTAATCTAAAGAGAGATTAAAATTTTGTTAAGAAAAAATGAGTCTCCCAAATTTTTATATGACAGAAGCTTTGCCTGTTTTTGCATTTATACTAAATTATCTTTCCAGAAGAATTAAATTGTAATTGTTGTACACAGTGTGCTGATCGTTCCAGTAATAAATCATTTTTTTTTGTGAGTTACTCTGTTTATTCAAAAGAACTGTGCTAAGTTATATACATTTTATTCTGGATAACTATTATGTGGTCTGAGGACTGGCAGGTAGAGAGGAAAAGGAGATTGTGTATTATGAATCTATGAGAGCACATTACAATGCAGGACAGGCCACAACGGAAATTATTGGATTAAGACTGATTTCCATATACAGAGTCCATATCTAGAGTGGGTCTTATAGTCTCTTTTCTTGTATTCCTAACAATAGTTAAACATTCATGGCTTCCTGCTTACAATCACAGAATCAAAGTGTGATTTCACAGATGGGATCTCAAAGCACCATAATCACAATTGCTCAAACAGCAGTTATAGTGTATGAATCTTTGAGTACCATACCCTGGTTTTCTTCCAAATGTTTTTAAACCTATTAACAAAAAACAGGGCTTAACTGCACAACCATTGAGATAATTAAGCATTTGCATTGAAAACCAGTTCTGGCAGGGCATCCTGTCTCCTCTCACTACAGCTGAGTAAGTATGTTCATTGGGTCTGGACTTCGGGTTGGTGACCAATCCGTCAGGTCCCTCATGGTTCTAGTGTTCACTGAATGACTCAGAGAGCTGCTGCAGGACTAGTAGGAGAACAGTGTATACTCTATACCTGACAAATGTATCATTATATATATATGTGGGAAGGAAGAATCACACCACTCAAATTCACCCCACACACAACTCACTGTCACACCCCACATCCACTACTTACAATCACCCCCATATACAATGCATACCCAACTTATGTCCAGCAAAAAGCACCGCTCCCAATTACAGCACACAATGGCCTCGTTCACAACCACCACACATCACCACTTACAGTTACTCCATACACACCTCTCACAGCCACCCTATACATACACATCACTCACAGCTACCCCAGACATACACACCACTCACATCCACACCACTCTTCAGACACAACACACAGTGCTACCCCCATATATAGCACACAGCCTCCACATACAGTACACACATGCTTACCACACACAGGGCCATCCTACACACATAAACCCCAAATATCCATTTAAAGCTAACCCCACATGCAACACAAACAGCCTGCCACACACACACAACACATAGCCTACACACACACACAATGTCCCTCACATACAACAAATGCAGCAACCCCCCACACAGCACACAGTCATCTATTCACACAACACACAAAACTCACCAATACACACCAACAACATAAGCAGAATGCCACACACACAACACTGAGAGACTCCTCCACATACACAGCCACCCCATACATACCACACACAGACACGTCACACACAGTCATAGTAAAAACAGCCTTACCACATATACACAAAACAGGTAGCCACCCCCAAAGCTTCCTCACACATACAACACACATAGCCACCCTACATATGTCACAGCCTCATAACACACACAACCTCCTCATACACACCACATGTTCTGTGCAAGCACTCAGCACTTCTAGCAACCTTCAGACACGCACAACATTCATCATACAAACATACAAAAGCCCCACACAAAACCTTCCACACACACATGGATTTGTAAAAAGAGAGTGGGAAATGTTAATCACTGAATAATGAAATGGAGAAAATTTAGCAGAACATGAACTAGCAAAACAGATGAAAAGGGATGAATTCTCAGCTAATGTGTTGGGTTCAGGTTTGCTAAATGTTTCTTTTAATAGAGTAATGTATTTGGATTGGAGCCTATGTCTACCAGGGAACTCTATGCAAATGTACTTTTCCTTCATATATGACTTCCATAGCTGTCCAACAAGACCCTCACCTTCTTCCTCTGCATTCTACACATGGCAGTCAGAAGACATTGGTTGATTATTTTTGCTCCTATTAATTTCTTGTGTTTGTTGTACATTTATCATAGAGAGGGAGCTCCCGAGAACCAAGTACCCATGTCATCAGCATATAGCATGCACATAAGATAATTTTTGTTTATAAAAAACATTCATAAAAAAAACCCAGATACCTGCTAATGTCGCCTGCTTTACAGGAAAAGCGTGAAGCTCTCCCACTCTCCTAGATTTGAGCATAATAGAGAAAGAATGCATTTTAGTTCAGTTCATTACTGTTGATAAGACTTGTATTCTGTTATTTAAACAAAACATATAAAACAAACCAAAATAGCATTGATTTTCCTTTAACAATGCATTATTTCCTACAGAATCTCCACTCAATGGATGATGTTTTTGTTTATCACACCATTTGGGGCAATCTCTATAGTTTATAGTGCATGGAAATCCTTGAAGGTCAGCTGTTTCTGAGATGCTTTAACCACCATGACTGGTACAGGTTCTTTGGTCAATTCCACTTAGGTCACGCATCATGCTTATGTTAATATTTGGTCAAACATAAAAACCACTTAATTAGCAAGTATACTTTATAAAGTGATCACTGAGTGCATTTTGCACGTGTATATATCAGTCACTAAAGTACAGTTGTCCACGAGGTTTAGCATATTGTTCGTTGACAATAAACTTACATAATGTAGTAATTACTTGGTCCTAATGACTTGCACATGCCAGCAGGAAAGACCATAACAGCAATAAGTCTTGTTCAGGAAGCCACAATCTAAACAATTCTAGCAGCACAGTCTGTGACTCTTCGAGATGATATGTTTAGACAATGTGTACTTCTCTGCTCTCCGGTATGTTTTGTCTCAGAAGATGCTGGTGGCACTGGGTTTCCTCTTTAGTGTACAACATTCCACAGCTACCACAAAATAAAAGCATGGTTGGCATTTACTTATTTTTACAAGCACAATTTAACCCCTGCCTGCCCATCAGGAAATACATAGAGAATGAATTCAGTTCGTATTCAGTTGGATAATCATTGTTTTATGTACAATTCTTCACTTGCACGAAAATAGCTCAATAACATAAATTTTTTAACAAAAAAAACACCACATTCACAAAATGGTTCTTATATATGATGTGAGAGGGTTGCCTTTAACAAATATTATTATTATTATTTTTGTATTACTCATATAGCGCCAGCAAATTCCATAGCGCTGTACAACGGATATATAAACCATTATGTTTCACAGATTGTTATTATATCATTATACAGAAAAAATATTGTACAATTTCCGTCTTGGACACCAGTGAACACAGTATGGAAATATCAGATTTAACATACATGGAGAAACAGGCAACAGAGACACCCGAGAGAGATCTAGGTTATCCACCTAGTCATAAAAGTATTTCTTTCACCTGTCCTTATCTATGCTTTAAGAGGGCTTAATTTTTATTTTAACAAACCTAAAGAGTGAAAATCAAAATAAAGACTACAGAAAACACATGTGCAGGATTGTGGTGGAGTAGGAATAATTAAAAGGAACCATGCATTTTCAATATTTAAGAGTTAACGGACTGATTTCTAAACACATTTCTTGTCCTTTAAATACACATTAATGTGAGTTTTATTTCTGTGGAGCTAAGTTATACACTCATATACACTAACAATATGGAGCTCCTAGAAAAGAGGGGCATGGGGATTTGGGTGCAAAATGGGGTGTGTCCCTCCTAAATAGGGATACTTGGGAGGTATGTAAATAAACAGGTTTGTATAGTAGAAGGGGTTACACATATACACAATGAAGTAGAATAAATAAAGCAGCGCTGAAATAAGAAGAAAGTGTCTAGTGCTGCTAAAAAAATCACCAAGTGTAATGTCACTCTTTACACTTAAAGAAACGTGATTGTACAGAATAAAGTGACTAGCGAACATAAATAAATATGTTTACCTTAAAAGATATATACTACAGGTTCTTTCTTAAAAGTGTCTTTTTGCCTATATTAAATAAAACAGATACACATAGTGTGACCTGTATTTAAACAAATATTATGAATAAGAGTAGTCGGAAAACTCACAATTTTTAGAGTCTTTTATAAGTTGGCTCTGGACTTATGGTGCATTTCATCTCACTTCAGGAGATTTGTAGGTAGACATTCAGCAGTCACACCCACAGGAACTCAGGAACGCAATGGTTTAATATAAACAAAGATTCCAGGGTCCAAGGTGGAAATTAAAAGTAAATATTTATTTGACTTTAGTAAAAGTATAAAGAATAATAAAAGCACAACGCGTTTCAACCTATATAAGGTTTTCCTCAGGTGCAGGTATCTCATACACTGAATATCCATAATTTATATATGTAACATATGTAATTACAAAATTATATCACTTGTGTTAATTGAAAAAAATAATTCCCTCCCATATCCAAATATGGCCTGGATAGGATGTGGTTTGCCATACCCAATATGGCGTCCCATCATGTTCCAGACATAGCCCAGTGCCCTCCCAAACATGTCCGATCAAAAAGAAAAAAAATATATATATAAAATGGTCTGGACAGGATGTGGATATGGTCTGGACAGGATGTGGTTTGCCATCCCCAATATTCACATCCTGTTCCAGACATAGCCCAGTGCCCTCTCAAACATTTCTGATCTCTTTCCTTCTTCCTCTTTTTTCTCCTCTTCCCTTTTTTCCTTTCTTCTCCTCCTCTTTTCCCTTTTCTTTGGCCATCCTCGCGTTGCGTCACTTCCGGTGACGTACTTCCGGCTTCCGGCATTCAACGTCACTTCCGGTTGTGCGCGCGTCACTGAGTTCAATATCCCTTTGAAGTCCTAGGAGTGGCATCGAAGCTCTGTAGTCCATTATGGTGATGGGCATTCAAGTCCATAGTGTCCATAAAAGACATATGTGGGGGGATGTGAATAACATAAAAACATAAAAAACATAGGTAAATATATATACTGTCAGGGGTCCACGGGCGGCTGTGAGGGGAGGCTGCACGCCACTTGCAGCACTCACCCTCAGTCCATCGCTGTCTCCCCTCCTCCTACCTGTCGGCGAGCGGCGTCTCTCCTCCACTGCGCGCGGCTCGCGTCCTCCTCCACGCCTCCCAGCCGCAGCATGTATAACGCTGCACGCTGGGAGGTCGTACATTTATGCAAACTCACGTGACCCGGCGTTAAAGCAACAGTACCACAATTACAGTGGGAGGCTTAGATATCTCCCACGTGTGATTGTTAATTCTGATTGGAAGTTATCCAATCAGAATTAAGCAAAGGATATTTATACTTACCTTTCCTGTCTTTCAGTGCCCTGTTGTGGTCTTGTGATACCTGTATTGCAGTTTGCTTGTGTTGCTCTCTGGTTACCGATTATGTGGCTCGTTATTCCAATTTTCCTGTGTTCTCCACTCCTTTGACCTCGGCTTGTTTCTTGTTCTCCCATTTTCTGTCTCCCTTTACTTGGCTTGTCTCCTGACTATTTTTAGTGTGCTTAGCCCGGCCACTCTAAGGACCGGTATAGCATCCTTCCTCTCTGTGACCTGTTAGCGTGTTAGGTTCCAGAATCGTGACAATATACTATATAAGGCATTTAAAATTTAAAATTCTTTGATGCAAAAGGGTGGTCTATTTGTTAATTTATTATAGACATTTAACAGGAACACCGTAGCTGCAGGGAAGGTAACAGGTTATAATATCCTGCGTTTGTTATAGGGCAACTTGAGCCAGATGATGGAGCCTTTGGAAGTGACACTCAAGGCCCATGCATTGCTATGGAACCAGGCTGCCTGATATTTTTTATTTTAGTTTTTGTAAAATGATATTTGTGATCTGTTGCTGCTTTGAAGTGCTCAGTGCCATATTCATAGCGTGTCCAGGTGGCACAGATACCCTTCTGTCCTATCTGAGCAACATGTAAAATAGCATCCACAACACATGAAGTGCAAAAGGTAGTAAAGAACATCTAACATCTGTGTCCATTGTTGTATACCCCCAATTTCTAATGTTTATTGTGAAAATGATCAGCCACCATTGCAGACTTTTCTTTACATCTATATCTATATATATATATATATATATATATATATATATATATGCCTTTTTCTATTTAATGGATTAAAATTTCTACTTACATATTAACCATCACTGTCATGTACTGCAAAACAGATCTAAAGTGGAACAGGTAATGAGTAATGTAAGAAAATAATATGTGCAAGGGCACTGACCTGATAGTTTTGTTTATTTATGTTTTTACGCTTTTGTAAAGTTCAGACATTAATATAAAGAAGACATAGAGCTCTCATTCATATAGTGTTTCATATAAACAAATGTTTTACTTATAAGAGGGCCATATGTTCATATACATAATGCAGTTCCTACAGTCGAGGCAGCTGTCTCGTGCAGCACGGGTTGCCTAAGAGTTATCCCTCCAACACTGTGCACGGTCACTGTTATTTCAGGCATTCGGCTTATGTTCCATGATTGTGCAATCCATTTACTCTATTCTTCATTCCGATCTTTGACTTTTTATTTCCGCTCTCCTTTTATGGAATTTATTACGAATGTGCCATCACAGCAAACTGTATCTAAATGAGGCCAAGTCTGGCTATCAATACATATATAATAAATATCTTAAAAATCTTAGAAGTAAAGATAGTGGTGCAATGGCCATGGGCTTGAAATAAAGTAATAGAGGGTAAACCATTAATAAATCAGTATTCTGCTCATTATAAGCAGCACTCACAAGATATGTCTTATTTTAGACAATCTATGAGATTATGTCTAAAGTAAGTGGCAAATCGTGGCTCTGTCACGTTCAGATTCAAGTAGTATTCGACAGTAGAAAATGAAGGAGATAAAGGAAACAAACAAATATATATATATATATATATATATATATATATATGTATATATATATATATATATATATAAATAAAAGAAAAAAAGAAAAGAACATTTTTTTGTCCTGATGAAAGTCCCTGGTCTGAACTGAAACATTGACACTTTATAGTAAAGATGTTTTGCATGAAAAATCCTGGGAGTGCTGATTTATATATATATATTATTGTAGTCGGGGACAAAAGCCGTATACATGATAAGTTAGATATATGAGCAAGTCGGTTGTGGTGTGCCGAAACCGACATATCGGGTAGGATTGTAATAAAAGAGGGCCACCTGTAATAGTAATATGTATAAGGGGAGAGGTGGGAGGGATGAACCAGGCAGCATCAGCCCTGTGGTGTAGGGGGCCTGAGTTTAAATAGCCGGGTAACCCCTCTCACAACTTCAGGCTACACCTTCCAATATATATATTTATATATATATTACATAAACGACAATGATAAAGGAATAACTACTCACACTGACAATCTTTTTGAGCATTATAGTGACTTAATGCTATACGTTTATGTAATAATAATTAAGATCTGCTCTCCTGGGTTACCTTGATACCAGCATTATCACTGTTCTGATAAAGTCTCATGAACATGCCAAGATTCAAACCAGAACAGAAACCAGACAGAAATCAGATTCAATATCAATAACAAAATAAATAATATAAAAACAAACCTGATGTATACTGTCAACAAAAATATCAGTTTGACTTCATAAAGACTAAAGCTTTTGCCTGCACATGCTTGTATGGACCCTTGAAGAAGTCAAATTATATTGATTGCTTTGGATTCATAACTGGTATATGTTAAGTTTATTATATTCTATGATTCTATTTTATGTATACTACTAGTTGTTATACATATGATATTTTGTGCATCTTTAAAATTAATTTGGTTTATGTATGTAAGTAGTGAAAGTGGTCTAATTTATGTATCAATAATCAACCAATACTCATTTGGTTCTCCTATTTCATTTTCTGTCTGTAAAATATTGCCTTTAATTTGCACATCTTTGGATGGTTGCAAATCATATACAATACCTCATATAATAATTGGAAAATGAAAACTGATTTAGAAATGCTTGGACCAAGGTGATCCTTCAAAAAGCATTTTAAACTAAAAGCTATATTCTCTGCTGCAAGTTTACTCTTTCAATTTATTGCATATAAAATTCAGAGACCTATATCTTATTTTTTCTCCTCCTATTTACCATATTCAGCAGCAGTTGGGCTGAAATTCAACTGAGATTAAATTGTATCCAGTCAAATATGCCCAGAACAGTGAAGAATGTTGTAATGCATAGA
This sequence comes from Pelobates cultripes, assembly GCA_933207985.1. Lineage (NCBI taxonomy): Eukaryota > Metazoa > Chordata > Amphibia > Anura > Pelobatidae > Pelobates > Pelobates cultripes. Next base: position 153,880,248 of record OW240914.1, on the reverse strand, counting down.
AATCACTGAAGAATTTCAAGATTAATGGGACACTATAAGCACTCAGACAACTTCATTAAAGTGGTGTGGGTGCAGTGTCCCAGTCCCGCTTAGTCCTGCAATGTAAATCATTGCCGTTTTAGAGAAACTGCAATGATCAATCAGACAGCCACTAGAGGCACTTCCTGCTTGCTAGGCGACTTTGAGTTGCCTAAGTGACTCTTGACATCCTCACGCTGTGCATGAGGACATCCAGCAACTAGACATTCGCCTAGGGCGCTGGCCTGTGAGGGCGCCCACAAGGATGTTTCCTTGTGGGCTTCCCCTGCCTTGGGCAGGTGCAGTGTGCAGCTTCCCACTCCTCCCTTGCGCACCCTCTGTGATGCCAGGAGCCGGAATATAACGTCATTCCGGCCCCGGCATACTAAACTTCTCGCTGGAGGAGTGAGGAGCTGCCCCAGGGAAGCTGGATGGCCCCCCCCCCCCAAAAAAAAAATTGTGTGAGTATGTGTGTTAGTGAGTGTGTGAGTGTTTAATTGTCAGTGAGTGTATGTATGTATGTCAGTGAGTGTGTGTGTGTGTGTATTACAGTAAGTATGTGTGTCAGTGAGTGAGTGTATGTCTGTCAGTGAGTGAGTATATGTCTGTCAGTCAGTGTGTCTGTCAGTAACTGAGTATGTGTCTGACAGTGTGTGTGTGTGTGTGTCTGTCTGTAAGTATGTGTAAGTGTCTGTCAGTGTGTGTGCTCGTCTATGCTAGTCTTATTATAAATTAAATTCACCAGATGTGTTGAATGTACTCAATGTACAATGTATGTATTAGGCAGTATGTGTGTATGGATGTAGGTATTAGGCAGTATGTGTGTATGGATGCACGCATTAAGCAGTATGTGTGTATGGATGTAGGTATTAGGCAGTATGAGTGTATGGATGTAGGTATAGGCAGTATGTGTGTGTATGGATGTAAGTATTAGGCAGTATGTGTGTATGGATGCTGTATCAGGCAGTATGTCTGTATGGATGTATATATTAGGCAGTATGTGTGTTTATGGATGCACTCATTATGCAGTATGTGTGTATGGATGTACTCATTAAGCAGTATGACTGTATGGATGTAGGTATTAAGCAGTATGTGTATATGGATGTAGGTATTAGGCAGTATGTGTGTATGGATGCATGTATTAGGTAGTATGTGTGTATGGATATAGATATTAGGCAGTATGTGCGTATGGATGTATGTATTAGGCAGTGTGTGTTTATGCGTGTATGGATGTAGGCATTAGGCAGGATGGATGTAGTATTTGGCAGTGTGTGTTTATGGATGGACGCATTAAGCAGTATGTGTATGAGGCAGACCTAACTGGAAACCATATGGCAAAATTTAGGTCAAAATAGCTGATCTAGAAGAATTCTCCAATTCGGCTACAGTCACAGATGAGCTGTTTTTCCTTGAACTTTACAAATTGGTTTTCAACTCTGTGACATTGTATTTGCTTTCATGAGGGGGCAGCATAATGGATCTTTGACTAGGGTGGCATAAATCCTTGCACCGGCCCTGACCACTACATGTGCTTTCAAGCTTCCCCACAGGAAAGGACAGAATCAGTACTTTCATATTGGCGTTGCAGTGTCTCGTGTCCCAGTTTTACTTGGTCAATGCAGCGGAAGCACTTCCAGTGGCTGTCATTGTAACATTAACTGAAGGTGTGTTTACCCTTCATGGTAAACATTGCTGCAATATTTTGCCTTGAATGCTGGAAATGACAGGACCACTGCACCCAGACCATCTCATTGAGATGAAGTGGCTTGGGTGACTTTAGTGGTCCTTTACGGACAGAGTCAAATAGGTGCACAACACCATTAATACTAAGAATGCCATCTTGCTTAATTACAGTATTAAGAGGTTAACAAGTTTATTGGCACTAACACAGCACCCCCTTAAACACAGTGTTTAGGAGTTACCCAGCCCTTTGCATCAATATAACCACACCCTTATGCACAGAGGAAAGAGGAGCAAGTCTGAAAAGAACCAGATATGTGATTATATGGCACCATCCAGCTAATTTAATTTTGAATGTATTACAAAAAAGCCATTTATAATTCAAATGGACTTTGAATAATCCAGTACTGTGCCCAGATATATAAGCAGGTTCACTCAATGTAGAATAATGAACTAACCCAATAATTAAACCATAACTAGCATTGCATGGAAGGCAACATGTGTGCCAACAGGAAACACAACATACTCCAGGTAAGGAGTCGTTAGTCAAGGTGGGTGAAAGTCATCACATGGATACTGAGAATTGTGATACATAACAATAAAAGGTAAAATGCATTCCACTGCTTGCATTACATTACAGAGCAAACCTAAGCACGTTATCCTTGCAGAATAGCAAAGGTTTCATATCAAACAATTATAAGATCAACAAATATGCTTTATTCACTAAACACCACTTTGCAGTGAATTAAAGACAAAAACAAATTGCGAACTTAGGCAAAGATATTATGACTATGGATAAAATGAGAAAACTTTATAAAATACTTACTGTAATTTTCTTTTCCTGGCTAAGTGGCCATCTGTTTAGTCAGGAAAGGAGTTTATCTCTGGAGAACCAAAGATAGCACTAGACTCAATTGCAAGAAGAGAGGATACCATGGTCTCCTTGGCCATATTGGTATTACAGCAAATGCCAAGATCTTCTCCTGCCATGTTGTCTTCAATACCTGAGGAATCAGAGGGACTGGAGGGAAAACATAAGCCAGACTGAATTTCCAATCCTGGGAAAGAGCGTCCTTTGCCTCTGCTTGACAATCTTGCCATCTTGAAAAGCCACACTTAGGCCCAGACTCTTGGCTAGGATTTTAGTAATATCCAGCAAAGCTTCTGATGAAAATTTTCCTGCCAGTCTCAACTGATTTATTAAATCCAGTAGATTCTCTCTGCTAACTCCACTGGGTATATCGTCGTTCAGATTATCCAAAGCCATGACCACAGCTTGGAGGAGACCCGAACCAATTGCCAGATACATTTTTATTAGATCTGTATCTAGTCTCTTCTCCATAGGCTTCCTTAGAGAAGCCATGCTGTTGATTAGAAGAGTAGTTCTTTTGGCTATCCGGATAACAGCCACGTCAATTTTAGAAATGTAATTCCAAGATTTACATTCCTTTGATTTGAAGGGGTAAGCCTTTGTAATCTTGCTCTTTATTGAAAATCTCTTCTCAGGCTTATTCCACTCTTCTTGAATGCTATTCCTTATCGCTGAATGCAAAGTGAAAGATGGCCTTGAGATCTGAGATCTTAAAAAATATATATCTGAAGCAGAAGTTTCTGACATTTCCTCGGAAATATTAAGGGAATCTCTTACTAGAGCAATACGTTTGTCCACTGATCTGCTGTCCAATGCTCTATTCTTGCTTCTTCTTCATCTTCTTATGTGCCTAATTTCTGGGCTATATCACTTTCCGAGCCCGTTGATATTGTGGTTGGTTTTGGTATCTTAGTAGCCCTGATTGGAATCTCTCCACTATTGCTTGTGAAATCCATTATTTTAGATCTACTTGTGGGGATCTCTTCCTTGTATGCCAGGTAGCTACTTTTTCCATATAAGGGTAACAAATGTTCTTGCCTTCAGAGGCCTTTGAGCCATAGCTTATACAGAGATTTGTCTTTTGTTTCTTTTTTCTTTAGACATTTTGTGAGTCTTCATTGGGCAGCAATGACATGGCCTTATGATTATTTATACAGGCCATAACTGTTCTCTTTTAACCTCCAATTATTATTAAAACGTGTCTCACCTTGACCTTTTACGTTTACAAATAGGGAGGTGGGAGAAGAAGCCATCTGATAACAGAAATCCAAAATGAAAAGATTAATTGAAACATTTCTTAACACAAAATAAATAAAAACATTCTTAAAAAATAATAATAATTTTACCTACAGGCCAGAAAAACAAGAAGCAGCTTAATTTTAAGATTTCAGCCAAACAACCCCCCCAAAAACGCAGTGTCTTTAAATTTCTTGCAATTTTTCAAATGTGTTGGACACTTTTAGGCTTTCTTGGCCGCACGCATGTACAGAAGATTCAGGATCGTGTACAATGCGCATGCATGGCAGCTCTGGAGTTTAGAAGAGGCTGAGAGGCGCTCATAGCTGTCAAATTCAATGCGGAGAGATAAGTTAAATATTTACTGATGCATAGCCATGGGGAACCCGAAATTGAACAGAATCGCCTTGAGGCATCAGATAAGGCTTCCCACCTCACCCTACATATCAGGGTAACTAAGGAGGACTAACGCTCAGAGCTGATTATAGGTAATTTTGTTAGCATAGTTGAATATCCCACGCAGCTCTTTTGTTATGACTAATAAGAAACCTGAACCAGTTAGTCATGGCCAGGCAGGCTGTATACTGGTTCCATCAGGGGAGAGAGACACTGAACTCCCCTGGTAGTACCATCCTAAACTTGGTAGGTGGGAGCCAGAAGAAAAATATTTGATTTTACAGGGTAAATAAACTCGGACAGGAAATAAAGCATATATTGCTACCTTGAGGAGATCCTATTCAGCATAAGGTTGGCTGAGGTGTCGATGGAGAACATATGTGAGGCAGCTTCTTGGTCTCCTCATTAGACTTTAATCAAGCATCACAGACTTGACTTAGCTTTGATTTTTAATACACTGCAGTTCATCTGTAGATAATTAACAATCTTATTTTTATGGGTAGTAGTGACAGTGCGCACACACACAACTGCACGTACTTATCAAAGTGCATGGAACGGTGCCCACATGGTAATTTTCTACCTGATGAAGTTGCACTTTAAACCTTGTAGATAACACTGGTCTGTGTGATAAACTATAAACTACATTGAACAGCATGCAGTAATTCTGTCATATATGGCACAATTATACAGGGAGTGCAGAATTATTAGGCAAATGAGTATTTTGACCACATCATCCTCTTTATGCATGTTGTCTTACTCCAAGCTGTATAGGCTCGAAAGCCTACTACCAATTAAGCATATTAGGTGATGTGCATCTCTGTAATGAGAAGGGGTGTGGTCTAATGACATCAACACCCTATATCAGGTGTGCATAATTATTAGGCAACTTCCTTTCCTTTGGCAAAATGGGTCAAAAGAAGGACTTGACAGGCTCAGAAAAGTCAAAAATAGTGAGATATCTTGCAGAGGGATGCAGCACTCTTAAAATTGCAAAGCTTCTGAAGCGTGATCATCGAACAATCAAGCGTTTCATTCAAAATAGTCAACAGGGTCGCAAGAAGCGTGTGGAAAAACCAAGGCGCAAAATAACTGCCCATGAACTGAGAAAAGTCAAGCGTGCAGCTGCCACGATGCCACTTGCCACCAGTTTGGCCATATTTCAGAGCTGCAACATCACTGGAGTGCCCAAAAGCACAAGGTGTGCAATACTCAGAGACATGGCCAAGGTAAGAAAGGCTGAAAGACGACCACCACTGAACAAGACACACAAGCTGAAACGTCAAGACTGGGCCAAGAAATATCTCAAGACTGATTTTTCTAAGGTTTTATGGACTGATGAAATGAGAGTGAGTCTTGATGGGCCAGATGGATGGGCCCGTGGCTGGATTGGTAAAGGGCAGAGAGCTCCAGTCCGACTCAGACGCCAGCAAGGTGGAGGTGGAGTACTGGTTTGGGCTGGTATCATCAAAGATGAGCTTGTGGGGCCTTTTCGGGTTGAGGATGGAGTCAAGCTCAACTCCCAGTCCTACTGCCAGTTCCTGGAAGACACCTTCTTCAAGCAGTGGTACAGGAAGAAGTCTGCATCCTTCAAGAAAAACATGATTTTCATGCAGGACAATGCTCCATCACACGCGTCCAAGTACTCCACAGCGTGGCTGGCAAGAAAGGGTATAAAAGAAGAAAATCTAATGACATGGCCTCCTTGTTCACCTGATCTGAACCCCATTGAGAACCTGTGGTCCATCATCAAATGTGAGATTTACAAGGAGGGAAAACAGTACACCTCTCTGAACAGTGTCTGGGAGGCTGTGGTTGCTGCTGCACGCAATGTTGATGGTGAACAGATCAAAACACTGACAGAATCCATGGATGGCAGGCTTTTGAGTGTCCTTGCAAAGAAAGGTGGCTATATTGGTCACTGATTTGTTTTTGTTTTGTTTTTGAATGTCAGAAATGTATATTTGTGAATGTTGAGATGTTATATTGGTTTCACTGGTAATAATAAATAATTGAAATGGGTATATATTTGTTTTTTGTTAAGTTGCCTAATAATTATGCACAGTAATAGTCATCTGCACACACAGATATCCCCCTAACATAGCTATAACTAAAAACAAACTAAAAACTACTTCCAAAAATATTCAGCTTTGATATTAATGAGTTTTTTGGGTTCATTGAGAACATGGTTGTTGTTCAATAATAAAATTAATCCTCAAAAATACAACTTGCCTAATAATTCTGCACTCCCTGTATTTCCACCAAGGCAGGTCTATTATCATTTCTGTAGCAATTAATGGGTGACTATTGCATTATTGCATTTGTTAAAAGATGAATAACTAAAATTCCATTAGTGTAATGTTGTTCAGGTTTGTGCATGAACAACATAAAAAAATCATGCATGCTCCAGTAGAGTAGAGTATTTCCTATGTATAGAAATAGGGAATCATTTTATAAAAGGATCCCAATTTCTATGGTTATATTTATGCATACATATTATTTTACATGTATCTGTGGTCTAAGCAGCACTAAACTCTATATGAAAAGCATTAAATCTTTATGAAAAGCATCACATCTTTATGAAAAACTCACATATTCTGCATTGGAAGTCCAATGAGATACAAAGAATTCAGAAGATATCCACAATATCTTTGCTATCATGTACTTTGTTTCATGCAGGTGCCATTTTTTTGCACCTTCACTGTATCATGATGGCAAATAGGAACAGTCATTTTTTCACATGATGTGTTTATATAATCCTATTGTGTATGTGTGAGATTATCTCTGGAAAATGTGATGGTTACACAGAATCTCCCATAGACATGTGTACTCTCACACATACAAAGGAGTGAAAGGAGTGCATCAGTGGGGCAGACTTTTGCCATATGTATCTGTCAGGTGCTGAAGATTTAGGCAAATAGACATAGGTCCCCTTTTTCTTGTTTTATATCTTCTCTGTAAGATCCACATTTGAAGAGGGACAGTGTCACCAAAGTACACATATACTAATGTGATCTGAGCCTATCCTGATTAAAGGACCACTCTAGGCACCCAGACCACTTCAGCTTAATGAAGAGGTCTGGGTGCCAGGTCCTTCTAGGGTTAACCCATTTTTTTTTATAAACATAGCAGTTTCAGAGAAACTGCTATGTTTATGAATGGGTTAAGCCTTCCCCCTAATCCTCTAGTGGCTGTCTCATTGACAGCCACTAGGCGCTGCTTCTCACTGTGATTTTCACAGTGAGAGCACGCAAGCGTCCATAGGAAAGCATGTAAATGCTTTCCTATGCACGGGCTGAATGCGCGCGCAGCCTTGCCGCGCGTGCGCATTCAGCCAGGAGGAGGAACGGAGGAGGAGAGAAGGAGGAGAGCTCCCAGCCCAGCGCTGGAAAAAGGTAAGTTTTAACCCCTTTCCCCCTTCCAGAGCTGGCGGGAGGGGGACCCTGAGGGGGCACCCTCAGGGCACTATAGTGCCAGGAAAACGAGTAGTGTTTTCCGCACTATAGTGTCCTTTAAGGCCAGCCTTAATGTGACTGCTTTTATGATAACCTCCATCACATGTGTTTTCTCACAAAGTTATTGCACTATATTAGTTTTTTCCTTCCCTTTTTTTAGTTTGAGTTAAATGGGTGTTTTTTTATCCCTCCACCATACTCACTTCTGTTGGTTTTGACCACCCAGTTAGTCTCCTTGTATTTAAAAAAAAAAAAGGTACAAGGTTCTGAGGAGAGAAAGGACTCACAGACATGCAGGACTTGGATGGGCAGCTCCCATGGTTATTCAGCAACTGTAGCTTGGTATTGCATTATTAAACTTGACCTGTTTAATCACAAAATCTTTAAGATAAAGTTGAAGGTTAGCACAATAAAAAGTTATAAACCAGAGAGATAACCCACCAAAATAAATGTATTAAATCCGAGCAACAAAATGATATACACGCATACACAGCAAACAAAATTGTGATGCATTTTCTGCTTTATGATTAAGTGCTGTAAGACTCAAACCATGTCAAGTTTGATCTGCTGTGTATGCATCTCATTTGAATTTATATGTACTTTGTAACTTGGATTTATTACGTTTATTTTGGCAGAGTATTTCGCTAATCGAGAACTTTGCAGTGTTCTACCCTTCCACTTTATCTTAAAGAAACACTATAATGTCAGGAATACAAACCTGGACATGTTTTCAGGATTCTTTCTTTTTTTTTTTTTTTTTATTGATCATACTTAATAAAGAAAGAAAGTGTCACATTTAGGTAGGGACTTACAGTTAACTAAGAATGCACTCATGTGCCTAGGCATGTGATATGTCAAAAATAATTGTGTTTATATTCCTATTATAGATGTCCAGTTGGTGATGCCAGCCAATTACAGAGCAGGAAGAAAGTGTGCTGTAAAACTACACAAATAACAACTCTGTGTGAGACAGCCAGTAAATAGTCACACAGTTAAATGATGTTCACCAATAATAAGTTGGGTGTAGGCAGCCAATAGTGATGCTATATGCAAACAGCTAATATAAGGACATAGAGGAAACACAGAGGACACATGAAGAGCAGTATAGAGTTCTAAACTAGTGAGTCTGTGACATAATGCAGTACCTCTCATGTGAATTTAAAGTGAAACAAGAACTAGCAAGGTGGGGGTGCATGATGTTCTGATAGAGATCCCTTATTAACACAGAAAAAGAAGGGGTGTCTTCTTTACATTACTTCCTGCAAGACTCTTTTTTTCACATAAGCCATTTGCCTAACAAAAAAAATTACCTCAGTATTTTCTTTCAGATGGAAATATTCTTCTTAAATAAAGCCATGTGCAATATACATTGTAATCATATACATAATGAAACTCTTTAATTATTTCCCCACATAATCCGACCCAGCAGGGTTCATTTGTGGGAAGTCATGTTTGCAGTTTGCATAGCATTAACAGTTATTAGCAATTATTTTTATGTTTGTAGTTATTTAAAGTTAGTGGAAATAATAACAACCTGTTTTCCATAGAGAAAAAAAAGTCTTGTATGTATCCAGACACTTCATTTATCATTACAATATAGTTTTATAGGAGTAAAAGAAGTTATTCATTCATAACGGAACTAATTAACGTTGTATTGCAAGTAACCCATTGTAGGAAAAAGTAAAAAAAAGCTGATTTTAATAGGGATGACCACTATACATTTATTTGAGGGTTTTTAATGTTTTGGGTGGGGGCTTGCCCAGGGGGTAATCATGAATCAGGTTTATTACGCTCAGATTACTCCAGACCGGAAGGAAAACAATTTGTTAATTGTATTCAGACCAGGAAAATAGAATATTTCTTTTATGTTACAAACATTACTTAATATTTATTTTCAAGTTGCTTTTAGTGGTCAGGTGCCCTTAGGAGAGTTTACACAAGGCAGTAATTGTCTGGGGCAGTCTGGGAAACCCAGATGGCGGATATCAGATTTACATTAGGAAAAATGTATTCCGAGGTGACGCAGAGTATAAAATGGAGACTGTTTGGGAGCAGAGGGTAAAGTATCAAAGGAAATACAATGTATTTGTGAAATAAGCACAAAATGTCAGTACATATTTTTTGCCTAGACATCACGATATGGTTTATATTTTATATAACATTAAGATTAGGACGGTGGAGCCTGACAGCCAACATGACAAGACACCATCTATGCTTGCTCTCCTACAAACTGATCCATCCTGCTGAATATCTCCCTAAACAGGTCCCATCCAGACCCACAGGCTGACCAAATTTTTCCACCTGAGTCCCCTGAAGACACAGCCCCCAGCACTAAACGGGACTTAAAAGTGCTCCTGGCTGACATACAAAAATTATTGGCAGCTGATGTTACTCTAGTCAAAAGGGATATACAGCATGTTACTGACCACGTCAGAACCGCAGAGGAAGACATTGTTGACGTCCAAAACTCACTGTCTCATCTCAAGAACTCGATCCTACAAATTCAAACATAGCAACATGTGTTGGCTGCCCACCTGATGTCCCTTGAAGACAGACAATGCCAAACACACATCAAAATTCGAGGGGTCCCCACGACAGTCTCAACAGAAGAGCTGCTGCACTATGTTCGACACCGCTTTCTTCAATTATGTCACAAAGAGTTGCCAAGAAAATTGTCATGGATGAAATCTACCACGTCACTAGCACTGTCCATACCTCACCTACTACAGCCCAGGATGTTATACTGTGCTGTGTGACTGTGAATGACAAAATCCAAATCATGAAGGCTATGAAAGGTAAAACTCCTCTCGTTTTTGAGGATTCCCAACTTTTATTCTTCTAAGACCTCACCAGAGCTTGTCACCACCTCTGAGGCAAGCTGAACTATCCTACAGATGGGGGAATACTGGTTCTCTTCTAGTCCATCACAACGGGACTACTCACAACCTCACATCCATGTCTGGAGCACCTGCCTTCTTGGAAGCACTTGGACTGCCTCCCTTACAAACATCTCCCAATACAAGAAATCATACAGAGACTGGGGACACTGATGACAACACCCCTTTTGCTTTGAAGACAGGGGGTCTGCAAATCTGAATACCTGAAACCAACTGACAACTCTGTTACCTAAATGTGAAATAGATATCATTACCACGCTTAAATACTAGTTATCTTTTATGTTTAGTTCATCATTTGTGGTAATATTTGTGTTACGAGACATTAGTTTCCAATCTTCAGCAAGAGCACTAGTTTTGGTTGCTCAATAATGTTGCCTAATAATGATATAGACTCCCCACAGGTGACCAACATATCCCCTGGCCCACCCAGATAGGTGGCGTCTATACCTCACCCTTCCCCCACGGTTAGGGGTACATGGCTAAGATGTTGTTTTTTTTGTTGTTTTTTTACTGTGTTTTTTTTCTTTCTTTTTGTGGTTGTTTATTTTTGTTTTTAATCTTGTACAACTGACGTGCCCCCATCTGAAGACCTATCGTCTGAGCAGAATTGGTAGGCATAGCACCCAGTTAAGCCACTAAAAAATAGCATCTTAATGGTACATATGTCTCTGCTTGCTTCACCACTCACAAATGCTCTCACACTCGTCCCTCGTTCCTGACATACTTGGAGAGCATTTTTAATTTTAAATATTTAAGTTTACATTTAATTAAAATTTTCCATTCCTGAAGTATCTCGGGTACACAGTGCACAAAACTCTCATGTATGGGAATCTATATGACCACCCCGGGTATGTCATCGAACCTGCTATTAAAAAAAAAAAAAAGAGGTGCTTCCACTCCTCATGTATATGTCTATTGTGCTTTTCACCATGGTGACCCACCTTGACAAAGCCATTAACCTTGTGTTTTTGAACATGTGCTATGTCTGTTTAAAATGACTAGTCAAACTAAACACAAAAATAAAGAAAATATTTATTTAAAAAAAAAAAAAGATATAGATTAGCTGTGAGCGATATGGATTGAATCTGTATGACAGAGTTTTAGCGTCAATGTTAATTGGAAGAAATCTGTCCATAGTTTTCAGGAAGGAATACTGACTTATCTGACTAAGTAATGAGAGTTATATTTCCTAAAATATAACTCTCATTACTTAGTCAGATAATTCATGAAGTCTGAAGGGAATCTTCAAGAAAATAATTGCTATTTATGACCGATGGAACCCGTGCAAGAGTGCATAAAGATAGTTCAGTGAATACAATTTTATATACACCATAGTAAATACATCTACGTCTGATGCTTTATTGACTTTCATAGATGAAATGACCAGACTGCATCTTAATACCCACCTGTCTCATTCTAATTCTCCTTCCAAAGTTCCTTCTTGCTGGTTCCTTGAACAGTGGTATGTGATGTCACCGCTCCATAATCCCAAGCTTTCTGTCACTCATTTCTGTGATTCTACAATAACACAGTGAGAAAGCACAGCAGAGTTTTATACAAGTTGTAGTTCGGTTAACAGCTTTCATACGTAGAAACCTGGTAACAAGTTTAAGTGCCAGAAACCCCAGCTCGGAGCATAATTGAGCTTGTGCACAGACAGCTTTGATATTTACAAGTCAGTCCTTCTCCTACATAGTTACAGTCAGTTTGACTTTATAGGGGGTACATGATATCATATGTAGGCTAGTGTTTATCACAATTCTGAACTTTGCACAGATGATTAAACAGTGAGGCCCGATCTGCACTTTAACCATGGCAGTGCATGCTTAAATTTGTCCAGCTGTTCAGGCTCCATAGACAGAATAAAAGGCTCATGACTGGCCAAGCTAGGGCAGATTTTAAAGATGATGATCTAAAAGTGTGGGGCAAATGCAATAACTTCAAATGTGAGTATCTTTATTTTTAATAAATCTTATTTTCATTTCAAATGTCTAAGTTGCAAGGTGGCAAATCATGGTGATGGTTATCTGTGTTTGTTATGTGCAGAGGTGCACAAACCTCTGTCAGTAACATGGAACCATAATTATTTAGCAGCTTATGGTACTTTTAGCCTTTTTCAATTCCATTATTAACAGGAGCATGGAAATAAGCCCTATGTCTTTTGCATGACTGCTTCAGCTGAAGCTTAAGGAGACTTCTAATGTTGCTTGTTCAAGGTAGGCAAACCATATAACAGGCTGTCAGGGGAGGTTGCACATTCTTCTTTCGCAACAGAGTAAGATGCATATATCATCTGCAGTTACATTATTCTATAGTAAAGTGGTCATGCTTGAGTAGTTTAAGTTGTTTCCATAGATTGTTCTTTTTATCTTGTTACCAGGACCAACCAATATGAACATGAACAAAATAAGGAGATATGTTCCTAGCGCTAGTGATGCAGGTAAAAGGCAAAATACAAGAATGATTGTATTTGTTCTTACAACAGAGTGGGGATTATCCCACTTGATGCTAATCACTAGAATTTATTTTCAGGCTCTGTAAAATGTGCATTTCTATATTATAAGCCATATCTGTGTTCACTTGCATACTACACTATATTGGCACCTACTCTGTTTGTATTTTATAAACTACGGACCACCCTACATTGGATCATGAGACTCACACCATATCCAGAGGCGAAGATCATACCGCCCATATGCTTTTAAGTAGAACTTAGTGGAAGCTCTGCACACTGTGACTGTATTTCTTCTTCTTTTTCTTTTTATAGGTATCACCAGTATACTTCACTATATAGCCTCTCTTTTTGTGCTTGTTCTTATTCCCTCTATTTGTATACAATATGAATATATGTGGTTTCTGAGATCACAGGCCTTCTTAAAATGATAAACTCACAGAAACACAAATCACACCAACATCTACAATTCATATCGTTCCTAGTTGACACGTAACATATCAAGACCAGAAACTACTTCCATGAAATCCACAGATTCACAAGAGATTATGTCATCAAAAATTGGTCATAAAAATACCCCTGAGCAAAACCATTTTCACATAAATATATAGAAAGGGGTGATTTTAGGACTTTGCAAAAAGTTTGAACTTCCATTTGAGGCATTTGGCATCCCACAGTGCTCTGTCTTTTTTATTCCAATACAAATAATATGATACCATGGCCTTATCTGCGGCACTCATTTCCACCCAGTTTCAGACAGGAACTAAATGGAAAACTGCCAGTCATAAAGAATTTAAAACAAGGATATGACTTGAGTTTTAGTGATTTCAATTGGTAATATTTGCTTATACTTATCCTTAAAGTTTGAAGACTGGTAAATACTATTGATTTTCTTTAAAGAACTAATGCAGCGATGCCCAAAAGGTAGATCCCCAGATGTTTTAGAACTACAACTCCAATGATGATGTGCATACCTGTAGAATGACAAAGCATCATGGAAGCTGTAGTTTTAAAACATTTAGGGATCTACCTTTTGCGCGCCGCTGAACTTATGAGTTCAACCGTATCTACCACCCCTGATTCACCTAGGCCAGGGTTTTTTTTTTTTATAAGGGATGTGAGGACAGAGATAACACCACATATGTTCTTAAACTTTCCTACATGACAAAATAGATGTCTAAACCATGGTTTTGCTTTCTACTGATGCAGCAAATATGTTCAACAGGGTCGACTGGCAGGGACGGGCTGGGATGGAGGGGCAGCGAGGAAATGGCCTCCCACGCCGACCTAAATCCAGGGCCGTCTACATCCAGCAAGTCTGGGTGAGTCTGAGTCTGGGAGAAGAGCAGAGGAAGTCACGTCCCCTCCTCCTGACATCACCAGGAAAGGCCTTCTGACTCCACTGACTGCTGTATACTGGCGGCATCTCCTGCTCCTGGCTCCTGCCTCCTGCCCACCCTTCCCTGGCCTAAGTTAAGACTACGGTAGGGGGGAATATACTTTAGGTTTTTTTTGTTTGTTTTTTTTATCCCCCTCCTTAGACCCTGTCCCTCTTTCTTAGCCCACTGCCCCCACACCACAGCCTCCATAACATCTCCACTACAACTCCTCTCCCCCAATTGCAACCCATATCACCCACACCACAGCCCCTTTTCCAAATTGTAGCCATCAACCTACTTCAGCTCCTATCCCCCCACTACATTTCCTAACCCCCAATTACAGCTCATACCCTCCACTACAGCCCCTGTCCCCCCACTACAGCCCCTAACCCCCTACTACATGCCCCAACTTTTCAATTACGGCCCCTACAAACCACTACCAGTGCTATTCCCAAAGATTAGGCTCTAAATCCTCCCCTGCTTTGTATGCCTGTATCTGTATGACTATAAGCCCGTGTATGTATGTCTTTGTATGCCTGTGTCTGTATGACAGTGTCTGAATGTCTCTGTGTGTGTATGTATGTCTGTTTTTGTATGACATTATACCTGTATGTATAGATTGTATGGCTGTGTGCCTGTATTTGTTTGATTGTGTGCTTGCATATCTCTGTGACTGAGTGCTTGTATGGTTGTGTGTTGCTATATATCTATGGCTATATCGCATGGAAAAAGACACAAAATATGCTCAGGAGAGAGAGCCAAAGAAAGGGGCTGGTGGGTGGGGGGGGGTGGAGAAAGTGAAACACAAGGGGTTTGTAAGAGACACAAGAGTGTGTAAGACATACTAAAGGGGGGATAAAATACACTAAAGAGGGTAAGGAAATCAAAAAGGGGGTTACAAGACACACAGGTAAAGACACATTTTTTAAGGGGGGGTGAAATGCATCTTTGACAGTGTAGCCAAAAATCCTTGCACCGGCCCTGAGTATGCACTGGCCCTGAGTATGTGTGTCAGTATGTCTGTGTGTGTCAGTATGCCTGTGTGTGTGTGTGTGTATCTGTCATTGAGTGTGTGCATGTGCATGTCAGTGAGTGTGTGTTTGTTAGTGTGTGTCAAATCAGCAAGTCTGTGTGTGCCTGTCAGTGAGAGTGTCTGTTTAGGTGACTGCCCTCTCCTCCCCCCTTCAATCACATGAAAAATGTGTTTTTACTCTCCTCTTGGTGCAATGGGCCACTTGACTGGATTTACCCTCCAGGCCTGAGGTTGCCAGCCCTCCCCTGTTGTTTGGTCTTTTATTAATGAGCCTCACACCTAATAAGCTAACCTATATTCTAGCTTGATATATTGGCTTAGAAAACATGATTCTCTCTGACTCATTTGCTATGCAAAACAGGACTCATCTGCTCTGCCATCTGTATTAAGTATTGAACCCTTTTTGAATGCAGTAAAATGCAGCACACATATCAAAGCCATGAAAAAGATAACTATCATTATAAAGTTATAGCCTATTCTAGCAATTTACTCTATCACTCATTGACACCACTACACCCCTGCTAGCTGTCATGTTTGAAACTTGAATTCTTTGAGTTTTAGCCAATTTTATAAAAACTGTTCTAAATCAGAGATTCCCCAGACCATTTGCTTCACTTCACACCACATTTCCTTTTCATTGCTGTACAAAATCATTTACCTAGTTAGATACTAAGATATTTTAGACAAGGTCATTACAAAGAATTTCCCTCCCCTACTACATCCAACAAGATCTACTCAGTGGTCTCTCCCCCATTATACATGATAGAGGAGAGTATATGTATTAATAATGTTCTACCTCACCCAGTGTATCTTCTCCAAACTCTACCTGCTCCTATACCCTGTTCTTCTTTTTCTCTCAAATACGGTATGGAGGGTAAGGCCTCTCAGACATTTTGACTTATACTAGGGCTACTATCCATTTACAGAGAAGAGTGTAATGGTTATTTAGCACCTAACACCTCCATAGAAACATCTGGCTGGCATTGAGAACAAAACATCCCTTATCCATGCTTTACCATGGATACCAAAGATAATCCATGTCCATATCTCATAGACCACCAGATTATCCCACCACTTTGCAAGTGTGGAGGACCTTGATGTTGAGTTTTCCTTTACTCACTCCTATTTCTTCTCTAATCCTAATTATCAAAAACTCCACTTTCCCTCCTGTGCAATCTAGTTGTTTCCCGGTGTCTCTGGGCCTCAAATTTTTTTGAAAGTCGGGATGGGTTAGTAAAGGATCAAGTGATCTACATATCAGACTTATTGGAGGTCTCCAAATCCATTAACTACTAGATTTAGATACCACCAGTTGGCTCATTTCGTGAATTATGTTTCACAAACATCTTCTCTTGACCAACCTCTTTCTGATTTCAAAAAAACTATACACTCAAACATTGATGTCTGATCATTACATATACAATTTTTGTAAGTTTATCTATAGTTACTGCGCCTGAATGACCATTTTCCATATTTCACTAGATACTGGGAGAGAGATTTGCAAAAATCTTCTATTAGTATGAAATACCACAAATCTTGTATAAACTCCTTATACACTAGTATTGCACCCTTGATGAAATTTCAATTCATTCTACTAACCAAGAACTTAGTACAGTATTCCACATCTGGTGGCAATGACAATATAATTTGTATAAAAAGTGGGACCTCGGTTTACAAACGCCTCGGTTAACATAATTTTTTTTGCAATACAAAGCAAGTTTCCCCAGGGTGCATTGCACCTGGGAGATTTATAGCACCGCCCCCTGCATGCTGGAGCCTGTGGGTAGCACGTGGCATCGAGTGTGGAGGTGTTGGAGCGGCTTTTGCATCGAGTTTTGGAGCCATTCTGGAAATTGTTTGCAGTTGTTTGGGGACTTTTTGCTGCATTTCTCAAGTTGTGGAAAGGTAGGGAGCTGAGCTTCATCGTTTGCATGCCTTTTATTGTTTGTTCTGCATTGTGGGTTGGTTTCAATGCCAGCTCATTTTGACTTTTTTCTGACCTCCAGAACGGATTAATTGGTTTTCAGTGCATTCCTATGGGAAACCGTGTTTCGGTTTACAAATTTTTCGCAATAAGAAACTTCCCGGAGAACGCATTAAATTCGTAAACCAAGGTCCCACTGTATACGGTATTTTAAAAAAAAATTCAAGAATATTTCAGCATATAAACTTTCTAGTGCTTTGCAATATCATGGCAAAATTAAATACATTCTCCCATAATATCCAAAAGCCCTGTTGTTGCTCAACTTCCCAGTTTTTATTTTCCAACTATAGAAAATCCCTTCTACCCCATATCATGCCGCACGTAGTTTGTTCCCAACTTTCTGGAGTTAGAGAGAGGTGCCAACAGTCAGAGAATGAATTGCAAAAGTGGAAGAAGTATGATCCATAGGAGAGTTGATTCTTTTGCCATCTGACAACTATCAGATGTCTAGTATGACATAGTTGAGGTGGTTTCTTCTATTTTCCTCTGAAAACCTAGAACCAAGGAGAACCCTACAACTGTAGTATTGTAACATACCTCTTCACCTTGCGGTACTTGCGCCCAGCGGCCGTGCGTCTGTATGACTGACTCTTGCAACATGTTAATGGCCGCTGGCCGCTGCGGATCCACGCCAAATTACACCCCCACATTCATGACGTCGTTGGCATGCGCATGACGTCGCGCAGGGGACGCGAGTGCACGTTTTGGGGTCAAAGGCCGTTTTCGGCCAATCAGAAATGTAAAGCACTTATTTAAGCTCAAATGTACTATTCCTCATTGCCCTGTCCTGGTTTTCCTAGTGGTTGTACAAGAGTGTGTTGCTGAGCGTTTATTTCTGGTATTTGACTTTGGCTTCGTTTGATTTCCCTGTATTCTGGTATCCCTGGCTTCTGGCTTTTCCTCATCATTGTGTCCCATTCTGTATCCCCCGACCTCGGCAAGTATCCTGACTATTCTTTGGTGCGTTAAGTCCGGCCATTCTAAGGCCCGGTAATACGTTACCTTTTAGTCCTAGGTGTGACACAATTCTACGTGTTGGATCAATTAGCAATCCTGACAAGTATTAGTTAAGATAATAATTCAAGATAATTCTGAGCAATGAGTATTTTATTAGTCCTCTCTCCTCACTGTTTCTCCTATCCTTTTCTCCTTAGATTTAAGTTCAATTTTTTCATTGTCAGTATTCATCATATACATTTTTTACAAATATTTTTGTTATAATGAATTTGTATCTACCTTCAGATTTTTGTAAAATTTTAAAAGGACTGAAAATGTGTCAACTTGTCATGTCTAAAGCAATCAAAGAGCAGCCTATAACGTTGTTTTACTAAAGGAATCCTATTGCCAGAATAAACATGGGCAGTAATCCTTACAATGGATTAGCCTCCTTTTCAGTTATATATGTAGGTATGAACAGCTGGGCCGCATTGTTTGTCTTCAAGCTATGACACAGGGGAGTGTGTTTACTTAAGATTCCCTGATGAAAAACTAAGGCCAAAGTAGTGCAAAACTTAGCACTAGCGTTGTGTCAAAGGCTGAGCACCAAAAAGACATTTCACCTCTTTTTTTTTCTCCATCTGTTATGCAGTTCTTTACTAGAAATATGCTTATTTTTTGTTTTAATAACACAAAGATTTTAGTTAAAGAGACAATCCAGTATGGATTATTAATTTTATAGTTAACATATTTTAATATGCATTTAAAAATTGGTGCCTAGTAACACTTCTAGTGGCTGTCACTTAGATGGCAGCACTGGTGTTCAGTGCCTCCACGCTCTGCATGGAGGCACTGAACATTCTCCATAGAGATGCATTGATTCGATGCATACCTATGAGGAGTTGCTGATTGGTGCAGCGCAGTGATTTGCTGTGCATGTGCAATAGCCTCCCAATGTTTTCGTATGGGAAAGCATTGGATTGTCTGAGATTGTCAAAATTGATTATCTTAGCCATGGGGGCACAGCCAGGTTGGGCCAGCTGCAGCAAGAAAAAGTGAGAAAAAAGGTTAGTAAAAACACTTTTTTGCTGAGTTGAGGGAGGGCGTTCACCTAAATACCCACTTCAGGACAACAGTGTAAGGAATGCATGTTTGAATTCCTGACACTATACACTGTAGTGTTCCTTTGGGGACTTCCTCTAAAGATTTGCAATAGTCTACTCCAACTGTGACCTGCAGAAATGAAAATCCTTTGATTAAACATTAACCTTCACGGAAAACAAATATACTTTGGTTGCATGTGAAGATTCATTAAAGACAATGTAACAGATTCCACTGATGAGGAGTATGACATCATCATAAAATAATCTAGGTCCCCATGGTGCCGTCAGCTATTATTTCGTTCAGTGTTTGACACTCACAATTTACCATCAGGTTTCTTTTGCTATGATGTGTTGACACATTCTAGATTATGTCATCTGGAAAATGTATTTCATTTTTAAAGGACAGTACACAATAGCAAAGTAATCTGTTTGTTTATTTTATATTGTGTGCTGGATGTATTTTATGTAAATATCATTTGTTTTCTAGCTGCATTGAAGCACACAGCAATTTAAATGTCATGTTCTGCAACAATCTTTAAACAGATTTACAAACGTTAGAGTTTATTTAAAGGACATAAGAAATAATTCTATAAAAACCCCAAGGAAAAATTCCCCATACACCACACTCCCTGTAGTCACTATTCACAGCATTCTTTCCAACAAAGAAATAAAACACATGACAACAGGGATGAAGGGAAAAGTCCACAGAAGGCCACGTTAATTTGACGTCAACACGGCATCTAGGACAAAAAAACAGTTCACACAGAATGGCCAATATAAATAAATAACTCACTCAACTAACTAGGGTGGAGATGCTGAGGACCTTTTGCAACCACCCAAGCAGAGGCCAGCAAGAGAGATCTTTGGGATGGCCACTCCTTACAAGGAATTGCAGAAGGGTGCTCCAACCAGGTCGTAGCCAGAGAGGAGGAAAAGCCCAGCTGCCTCCTGTACACCATCTCTACTACCTTTCCCAAAAAGCCACAACCTCTTGCGGTGGAGGGTATAGAAGATACTCTGTTCAGAGGGGCCAAGAAAGCTTTAAACCTTAACAATCAACAGGCTCAAAGCAGAGGCAAATGTTAAAGGTAAGTTTGACTAAACAAGCCAACCGGCCAGCTCCTAAAAAGCCCTACAAATCTCAGCACTATTCCTGGGGAATTAGAGATAAAAACAAAGAAAAAATGGACGGTGGGAGGGACAACTTCGAAAGAGAGCAGGAGCCAAGAGAAGGTACAGGAAGCAAGGAGGCCTCATAAAGGTAAGGGGGTTCCCTCAACCAGAATTATTCAAAGTAATTTATACTTTTACACCCAATAACAACAGGCTGAAAGTAGAAGGCCATGGCCAGCCACATGCATTTAACATCTGCACAGCAACCAGACAACAAAACCGTACAAACAGAAGGTCTATGATGAATAGAGATATAAATAAAGTAACTAGGGTGGCAGTATTGAGGGACTAACTCCACAGACTACAAGAGTTAGCAGCTTTCCATTTATTTGCACTTACTCACTTACTTTTAATGCAGTTTTTAAAAATAAATAAAGTTGGCACATCATGGTAGCTTTAGAGGCAGAAAATTAGCACACCATGGCAATCAGTTTTACATGCATAAAATTGGCACACTATTGAAATCAATATTAGATGCATAAAATTGGTACACTATGGCAATCCGCTTTAGAGGCATACAATTGGCACACCATGGCAATCAGCTTTAGATGCATAGACTTGGCACATTATGGAAACCAGTTATAGATGCATAAACCTGGAATATCATGGCAGATTTAGAGGCATTGTTTTGGTATATCATGGCAGATTTAGAGGCATCGTTTTGGTATATTATGGCAGTTTTAGAGGCAGAAAATTGGTATATCATGGCATTTTTAGAGGCATAATTTTGGGATATCATGGCAAGTTTAGTGGCAGAAACTTGGCATATCATGACAATCTGTTTTAGAGGCATACAACTAGTCAGGGCTGCCATCAGAAATGTTGGGGCCCCTGACACAGCTCAAGGTCTGGGCCCCCCGGCCCCCCAGTACACCCAAAGTGCTGCCTCCTCCCCCCCCCCGAATCCCATCACAATGGGACATCACAATGCCCCACCCATATGATCTGCCATGTTAACTAACACCAGTGCTGCAGTGCCGCCGTGTTTACATTAAAAGGCCTGCAGGGACAGGCTAGACACCAGAACCACTACATTAAGCTGCAGTGGTTCTGTGGACTATAGTGTCCCTTTAATGTGAGGTAAATTAGAGATTAGTGCCACGAATAATATACTAGATTGCCTACTTACAACCAGATGAGGATGATGATGGGCTCTAGCTGCCGTCTGGCTCCACTGGTCTGGTGTACAACAGGCTCTCTGGAGGCGGTTTGTAACTGTGCTCACAAAAATCACTGTTCTGGGAGAACGGGAAGCAGCTCCATTTTTTTGAGGGCCCTTTACACAGCTCAAGGTCTGGGTCCCAGGGTCCACCTTCATGTTCCACCAATGAGTTTGTTCACAGGGAGTGGAGTGTGTGTGGGGGGGATGTCCTGATGTGTGTAAGGAATGCATTGTGTGAACCTGTGTTTGTATGTGTAAGGGCTGCAAGATGAGTTTGTGTATGTATGGGATGCAGTGTGTGCATCTGTAAGGGATGCATTGAGTGTGTGTAAGGGGTGCATTGTGTGTTGCTGTGTGTAAGGGATGCATTGCTTGTGTACGTGTGTCTGTGTGTAATGCATTGTGTGTTTTTCTGTGTGCAAGGGGTGC
The DNA here is from genome assembly GCA_933207985.1 of Pelobates cultripes. Lineage (NCBI taxonomy): Eukaryota > Metazoa > Chordata > Amphibia > Anura > Pelobatidae > Pelobates > Pelobates cultripes. The sequence continues at coordinate 153,858,047 of OW240914.1, read as the reverse complement.
ATTGTGTGTGATGGATGTCAATCTCTCCCCCTCCCCCCTGTCAATTTCTTCTCCCCCCTCTCCCTCCAATTCCTTCTTCTCCCCCTCCAATTTCCTTCTTCTCCTCCTCCCTCTCATTTCCTTCCTCTCCCCGTCCCTCAAATTTCCTTCCTCTCCCCCGTCCCTCAAATTTCCTTCCTCTCCCCCGTCCTCAAATTCCTTCCTCTCTCCCTGCCTCAAATTTCCTTCCTCTCCCCCCTCCCTCCCTCAAATTTAATTCCTCTCCCCCCTCCCCCTCAAATTTAATTCCTCTTGCCCCCCTCAAATTTCATTCCTGTTCCCCCCCCTCCCTCAAATTTCATTCCTCCCCCCCTCCCATAAATTTGTTCTCCCCCCATTTAGTCCCTCCCCCCCTCATTTCCATTCCTCCCCCTCCCATTTCATTTCTTCCCCATTTAATTTCTCCCCCCCTCCCATTTAATTCCTCCCTCATTTTACTCCCCGACACCCGGTGGCGGACGGCGCGAGCCTCTCTGTGTGCTTCCTCTTCAACTCCCTCGCTGGCGCCCGGCGTGCCGATACCCGGGCAGGAAGATGGCGTCATCTTCCGGCTCCGGCTTGGCATCCCAGGCTCTACGTGCTTAGCCGAGGAGCTGAAGAAGCCCGCAGGGTTCCTCGTCGCGCCCGGTCCGCCCGCCGGGTGTCAGCAGGGTCAGCCTCTGGGGGGCCCTGAGGTGACCGGCTGCTGGGCCCCCCAGGAGAAGAGGCTGGCCCTGTGGGTACATACCGGGGTCGCAGGGCCCCCTGCGACCCGGTATGTACCCACTGAATGTGGGGCCCGGACGACCTGAGCAGTCCGGGCCCCCCAGGACCGCCGGGCCCATGACAACCGTTGCGGTTGTCATGCCCTGATGGCGGCCCTGCAACTAGTTACCCACAGACTCAGGCAGAATCAGAAACGCTGTGTCCCTCTCTTTCATCCAGACATCTCACGTTGAGTATCCCAGTGGTAGATCCCCATCTGTTGGAGAACGCCAACAATGCTATGCCAGCTGAGGATCTACCATTTGCCCACCATTGCAGGGATATATTTGTGAGCAGTGTTTGAGCGTTTGAATGTAAGCATGTTTTTGTATGAAGTATATGTGTTGATGTATGGGTGTATTTGTATGTACTGTTGCCATTGGAATGTAGTGGTGTACTTGTGTTTAGTGTTTGCCTCTGAATGCAAGGGTATATGTATGTAGTGATGTATTTTAAATACAGGTGTGCTTTTGTGTTGGTGTTTATATATGATTTTAGTGTTTTAATACAGGGGTGTGTTTGTTGCATTTGACTGCAGTGCATATGTAGTGCATGCAGTGTATGTATATTGTGTATATAAAAATATATACAATGTGTGTTTGAATGTAAGCATGGAGAATGTGTGTGAATGTACGTGTTTGAATGCAGGTATACATTTGTGTGTAGTGTATACAGCTCCACACACACTGAAACACATACACATACAGTGACACACACACACACACACATGCAAATACACAGACACACAAATACCCAGACTGGCAAAGCAGTAAACACGTAGACATACACAATGACACATTACACACACTGACACAGATACACAGACACTCATGTACACAGACACACACGGACACACACATACAGACACACACACTGACACGAAAAAGTCAGGGTGACAGTGTGGGGGAGAGGTGAGGGTAACAGTGTGGGAGGGAGGTGAGCGTGACAGTGGTAGGGGGGAGGGTCAGTGTGACAGTGTGTGGGGAAGGGTGATGGTGACAGTGTGGGGGAAGGTGGGGGTGACAGTGTAGGGGGAAGGATAAGGGTGACAGTGTGGGAGGTGAGTGTGACAGTGTTGGAGAAGGTGAGGGTGACAATGAAGGGAGAAGGTAATGGAGGGAGAAGCTAAGGGTGACTGTTTCGGGAGGGTGACACTGTGGGGGGAAGGGTGAGGGTGACAGTGTGGGGGAGACGGGGGTGACAGTGTGGGGAAAGGGTGAGGGTGCAGTGTGAGGGGATAATGAGGGTGGCAGTGGGGGGAAGGTGGGGGTGACAGTGTGGGGGGAAAGGGGCAGTGGGGATGACAGTGTGGGGGAAAGGTGAGGGTGACAGTATAGGGGAAGGGTGAGGGTGACTGTGTGGCGGGAGGTGAGTGTGACAGTGTGGGGAGGGGAGGGTGACAGTGGGGGGGAAGGGTGAGGGTGACAGTGTGGGGGAAGGTGAAGGTGACAGTGTGGGGAGAGGTGAGGGTGACAGAGTGCGGGGGAGGTGAGGGTGATAGTGTGGGAAGGAGATGATGGTGACAGTATGTGGGAGGTGAGTGTGAAAGCCATTCAAATATCTTTTTTCGCAGTCCCTGGTGATCCATTGTCTGTTCTCCTTCCTTCCTCCCTGGTGGTCCGGTGGCTCTTGCTGTCCTGTCTGCAGCTCCGTCGACATAGCCTCGCAAAGCCAGCGGCACATATTGCAAGACGCTGGGCCCCCTCTTGGTGTCGGGCCCTCGGTCCGGTGTGGGTCAGCGCGACCTACCAGAAACCAGCTGGCTACCCACAGTTTGGGAAACCATGCTCTACAGGTTCCATTACATGTGAGTGCATTTTCACTTTTATTATAATTCCACCTATACTTCTGGAAAATGCTACATTATATGGCCATTAATTTGTTTATATTATATACCTACTGGCCTATCAATTGAGACCAAGAGATATAATAAACATCCTTAAGTGAAGATTATACAGCTCAGGTGCACAAAAGTGGAACTTTTTGTACTCCAAAAGCCTGTAAGTGCATCTCTTTCTTCATTTTCATATCATAAAACATACTACCATAGGCGTGCGCAGCCTATTGCATTAGGGTGTGCACCCTAAAGCACAAACACACGCCGCGCGCGTGTGTGTGTGTGTGTGTGTGTGTGTGTGTGTATATATATATATATATATATATACACATATATATACATATATATATACGTATATATATATTCACAGACACACACACTCACACTCACAGAAACACACACATCACAGACTCACACACTCACAGACACACACACACTCACAGACACACACACACTGACACATACTCACACACTCACTGACACACACACTCACAGACACATACTCACACACTCACAGACACACACTGACACACACTCACAGACTCACACACACATACTCACACTCACAGACACACACTGACACACACACTGACACATACTCACACACTCACAGACACATACTCACACACTCACAGACACATACTCACACACTCACAGACACACACTGACACACACACACACTCACGCACACTGACACATACTCACTCACTTACAGACACACACTGATACACACTCACAGACACATGCTCACACACTCACAGACACACACTGACACACTCACAGACACACACACTCACAGACACACACACAAATTATTATATTTTAATTTTTTTTTTAAATGTCCACCCAGCCTCCTACCTGGAGTGCTGGTGGACTTGTCCCTGGGGTCCAGTGGGGGCGGGCGCCTCTCTGCAGGTCAGCGCGCGGCGAGGGAGCTCTCTGCTCTCTGCTCCCTCTCGCCGCGCGGGCTGTCTGCTGGAGTTGGGAGCCGGAATATGACGTCATATTCCGGCTCCCGGCATCAGCGCGCGGCGAGAGGAAGCAGAGAGCAGAGAGCTCCCTCGCCGCGGCTGAGCTGCAGGGTGGGGGGAATCATCACCTCTTGCCCTCCCATGACAGGGGCAAGAGGTGAAACAGGGGGCACTGAGTGCCTGCAGGAACAGCGTTCCTGCTCAAAAGAGTGCAGGAACGCTGTTCCTGCAGGACTCAAACCATAGGGGTGCGCACGGGGATTAGGGTGTGCCCAGGCACACCCGGCACAGCCCGTGCGCACGCCTATGCATACTACACCATATACTTCTCTATTGTCCAATCTTTTTTTCGTTCCATATACCATCTGAGAACACACACAAGTTAAGCAAGAAGACAACCAGTGAAGATCTGAGCTTAGGTGAACTTAAACTCTAAATCCAGCACATCAGATGACCCTCTCTACAGCCAAGTTTGTTTCCTCCAAGATAGAGTGATGTCACCAAGCATGTGCATCCTCCAACAAGGCCACGAGTGCAGACCAACAAAGGCCAACCTTCAGTCAGACACCTGGCAGCCACCAATTCTCAGATTTCAGCCCAGCGTGGAAAAGAGCGCATATAAGGCAGCCCAATTGTTGAACAAGTTACTCACAAGCCACACTCGAGTAAGGGGGAATCTGGTCTGTTCCTAAAACAAAACCAAAAGTCAACAACAAGAGAAAGCAGACCACAACCACAGGAACAATGAGCACCAAGGGATACAAATGTGCCAAACCTTAGGTGTACGAAACAGAAGGAAGGAGAAGAACGTACAATTTATATTGCTGTGATTTCCATTGCACCAATCTGTGCAGGATGACCCAATGAAGCTGCTCAAGGAAGATTCAAACTAATATGACAGAAAGACAGGCCATCTTTAGATAAAATGCAGTAAGTTTTATGTGTAAAAAAACATACAGTGAGCTCCATCCAAAAAAACAGCACCTCATATTCCCAAAAACAGATCTCCTGAAGAACCAACATAATCTTGTGCAATAAGTCTTAGGAAATTGTCTTACGCTGATCAGGAACCCGCAAACATCGCCAACACCCCAAAATATGTGACACAACAAAATCCTTAGTCATGTCCTTCCACCCCATAAAGCAAAACATGAATTATAAAGATGCAAGATCGCGCTCCACAACCAAAACACCTTTTCCTGAGTCCAGTAGCTCCACCAACCAATGTAAAGCAACCAAGAGCCTGAAAAAGTACCGAAACATGCCAATAACTGCAGCCACCAATATCATATCACTGAATAAGCTCCCCATGATCAAACCAACGGAGATCCCCAAATCAAACACCTTAGCCCTCTGAAATCAGCATCCATAAGAAATCCGGACAAGACTTCCCCAAGTTCTCCATTTCCGCTGCTGACTCTCGAAAACAATCCCACTGAAAGCAAAAAAAAGAGTTAGTGATAACATTAAATACTTCCGTAACATGATGAGTCTTAATCCAAATGTTATACTCAAGACAGCATAAGACCGTATGTCACAACAAGGCTAAAACCAGAGAGAATGACATCTAAAGACATGATGTAGAGTTGTTAATCAAATGGACCAATCTCATGTTGTCTGTGTGAAAAACAACTTGCCTCTTAGCCAGCTCAAAAAAGGTTGCCACAGCCCCACGGTAATAAGAGACAGCCATCGACAAAATGCCCACCCCATCATCATGACACAGCAAGAAAGATTAAATGTCCTAACAAGGATTGAATCTGCTGCAAGTGGACCTTCTTGACACCACAAACATGATCTACAAACTGAGCCAATGACTGCAACTTCCCAGTTTGCAAACGAAAATCCACCAACGACGAGTCTCTCTATTTTTATTCAAATACTTAGAAGGACCTGCTGACTTATCCTCAAAATGTCAATGGCTAAATAGGTCACCTCTAAAACCACCCACTCCAAAAAGGAACTAAACATATCAAAAGATCACGATATGGCACAACATGGGAAGGCACATATCATAGTAAAAAATGCCATGAAAAATGCAGCTGCACAAATGGAAACAGTCTTGATGGATGGGCAAAAGGCAAAGTCAATATCTGGCTTGGCCAAGAGTATCCCCCACCTGGCCCAACTCCACTGCTCAAAGGACACATAGTGAACCCGACAAGTGTCCTTAGAAATACCATCATTCACTGAAGTCCCTAATGGGAGGCCCAATGAGAAATTATACACTCAAAAACAGACCCTTTTTTGAAAAAATGTTTGAAACAACTCCCCTATCCTTAATTGACCATAAATTATCTGAAAAAAAGAAGAACAAAAGGGATACAGAACCCGACTGAAAACTTACTGAAAATAATACTCTCCTCTTCGATTTTAGGATAGAATATGAGCCATGGCAGCATCCTATCCAAGTTCACCAGCATGTCTACCTCTCTAAAAACACCTCAGTGTGGGGTGAGTATTCATGCTTAAATCTGCACACCACAAGCTCCATACCACCTGCAGTGTGCGTTATTAAACAACCAGCATTCTTCCTTCTTGGTAGCAGCCACCCTAAGCGCAGGCTACTCCCTGAAAGGGTGACAGGCGACAAGTCATCATGAGCAGCAACCATAGGTTGCCATCCTAAATGCCAAAATCCATCCCAGGGCAGACAGCCTTCTTTTGTCAATATTGCTGAATATAATGAAACTAGCTCTGCTTACCATAAACCTTAAAAAATGAAGGAGGGGCAGGTGGTGGTGCCCTAGTTCCCTTCCAGATAAACCCCATAAAAGCCCTAGAAGCATATGTAAACAAATGGAGTGACTGGTAGGATGAAGCACTGTATTTCCTAAAAGAAACCCAATTAAAGTGCCACAAAAAATTAACACTCGCAGACTTGCAAATCCTCCAACATGTCATTAGACAATTGGATTTGAGCTTTGCCAGAAGGACCAACATGAAGATGCACCTCTACACACCTGTTAAAGGTGGAAAGAAATTAGCAAATATATTTTGGCAGCCATATTTATTATTTTTACATATATGCCAGTGGTAGAGAAGCAATAACTAAAATGTACTATACTATTTTACCTTTTGCTATGAGACAAAATGTATAAATACAAAGTGATTGATAGGATGCATTTATATAACATAAATAAGGTTAATTACTACATAGAATGCAAGAATTCATATTGAATATAAGCAATGGGACATCCATAGAACATGTGGAATTAGTCCATTCTCCAATGGATAGAGTAAGTTGGTGGAAAGAGATCTTCGAGAAGTTAAGTAGTTAAATGTCTTGATGTGACAAGAAGAGAATCTAACAAGGAGGCCTTTCAGAAGCACTCCCTGCAATGACTCACTGCCTGTAAATGCCTTACCCATAGCTCTTTGGCAGCAATTGAGTTTGAACAGTCCTTTTGAAAACACTGTAGCGGTCACCTGTAAATTCCAAGGCCTGCACTGTCACAGAGCTCTTATTTCAAATAAACAATCAGTCTATTGTTTTATTGTAGGATTTTGCTATATTGGAAAAGCAGCTTATCCGGTAAACCATGTAGCCTGTTTTTTTGTTGCTTTTTGCAGGCCAAGTTGCCCTAACAAAAATATTTACCCGCACATATACAAACACATACACATGAACAAGTAAATATAAATTTTTATATGTAATTCAGTCTTTGGGTTGTTTTTTCCCCTCCTTCTAATGTGGCCTATTTTCAAGTTGTGGAAATAGAATAACAACTTACCAACATGGTATGGCAAAAAAGAGAGAAAAAGCATAACATAAAAGCAAAAATAAACTACAATAGACAGTCCCAGTATGAGCCTGTGCCACCCATAATTAAAGGAATAGCTCATATACTTTGAGGAGTGTGATCACAGAAAATCAAATCAACAGGTCTTACTTTTTGTAAAGGTTGGTTGAGCTGTCAGCAGTAATACCATATGATTTTCCATGGAGCAAATTCATGCATTATTGATAACATGTTGCTGGACAGAGAAAAGGTTTTTATTTTTTTCACAAGAAATAACTGATGTTGTGCAAATTCTATAAGGAAGATTAACAGAACGGGGAAACAAAATAGTTTTGAGTAACTATTTAGAAACGTAATCCAGGGGTCAGTGACTAGTTTAACACCGAGTGTGGTGTTTAGGTCAAACACCTGTCGGCAGATCTATTGAATGAGCAGGCAGTGTCGCCAGATGTGGACATAAAACTTGTGGGCACCAGTGGCAGGGTCACAGAGGTTGCAGCTGAGACTGGCCCAGGGAGGCCCGTCGGGGATACTAATTGCAAGCATGGCAGCAGCAGGCAACTTACTCTACTTAGTTTGCTTGTCTGCTGCTACCCTGCATAGAGTCCAGCGCCGGCTCCACTCTTCAGGCAGGTCCTTGGTGGTTAGGTGGTTTAACTGACACTGTCCATTCTGGTAACCCTTTATTATATTTCCATTATGCCCTCTGATTCAATACTGAGTGCTGGAACTGCGAGGCAGAGGATATCAGAGAAGGTTACCAAAAGGGGTGCAGAGCTTAAGTTATACCACCGCACCAACTGGTATCATGTAACAGCAACTGCAGCACTAGACCACCAGGCCAGGTGGTGCTGTGGGGTTCTGATATGCAAGGGATGGAGAAAGGGCGTTGGCTGCTCATTTGGACTGATAAAGAGGGTAAGTGTTTCTATGCATGTCAGTGTATGGATGTGTGTCATGTATGCATCTGTGCATGACTATCAGTGTTTGTGTGTGTCAATTTATGGATATATATGCATGTATGTGAGCATATGCATCTGTATATATGAGTCAGTGTTCGTGTGTGCCAATGTATGTATCTGTGCATGTATGTCAGTATTTGTGTGTATCTGTGCACGTGTGCCTGTGTATATGCGTGTAGATGTATGCATCTGCACATGTGTGCCAGTGTATGTATATGTGCATTTGTGTCAGTGTTTGAGTGTGTCACTATATCTGGGCATTTTGTGAGTGCTTGTGTGTGTCAGTATGTGTCAATATAACTGTGTATCAATCTGTAGGTGTACCTCTCGTAGGGTGTCTATATGTCTGTAGGCATCTGTGTGGCAGTGTATGTGAGCTTCTGTATATTGCAATGTGTCCTTATATGTGTATGTGTCAGTGCACATGTATTTGTGAATACACATTTGCATGCAATCACCAATATTACCCACATACAAACCCTGCATGCAAACACTGTACACAAAACAATCCTGCAATCAAATGCCAACACTACACGAAACAGACCCTCTGCATTGAAATAGCAGCATTATACACAAATAAACATTCACACAAATATACAAATATTCCCAGACAAGTATGGGTAAATAGTAGATCCACAGCTGGCAAAGCATCATGGGATTTGTATAGCAGCTGAAGATAGACCTCTGCTTTTATCGGGGAAGACCTCAACAGATTCTTCCACAAGGGCCTTGAGGTTTCTAGCGACGCTCCTGGTGGGTACAAATCATGTGAGATAGAGAACAGGATCTAAATACCATCTGGTAAGTGTTTGGTAAACATTTTTATAAGGACCCATATTTTATTTGTGTTTTTTACAATAGCATCCAATTTCGAAGAGACCAATGTTTACTTTTTTTGAACTTTTTCCCAAAGGCATTGATATTTACATTCCATGGAAGAGTGTTGAGTAAACAGAAAAGATGGTACAATGAGAGCAAATTGTTACTGAACAAATACATTGACAGCTTGACCTAAGGGAAATTGGTCACAAGATCTGGCGTAAATGAATAAATTGGCAGATTTGTAAATATATAAATGACTCGAAGTGTTACATCATAGTTATGCTGAGGTAATTGATAAGAAACAAGTTTTTCATTTTGTGCAAGAATTTCTGTGGTAACTGAGAATCTCACCTGGAATGTATCTCCAGGAAAAGAGGATTTTAATAGAAGGAAGTGGGGAACCAATGGGAAAGAAAGAACCTTTAAACATACGGAAAACAACCCACAGATTGATACGAATATTGCGTGATAGTATATGAGAATACTAAGGAAATGTAAAGGAAGGGTCATCTATAAAACGACAAATTATATGTATATAGCCTTCTACAGGTCAACCCAACAGACATAACGTAATGAAGTCACATGTATTTCAGTGTAGACAATTGAACTGCCCATGACATTCCAATGGGGGACTTAAAGAACTTCCAAAGATCATGGACAACTCAAGGATGTTTTAATCTACATCTCTGTCATTTTAAGACAGCTTGAAACCATTAAGTTGACCTGAACTGATTTAGCTTTGTCGTATGAGTTTATTTCTATGCTTGGGTGGTAACCTGAAATTTGGTGAGTAAATGAATTGGTCGAAAGCCAAGACTGAATGAGATCCAGAAAACCTACAGAAAATGAGGGATGGTTTCTTTAATTGTATTATGTATATATTTTTTTTTAATTCTACACTGAGATCTATGCAGAATGAATAAACAAAAACTTTTTACAACTGTATTATTGTAATTCTGATAAGAAGTAAAATTTACAAGTATTACACAAAATCAGTTGTTACACAATATATCATAGTCATATGTGATTCCAATAAGATATCAAGGGCTGCAGTAATATATTGTTGTAGTATTGTAGTCCATTGTTATACAAGCATATTTTTTGGCGCTTTATTGTGTTATAGTAATTCTTGTTTCTTTGGACATGCAATCAATCTGTGTAAAAGATCTAAGAAAACTAATAGAATTTCGAGTGATATACAAGAAGTGTAAATTAAGCTAGTGATACATTTCTGTGGTTTAGACTTTCCTAACCCCTGGCTAAGCCTCCCTCTGAGAAGAGAATGCTCTTTATGGTATTTCTGTACACATAAAAGAGATGTCAGAAAATGATATACTTGCTAAGATGAAAAATTTAAATAACACCAGTCTGTGCTAGCAGGAGAAATCTATACATGAAAAAGAGGAAGTGATAGCAGGCTTTTTATAATAATTCTCCAGGCCTAGACCACACAGATGTATTAAACCTGGTATATATTATTTTTTGGAACACACACTGTTTGGATCCTATGATTTAAAAAAAGAAGGTATACAAAGATTTGTATGTAGAGTCTGCAGACCAAATACCAGACTTGAGTTAAACCAGCATAATATTTTAACTCATGGACTCTTACATACACAGATCTCTATGCAATAGAACAAAATTGTATGTTATATGTTTTTGAGTCTTAATATTTACAAGCAAATATTATATAATCCCCTCAATAAAACAGTAGAAGAGCCAAGTATTTCAATAAACATTCTAAACATAGTTGTTACATTTCCATTTCAAGTGGAAGCAAAATGGTCTAGGTCAGCCTAGGATACTAATGGCACCATTCATCTTAGTCTCGAGGGTAAATAAGGATATGATCCATCCTGTAGACCCGAAGTTGCTACATGTAATGTTATATTGGTACTAGGCCTGTTGACTTAAAAATTTTGATAAAGCACAAGGTCTGGGCCCCCCACACCTCCCCCCCACCCCCCCCACCACCAGCCTCCCCTCTGCAATTAATGCAGTGTGTATTAGTGTAATGAATGCAGTGTGTGTGTCAGTGTAAGGAATGCAGTGTGTGTGTCAGTGCAATGAATGCAGTGTGTGTGTCAGTGCAATGAATGCAGAGTGTGTGTCAGTGCAATGAATGCAGTGTGTGTGTCAGTGCTATGAATGCAGACTGTGTTAGTGTAATGAATGCAGAGTGTGTGTTAGTGCAATGAATGCAGTGTGTGTTAGTGTAGTGAATGCAAAGTGTGTGTCAGTGTAGTGGATGCACAGTGTGTTTCAGTGTAGTGGATGCAGTGTATGTCAGTGTAGTGGATGCAGTGTGTGTGTCAGTGTAGTGAATGCAGAGTGTGTGTCAGTGTAGTGAATGCAGTGTGTGTGTTAGAGTTGTGGATGCAGTGTGTGTGTTAGTGTAGTGGATGCAGTGTGTGTGTTAGTGCAGTAAATGCAGAGTGTGTGTCAGTGTTGTGGATGCAGTGTGTGTGTTAGTGCAGTGAATGCAGTGTGTGTTAGTGTAATGAATGCAGTGTGTGTTAGTGTTGTGGATGCAGTGTGCTAGTGTTGTGGATGCAGTGTGTGTGTTAGTGTAGTGAATGCAGTGTGTGTTAGTGTAATGAATGCAGTGTGTGTGTTAGTGTTGTGGATGCAGTGTGTGTGTTAATGTAGTGGATGCAGTGTGTGTGTTAGTGTAGCGAATGCAGTGTGTGTGTGTTAATGTAGTGGATGCAGTGTGTGTGTTAGTGTTGTGGATGCAGTGTGTGTGTTAGTGTAATAAATGCAGTGTGTGTGTCAGTGTTGTGAATGCGGGAGTTAGAGCGAGGGAAATGCTGTAAAGTACAGCTGCAGTCCGCTGGGCCCCCTCTGCAAGTATAGGGAGCCGGGGGGCCCGTGGCTGCACCTATATATAGCGATCATCGCTATATATAGGTTCAGAGAGTAATTGTGGGGCCCTGGACTGCCAAAGCAGTCCGGGCCCATGACAATCGTTATGGTTGTCACCCCCGATGGCGGCCCTGGGTTCCGGGCTAGCTACAAATCAATTTAGTGCTACTGGCAGGAGAAAATACTCAAAATGGTAAAATTACCATTTAAATTCTAAGCTACTAACAATGGCACAATTACCCACAATAAGAATCACTCACTACCAGTTACAAGATCGCAAGGGATAGTGGTGCTAAGACAATATAATAAAACTGTCGGTGCTAGAAAATCACCTATACAAAAAAAGACATAAAAGCCATCAAGGTTTAGTATGTTAAAATAATTTAAAACAATGTAGTTAATTAGAAAACCAATTTTCAGAGGCTGTTTAGAATCGGCTCCGAACTATACAGGCATTTCATCAGCATAGAAATTATATCAGATGTTAAACTTCAATATCAGGTCCACTCAAGACAGTCATTTTCACTTTTACGGATAGTGTGCTTACAGCGCAGTGGTAAATATTCTTATTTTCTGGGTGCTAATCTGCTAAATAGTAAATTTTGGGCCGTGCACTTCATATCTGAGAGTCAAATAGAAGCTTCTAATAGTGCGCTTACAGCGCACTTGTGAACATTCTAATTGTTTTGCTGCTAGTCTACTAAACAGTACATTTTGTGGCCTGCTCTTCATATCTGAGAGTCAAATAGAAGCATCTAATAATGTGCTTACTGCGCAGTTGTAAACATTAGGCATGTGCATGGGAAACATTTTTGGTTCGGTTCGACATTCCGAAATTCGTGACTTTCGCAATTCGGGACTTCGACACTTCGGCAACTTCGGCAACTAAGGAAACTTCGGAAATTTCGGGACTTCGGCACTTCGGCACTTCTCTTGCAGCCGCTTAGTAGATAACTCCCTAATTCCCATGGAATTTTCAGCCAAATTTACTAATACTAAGTAAAAATTTTAAAAAAATTAAAATAGGGTCCCCCCTCCTCCCCCCTGAGCGGCGGGGGGGCCCTACAGTAAAATAAGGGACCTAATGTCCTCCCCCCTGGCCCCCACCTCTGAGTGGTGGGTGAGGGCCCTAAATAGTAAAAACGTTTAAACTTTTAAGCCTATTGCCCCCCCAGGCCACACCCCTAAGCGGCGAGTGGAGGCCCTAAATAAAAATTGGGGGGGAGAGACCTAATGTCCTCCTCCATGGCCCCCACCCCTGAGCGGTGGGTGGGGGCCCTATATACTAATAAGGGGGGGACCTAATGTCCCCCCCCCTGGTCCCCACCCATGAGTGGTGGGTGGGGGCGCTAAATTGTAAAAACTTTTAAACTTTTAAGCCTATTGCCCCCCAGCCCCCACCCCTGAGCAGCGAGTGGGGGCTCTAAATAAAAATTGGGGGGGAGAGACCTAATGTCCTCCTCCCTGGCCCCCACCCCTGAGCGGCGGGTGGGGGCCCTAAATACTAATAAGGGGTGAGACATAATGTCCTCCCCCCTGGCCCCCACCCCTGAGTGGTGGGTGGGGGCCCTAAAAACATTTAAACTAAAGGGGGGGCCTATTGCCCTCCAGCCCCCACCCCTGAGCGGCGGGTGGGGGCCTTAAATACCAATGGGGGGGACCTATTGTCCTCTCCCCCGGCCCCCACGGCAGGTGGGAGCCCTAAAAAAATGTTACCCCCCCCAGGTGACTAGGGGTCACCAAACCCCTAGTCACTCCCTAGGTAAATGAAGAGACTGACAGGTAAGTCTCTACATTTACCTGTCACCAGGGCCGCCATCAGGGGGTGACAACCATACCTTAATTACTCTCTGCACCTATATATGGCGATGATCGCTATATATAGGTGCAGCCGCGTGCCCCCCCGGCTCCCTATACTTGAAGAGGGGGCCCAGCGGACTGCAGCTGTACTTTACAGCATTTCCCTCGCTCTCACTCCCACGAGATGTGGTGTGCGTGCCGCGCGGAGAGTTGCCATGGTAACCCATGGCAACGCTCTAACGGCCGCACGTCTCGCGGGAGTTAGAGCGAGGGAAAAGCTGTAAAGTACAGCTGCAGTCCGCTGGGCCCCCTCTGCAAGTATAGGAAGCAGGGGGGGGGGCCACAATGCCACCGGACCACCAGGGATCATGTCATCTTCCCCCCTTCCTGAACCAGTTAATAAACAGGGAGGGGGGAATAACAGTTATTACATTTACATGCATACACTACTAAACACACACACAGCATTCACTGCACTATTACACACACTGCATCCACTGTACTAACACACACACTGATTCATTACACTAACACACACACTGCATTCACTGCACTAACACACACACTGCATTCACTACATTAACACTCACTCTGCATCCACTGTACTAACACACCTCATTCACTACACTAACACACATACTGCATTCACTACACTAACACACACTGCATTCACTACACTGACACACACACTGCATTCATTACACTAACACACACACTGCATCCACAACATTAACACACACACTGCATCCACAACACTAACACACACACTGCATTCACTACACTAACACGCCCACACTGCATCCACAACACTGACACACAGTCTGCATTCACTACACGGACACTCACACTGTATTCATTACACCAACACACACACTGCATCCATATCACTAACACACACACTGCATCCACTACATTAGCACACACACTGCATCCACTACATTAACACACACACTGCATCCACTACACAAACACACACTGGACACACACACTGCATACTCTACAGTAATACACACACTGCATCAACAACACTAACACACTGCATTCATTACACTAACACACACTGCATTCACTGCACTAACACACACACTGCACCCACAACACTGACACACACTCTGCATTCACTCCATTAACACACACACTGCATCCACTACACTAACACACACAGTGCATCCACTACACTAACACACACTCTGCATCCACAACACTAACACACACTGCATCCACAACACTAACACACACTCTGCATCCACAACACTAACACACACTCTGCATTCATTACACTAACACACACACTGCATTCATTACACTAACACACACTGCACACACACACTGCATCCACTACACTAATACACACACTGCATCCACAACACTAACACACACTGCATTCATTACACTAACACACACACTGCATTCACTGCACTAACACACACTGCATCCACAACACTGACACACACTTTGCCTTCTCTGCACTAACACACACACTGCATCCACTACACTAACACACAAACTGCATCCACTACACTAACACACAAATTGCATCCACTACACTAACAAGCACACACTGCATCCACAACACTGACACACAGTCTGCATTCACTACACTGACACACACTGCATTCATTACACTAACACACACACTGCATCCACAACACTAACACACACACTGCATCCACTACATTAACACACACACTGCATCCACTACACCAACACACACACTGCACACACACACTGCATCCTCTACACTAACACACACACTGCATCCACAACACTAACACACTGCATTCATTACACTAACACACACACTGCATTCACTGCACTAACACACACACTGCATCCACAACACTGACACACACTCTGTATTCGCTGCACTAACACACACTCTCCATTCATTACACCAACACACACACTGCATCCACTACACTAACACACACTCTGCATCCACAAAACTAACACACACTCTGCATCCACAACACTAACACACTCTGCATTCATTACACCAACACACACTGCATTCATTACATAAACACACACTGCATTAATTACACTAACACAGTCTGCATTCATTGCACTGACACACACACTGCATTTATTGCACTGACACACACTCTGCATTCATTACACTGACACACACACTGCATTCATTACACTAACACACACTGCATTCATTGCGGGGGGGAGGCCGGGCGGAAGGGTGTGGGGGGGGACCTTGTGCTTTGTCAGGGGCCCCAAAATTTCTGGTGGCGGCCCTGCCTGTCACAGCACTCTGATTGGTTGGCTTGAAATCCACCAATCAGAGTGCTCTGTGTCATATTACACAGCGTGGGGAAGTTCTTTGGAATTTTCCCACGCTGTGTAATTTGACTCATAACTCTCTGATTGGTGGATTAAGTAACCAATCACCGGGTAAAGATGGATTTTTTTTTTTGCGCTCGTTTTTAATTTTTTTTATTTTAAGTGCGTCGGTTATTATGGATTTTTATTTGGCCTTTATTGGGGCTGAAAAAAGAAGATTTTAGAAGAAAGAAAATATCGAATGGTAAGTTTTATTTTTTTACAGGTACTTAGTTAAAGGTCCCCCTCCCTCATTATTTTTAGGGTGAGGGGGTAGGTAGGGGGTTAATTCTTTTGGGGGGTGACTAGGGGTTTGGGAACCCCTAGTCACCTGGTGGGGGTTATTTTTTTATATAGGTCCCTCCCCCTATTGGTATTTAGGGCCCCCATCCGCCGCTCAGGGGTGGGGGTCAGTGGGGAGGACATTAGGTCCCCCCCCCCGTTATTAGTATTTAGGACCCCACCCACCGCTCAGGTGTGGGGGCCCGGGGAGAGGACCTTAGGTCACCCTCCTTATTCCAATTTAGGGCCCCCACCCGCCGCTCAGGGGTGGGGGCTAGGGGTGAGGACATTAGGTCCCCCCTTATTAGTATTTAGGGCCCCCACCCACTGCTCAGGGGTGGGGGCCAGGGGGAGGACACTAGGTCCCCCCCTTATTAGTATTTAGGGCCCCCACCCACTGCTCAGGGGTGGGAGCCAGGGGGGAGGACCTTAGGTCACCCTCCTTATTCCAATTTAGGGCCCCCACCCGCCGCTCAGGGGTGGGGGCTAGGGGTGAGGACATTAGGTCCCCCCTTATTAGTATTTAGGGCCCCCACCCACTGCTCAGGACCTTAGGTCCCCCCCCTTATTCCAATTTAGGGCCCCACCCGCCACTCAGGGGTGGGGGCTAGGGGTGAGGACATTAGGTCCCCCCCTTATTAGTATTTAAGGCCCCCACCTGCCGCTCAGGGGTGGGGGCCCGGGGGGGAGGACAATAGGTGTCCCCTCCCATTATTTTACATTAGAGCCCCCACCCACCGTTCGGGGGGGGGCAATAGGGACCTTATTTTTTTTTTTTTAACAGTGAGCTGCCACAGGCTGCTCACTGTTTAATAGACATGCCCCGTGTTAATCTTTACTTAGTATTAGTAAATTTGTCTGAAAGACCAATTTAGGTCTTTCAGCCTTTTATTAGATAGCTCCCTAATTCCTGTCATTACATTGACTGGCTAAGTAACTTACATTTTATATGAATGTATGTTACTTGATTGTTGTAAGTGTTGCAAATGCTTACAGCTGAATCCTGGCTATGTTTGTATACTTTTTATTTAAAATTGTATACAATGTAACATTCTTCTTCTTTCACTGGTATATTAGTACTTAGGCAATACTGTGCTTCGGAACTTCGGCATCTTCGGCACTTCGACACTTTGGTAATTTCAGAACTTCGGGACCTCGGCACTTCGGCAATTCGGACATTCGGAAGTACCCAAATGTCCGAATTGCCCGAAATTCATCCAATTCATATTTGGACCGAAACAAATTGCACATGTCTAGTAAACATTCTAATTGTTTTGCTGCTAATCTGCTAAATAGTACATTTTGCGGCCTGCGGTGCACTTCATATCTGAGAGTCAAATAGAAGCGCCAAATAGTGCGCTTACTGCGCAGTTGTAAACATTCTAATTGTTTTGCTGCTAATCTGCTGCTTACATTGGAGTTTTAAAAAGTCAATTTTTTTGGTGCTAAACAGTATATTTGGGGTGTTCACCTCATATCTGAGAGTCAAATCGAAGCGTAACTTTGATTTGAACTTACTACATCGGTCACTTGTAATATTGTTTCACACGTACAACACTTGTCACACAGATCTAAGTGATAGAAAACAGATTGATATTTTCTACACTAGAAACTACCAGATAACAAGCTGCTATATTTAAACCAGTGATCAATAGCTAAGAGGTACTTCAACCATATTGTAATTCTGGGGCAATACTACTACTCTCATCCCCATTTTACTTCCTTTTGCAGCTCTCTAGCCCTTTCCAGGAGTTTTTTAGAGGCATTTTTGTGGCCAATGGGGTTCAAGTTCGGGGTCAAGTTCGAGCCCGAACCCAGACTTTTTTTCAAAGTTCGGCCGAACCTGCCGGACCCGAACATCCAGGTGTCCGCTCAACTCTACTTATTAGTAAATCCTTTCTTATGCTCTGACTCATCCAACACAATTTAGCATGTCTGCATGTTCACACCTTCTTAGCCTCTTTCCTGCCTATATTCTGCGATATTAGTATGTACAGGCTCACATGATGCATGAATGGACCAACACCAAACAGCACTTTTATGCATTAACAGTAGCTATTTTACTGCACCACTGGGAGTTCTGATAAATCATCCTCGCTCCCCAGTACCCAGTGAGACCGCAGTTTCACTTAACATTTTTCTCTGGTGCCTCTGTCTTCTGCCTCCATGTAGGTGCAGGTATCGGATACACATCTGATTATGTCCACATGATAATATACTATTTTTGTACTATATTGCATGGTTAGACCATCATGCGCATATATGCATAACTATTGTTTTTATCATGGTACCTCACTCACTGTAGACTGCGGTCTAGCTGACATTGTTCTGTTACTGTTATCACATTTGTATCACTATTATAACTGTATAGGAGTAAATGAACAATCCTATTTCTTATTTGTTAATTTGGATTGCTGTGGTCGAATTTATGCTACATCATGGTATGACACGTTTCTGACCCATCTGTTTGCCTAGATACGCAGACAATCTATATCTTTTGTACACATGGGGTCTGATATGATAACCTGACCAAGGCTGTATAGCAAAGGGGTCATATTTCAGGCATTTACAACTGTATTGCTCATTCTACCGCTATCATATAATACTACTTTATCAGTATATTACAGTTCTTGGGCTCTATTTTGGTGCACTGAATTAAAAGCTGCTATCCGGCCTATTTCCTGTCATGTTATTATGATGTCACCTATTTCCGCATAGGTTTAGTTATCTTATGTTTCCCTAAGTTACACGATCCTCCAAGCTATGGTCTTATGCCCTTGCATTTAATTTTAAATTATTTAGGTTATTTTGGACCTCTGGACAGGTTCCTTATTATGAAACTAATAATGTTTCATATCACCTCTGTGTAGGCTGATATAAGTTTTTTCTCTCAATCCATTGTATGCTCTTATTTTGCTCTCAAAATGAAAGCTATCATGTTTGTTGCTGTTTATAAAGCCCTAACCACACCTTCCCTCGTAGAGAATTGAGCAGTGCCGTGGCAGGGGCATGATCTATACACCAAAACTGCTTCATTAGCTAAAGAAGTTTGGTGACTATAGTGTCCCTTTAAGTAACTTTAACCCCTTAAGGACACATGACATGTGTGACATGTCATGATTCCCTTGTATTACAGGAGTTTGGTCCTTAATGGGGTTAAAGAGCTTTGTTTGCAGATGTTAATGGAATTTTTAGTTAGGTTTATTTTTGTGTTTTTTTTAAGAAACACTATAGTTTTAGGAATAGAAAACTGTATTCCTAACACTACGGTGTTCCTCTGCCCCATCCCTTGCACCCCCCACCAGTAAATAAAGTGTTAAAAATATTTATTTACACTTACCTGATTCCAGTGCCGTCCTTTGGCACTGGGTAGGGGTCCTACTCCGCTAACGTCAGCCGATGGGGGAAACCTAATGTGCAAGTGACATTGGGGTGGGCCCTGTATGTGGACTCTTGGGTGGGTAGACTAGGGGGCTAAGCCCCATAGGCCCAAACCTAGAGTTGTGTAAGAGGCCAAATTTCTGATGGCGTCCTTGTAGACTGTGAGTGTGATGTTTTACCTATTTTAGAGAGTTTGGGACATATTTGTGCCTGGTGCCACCCTAAGGTTAAAAGAAACCTAACCCTAGCACTAACCTGAAGGATTAGTTCTACCTTTTCCTACTTTGGAAAATGTAAATACAGTATAACAGACACATAATGGTAAAGTGCGTATTAGGGAATAAGAATCCCATTGACCTTTGGTCTCATGGTTTATTATGAAGTCTCAGATCCCCACACTGATATTATTTTCTCATAGTTCTGTTAGGTGGCCTATGCAGGCGTACGCACGCGCACACACACACGCATGTATATATATATATATACCTCAATGTTACTACTTCTCCTATGGATCCTAACTATGGCCAGATGTATGTTTTGCTTTTAGGTATGTGTTGGCAGGGGGGAAAGTTTTTTATGTGCAGCAGTTCCTTCTGTAATTGTCTACCGTTGGTAGTCTACCAATAAACATTTGTGCAGGCAACCAGCTGTTAAATATTCCAAACTGTTAGTCTAACCCCACTCTCCACTTTCTTTTATGTTAGAGCTCTTTCATTTAGATGCACGGCCTGAGAGAAATTAAACTGCATAAGTCAATAATTGGTTCCCTAATGGGAAATATAGAATTTATTGTAGATGAATAGCGTGGTGCAAAGGTTATATTTTTATTCCTTTCTAATATTTACAGTTTTTAACATGTTTTATATTTTTTGTTCAAATTGCGTTATTCAATTGCTTAATCCTGAACATATGCACTATTGCTTACATACATTTCTCTATAGTAATGCATAGTTTTATTCTGACTACATATGAATTTATTTGTGCGTTTGTAAGACATTTTTAAAGTATGCTATAGAGATATATATTAAAGAAAATAGACAAATATTATTAATGCCATGTGAGAGCATAATGTTCTAGGTAATCAAACAGTCAAAATTCTGTTAGGTTCCAGTTTAAATTGCTACTTCTCCACCATACACATACATTTTGATGCTAATGTACAAAAATAACCTCTGATCTTGCAAGAATCCTCCACGTACAAATTATACTTACAGTGACACTCCTTTGCCATAGGGTGAGCTTTTTTCTATTTTTGAAGGGCATGTCTCTGGAGCATGGGCATCCACAGGAATTTTTATAATGACATAATTATAATGACATCCATGCTTGGCCCCTTTTTGACAGTGTCGTGAAGGGGAGGGGCATGGTCATTATCACATAAAGCCAGGGTGAATAGCGTTTTACAACTATGGTGTCAGGAATACATGTATGTATAATACATGTATGTATTCCTGACACTATAGTGTTCCTTTAATCAAATTAAAGGAACATTCTGGTCACCATAACAACTTAATCTAAATGAAAATGCTATGATTCCAGGATGCCCCTGGGTGCTCTCTTTCCTTTAAGGGGTTAAACCTCTCTCAAATTGTTTAACCCCAAAGACTTCCTCCAGCTCCAGATCTCCAGGTCACTCAGTAGTATTCAGCTTCTGAAATGGAGTGTTAGGAAGTGCAGATTGACATCAGGCATGGGTG
This sequence comes from Pelobates cultripes, assembly GCA_933207985.1. NCBI lineage: Eukaryota > Metazoa > Chordata > Amphibia > Anura > Pelobatidae > Pelobates > Pelobates cultripes. The sequence goes on along the minus strand of OW240914.1, from coordinate 153,836,573 downwards.
CCACTGATTGGCTAGAGTCAGCTGACGCTCTAAGCTAATCGCTAGTTCCCGGTTTATAAAAATGTTTTACTTTTTGTGAATGGGGAGCTACTGATTGGCTTAGAGTGCCAGCTGACCGCTATAGCCAATCAGTGAACCCCTACCCAACGTCATTCTGTGCTTCCTGACACTCAGTAAATAAAAGACACATTAACACTGAGATTTTTTTTTACCTGGGAAGATGAGAAGGTCCAAAGTTTCCCTGCCAGGCCCAGGTTCCAAAGCTTTATGATGTGATATCCAGAATAAAGTGGAGGGATCACTTCACTTGTCCTTCTTGCTCAAATCTCCTTTTCTTCTTCTTCATTTAACACAGCCTCCTTATTCTTCTGACACTGTCTTCTCTCCTCCTTGGCTTCTGTTCCTTTACCTTTCTGCTACTTTCTGTTTCCCTTTTGCTCCCTTCTGCTCCTTATTCTTTCTGATCCCTTTCTGCAACTTGCAGACCCATTCTGCTCCTTCTCCTACTTTACCTTTGTGCTCCTTCAACGCCTTCTAGCTCCTTGCTGCCACTTCCTGCTCATTTCTGTTCCTGCTCCTTTTCCTACTTTACCTTCCTGCTCATTGCTGCCCTTTATGCTCCTTGCTGTTCCTTTCTGCTCCTTCTCCCACTTTACCTTTGTGCTCCTTCTGATTCTTTCTGCTCCTTTGCCTTCCTGCTCCTTCTCTCCCTTTCTGATAATTTCTATTCCTTTATGCTTCTTTTCCTACTTTACCTTTGCACTCCTTCTGCCCCTTCCAGCTCCTTTCTACTCCTTGCTGCCCTTTCCAGCTCCTTGCTGGCACTTTCTGCTCCTTATTCTACTTTACCTTTCTGCTCCCTCTAATTCTTTCAGCTCCTTTACCTTTGTGCTCCTTCTGTCCCTTCCTGCCCTTTTTTTTCTCCTTGCAGACCCTTCCTGCTGAATGCTGACCCGTCCTGCTCCTTGCCATCCCTTCCTGCTCCTTGCAGACCCTTCGTGCTCCTTGCTGTCCCTTCTTGCTGCCCCTTCCTGCTTCTTGCAGACCCTTCCTGCTTCTTGCTGCCCCTTCCTGCTTCTTGCAGACCCTTCCTGCTTCTTGCAGACCCTTTCTGCTCCTTCCTGTCCCTTCTTGCTCCTTTTGCCACTTCCAGCTCCTTGCTGCCCCTTTCTGCTCTTTGCTGCTGTTTCCAGCCCCTCCCCATCTCTCACTTACCTGATATCCAGGCTGCCCCCCATCCCTCCCTTACCTGATCTGTAGGCTGCGGTGGATGCCCATGCTCTGGAGTAAATGATGGCAATTTCCATCCTTGAAAAGTGGTACTAGTGATGAAAGTTATAGTTACTAAAGAGGAGATGCCTTTTTTAGCTGTAGAGAATGCTCTCATATTAATAATTGAAGTAGATATTTACTAAAACATCCAATTACAGTGCTAAAAACTGAAATGGTAAATCATGTTGTTGTAACATGCATACCTGCTCCTGTTGCCACTATGATCCCCTTGACAGGCCACGCGAGCCAAAAGAGTGGCCACACAGCAAGATCATGGAATACTTACTATTCGGCCCCACGATCAGGTCCTCTGCTGGCTTGTGTGGCCGAAAATCTCTTAGCTGTTCACTTTCCTGAAATTTATGCTTGTTTGAATGGCGTGTCTTTTATAGATTCAAATACTGTGACATCACACCCACTCTGAAAGCGCCTACTTCTAGGCAACCCCATATTCTATCAATTTGAAATTCACAGAGATGATGTGGACCAATCAGAAAGCATGTTTGCCTATATAAAGTTAACTTGGGCCCTTGTTCATTGCCCTATCGTGGTTTCTGCCATGATACACGTTAGTGCTTATAGTAAGTCTGTCTTGATATTCTGATATTGACTGTATCCTGACCAGGCTTGTTTCTGATCTTTAGTATTTTTGGTATTCTGACCCGGATTTTTATTTTGTTTATCCGTTTTTCCATACTCCTGAATTGGTTCCTACCGATTTTGTTTTTATCTTTCTTACGTTAAGTCTAGCAACTCTAAGGCCCGGTAATACGTCTATCTAGTACCTCTGTTTGTGGGATTCATCATTCCTGTAAGTTTGAGTATGACCCCGTGACAACTGTGTTATCTAATTTCCTTACAAAATAAAAAAACACAAAAATGTTGAATATTGTTGAATTACTTCATTATTTATATTTTATTCCATTAAATATTGTATGTTCTATTTTCTTCAAGATAGCTCACAAGCCAAGCACTGGATACCAGGAGCATTAGGGGAATTGCATCATATTACTGGCTTTTCTATTGCATCATGCTTTTGGTGCAAACCTAAAAAGCTATTTTAAAATAATAACTTGGAATAATAAACATATATATACCTATTAATAAATGATTAGCATGCACTACAATGAAAGGCACATGTTTGATCAACAATGTATGCAAACATGCCTATATATAATATTAAAATGTATGGAATTGTACCTTAAACATTATTATTCACAAGACATTTATGACACACTTTTAATAAAGCAGCCCTTTTGTGCCCTAAATTGTTCTCCTCTCTCCCAATTGCTGCACTATGCCCAAATTAAAAATCAAGTTACCATAAGATTTTAAATACAAGAAATAGGCAGCCATTCCATATCAAAACTGGGAATTTGATTTTCAGTGGAAAAAAAGTTTTTTAAGCCTTATATTCCCTGCAAACAGATATATTATGTAATCAAAAGTTTATATACATTATTAGGCATTTGAGCAATATATTAATACAGCTATATTGTTATATCATTTTACCCTTCATATCATCCCCATTGATTGTTGTGTCTGTATCTCTATATATGGATTTAGATCAGAAAAAATGGCTCATATTACACTGAATATGGACTATGTTTTAATAAATGTTTTTGGTCCAATATGTCTGTAACCTTTTAAGCCCTTGAATATGTTTTGTGTGTGATGCCACTGTTATGCATAGAAAGTATGTTATAAATCCCTTCTATGGAATTCAGATAAATCCCCTATGTTAAGACACCCCGGGTGTCTTTAAGAGAAACCGCCGTTTAGTTCACCTTCCCCTTTCGCAATATCAGTAATCCAGTCGCATCAATGTGTAGTACACGAACCATAACCAGGGGAAGCGGTAATCTCCCGACCGGGATCCGTGAAAGGCTCCAACCTCCCGAACGGAACTCCACGAACTGCTGCTAGCCGCCGAACAACGATATCCACCAAGCGGCTTTCGGTTCCAATCAACAGTCTCTAAACGCAATTAATAAATCCCCCCAATAACGAGACAGAAGCTCCGCATTGAAGGTCAAACAGGATCTGGCTTTACTGTGGGCTACCTGCCCGTATTTATGCAGGTCTCCCACTTGGTGGACACTCCCCTAGTTGACCAAATGGGAGACTGTAATGACAGATAGACATGGGGACATTCCAGACGTACAGTCACAGCTTTTACCCACAATGCACTATGGTTTCCTCCCCTCTGCCCTGGAGATAATTGAGAAGTAATTCAATTATCTCCAGGACAAAGACAATCGCCATCTTAAATATAATACTAGAAAATACATAAATATATATAACTTTAAAATAACCGAACATTTCCCATTTGCATCACATATTCCCAGATAGCCTGGATCTGAGTGCATATTATTAGCGAATAGCGCTCAGATCCCACACACACAGTTCAATCACCATGGAGTCAAAGTTCTTACAGTCTTTCGGTATACGAATGACTCCATGGGAAGGCTATCTGGGTTAAGTCCTTTCGTGTGTTGTAAAACTCCCGAACGGCCGGTGTTCGTACGCTTTCGTGGAGGCAGCCAGGCGTTCCGTTGTTTCAGCGGTGTTCGGCAGAAAAAGTGTCAGTTTTTAGTTCCATGAAAATAGAGCTGAACACCGCTGGGCTTTTGCGTGGTTTAAAATGCCCGCTGCCTCGTGGTCAACATACGAACGACGACCACCCTGAATTCGGTTTAATTGAGAAGTGTCTGCGGTTAACCACAACGTTCTAATTGGGATCAATAGGTTAACCAGCAGCACACTTCTCTCCTGGGTGGCCATCCGTTCGGTAGGTTTGTTCGGGAAAAACAGTCATTCGTATGGCTGGGCTATAGGAAACAGCCATTTACATGAACGGGGCAGAAGCAGACGAATCCACCGCAATAAATAGACAGATGGTTCTGTCACACCCTATTTCCACAGTGTATTTTATTTCGAATATACCTAAATATTATGCCCCTGGCACAGTGACTTGCTTTACCATGTGGTTATCTTGTGTCCTGGTATACCTCTTTGTAATATTCAGCAGACAGCCCAAGGAAGCAGACACATCCAGTGTTGCTTGAGAGTTTCAATGTATCTTTATTAACCATATAATTTTATCACAGTTGTACAGAAGATCCTGTTTATGTAGTACAAGATTGCTTTGATTGCTTCGTGTAATCTATCCAAAAAGTACATACAAATATTAGATCAGTTGCCTGAGTATAAATGCTGATGACACTCAGATACATGTTTTTCTCTATCCTGTAATTGCAGCCTTGATTTTATATTTTTTTATACTATACTTTTATATACAGTAATCTCAAGCATTAGGCTGTCAGAGTGGGACCTGCCAAGAATGGGGTACATTGACGTTGTGGCAGGTTTATGCAATATATGATCATATAATGTAACTAAACCCCTATTATTTTTTGCCTAGGTGAGGTGTTTTTAAATAAAACTATTACAATCTCTAAGATTTGAAATCATTGTTTAGTGAATAAGCGAGTGCACTGGATTTTGTATTTTGGATATATATATATATATATATACTTTTCAAAAGTTTCATATTTATGGATAGACTTATAATATGAATTAATATTTTGAAAAACATTGATTAATATTTTTGATATATTGATATATTTTTATATATGTGATTTTTTTAAATATATATTTTAATAATTAGAAAAGTTTATTTTATCCATAAATATCCAATTGTGTGAAAAACTTATCCAAAAATATTACATTATTATTATTTTATTATTTATATAGCGCCATCACATTCCGTAGTGCTGTACATCAAGGCCTGTCAAAAATAGCTCAAATATTTTTATGATACCAACCCCATTGTCACATTAGATACCATCTCAACTGAGCAATTACAAATCACTTTGGTTGCTCTGCCAACAACGTGTTCCATGTTTCCACTCCTATCAACAGCTCTCACAAGATATCTGATGTGTCAGTTTTATAGAATTCCCTGCTTTGCCCTGTTACGCATTCTGGTGGTTTCCATGTATTTAATGAAAATCTCAAATGATAAAGTTTTTGAGTAATTCTTCTTCTGCAGCAGTGTTGGACTATAGTGTAGTATCTTCTGACAGTTGGTGAAAGGAGTATAAGAACACACTTACAATTTTCAGGAGCTATATATCAGCTCTAGATGGTAGCGCCTGGGCGGTACAATCCCATCCTGTGGATGCGGTGGTCCTGTAGAGTCTTGGCAGATGTTGTATCTGTATCTGAACACAGTAGAAATTGTGTGTATCTCCAAACGTGAAAGCAGTGGGTCAACGTTGTAGCTTTGTATGGAAAAAATAAAACAGCAAATAGTGCTCACTGATATAAAATCAAACTTAAAAATAAATACAATAAGAGGCACTCACAAAAGGGGAGCAAATAAAGTTTTTTTGCTCAATCCCAATCGCATAGGTGGTATAATCCCCACCAAGGATATAGCTGAAGTTTTCCATTTGATAAAACCTTCTTTAAAAACTTCCAGGAGGGTTCAGAATGGTGTTAAAAGGGAATAAATATTTTATTTTAAATACAAATATTAAAATACTCAAATACTTTTTCAAAGTGTTTGTGCCAGTTCCTGTTCTTATTTTATCACTTGGCTATTCTGTAGCTGTCATGTATCATACAATATATTTCAATATTGTTTCAAGTTAAAGGGATACTCTAAGCACCAAAATAACTTTAGGCTAGTGAAGCAGTTTTAGTGTATAGATCATCACCCTGTAAGCTGTTCAATTCTTAGCTATTTGGGAGTTTAATCACTTTGTTTATGCAGCTATAGCCACACACCCCCTGGCTGTGACTCTCAGCCTACATGGAAAAATGTTTCAGTTTCAATCAGATGTGACAGCACAGTGTGTTTACTCTATGTACTCTGTATGTATAACATCTATTAAAATGTCTATTAGAGTTCATATTATATGCTAACATGACCAGTGACGGTGCCCAAACTGAACCCAAATCACTTTTCATGGGTCAATTCTCTTTGTATTTGATTCTTCCACCACCTAACAGACCATGCAGTCCTTAGATGAGATGCCTATAGTTTAAGCCCTAATGTGATGGTACACTTGCCGTGATGCAATAGCAAACTCTCTGCCCGCTCATTACATTAACAGAGATTTTATAATACTGCTTACCATTCTGCACCATGTGCCTCTACGAATGTACATTTTGTGCAAGTGTGAGTGTACCTTTAAACCTACAGAAAGAAAAATGCTTCAAGTTTTGACTCTTTAGAAACAATTGCATTTCAAGTACCCCCGGGATGAACAGTTAAAAAGTCTATACTGTTACATTTCTCTTTGATACTATGAAATGCGGGACAGCCAGCTCCACATAAAACAGAAGGTTACCTGGGTCCCCACCCAATCTCACTACATGTCCTTACACATTACCACTGAGAATGTTCCTTTATGTAATGTATCAGACAGAGGAGGTAATGTTTACATAGCTCCCCACTGAAAGGCGGTTTCTTTATCTACTCTCCTTTCTATTCTTCATTCTTATTAGATTATTGCACAAGTTCATATGAACTGCCAAGTGTGTCAATTATGTTAAAATAAATATACCTAAATGGTGTAAGATGTTCCACAAGGCTGAGAGAAAAAAACTCTCAAAGGCTTGAGTGTTAAATCTATAGATGAGAAGAGAATAAATACGTACAGGGTATTGTTTCAATGACAAAGGGTCTATTTATTTATTAACCAGAGTATGATTATTATCATTAAAGTTACTGCATATATCAGTGGTGGGTCGTTTGATGTTATAAATATTACTCTCAAAGGCAATATTTACACAAGATATTTCCAATTTAATTACCATCACAAACAAACTCAGAAACAGTACTAGAAAAAGAGGGAATAGATAAATATATAGCAGGCTTTATGATGCATTAGTTTATATTACAGCTTATAAACTTTCAATGGAGTGTTTGTTTTATCTTGTTCTTCTTGTTTTCCATCTTTCTATTAGCATTTTTATAGTTTGTTTTGATTTTTTTTCTAAACCTGAAGTCTTGATTGCTGGTAAGCAGTGGAGCTGTTTCGATGGTGGTCATTTCTAGTTGACTGTCATATGGATACTAGATGACCTAGACAGCAGATACCTTATCAGGAGGTGTTACAGATTGAAGGGTCATCTGGTTTCAATAGCTGAAGACAATGATTATTTTCCACGTATGTGTGATTTCTGCATCAGGGATTATGCAGAGCTCCATTTGTGATACAGAGACATGGGAAATCCCTTTGTTGGCTCCAGAAACTGCCACTTCTAAAATGTACACGTAGCATGTTTTGTTAACAATGCAATGTTTTGTGGACCCAAGACATACTTAAAATGAGAGAAATCTCAATGTACCATTCCTGGTAAAATATATAATAAATAAATACATAAATAAATTCAAGAATCCGCCAGGGAAAATAACTGACTACTGGCTACATGAGTTCTAATACTGTATGACGTCCTAGTGCCAGAAAGCAAAACCACCTGGGTATCTCAGATTACTTTCCATAGCTTCATGACTTTTTGGTTCTATTTCTTCCTAAAGGAAGCAACACTGGCCAGCATCAATCCTCCTTAGAAACATGATTTTATTCTCCCAAGTCTACACATTTCTTTGGGATTGTCTAGCTCAGGGTCCAGAAGATTAATAGATGCAGAATGAGAAAACCACTGCAGGGTTGGATCCAGAAATCACTAGTCTTCAAAATGGAAGTCTTCAAATCTTCACTTGGCAACCTCAGTTCTCTCAACATTTTGCTTAACAACGGAACAGGCACTGATGATTCATTACCACTTCTAATAAATGAAAAGGTGTGTTTTTTCTAACTTGAAGCTGATGGATATATAAACATGGCACTATAAGATATAATCAGAATTTAAAATACTGTGACATGGGGCAAAGACATGTCCAACAGCAGCACACATTTCAACATTACTATACATTCTGTAATGCATTATATAGGATGTCAGGCATGTTTAAATGAACAGGTGCTACAGGGATACCAGATCCACCATGTTTTTGGGAACACCTATAAATTTGTCATATTTATGAAAATGCATGAAATGCCCCGTAGTATGTATAATGCATATTCTGTAGGATTCTTCATTGCCTATTTACTTAATATTATAATTTTTTAAAATTCTACATACTATAGGGCAACCCTAATCATGTGCTGCCCATTAATATGTATATGTATATGTGATATGCATGCCTAAATATAGAGTGGATCTGATAACCCTGCTTAAATGGGCTCTTCAAATTCATGCTGAAGTGCTCTAGGTGTTATCTGCATGTCCCCGTTGTCAACATTCAGAAAAGTGTTTATTTCCAAAGAAATTGGCACATTTATTAATTGAATAAGGTCACTTTGGGAACATACCCGTTGGAGTCAAACTGATAGCCAACAATGCTTCCTGATTCCTGATCCACCTGAAAGATTATTAAGTGGATATGAAAAGCTTACATAGGGAAGCATTTGTCAATAATGCTTCTGTATGAGATGCATGCTATGTGATGATTGCCCATCTTGATTGGAGCAATCACCACATATGTGCCAATTTTGGACTGTTGTGACTGACTGTCTCCGTGAGGTGGAATTGAGCAGTGACGAAAAGGGACTCGAATAAAAAGGTAAGTTCTCATCATTTTAATTATGGGGGGTGGGATAGGCATGGCACTGTTAAGCTTAAAGGAACACTATAATCGCATTAAAACACATTTTTAAGTGTTCCTTTTATAAATCATGAAACATACAGAGTTGAACTGGTTCTGCCTTTCATTGTGCCCATATCATGGTTTTGATGGCATTTTCAGTTAGTAATTGGATACCTTACACATAAATATTCCTATAAATTATGCATCATGTCAGAATATTAGGTATGTGAAAACAGGCATATCCTGTAAGCCCTCAACATAAACATGAAACCCGACATAACGTAATGTTACATGTGTTTATCATCTATTTAATTAACCTGACAGATGATTTTGTTCATTTTATATATATATATCATAATGGATCCAACATATTAATGTATCCTTGAAACATGTTAAATAATGTAACCCTTGCACCCACCTATGATTGCAAGGACTATTATAACATGGTGGGGGGACCGAATGTCTCCATGTGTGGTAGATTTAAGCAACTGGGTCTGGATTTCAGATATTCGGCAGCGTTTGGTCTGACTGAAATTCAGACCTAGCATTTTTCAAACATAATTCAGTGGAGGAATTTCTATTTAGTAAGCAGAGTAAATCCCTGCTTAGAGAGTTTAGCCCAGGAATTTGATGCCCATGTCCATGAGCATTCATTGTAACATTACAGAAACTGTAATGTTTACATTGCAGGGTTAAAGAAACACATAGCGTAAGTAATAGAATGCTATAGTATGCCACCCCCCATTTGGCAACCAAAACAAAAACTGTTTGTCTCACCATTTTAGCACACAGAGGTTTCCTCAGTGCTGTTCACATCTCCTTCTCCCATGACATCATCTAGGAGGCATGGCCCCCACCGGCATGGTTCAATCCAATGCTCCTCAGAGGAGTATTGGGGTTTTAACCCCCTCAGACCGGAGGGCGTACTATTACGCCCTATTTTAGGCGGCTCTAAACGCCGCCAGGCGTAATAGTACGCCCTCCGGTCTTTCATTACTTACCCGGTCGCCGGCGGTCCCACACCGGTGATCGCGGTTGGGGGGACTCCCAGGGAGCCCCCCGCAGCAGATCTTCCTCCTGGCAGCCCCCCGGCCACGTTAGAGTGAGGTTCTTGCGAGGACCTCACAATCACATGGGCGGGATAGCTGCCTCCTGCATTGCCAGGTAGTCCCCCTGCTGGCTGGAAATAAAATCAAATAAAAGTTAAAAAGTGTAAAAAATAAATAAATATATATATACTTAGATCATATATATATATATATTATATATACATGATCTAAGTATATATATATATATACACATATACATACACACACATACACTGTCTAGGTGTATTTTACTATTAATATATATATATATAATTATATATATATAGTAATATCAAATTACACGTAGACTGATATTGATTAAATATATATATAATTATTGCTATATATATATTTATATATAATATAAAAAAATTAAATATGTAAATACGTTAAAAAATAAAATTAAAATTAAAAAAATAATTAAAAATAAATAATTAAAAATATATAGATATATAGATATATAGATGTGTGTTATTTCATTCTAACTGTATTGTGATATTAATATATATATATTTATATCAAAATACATGTAGAATGAAATAATATATATATCTATATACATAAATATATATGTATATATCACTATAAATATACCTATATATAAATAAAAATATTTTAAAAAAATTATATATACAGGGAGTGCAGAATTATTAGGCAAGTTGTATTTTTGAGGATTAATTTTATTATTGAACAACAACCATGTTCTCAATGAACCCAAAAAACTCATTAATATCAAAGCTGAATATTTTTGGAAGTAGGTTTTAGTTTGTTTTTAGTTTTAGCTATGTTAGGGGGATATCTGTGTGTGCAGGTGACTATTACTGTGCATAATTATTAGGCAACTTAACAAAAACAAATATATACCCATTTCAATTATTTATTATTACCAGTGAAACCAATATAACATCTCAACATTCACAAATATACATTTCTGACATTCAAAAAACAAAACAAAAACAAATCAGTGACCAATATAGCCACCTTTCTTTGCAAGGACACTCAAAATCCTGCCATCCATGGATTCTGTCAGTGTTTTGATCTGTTCACCATCAACATTGCGTGCAGCAGCAACCACAGCCTCCCAGACACTGTTCAGAGAGGTGTACTGTTTTCCTCCTTGTAAATCTCACATTTGATGATGGACCACAGGTTCTCAATGGGGTTCAGATCAGGTGAACAAGGAGGCCATGTCATTAGATTTTCTTCCTTTATACCCTTTCTTGCCAGCCACGCTGTGGAGTACTTGGATGCGTGTGATGGAGCATTGTCCTGCATGAAAATCATGTTTTTCTTGAAGGATGCAGACTTCTTCCTGTACCACTGCTTGAAGAAGGTGTCTTTCAGGAACTGGCAGTAGGACTGGGAGTTGAGCTTGACTCCATCCTCAACCCGAAAAGGCCCCACAAGCTCATCTTTGATGATACCAGCTCAAACCAGTACTCCGCCTCCACCTTGCTGGCGTCTGAGTCGGACTGCAGCTCTCTGCCCTTTACCAATCCAGCCACGGGCCCATCCATCTGGCCCATCAAGACTCACTCTCATTTCATCAGTCCATAAAACCTTAGAAAAATCAGTCTTGAGATATTTCTTGGCCCAGTCTTGGCCGTTTCAGCTTACGTGTGTGTCTTGTTCAGTGGTGAGGTAGATCACTTTCAGCCTTTCTTACCTTGGCCATGTCTCTGAGTATTGCACACCTTGTGCTTTTGGGCACTCCAGTGATGTTGCAGCTCTGAAATATGGCCAAACTGAATTCAACAGAGTAGCGTAAGTGGCGGCTACGCGGCTTGACTTTTCTCCAGTTCATGGGCGGATTATTTTTCGCCTTGGTTTTCCACGCTTCTTGCGACCCTGTTGACTATTTTGGATAAGCGGCAGTTGTTAGGTGATCCGCAGCTAAGAAGCTGCAATTTTAAGATGCTGCATCCCTCACAAGATATCTCCTATTTTGACTTTTTCACAGGCCTGTCAAGTCCTTCTTTTGACCCACATTTGCCAAAGGGAAAGGGAAGTTGCCTAATAATTATACACACCTGATATAGGGTGTTGATGTCATTAGACCACACCCCTTCTCATTACAGAGATGCACATCACCTAATATACTTAATTGGTAGTAGGCTTTCGAGGCCTATACAGCTTGAGTAAGACAACATGCATAAAGAAGGATGATGTGGTCAAAATACTCATTTGCCTAATAATTCTGCACTCCCTGTATATATATATACCGCATTATATATATTCACATACATTATATATATACATATATTAATTCTACATATATATTTATGTAATATTTTTACATAATTAGGTATCTTACTAATTACAATTAGCGGACCTGCCTGACAACCCATGCCGAAAACAAAGGGAATTTAATTTGCTAGCACTATATTTAACCCTATAACTTTCCAAGACACCATAAAACCTGTACATGGGGGGTACTGTTCTACTTGGAGACTTCACTGAACACAAATATTAGTGTTTCAAAACAGTAAAATGTATTACAACGATGATATCGCCAGTAAAAGTGAAGTTTTTTGCATTTTTCACGCACAAACAGCACTTACACGGACGATATTATTGCTGTGATACTTTGAAACACAAATATTTGTGTTCAGCGAAGTCTCCCGAGTACAACAGTACCCCTCGTGTACAGGTTTTATGGTGTTTTCAAAAGTTACAGCGTCAAATATAAGGCTTGTGTTTCATTTTTTTCACATTAAAATTCGCCAGATTGGTTACGTTTTTGACAGAATAAGTTTTGACAGAATCAAATTGGGACTTCATTGCGCGGGTTTAACCAAGAACTTGAAATTCACTTTGAATTCACCTGCACTAACTAGCAACTTTAAATTAAAGTTAGTTAAAAGGCAAACTGCTAAATTAGGCAAACAGTCCTAATTTTAAAAATACATCAACTCAACTATTGTTACAGTTTGGATATATAATGAAATTGCAGTTTGATGTTCGATTAACCTCAATCCATTCAATAGAGGGCCATTGTGCTAATGTGTAATTTATACCTTCAGGTCTTCCTTTCTGCCACACCACATAATTTACCATCCAAAATATTGTACGTAATGGACTATTCTTTCACCCCCACCCCCCTCATTTTAGTTTACTGACTTCCTCGAAGAATGAAATACAAATATGTTGTTTGATTTTAGAGGGAGTTTTTGAATACAATAGATTGATCTAAAACCAAAACAGAAGAAACATGAATGTAAGTAGCTCCTGCTCTGTATGCATGTTATAGACACTTATTATTGTGACCATCATTAAAGGTTAATAACAAAGTCCTGCCTTCTTTTCATGTATGGCATTGAGCGTTTAAACATGGTTTGTATAACGGCCATAACAAACCTCGACTAATTATAATACTTATTAATATGTAAAAACATCTGCTCCACCTAGAGAAATTGACTGACATTATCCATTTTCACATTTAAAATTAATATAATGAAACAATATATGTAAACGTTGAATGTGTCAGTCAAAGTTTTTGTTGTGCCTCAATCTTTCATAGGTCTTATCAACCTGTGGCACCTCTCTTGACTTTGATCTGATACACTAATTGAAATATGAAATATTAAGCTATTTAGTAAAAATGTTGCTGTTTTGTACATATGGTTGAACTTATCTGTTGTAAGCCGTACCTGGTTAATAGAGTTGCACTGGACTATTTTTAAATACCCAATAATTATCTGAATGTCTTCATTGCTTCATGCATATGCTATTGCTATATGTTTGAAGTGAAGATGTCTACAAAAAAAAAAAGAAAGAATGGCATCCCAGAACTATGATCATGTTCCCTTGTTTCATATATGTAGAGTGTTCATGTCATAGATGAAATTAGAGTCAATCATGTTTATTGGCATGTAATGGTGCAGATTGGCGCAGACCACTCTTCAACGGACCCGAGTGTCACTGCCAAGCCTCTCCTTTCCCTTTCCAAGTATCCCATTCAGCGCAGTAGTCGGGGATTTTAAATCACAGGATAGCTGTAGAGTATAACAGTGTTATAGCATTTACCCTCTCATACATGAGTCGAGACTTAATGCTGGGAAAAGATCTGGTATTATTGTCACCAACACGGTCATTTATACACGGACCCCCAGCATAGGGGCCCTATACAATAATACGGTGATCCTGCCCTAGTGCCTCTGTGTCTGGGAGATATTTGTGTAATCTCTCGCTCAACTAATATTCTCCCAGACACAGAGGTTACAACACAAAATATCCCCAAACACACAACAAAAATCCACAGGAACCCCACATATTATACATCCCCGGATAGCTCTGTCCCAAGTGCCTAAGCTAGGGAATCACCATCGGGCTAATGATTTGACCGGCCACTAGTATCGTCTCTGCCCAAAAGAGTTCTTGGGTGAATGGGGCTTTGGCTAGGCAAATATCTGGAGCTCCTGTGGACTGAAAAAGGTGCACTCCCCTTAACTGTCTGGGAGTGAGTGTTCAGGAAAATGCATAGTTTAGTTCCTACAAAGAGCACTCTCCTGGCTGGTTGAGAAGTGGGGGAAAACAGAGGTAGACATTGGTTAGGAAAGAGGGTTAGCTGCGGCCAAGTCGGAGTTCCAGGCTCCCGCTCATGGCTCTCTGGAAGGGGGACATTGGGTATATGGGGCAGTGATTAGAGTCCCTGTTGGAGTGAGGTGTGGGGTCTGATCTTTGTATTGGCACCAGTGACTAGGTGTTCCGTCATATAGATCAATAAAATGTACGCTGTTAAAGGCTTATTGGAAACCAATACATTTTGGTTTGAATACTAAATTTGATACCTATGTTTTACATTGGGAATACCAGATTCATTTTAGGTGAAAATTATAATGCCCAAATGCCCTCCCCCACCTTCTACCATGAGTGGCAGGAGGGAGCTAATAAAATAACAAAGGGAATGATGGGTTTACCATTGTCCAAAACCGCAGGTTTGTCCACATCACCCATGGGGCCCCCTTAGCCAATATCTCAAACAAAAAAAAATCCTGCATACCTCCCCTTTACACTAATAATACTGAGGGGGAACCATTAAAAAAAACTACTTACCACTTTTTTCTCAACGGGATACTATAGGCATCAAAAACCCTTAGCTGAATGAAGCAGTATTTGTATATATATCATGCCCCTGAAGTTTCACTGCTCAAACCTCTGCTATTTAGTAATTAAATCACTTTGTTTAAGCAGCCATAGCTACAATTACATGCATGTGACTTACACATCCTTCCTAAATATTTCCTGTAAGAGAAATCTAACATTTAAATGCCATTTATTGCACTTTCTGTTTAGTTTTATAATTTGATATCTCCTGCACTGTTATTATCCTGCTAGAGTCTGCAGCAGTCACTTGTGTGTGATTTGAGTGTGATTTGCAGAGCAAGAAATAAAAAATGCTAAAGTAAGTTAAGATCTGACTAAAATGAAACTTTATTTCATTCAGGCGTTGTGAGCCACAGCAAGAGGAGGTGTGGCTAGAGCTACAGTGATTTAATTCCCTAATGGCAGTTAATTGAGCAGTGAGACTGCATGACCTATACACCAAAACTGCTTCATTAAGCTAAAGTTGTTTTGCTGACTGTAGTATCCCATTAAGTCTTCTTTTCCCCACAAAAGGCTAACCCCCATTATTTCCCAATGTTATCATTACAAATAAATCCATGTGAGCCCATTAAGAGCTTTATGTAGAATTAGCTTGCATGGTGAGGAAAGCCCTTATAAGGGCTTTTCCATAGTATGCCATCTCAGTCTTGGAGCTCTGATTGGTTGGATTATAAGTCAACCAATCAGAGCACTCTTACAGGCAAGCCTCACTTCTCTCTATACTTGTGAGAATAGTCCGATGCACATTTATTGGAGGTTTATTTCCGTTTATCAGATTTGGCTGCTTGAATTTTGTCTGGCATAAAATACAGATAAAGTTTGAAAACAAATCAAATGAAACAGTCAATAATTATCAACTACGTTTTGCTGATAGAATTAAATCGAGGTCTATGTCACCAGTTTAAAATATGAAAAGTTAAATAACCTTTCACCTATACATTTCCCAATCATTTCTGAAAACAAAAGTATATAACATTCCTAATAGGCTAAACAAAGAATCACTGAAATTTGACAGAAAGGGTCGCATGAAGAGTGATATTATAACTCCAATAGGAATGATTTAGAATTTTAAATAAACATAACTGATTTTCAACCTGTTCATCTAAATGAAAGAGTTAAATACTGACATCCTCATTTCACTTCTTCAATGTTAATTTGGATTTCAAAATAATTATAATTTACAGCTCCAACTTGTTTTTTTAGTTTAGAAACTGATTCTTTATTTTTTTTGTTTAAAGATGGGAAGTTGGCAAATGGATGTCTCCTGAATGGATTATTAAAAATGCATCACCACAGGACTAATAAGGTGTGCCCACGTGAGTCAACGAGGCATCATTTGACAAAAGCAAGATTTTTTTTTCCCACCCTGAAGCAACTTGTTTCTAGACTTTCCATGACTTGAAATGAAGCTGAGCAAATATTAGCTCATTGTGCCAAGCCAGCCACATTCGAATTTAAAGAGCACTCTAAAGTTACTCATTAATTACAGTTGCTAATTAGGTCACGTGTTAAAGAGCCATGCTGCTCTAATTAGTTTAAAATAAAGTTGTTCGCAACAACGTAACTGGCCTTTTGGAATTGCAAACATACATTGGGGTTGACGTCAAAATAAATATAAAGTATGTTCATTACTTAAAGGACCACTATAGTGCCAGGAAAACAAACTCGTTTTCCTGGCACAAAAGTGTTAATAGGTCCCCCCACCCTCAGGGTCCCCCTCCCGCCAGGCTCTATGGGGGGGAAGGGATTAAACGCTTACCTTTCTCCAGCTCCGTGCTCCCTTGGCGCTGGGGACTCTCCTCCCTCTTCCGATGTTATCGGCTGAATGCGCATGTGCGGCAAGAGCCGTACGCACATTCAGTCAGTCCATAGGAAAGCATTTCTCAATGTTTTCCTATGGACGCTGGCGTCTTCTCACTGTGAAAATCACAGTGGGAAGCGCCTCTAGCGGCTGTCAATGAGACAGCCACTAGAGGCTGGATTAACCCATATGTAAACATAGTAGTTTCTCTGAAACTGCTATGTTTACAGCAGGCAGGGTTAACCCTAGATGGACTTGTTACCCAGACCACTTCATTGAGCTGAAGTGGTCTGGGTGCCTATAGTGGTCCTTAAAAAATAAAAAAAAATAATAACTCACATGCTGTTCATTAATGTAAGATATTGCTTCAATGTCATCTCAGGTGTAGTAGCATTGTCAATTTAATTCAGCAGTCATGAAGACGACCAGCAAGGGATTCTCCCCTACCAAATTTCTACTTAGTATATCAGTACAGCAATTTAAAAGAAGACCCCCTAGAGTCCATTAAAATACCAGATATAGAACAATAATCCTGCAACCAGCATATTTTCTTATTTTAAATAACAAGAATTTATCTAAATGTGTCAATGGATTAGATAACTATTCTACCATGTGAGCTTAGAGATAAATATTTGTCACTCCATCAAAATGAAAACTGAAGTCTGCTTCAGCTGTGCATTTCAAAATTACTGATTACCACTGTGTAAAATAAGATCTAATGAATGCATTAGGTAAACTGTATTATAAACTACATACGGGCAGTGCACAGCATTCTAAACGCTAAGTGTATCATTGAAGCAGCAGGTGCAAGACACGAATCACCAGAACCCTTAATGAACACATTACGTGATACATAGACTAGAATCTTAGCATATTTATTGCTGTATCTTAGAATAATAAACATGCAATAATTGAACTCAACAAATTCATGTTTAAAAATATAATTATATTCCAAATAAGAGAAGTACTCTGATTTGCTTTAAAGTAGTGTAGTCCAGCTGTGGGCACCATGTCCCTCTGTTGTGTTATATCACTGATATGGATGGTCCTGCATACTAAACCAAACTCAGAAGTACACTTTTGTTTTCAATTAATAATTTTTATTTGCACCATTTTCAAAGTATGCAAACCATAAATGGTTAGCTCAGATAAATGAATGCTAATGCGTACAATATACAAGCATAAAACCACTAATCAAAATCAGTATATTTACCAGGAAACTAGTAGGTAATCAATCACCTGAACATATAAACAGCTTGGCTGAATATACCGTATTATGGAACCATAGTACCCCATTATGGGACATACATACAGCTTAACCCCTTAAGGACTGGACTGTTTTTGCGATGTTGTACATTTGCGACCAGGAATATTTTTACACTTTTGTGGTGTTTGTGTTTGGCTGTAATTTTCCGCTTTCTCATTTACTGTTCCCATACAAATTATATATTGTTTTTTTCAGGACAAAAGGAGCTTTCTTCACATACCATTATTTATATAATCTCATGTATTTTAATTTAAAAAAATACAAAAATCTGATGAAAAATTGAAAAAAATACATGTTTTTTGACTTTTACTTGAAAAATCTTTTGCTCATCTACAAAAGCGAATGAAAAAAACTGCTAAATAGATTCAAAATTTTGTCCTGAGTTTAAAAATACCTAGTGTTTACGTGCTTTTTTGCTTTTTTTTGCATGTTATGGGGCTATAGGTACAAGTAGGATATTGCGGTTTCAAAACATACATTTTTAAAATGTATCAATAGTGACATTGTAACACTATTATCTGTCATAAATCTCTGAATAACACCCCACATGTACATATTTTTTTTTAAAGTAGACAACCCAGGGTATTCAATATGGGGTATGTCCAGTCTTTTTAGTAGCCACTTAGTCGAAAACACTGGCCAAAGTAAGCATTCATGACTGTTTGTGTGTGAAAAAGTAAAAACTAAATTGAGCGCTAATTTTGTGGCCAGTGTTTTATGTTTCAAGTGGTTACTAAAAGACATACTGACTAACTACTGTAGGGTTATCTTCTTTACAAATGGTATACCATCATGGGGTAATTCTCGATTCCCTGGGCTACCATACGCTCTCAAAGGCAAAGCGTAACCAACCTGGCCATTTTCAATGCTTAAAATATTTGACCCATATATTTGTGCGCTTTCAAAATACTATAAAACCTGTACATGCAAGGGGTACTGTTTTTACTCCGGGGAGACATCATGAACACAAATATTAGTGTTTAAACTGGAAAACGTATCACAACAATTATATCATCAGTAAAAGTGCTGTTTGTGTGTGAAAAATGCAAAAAAAGTAACTTTCACTGACAATATCATCGCTGTGATATGTTTTACTGTTATGAATCACTAATATTTGTGTTCAGCGAAGTCTCCCGAGTAAAACAGTACCCCCCATGTACAGGTTTTAGGGTGTCGTAGAACGTTACAGGGTAAAATACAGTGCTAGCAAATTAAATTCTCTGGAATTTCGGCCTGGGTTGGCAGGCAGGTCCCTCAAATTGCAATCAATAAAATTACTGAATTATGTAAAAATATTACATAAATACGCGCGTAGAATTTAAATATATATGCATATTTATATATTTGAAGTCTACGTGTATATTTATATAATTATTTATGTAATTTTGTATATGGACGTATGTATATTTCGTATTATTTTTATTTATTTTTTTATATACATAGATATATACAAATTCATTTCTAAGTGTATTTTGATATAAATATATATATATTAATTTTAAAAATACAGTTGGGAATAAATTCATATAGCTATATAATTTTTTTAAATTTTTGTGTATTTAAAAAAATTTTTATTTATTTAAATTACTTGTATTTATATTTTATAATAATATATATATACAATATATATAGTTGTATATATATTATATATATACATTAATGTAATTTAATTATAAGAATTGTATTTTATATTATATAAAAGTACATATTATATAAAAATACACTAAATACTGTTTATTATATATATATATGATATATAGACATATATTATATATATATAATATATATCTATATATCATATATACACATATAATTATTTTATTTATTTTTTATTAACACTAACTTTTATTTTATTTTTAATTTTACACACTACTTAGGGAGACTGCCTGTCAGCACAGACAGTCCCCTGCAGGCAGACACATGGACACCTATTGTGACCATGTGATCGCTGTGTTAAGCGATCACATGGCCACAGGGGTCCTAATCTGCCGTGGGGAGACTGTCTGGGCTGCAGGCAGTCTCCCCACAACGGGAGCAACGCTGATCGCCGCCGGGGGAACGACGGCGATCAGGTAAGTACCCCCAGACCGTTAGGACGGTTCAGGACCGTCATCGGTCGGCAAGGCAAAAATGCCGATGACGGTCCTGAACCGTCCTCGGTCCTTAAGGGGTTAATAGCAATATGCAGAAAATGTCAGTGAAGCCCAGGCACAACCTCTATTTTAAATAGGCATCCAACTACCGATGCAACACATTATGGAATACGAGGAGCTAACTTTGGTATTGAATTATTGTTCTCTATAATAGTGGTTATAGCTGGGGGAGAGGTAGACTTTCTAAATTAGCAATACAGAATTTTGCTGCCATTAAACATATTATTATTATGCCATTTATATAGCGCCACAGCGCTTTACAATGGGTGGACGAACAGACATGTAGTTGTAACCAGACAAGTTGGACACACAGGAACAGAGGGGTTGAGGGCCCTGCTCAATGAGCTTACATGCTAGAGGGAGTGGGGTAAAATGACACAAAAAGTGACAGTTGCAGAAGAGGAGTCAGTCAGGAGCTATTAACAATTTAATTGATACGCTTTTATGAAGAAGTGGGTTTTTAACGATTTTTTGAAGGAGTGGAGACTGAGTGAGCATCTAACAGAGGAGGGAAGCGAGTTCCACAGGAACGGTGCAGCCCTCGAGAAATCTTGAAGGCGAGCATCAGAGGTGGGAGTACGGACAGAAGATAGACGTAAGTCTTCAGCAGATCGTAAGGGCCTAGACGGGACATACTTGTGTATAAGGGAGGATAGATAGGTGGGAACAGCATTATGTAGAGATTTGAAAGCAAGAACCAGAATTTTAAATTGAGCTCTATATCTTATAGGAAGCCAATGTAGAGACTGACAGAAGTGTGAGGCGTGGGAGGTGCGGGTGGACAGGAAGATGAGCCTCACCCCCGTATTTATTATGGACTGTAATGCAAGTTGGAAGCACGTAAGACCACTGAGAAGCGGATTACAGTAGTCAAGGCGAGAAAGGACAGTGGAATGGACCAGCACCTTAGTCGCATCTGGCGTTAAGTAGGGGCGGATGCGCGCAATGTTTTTGAGATGGAAATGACAGGATTAGAAGATAGACTGAACATGAGGCTTGAAGGAGAGGTCGGAGTCAAAGAGAACACCTAGGCAGCGAGCCTGCGTGGTGGAGCTCATGGTAGCACTGTTGACTTGGAGGGAGACAGACACAGGCGTAACAACACTTGACGGAGGAAAGACAAGAATTTCAGTTTAATACTGAATAATAATAATAATACAGAATAAGTCATTTTTGGGGAGTCTATAATAGGACAGGAAACATATGGAAAAAGAACACTTCTGGTAAAAGTGTCAGGCAGACAGAGGTAGTAAAATATATCATATCATGTATCCTTGTACAAAACTGGGACAGCAATGGGCATGACCAGAAAATATGAAGAATGTTTCCCAATTCACAGGACTGTGAAATGCATGAGCTATGTGTTGGCGGACTACATACCATCACATAAGTAATTTCCTGTTGACTTTCAGATTAAGCGAATGTGATGTTCCATGCATAACAGAAATAGCCTGTTTCCATATGTATGTTGGAAAATGTTTGCAAAGGTCATCTTCCCAATATAATATGCATGTTACTTTGGTAGTTAGAGTTGGGCCATTTGGATGTAAAAGGTCAAAAGCAGCATATTAGAACAACATCTCCCAAGGTTCAATTTACGAAAGCAAGATAAAAGAACAGGATCAAAATCCAAGTCTCTCTGATTGAGGATTAAGTGTGTGAATAAGATTGAGATCAAAATATGTAAATAGTTTCCAAGAGAGAAGAGAAAACTCAGTTTGTAATTCTGGGAATCACTTCATGCCTTATTTTGTGAGAATCTGATGAAGCCAATAAATGCCAGCCTCTACCTGCCATCCCACAAATAGATCTGAAGTATATAGCTGTAGGTCAAGAAGGGTCAAAGAAAACTTTGTACAATTAAGCCACAACAAGGTGATTGCCATTGTCACAATTGTTTCATTTTAGCTCGTAAGCCTCTTTTTCATCTTATTAAAATCAATAATTCCTTGTCAGGCTTCCTGACCCCAACAGGTGAACAAACGGTATCCCTATTTCCAGATGATATCCTACTTATTCTGATTCCTAATTCAACCAGAAAAATCTCTATACACAAAAATAAGTCCTACACTCAAATTCCCACTACTGTAGGATGGCAGCAATGGCCATAGTACACATCAGCCCCAATACATACAGTAAAAAACAAAGAAAAGAGGTATCTGTACACTTCCCAAATTCTTATGCATATTTAAATAAATGGAGGTTATTTAGTAACTCCAATTGCCATAAGATGTAAGCCCATCTGCCACGTTAAGGCAGGTGGGCTTACATTTAATGGCCATTGGAGTTACTAAATAACCTCCATTTATTAAAATATTCATATGAATTTGGGAAGTGCGCAGATAACTCTTTGTTCTTCAAAAACATCTCTCCGTGGTTTAATGTACCTTTTAGAAAATTATGGTAAAGTATAATTTTACTAAATGACTCTAGGGAAAAACACAGAACCTTGTGTTTAATATCCCTTTGTATATAGTACAGGAATTGCAAACCCTGTTTTTCTTTGATTGGAATACTCCCATATATGTAATTTGGGGGTCAATTTAACTAACAGGGTTATTCACTAAAGCTAGAATTCAAACACTCCTGAAAGTTTTCTGGTAGCTTGATCAAGAAAGAACAAGTAACTTTCCAAGTTGTACCAGATGATTCACTCATGAACGAAGCTTGAGCTCTCATTGCTTGGCTGGATTAATGTAATTAATCCAGCCAAGCAATGAGAGCTCAAGCTTCGTTCATGAGTGACCATCACCAATTGCCAACCATTTTTATATCTCTTCCATACCATATCGATCTCTCTTACAATACCAGCTTTGAGCAAATTTCAAAGGCTCATTGACTCCGAACTTTGAAAATGCAGTCTGTCGTACATATCAAAAATATGGCAGCGGTTGTTGAGGCGATAAAGGGTTCCAGATATACAATTGTTGTATATAGCCACAGCTGTACCATTAACTAATTCTTGGTTGGACTCTCTTTGGATTCACCTTGAGAATATCACAAATATACACTTTAAGCAACAAAGTTAGAAGTACATCATGGGTGTGAAGGGTATGTCCACCCAGGGCCGCCATCAGAAATTTTAGGGCCCCTAACACAGCTCAAGGTCTGGGCCCCCCTTCAAGCCCGCCTCCAAATCCCGCCCACAGGAATACACATACACTAACAGATACAAATACTGAAACAGACATACACACATGCATAGGGATATACTGACACACACACACATATATACATGCAGACATACATACTGACAAACATACATATACATACACATACTGCATACTGATATATACATACATGCTGACAGGCATACATACATACACACACACACTGGCATGCATACATACAGATACACACTGGCATACATGCGCAGGCATATATGCACTGGCATACACACACACTGGCATACACACATGCACTGGCATCTACGCATACACTGGCATACACACACAGTTATTTGTGAGCTGGAAGAGCAATCACATAATCAGAACAAATGCCATAAATTGAATAAAGGCAACTTTGACTAAACAAACGGGGAAAAAAAGGAAAGAAATTTGTCCTGTTCAACATAAGAGATGTATAAGATATCATTGACATGAAAAAATAGCAAGATAGCTTTTGTTGTCGTAGAGCTTTGTAAACTTGAAGAGTCTTGTCTATACTCTTTAGTTAATTCTTCTGTAAAACAGAGTGACTTTATCTACCAAATTCTTAGGTTTAAGAAGTTTTGAATATCACTGAAATTTGACAAAATCCCAGGTTCTTGACACTTTCCAATTGTATGTAATTGGGCATATATGATCACTCAAGTGGACAAGCAACATTTTTAGGGGAAATGAAAATATATGTACTGCAAAACCACATACAAATATTTTGTTGTTATTAAGGTTTTTGTAATATTTAGTTCTGATAAAAATGGGACTCAGACAATCCTGACAGATAAAAACATAGTATTGTTTAAGTTTCCATTGTAATTTTACAATCTACTGCTGCTGGGCAGCTTCCTTTTGGTACATCTAATGAGCCAAGAACAACAGTGCATGGTCTCATATCCAGCTAGTGAAATATGCATTGACCTATGTGCACACTCAAAGTTAAAGGGACACTATAGTCACCTGAACAACTTTAGCATAATGAAGCAGTTTTGGTGTATAGAACATGCTCCTGCAGCCTCACTGCTCAATCCTTTGCCTTTTAGGAGTTAAATCCCTTTGTTTATGAACCCTAGTCACACCTCCCTGCATGTGACTTGCACAGCCTTCCATAAACACTTCCTGTAAAGAGAGCCCTATTTAGGCTTTCTTTATTGCAAGTTCTGTTTAATTAAGATTTTCTTATCCCCTGCTATGTTATTAGCTTGCTAGACCCTGCAAGAGCCTCCTATATGTGATTAAAGTTCAATTTAGAGATTGAGATACAATTATTTAAGGTAAATTACATCTGTTTGAAAGTGAAACCAGTTTTTTTTTTCATGCAGGCTCTGTCAATCATAGCCAGGGGAGGTGTGGCTAGGGCTGCATAAACAGAAACAAAGTGATTTAACTCCTAAATGACAGTGAATTGAGCAGTGAAATTGCAGGGGAATGATCTATACACTAAAACTGCTTTATTTAGCTAAAGTAATTTAGGTGACTATAGTGTTCCTTTAAGTTACCATACTTCCCCTTTTAGAGGTGGTTGAAGGATGGTTGAGGTGTTATGGAAAATGCATACTATAGGACTGCAAATATTTTAATAAGCACTTCCCTTAAAGAGTAAATGTTCAGATTATCTGGCACCAGTGGCGTACTGTGGGGTGGTGGGAGGGGGAGAGGGTGGTCCGTCCTGGGTGCCACCAGGTAGGGGGGTGCCAACAGGTAGGGTGTGGCTCCAGGCCTGGCCTTGAGGAGGTGTGAGCTGTGAGGCTGCACAGGGTGTCATGGCAGCATAGGCGCCGGGCAGCCGATACAGCTCACACACGCAGGATCCAGTCGGAATACA
The DNA here is from genome assembly GCA_933207985.1 of Pelobates cultripes. Taxonomy (NCBI): domain Eukaryota; kingdom Metazoa; phylum Chordata; class Amphibia; order Anura; family Pelobatidae; genus Pelobates; species Pelobates cultripes. Next base: position 153,811,240 of record OW240914.1, on the reverse strand, counting down.
GCAAACCTTCATGGAGAGTTGGGGGCGTAGCCAAATTGACCATGGGGGTGGAGCATAAATGGATGCAGGGGCGGAGCTAAAGGCAGCCTCCACTTGCTGCTCTACTGCTGCACACTGAGGGTAAGAAGGAAGAAGTCCCTGCTTCCCCAACAACTACACACCAGGGACATCACACTGACTTCACTCCTCTACAGCCTGTCAATAAGTAAGAGAGAGTGTGTGCTGTGTGTGTGTAACTGTTATTGTGTCTGTCTGCCTGTGACAGTGTGTGTGTGACTGTCTGCCTGTGACTGTGTGTGTGACTGTGTAACTATGTGTTTAACTTTCTACATGTAACTGTGTGTGTGACTGTCTGCCTGTGACTACGTTTGTGACTGTGTCTGTTACTGTCTGCCTGTGACTGTGTGTACGATTGTCTGCCTGTATATGTGTGTGACTGTCTGCCTATAACTGTGCGTGTGACTGCCTGCGACTGTCTGCATGTGACTGTGTAATGCTGCCTGTAACTGTGTTACTGTCTGCCTGTAATTGTGCGTGTGACTGCCAGTAGCTGAGTGTGACTGTCTGCCTGCAACTGTTTGTGTGTGACTATCTGCCTTCTACTGTTTGTGTGTGACTATCTGCCTGTAACTGTATGTTTGACTGTGTGCGAGTGACTAAGTGCCTGGGACTGTGTGCATGTGGCTGTATTTGATAGTATATGTGTATAACTGTGTGCATCTGACTGTGTCTGGCTGTCTTCGCCATTCAGTGAGCCGGCAGTTGTGATGTGACATCATCCCGGCATCTGCGTCATTACAAGGCACGCGAGGAACCTATGCAGAAAGAGCACAGAGATCCCAGCAGCAACAAGACTTGCCATTTTGATGCTCTGACCCAGTCATCTTGCCATCACTAATAGGCCTTTGTCAAAGTCACTCAGATCTTTTCACTTGCACATTTTTCCTGCCTCCAAAACATAAAATTGAAAAACTGACTGTTCACTTGCTGTCTAATATATACGACCCCTTGGCAGGTGCCATTGTAATGATATAATCAATATTATTCACTTCACCTGTCAATGGTCTCAATGTTTAGGCTGATCAGTGTATATAGCTGTTCTTTATAGAACTTACTAGTGCTTTGAGCTTTGGTTCTATTCATGGTTCTATTCATTGGTTTTCTTGCTTTTTGGCTGTGCTCATATGTACATTCTTTACTCTCTGCAAAAATGTTTCCTTGTTCGTAAATGGTCTGCAAAATGATCCTGGTTACAGTATAAAAAGGTTAAATACATTATCAATGTATGTGTAACCAAGGCATGTCTGATCCTATTCCTTATTTCTCTTACCGTACCACCTCATTAGATCACACAATAATATAAATGAGAGAGATTCATTGCCACCTACACAAAGCACAGAAATGTGACTAAGCAGGTCTACGCTCCAAAAAAGGCAAGTCCTTCCTGACTAGACAAACTTTTTCAATAAATAAAGGAAAACTTTAGTGTTAGGAATACAAAACTGTATTCCTAACTCTAAAGCATTCCTATGAAGAATTTGTAAAAATGCAAAAAACAAATTCCCAAAAATCACAAGATAGGCAGATATGTAGATGATACATTGGCACCTATCGGCTAAGGTGGTGAGAAGGGACAGAACAGACCACATACCAAACCTGAACACATACCATGGAGGCTTCTTTAGCAGCTACACCAGTTGCTGAGGAAGTGTCCTTTCCCTCCTCATTACTTCAGCCAATAGGTACCAGTGTATCATTGGCATATCTGCCTATTTTGTGATTTTTGGGAAACTTATATTTTTTTAAATTTTTATATTGCTTTAATAAAAGCCTTTTTCTAAATGACCCACTTTACATGTTTCACTCAAAACTTGAGTGCTGCACCAGCGCAACTAAAGCATTAGGCTTTTTGGGGACTTTTTCTAGGTGTCCTTATAAGCAGGACACCAAGAAACAAAGACATGACAGCAAGACCTGACCCTAAAATAGGGACAATTGCACAATATGACGTCAGTTCAAGAACAACCTCTGTATAAACATAGTTATTACCAGAGCACAAAATGTGTATTTTAAAAAAAATCTCATATCAAAATTAGAAAGTTAGGATGATAATTTTCGGAGTCACCTGTTGGATAAGTCTCTCCAGTAATAGGAATACAACATACCATATATTGCATGATGCATTGCATAGGAGAAATGCTTCTGCTCTATACCATTTCCCTTTCATATTGCCCCATTTTATGAAGGCAGTATCTTGGCATTATATCTATAAGTGAGTTTAACCCCTTAAGGACCAAACTTCTGTAATAAAAGGTAATCATGTCATACATGTCTTGTGTCCTTCAGGGGTTAAAGGCAATCACCAAACACTTTAATAGAAGCATCTGCTGTTGTCACCCTTTATTGCACAAGTAGGTTTATTATAATTTTCTATGTATATCCACAGTACAAGAAAGGGAATTTGGAAGCAAATGTTTACATACAGCCAGGAACTATGATAAATTTGGGGTTAACCCTTAATTGCCTGCCTAGCTACTGAGTGCATGATCCTGAATGGGGCAAAATAGAAGCTGCAATACATTAACTATTTTCAAAATGTAACATTTATCATTGAGTTAGTATATTTTAATAGTGATATATTGATGTATATTTTATTTCTTTTTGGGTTATTTGTCAGTTGGCTGTCATTTTGAATCAAGAATCTGTTACCTCACTTATTAAGAATTATATTCCTGAATTTATGTTTTTGCAAGTATTCATCTAGTTGTTGCTGAAACATCTGTACAGACTCTAATAAAACCACCCCTTCAGGCAGAGAATTCCACATTCTTATTGTTTTTACTGTAAAAAAAACTGTTAATTTGCCTTGGACTAAATCTCCTTTCTTCTAGTCTAAATGCATGACTTCATGTTTTATGAACAGAATTCCAGACAATTGCTAACATATTGCAGCTTCTATTTTTTCCCCATACAACCCCATCAATGTTTTTCTTATGCACACAGTACCTAGTTGTTGTTGAAACATCTGTACAGACTCTAGCTTCTTTTTTGCCCCATACAATCCCATCAAGTTTTTTTTTTATGCACACAGTACCTAGTTGTTGTTGAAACATCTGTACAGACTCTAATAAAACCACCCATTCAGGCAGAGAATTCCAAATTCTTAGTGTTTTTACTGTAAAAAAAGCATTTCCATTGCCTTAGACTAAATCTCCTTTCTTCCAGTCTAAATGCATGACTTCATGTTTTATGAACAGATTTCCAGACAATTGCTAACATATTGCAGCTTCTATTTTGCCCCATACAACCCCATCAAGGTTTTTTTTTTATGCACACAGTACCTATACAGGCAATTAAGAGTTAATATTATAGTTCCTGTCTGTATTTAATCCTATCTCAAACATATTCCTAGATCTGTCCCCTGCTGTTGAACAATGTTTATGACTGCCTTGTCAGATAAAATCTAATAAAGATAATTAACATTGTAATAATCTCTGGCAACCAGAACATCATGTTTCTGACCTAAGCCTGTTTTTGTATTATTTGAATCTCAGCTGAATTTGTTTATGTGGGTATTAATCTGTGCTGTCCGCTCTGAACTTGTACAACCGGCCCTCACTTGTTTCATCCTTATCTGTCTATGTTCTCTGTGTTTCTGATTTTTCAGCTTCAAAGATGTATGACCCTTAGTCTTCTTGTCACAAGTACGTCTTCCCAATGTACACAGTGACAGCACAGGACACTCAAAATACTAAGCTCTTTGTTTATTGCTACCAAAAAATTATTTTAGAATTACGTAGAAAGCCACATTCATCCTCATGTGCTTAACCTACAAGAAAAACATACAGTATATATTATGTTATGACAAAGTAAATCCTGAACTAAGTTATAGTACAATGGCACACTCCTTCTACATGTATAAAAATATCTGAAAATATTTATGTTTAAGACCGTATGCATTTTATAGGTTATTATAGATCAGTGATGGCCAACCTTGACACCATAAATTGTTTCTGGACTACATTTCCCATGATGCTCAGCTAGCTTTTAGACTCTAAAAGCTAGCTGAGCATCATGGGAAATGTAGTCCAGTAAGAATTTATGTGTCAAGGTTAGCCATCACTGTTACAAATTGACCAAAGTGTGTTATGTAGTTGCTGGTGGGCTAGTTATCCTGCTTCAAATCTTCTGTCTAAAGCAACACTGTCAATTCTAAGTTTTTCCTGAGGAACTAAATCTTGCCCAGTTTTGTCCTGTCTTGTATTTTCCCTCATGTTCTCCAGGTGGCTTTATCTGCCATAACCTCAAAAATGGACCTCAAATCAAACTCAGCTTATTAGAAGCTGCATTTATATTAATAATCATATCAACATTCTAAAATATGTTTAATCCCTCTCAAACCTATTGTTGAGCACTTAATGCAGTTCACTGGTTACACTGCATTTCCAATAATGATGCCAACCTAGCTATGTAGACATTAAGTTCAACTTCAGATCCAGTCACATTGATCTTAGCTTGATGCTCATCCGTTTTTTAACGTAATACAACTAACGTTCTAGTTCATGCATTTATTGTGTACCAGCTTGATTACTGCAACCCATACGATCAGTCTAACATAGGCCCAGAGAAAACTTAATGAATGCTCCATCCACTTCTCACCACTCACAAGCTGCTCTACATCCATTCTTACATCCATATCTCAAGCTGAAACACTGTACATGCAGACTCCTACCAGGATGAATGCTTCAAAATAGGGACTACATTCTTTTGTATAAGATTATCATACCCCATCTAAGAATGTATTTGAATGTGCATATACCCTTTCCTCATATAAATATTTATATATATATATATATATATATATATATGTGTGTGTGTGTGTGTGTGTGTGTGTATTTATTATTATTTTTTATATATACACATGATTTGACCTCTCATAGGAATATCAGAAAGGTTTTCTCTCTGCATATTATGGTTTATATGTTAGCTATCAGTTTAGAAACAAGGTAAAAACCTTCTAAAACGGGCCTGAATTAATATTTACATAATAAGGCATTACTTCATCTTTCATTAAAACCCAGAGGGTTAATCAGCCTATGTGAGAGAGTAGAGTAATAGTTATAATTAATGTTTTGGTGTATTTTATTATGCAAAAAAGAAAAGAAAATAGATACATGTAATAACACTACCAAAAGTGTGATGGGACAATGTGTCACCTAGATATATAAATAGTTATATCACTATCATGGATACAAAAATAAAGATATACACAGTACCAAATGTCAGATTATCTAATATATAACAGGAAAATCTGGTAAAGATAGTAGTGAATAAAAAATAATAAATTAAATGACCACCTCGTAAGGTATGCTCCTATAGTCCAGAAAGTATATCGCCGTCCAAGTTATTAGTATATGGGTATAGTGGTGAACATATAATGTGAGCTTTATTAAAATTGGCTCTTGATATAGATAAAGCTACCCTGATAACTTATTTCATGTGATATACTCAACAGAATCTCTCCTTATAGGGAATATCGCATATTCCTGTGTGTATATTCATACACAGGTAAGGTATCTGAAAGAGAGAGAAAAGGCATTTCCAGAGATGTTAGTAATTAGAGGGTAGAGGATATAGAATTAGAAGCCAGCTAAAAAAACAAGCTGGTAGTAAAGTTAAAAAGCCTCTCTCCCCAGTGGCTACCTGTACTAAATAAGTTACCATGGCTACAGGTAGCAGTACTTTCTGTAACACAATCAAACCTACAGTCCTTTCCTTAATTTATCCTTCTTTAAGGAAAGGACTGTAGGGTTGATTGTGTTACAGATAGTACTGCTACCTGTAGCCATGGTAACTTATTTAGAACAGGTAGCCACTGGGGAGAGAGGTTTTTTCACTTTACTGCCAGCTTGTTTTTTTAGCTGGCTTCTGATTCTTACCTTGCGAGGTGGTCATTTAATTTAATTTTTTATTCACTACTATCTTTACCAGATTTTCCTGTTATATATTAGATAATCTGACATTTGGTACTGTGTATATCTCTATCTTTGTATCCATGATAGTGATATAACTATTTAAAAATCTAGGTGATATATTGTCCCATCACACTTTTGGTGGTGTGATTACATGTATCTATTTTCTTTTCTTTTTTGCATAGACTATATTGGGGTTAAGCCCCTGGACACCCCTGGAGTCTCAGTTTGGTACCTTAGATAGCTGGATACACCAGGACGCTATTCTCTTGTTATAGCGGTAAGGGTGTTACCCTGTATCTTCCTTCTTGTCTTTTTGTATCATGTATTTTATTATGGATTGGAGGTTTTGCATAGCTCAGTTATGTAGTGTCATGTTTCATGGTATGTTTTACATTGATGGCAACTGCAAGAAAGTGATAGCAATTGGTCTAATGTGAGGGTTCCATCCCCGCACAGGTCTAGTCTGCAAGAGGTTGAAAGTCCTAGTGATTTCTTCCTATTTTTATATGGTAGACAATATGACTCTGTTATTGAGAGGATGCACAGCAAAAAAAAAAACCTACTTATTGCACCGTTGTAGCGGAAACATGCCATCATATTATACTGTAAACCTTTATTGTGGTAACACTACAGTATCTATGAAGCTATTGTCTTTCAGTCATTCCAGTGAATATCACTTTGGTTGATCTAAACATTGATTGATTTACTTTAGCACAGAACAGGTTTTTGGTATCACAGAAAGTACAGTGGGAATCACTTGCTTAACAAAACAATGCAATTTTTGACCTTTTCACTTGGTGATGAACACATTACTGTAAAATCCCTTTCACCTAGCAGCCAAAACATTTAAACAATAGCAACAAAATATGGTATATTCCAATAGGAATAGGTTAATTTTACTACAGGTTCTTCACATACTTATCAACATCTATTCAGGATATCTTCTTCTATCAACAATGACAATTAGTCACCATAAGTACTTCTTTCTCTATGCACACAGATCATAAAACATGTTATCTGTGATAATGGTGATGCCATACGGCTATGTAATGTATTAACACTATAGTGCAGGAATGCAGCCTTAGGTCCCTGGCACCACTCTCTCCAGGGATTAAGGTAATTTTAGCTTTCCACTTACGCCACATTGGTCTTACTATTGTTGGCTCCACCTCCATGGTTGAGATTATCAACTTTGATGAACTCAGCCAATTTAATGCGTTGGCATAGTAAATCTTTGTTGGGTATTGCACACATGACAAAACCCCTGCGCCAATCAGCATCTCTTCATATTGATACATTGACTCAATGCATCTTTATGGGGCGCGTGTAGAGCCTCCATACAGAGCATGGAGACGCTGAACGTAGGTACTGCATACTAAGCACCCCTGACATAGGAAGCACACCTAGTACACCTAGTAGGAAACACAATATATATCACCGTAAAAAAGCACAGTCAAAGCCAGGAGCTAATATAAAGAGACAAGCACACAAATAAAAACCAATAAATACAATAAATAAATAAAATAATAATACATAATGATCTTTGTAAGTATATGTCAGGATAAATAAATGCACCTGAACCAAACCAAAATATTCTGTTAGATACAATAAATGTATAAAACACAGTCTGACAAAAAATAAATACATTCATTTAATTAAGATATATTTAAATGAACGGTAAAATATCGGTACAGCCTGCGTGACTGCCAATAGACCATTTCTCTGAAAAAAGAAAGTGTTTACAGTGCTAAGGCTGCAGGCATAGGCTATAGATCCCAGAAAAACTACATTAAGCTGTAGTGGTTCTGGTGACTATAGTATCCCCTGTCTGGCGAACCTTTGAACCTAACTAAACTTGATTGATGGCCCAATGTACTTCCTAGTTAGAGATGATCTATAATACATTACACAGTTTTGGGTTACTTTGTAGTTGGTGTAATATTAGCAATTGTGTGATGGCGGCTAGTTGAACCCTCGGCACACATGACTTAGGCAGCCCAAACCTCTGTTCCAGGCTGCCTAATGACAATTCTGTGCATATGCATATGCAATGTGCATTTGTGAGGACTGCACATTGCCGACAGACATAATCTGCTTCTCCCTCCCACACTAAAAGCAGCCATCCCTCCCCACTATCCACTCTGCTAGCTTATATTTTTGCCCCTCCCTCACTCCCTTTCCCTATCCCTTTCCATGAGCCCGTTAAATGGTCCTTGTCGTGCTTTTTCTTAACTCTCTATGAGCAATTCCTAAAGAATAATACCAAAAGTAGTGTATAGGAATGATCCCTAAGTATGCCCCTCCTCGTTCCCTCTGCTCTCCTCTGCCCGTGACCACCTCCTGACTGCTGCTCGCACCCGTATGCCCAACTCGCACTTGCAGGACCTCTCGCGGGTGGCTCCTTTCCTATGGAATAGCCTGCCTACTGCCATCAGACTCTCCGCTAGTCTTCAATCATTTAAGAAGGGCCTTAAAACCCATCTCTTCCGGAAAGCTTATGGCCTCCCAGAGCAACCACTACCTTACATACCTGTCTCTTGCTCTCTCCTATAGGGCAGTGCTTTACTCTCTCCTCCAGCTCTGCTTCACTCCCACCCTATTTGATAGATATTTCCTGTCCTAACGTGTCTTATACCCCACCTCCTATAGACTGTAAGCTCGTTTGAGCAGGGTCCTCTTACTCTTCAACCTATTGTTCCTGTAAGTTTTCTTGTTATTGTCCTATTTATAGATAAATCCCCCCTCCTATAATATTGTAAAGAGGTACGGAATCTGTTGGCGCTATATAAATGGCAATAATAATAATAATACAGAAAACAAGCAGCTGAGAAAGAAATGTAGTGTTCATTGCCAGCAGCAGGAACAGTACTATACAGTGGGAAGCCAGAGCTCTTAGTCTGTTCTCTTGATCTGGTGTTAATAATCACACTCCTGGTTACTCCTTGTTATTACTTAAATTAGAAAACAACCTAAATGTCCCATAACTATCAGGGCTATCTCCACCCCACAATACTGCAATCCCTACTGTGGTCTCCTACATCAGCCAATTGGGATGTCTTGTACTGGTCTCAGTGGTGCAAAATACCAAAAAGAAATGAGGTGATTTACAGAGAAACCCCTGAGATTAAGGACGAGACCAGGCATAGGCAACCTTTGGCACTCCAGATGTTTTGGACTACACCTACCATGATGTTTTATCAGCATTATGGGTGTAAGAGCATTATGGGGGATGTAGTCCAAAAAATCTGGAAGGTTGCCTATCCCTGGACTACACTGATGTGTACGTTTCTCCTTTTTATTTATATTTTCACAAAGCCTATATACTACGTGAAAAATTTGCACGTTTTGTTGTTGTTGTCATCTTAAACAGGAATTGAAGTTTGTATTGGCTTTAGAGCAAGGAGTTTTTGTTCCCAACACATCAAAAACGTATGCAATGCAAAGCCTTTTATTATTCTGGGTGTGCCACTCTGATTATGTCTACAATGAAATCATTGTTAACACTCTCACAACTCTGCAGATTAAAACACTTCAGCAAGTAGGAGGACGGGTGTCTGGATTTTTTATTCTTTCCAATACTATAATGGATTCAGCATATTAAAACTTGCGTACTCCACTATATTAATATTCTTCATGTTATTGTCTTTTAAATATATCCCACATGAAAAAGCCAAGAATTTGGACTCAAACCAATAAAGGGAATTCCAAAGAGTTTATACATGGTATTGTGGGTAAAACAAAATAACTTTCTCACAGTAAGATCTCAGACAGAGTTTACCTTATTAATTTATTATAGAGGTTATCATTTAAAGAGACATTCTAAGAAACATAACCACTGTATCTCAGTGTATTGGTTATTGCCAGGAGTCTCTGGGTGCTATTCTAATTTGTTTTGTTAGGTTTTGTTTTGGGATTTTTTTAAAACACCCTCAATGCTCTCAGTCTATCGCTGCTGTCCAGGTTGGATGAAATTGACTTTTATAATGTGGTAATGTAAAATCTCCATTATCGAAACGACGGAGGAAGTGGTGGCATCTAGGTAACACTTTGATAAAAAACAAAAACACCAAGCTGTAATGGTTAGGTTGCTTCGAGTATCCCTTTATGGTACTGAATCATTAGTGTGTCCCTTAAATATGCTGAATAAATTCTAAGAGCCAAATAAGAAATGTCAAGTTCTAAAGAAAAAAGCAATCACTATGGAAATTGTGGAGTAAGTTGAAATATATTGGTTTCAATAGTAACTGCACAGCCTTTAGAAATCTGGAAAACATTTATAGTAGTACTACTTTCATTAAATCTCTCCTATTACCTTTAGACAATAATTAGCTAGAAACATATCAAATTAAATATATTAAAATGGTGCAAGGTGTGCACACTGGAACATGCAAGCAAAATTAAGAGAAACTAATAGCTTGGTATTGTTAAAGATAAACATAACAAGACCTAAGCCATAGAACCACTATAAATGAATCAGTGACGTACAATAGGGTGACATTGCTTGCATAAATATGATGATTTCTACATAAAGGGAGAGTTAAGTTCGAGAAGTCATTTTATCAAATTATTTTTACTGTAAGAGTTGTGGTTGGATGTAAACCTTTGTAAACAGAAGTGGGAGTGGTGCAAGCTAATAGGGTTATACAGAGTCTTGAGTATGTACATAGCCTTCCTTAGAAGGAAAACAAAATCAAGAATGCATGTATTCTTTTTTTCTGATATTATCTGTAGTCTCAATCTCTGTTTCGATTTTTCTTTCAAAACAGAGAGACTTTTTGTAGTTTTAGCACCACGCAGTGCACAAATTTTTACCATTGAGACAACCATATAACCTGTGACATAATACAGCGTCTGGCGTTACAAATACTGATCTAATTTATGAGACAGCTGTTTTGTCATTGAACAAATCAAAATGAGGGATATCCGTGAGCAGTGCAATAATAGGAAAATCAAAGCCATTGCAGATATAAATGGGGCAGCATTATGAAATCCCTTCATTTAATTCTTGTGTTCTTGGTCGTTGAATTTTGGGTTGTTCTCTTGCAATGCTGTAGGTTATAAAAAAAAAAGTGATTACAGTAATACATAAAGGTTTAGATGTACGAAGGTAAGGAAACATTGTGGGGATTACTGTATAATAATTGTGACAGATCCCTCTGTCCTAGACTGAATCAACCGTATGGCTTGTTCCCTTATTTAATTCGTTTTTCTCGTTCATGTGGACTCTATGGCATTCCCCTGTTTATGACGGAACAAAACTACCGAACGGCCGGCCACCCAGTAGAGGAGTGTGCTGCTGATTAACCTCTTGGCCCCATTCGAATGGATTAACCGCAGACACCTCGTAATTGATACAGCAGTTGGGTGGCTGCCATTCGAATGCCAAACACGAGGTCGCAGCCATTTTAAAACACAGAAACGCACAGCGGTGTTCGACGCCTAACTCATGGAACTAAAAACGGACACATTTTGTCACGAACACCGCTGAAGCCGCCGACCTCCCTTCTTGTTCGGTAGATTGACACGAATGACCCTATATTCGGTGGATTTAAACGGAATACACCGTACCCCAGATAGGAATCCCGTGGAGCCCATTCGTATGAAAACTGACTGTGTGAACACTTTGGCTCCACGGCGATTAGACTGTGTGTATAGGATCTGAGCGCTATTCGGTACTTTGGTGCGCTCAGATCCTAGCTATCTGGGGACCTGTGGAATGCCTATAAAATCTTGTAAAATGCAACAGTTATGTAATTTTAGGTATTTTTATGTATTTTTGTTATTATCGCTCAAAATGGCGTTTAGGCTCTGTCCTGGGAGATAATTGAATTACTTCACAATTATCTTCCCGGGCAGAGCAGAGGGTTCTGGGCAAGAAAAGAGGAATGGCTTATTATATCTTCTGTGATTGGTTAATACATTGTCATTGTCCATTCGGTCCCCTAGGGGAGTGTCCACCAGGTGGGGGACTTGCATGTAGCCCTCATTAAACAGATTCCTGCTGACCCTCAATACGGAGCTGTGTCTCGTCTTTGGGGGGATTATTCGTATGGAGTATGCGTGTTTGGCTGTTTGGAGGAATATTTGATTCACATGGTGGCTGCTCGGCTGTTTGGGAGAAATAGTGTGTTCGTATATCTGCTGTTCGGTTACTTGGGAAAACTACCTCATCCGTACGGCTACTGTTCGGTGCTTTGTAGCACTCAGTGGCTGCCTCTGTATTCGGTAAGGGAACATCTCATACGGCTGTAACCCCTCGCATACCGGGGGAGCCGTAACAATAATTAAACAATAAGTAAACAATATCTGCATTTGCTCAATGACACACAAATAAAAAATTATATGATAACATAATATATAACCAATTGTATATTAATAATAAAAACATTTTTAAAAATGGGCAGACTAGATGGGCCGAATGGTTCTTATCTGCCGTCACATTCTATGTTTCTATGTTTCTATTGTGTGTTTAAATATGTTGTTTACCAATATGTAGCAGGTTGTGTGGAATCGTCTACAGGAGAAACGTTTTACGTATATCACTTTCCCAAGAGTCCCAATGAAACTGCAAATTTTCCCCTGTTGAGGTGAGGGTTGCCACAACGCCAGTTTATATCTTTTGTTATCGAGCGATAAAATCAGTGTTTCCTTAATTGATGGTAAAGTAGTAGACTACCAATAACAAGGTATGATTGACGTGGCCGCAACAAGAATGTGACCTACCACGATTCTATTTCATTTACTTGATGTCTTATGGAGAATTTTGAATAAACCCTCCTCTGCAGAGAATGTTACAATTGATGGATCTATCTTTTTGTTCATTTTATGGAGTCTTGAAAGGGCCAGAGGCCAAGTGCCAACTGTATATAATTTTGTAGTGAACACTGCATGATCCCTTTCAGAGATGATGTGAATGCAAGCTATTCCTCCAGGTCCCATTGCAGACTTTAAATCCTTTCCCAGGCTAAAATATAGTTTTATATCTTGATCTAGGATATAGAATATAGGCTTTGTATCTTGATCTGAAAAAAATAAGAATAACATAAGGAGATCTTATATTTTTGATTTGGGTGGAATAAATACATTTTTTCAAAGTATATATTGTTATCAAAATACATGTAGAACAAAATAATATATATATATATATATATATATATATATATATATATACATAAGTATATACGTATACAGTTGCAAGAAAAAGTGTGTGAACCCTTTGGAATGATATGGATTTCTGCACAAATTGGTCATAAAATGTGATCTGATCATCATCTAAGTCACAACAATAGACAATCACAGTCTGCTTATACTAATAACACATAAAGAATGAAATGTTGCCATGTTTTTATTGAACACACCATGTAAACATTCACAGTGCAGGTGGAAAAAGTATGTGAACCCCTAGACTAATGACATCTCCAAGAGCTAATTGGAGTGAGATGTCAGCCAACTGGAGTCCAATCAATGAGATGAGATTGGAGGTGTTGGTTACAGCTGCCCTGCCCTATAAAAACACACACCAGTTCTGGGTTTGCTTTTCACAAGAAGCATTGCTTGATGTGAATGATGCCTCGCACAAAAGAGCTCTCAGAAGACCTACGATTAAGAATTGTTGACTTGCATAAAGCTGGAAAGGGTTATAAAAGTATCTCCAAAAGCCTTGCTGTTCATCAGTCCACTGTAAGACAAATTGTCTATAAATGGAGAAAGTTCAGCACTTCTGCTACTCTCCCTCGGAGTGGCCGTCCTGTAAAGATGACTGCAAGAGCACAGCGCAGACTGCGCAATGAGGTGAAGAAGAATCCTAGAGTGTCAGCTAAAGACTTACAAAAGTCTCTGGCAAATGCTAACATCCCTGTTAGCGAATCTACAATACGTAAAACACTAAACAAGTATGGATTTCATGGGAGGATACCACAGAGGAAGCCACTGCTGTCCAAACAAAACATTGCTGCACGTTTACAGTTTGCACAAGAGCACCTGGATGTTCCACAGCAGTACTGGCAAAATATTCTGTGGACAGATGAAACCACAGTTGAGTTGTTTGGAAGAAACACACAACACTATGTGTTTTGAAAAAAAGGCACAGCACACCAACATCAAAACCTCATCCCAACTGTGAAGTATGGTGGTGGGGGCATCATGGTTTGGGGCTGCTTTGCTGCGTCAGGGCCTGGACGGATTGCTATCATCGAAGAAAAATGAATTCCCAAGTTTATCAAGATGTTTTGCAGGAGAACTTAAGGCCATCTGTCTACCAGCTGAAGCTCAACAGAAGATGGGTGTTGCAACAAGACAATGACCCAAAGCATAGAAGTAAATCAACAACAGAATGGCTTAAACAGAAGAAAATACGCCTTCTGAAGTGGCCCAGTCAGAGTCCTGACCTCAACCCGATTGAGATGCTGTGGCATGACCTCAAGAAAGCGATTCACACCAGACATCCCAAGAATATTGCTGAACTGAAACAGTTCTGTAAAGAGGAATGGTCAAGAATTACTCCTGACCGTTGTGCACGTCTGATCTGCAACTACAGGAAACGTTTGGTTGAAGTTATTGCTGCCAAAGGAGGTTCAACCAGTTATTAAATCCAAGGGTTCACATACTTTTTCCACCTGCACTGTGAATGTTTACATGGTGTGTTCAATAAAAACATGGCAACATTTCATTCTTTGTGTGTTATTAGTTTAAGCAGACTGTGATTGTCTATTGTTGTGACTTAGATGATGATCGGATCACATTTTATGACCAATTTGTACAGAAATCCATATCATTCCAAAGGGTTCACATACTTTTTCTTGCAACTGTATATCACTATATATATATATATAAATAAACACCTATATATAAATAAAAATAATTAAAAAAAATTATATACACATATATATATTTATACATATATATTACATATATATATATATATATATATACACACACACACACATACATATAATAATTATACATATATACTTATGTAATAATGTTACATAATTAGGTCATTTTATTAATTACAAATTGCAGGACCTGACTGACAACCCAGGCCAAAAGTCCAGGGAATTTAATTTGCTAGCACTATATTTAACTCTGTAACTTTCTAAGCCACCATAAAACCTGTACATGGGGGGTAATGTTTTACTCGGAAGACTTCGCTGAACACAAATATGTGTGTTTCAAAAGAGTAAAATGCATTACAACAATGATGTCATCAGTGAAAGTTAATTTTTTGCATTTTTCACACACAAATGGCACTTACACAGATGATATAATTGTTGTGATAAGTTTTAATGTTTTGAAACACTAATATTTGTGTTCAGCGAAGTCTCCCGAGTATAATAGTACCCCTCATGTACAGGTTTTATGGAGTTTTCAAAAGTTACAGAGTCAAATATAAGGCTTGCGTTTCAGTTTTTTCACATTGAAATTCGCCAGGATGGTTATGTTGCCTTTGAGACCGTATGGTAGCCCAGGAATGACAATTACCTCCATGATGGCATACCATTTGCAATAGTAGACAACCCAAGGTATTGCCAATGGGGTATGCCCAGTCTTTTTTAGTAGCCACTTAGTCACAAACACTGGCCAAAATTGGCGTTCAAATTAATTTTTTGCATTTTTCACACACAAACAAATATTAACACTAACTTTGGCCAGTGTTTGCGACCAAGTGGCTACTAAAAAAGACTGGACATACCCCATTTGCAATACCTTGGGTTGTTTACTTTTGCAAATGGTATGCCATCATGGGGATAATTGTCATTCTTGGGCTACCATACGGTCTCAAAGGCAAAGTAACCAATCTGGCGGATTTCAATGTGAAAAAACTGAAAAATGTTACATGCTATATTTGACCCTGTAACTTCCCAAAACACCATAAAACCTGTACATAGGTTGCACTGTTTTACACGTGAGACATCACTGAATACAAATATGTGTATTTTATTGCAGTAAAAGCAAACAGTATTATGACATTCACAGTTAAAATGTCACGTTGAACTAAAAGAAAAATTTAAAATTCATATTTTCTCCCATTTTTTAATATTTTAGTCATATTAAATTATGTTTCATACCTAAATATTTGATGTTAAATGAAAGCCCTGTTTCCCCATGAATAAAATGATATATAATAAGTGTTGGTGCACATAATATGAAAGAGGCAAATTATGCCTGAACAGACATAGCGCAAATTCAAGTTTTTGTTTACGTTTTGTTTTGATCACAACGTGTACATTTGGCTCAGTCCTTAAAGGGTTAAAGTAATTGTTAAAAAAAAAATTCAACTAAGATTTTATTCTCACCCTCTGCAATTAAATAATTACTCACCTTCCAAGACCTGTGTGTGTTTGCCAAACATTTCACAGAAAGATGTAAAATGACGGGAGCGTGACCAGACCAGCTGATGGGTAGAATATCAGATCTTGTAACAAAGGATACCTTGGATTCATTAACCAAGAACCTGTCAATTCTTATAGCAGTATATGTAATAATTATTTCCATTAACATAATTATTATTTTAGTGCTTTCCTTATCCATATCCTTATTGGATGTCCTTTTACAGGCATGGTTTGCAAAACTGGACATAATGTTGTAGATCTCCCCACTGATCACTAAATTGGATATCAAGTGGCTGTATACATCTAGTTGATGTCCTGTAGTAGATCCTGCACTCTAAGTGGAAAGGGTTTCATTGTATACAGTTTTTTAAAGATGGTATTAGTATTGGTAGTCACAGAACTTAACTTGAAGGAACAGTCAGGGGATCGTAACAAATTCACCACAAACAACTTGAGAAAAATAGGCACGTCTCAAGCTAAATGGGGAGCTACTGTTTGAAGAATCTGTGAGCAGGGGAAGGGCATAGTTTGAAGCTAAACAGACGACAAAGAGACGACATTGGGGTTAAACCACTCATGAAAGAATTAGCCCTAAAGGTAAGCCAGCGCCAGGGACTTCCTGGCACCAAAACAATTTAATTAAGATGAAGCTGGTATGGTTGCCAAAGGTTCCCTATAAATTTTCATGTGAGTTTATTAGACCATATGGCCAAATTTGACTGCTACTAATACTAAGCTATAAAGCAAGTTGCATTTAGTTGCAAGAACTCAAACCCTTTGAGGGAAAACTATAAGCAAGGTTAAAGTATTAAAGAGAAACAAAGACTCACTATGAATACAAAATAGGACAATGACCTAGATTAGCACTAAACTCCTCCCTGATTTCAATTGTTAATGAAACGTTTTAAAGTTAATGGTTCATGTTCCTACTTTAGTTCTCATCATTAAGTAATTTTATATTGGCAGACACACTCAAATAAAACAATGAGATGAATGTGGTGATAGGTGCATGAAAATACATCTCAACTACGTCTGGGTAATTGGATGCAGTGGCGGGCAGGCAGACTTGTCAGGATTAAATTGTTATTGCCAAATGTTAAATTGTAAGACATGTTTTTTCCACCCTTGTGTTTTGTTTTCAACCGTAGACTGTTTGTAGTTTTAATAAACAGTATACCATTACAATTATAAGACTACTATTGCGAACATGTTAAAGAATCAGTTATGCAACTTTTGATGAGACTTCGCTGTCAAACTTAGACCAATAATACATGTGACTAAGGTATACTGACGCCACAGACGATCAGATGATTCTGTAAAAGATCTATGATTTTCTTTAAAGCCTACAATAAGTTGCCAGAAGTCAGAAAAATAACTAGAAAGAAAGTGCCTTTAAATGTGGAAATAATTAAATTGCGATGTGTAATTTCAAGTTACGACTAGTGAGCGAAGGTTGTTAGATTTTATTGGCTTTCCTTTTGTGGAATCAAAACATATTCTTTTTCTACTTGTATTAAAATGGAAAAAAATATTTTCCATAAATACCACATTTATAGAATAGAATAGATCCTTGTCCAGGATTTTTTTAGATGGTGTCACGGAAAAATAGTAAGTTATTTTAACCTTTTCTGTAGCAGAGCAAGTTATTTTAACCCTTCTTTCTATCCATGCATGATAACCATAACATTTGCTATTTTATAATATGTAAGACCAATGTATTAACTAATTACTATATTGTAGTGAATTGAAAGTGAAATTGCAAGATCTAGGCCAAATAAGCTGATTTGGAGAACGTTCCACTTTGTCTATGGCTAGTTTGGTTTAGTTTAGCCTTAGAATTTAGCGATCTTATTTAAAGGGATTTTTGGCTAAACATGTTTTATTATTCATACTGCCCTATTGGGCTATATTCACTTGGTCCACCTCCTCCTTAAGTTAAGTAAAATACACAATAAACTTACCTGAAATCCAGCACCTGCCATAGTTCCCTTTGTTGGTCTCCATGCCCCATCCTCACTCCATCACCAGCTAAGAGTGCAAACGTGTTCTGAGCCAGAAAGGGCAGAGGGGGTGGACAGGAGAGGGATAAAAAAAATTGAGGAACATTAAGGACTATCAGGAGGAGAGAAGTGCTAAAAGAAGGAAGGGAGGAGATTTAGGCAGGCTCGTACAGCTGTTGTCAGTGCATTGTAACCGCTGATGACAGACTTAATTTGTGCACGTCTGGAAACCATTCGGAAACTGTGTTCTGGGCTGCCTAAGTCTCGTGTCCCAAGAGTGAAACCAGGGCCGGTGCAAGGATTTTTGGAGGAAAAAAAAATTCCCCCTCCCCCCCCCATACGCATTGCCCCACCCATATGATCTGCCATATTAAGCAACGCCAGTGCTGCACACAGTGTGTGTTTACATAAAAAAGCCTGCAGGGACAGACTATAGACACCAGAACCGCTACATTAAGCTGTAGTGCTTCTCGGGACTATAGTGTCCCTTTAATGTGAGGTAAATTAGAGATTAATGCCACTAATAATATACTAGATTGCCTACTTACAACCAGATGAGGATGATGATGGGCTCTGGCTGCAGTCTGGCTCCACTGGTCTGGTGGAGAACAGGCTCTTTGGCGGCTGTTTGTAACTGTGGTCACAAAAATCAATGTTCTGGGAGAATGGGAAGCAGCTCCATTTTTTGGGGCCCTTTGCACAGCTCAAGGTCTGGGCCCCAGGGCCTGACAATGAGTATGCCCATAAGGCCCACCCATAAGTCCACCTACATGTTCCACCCATGAGTTCGCTCACAGGGAGTGGAGTGTGTAGGGGATGTGTTATGTGTTATTGTAGAGGATCTAATGTGTGTGCTTATGGAATGTAGAGTCTCCCCCCCCTCCTTCCCTAGGTGGTCTCTCTTCTCCTCTCTCCCCCCCCTCTCCCCAGGTGATCTCTCCTCATTCCCTCATCCCCCCTCCCGTTCCCTCCCAGGTGTGCCTTCTACCTCTAGTGTAGCGTGGCTGAGCTCTGCTCCAGTCCGCGGTACAGGAGCTTTTGTTTCCTGTACCTGGCCAGACTTACAGAAAGTGCTCACTGAGTGTGCACTTCATGTCAGTCTGGCTGGGTACAGGAAACTGATGCTCCTGTACCGCAGACCGGAGCAGAGCTCAGCCATGCTACACAGAGGGACTGACAAGAGGGAGCGCTGTACGCTTCCCTCCTGCCGATCCCTCATATCTTGCGCCCCCAGGCCTGTGCGCCTTATTGGACACGAATGCCTGCAGCCGTCTGAGGCTCTCTATAGTCGCCTATAGGAAGCACCGGCCCTGGGTGTAACTAGACCCCAGCACATAAGTGCAGATTGCTCCTTATGTGCAGCATCTCAAGCAGACAATATAAACATACAGATTTCTTCCTCCATGATCACTTCTAAAAACAGAAGTGGTCATGGTGCTTGGAGTAACTCTTTACAATTCACCACAATTTACTGATTAATGAATGAGCCCTATAATATTGAAAACTGAAACTCACACTGCATTTATTATATTTACAGCAAACATATTTTACACAAATGAAGACACAAATAGAACACAAACAAGTCCTATGATTAAATGCTATGAAGGCTTTTAATAAATACTATCAGTAAAGAAATGGATATGCCGCTGTTGGGTTTTCTGCCAAGAGAAACACGAGTATAAGATTAGAAGAATGAGAAATCATATTTAGTGTAACTGATCACTTGGCACCCCGACTGGGTACCTTCCGTTGACGGATGCTCCTAGTGCTTTCCGAGGGCTCCAAGCACTTCACTAGACACCATAACCACCGCAGACCCCACGAACCACCGCAGCTTGGTTGGGGTCTCGCCGTCTTACACCCACTCTGGACCCAAGACCAGGGTCCAGCTTCCAGTAGGTAGACCTCTCTTGTAATTCAGAGAGCAGGAACAAGAACAGCTTTTACAAGAGCTAGTGATTATACTCTGGGGAGTATAGTGATTATAGCAATCCCCAAAGTGAGGTTCTCCAATCCCCCAAACATGAGCAAAGACTTCTTGAAGGGTAGAATAGGTCTGTTTAATGCAAGCTAGCACTCACAATTTATACAATTCCTCAGGCCAGAGGCACACCCCCTGGGCCTGATGGAACACAGGCACACAAACCAATCAGAACAATACAACAATGTCCGACACTCCCACATACAGCACACAAGCCCTCCCCTCTGCCTGTGATACAATTAACTAAGACAATGGACTAACTCAATTAACTCTAAGCAGAAAAAAACATAAATTTTTACAAACCCCAAAAAGTACCCCAAAATACAACATATCCCTCACATCCCCTGATAGCCCCGATCTGGGTGAACAACATATCCAAAAATCACCCAGATCAGTTCAGGGGTTCAGGAATTTCCTGGAAGTCTTATTTTGCCCCACCGTGCACATGGTCCCATGACCAAATCAGTTCCATACACTCGACGGCAAAACACTGCTGGACAATATAAGATGGCTGCCGCCACATGTTTTACTCTGTTCCAGTTAAAAGTCCAAGGGGCAGAAACAGTGCCTTTAAAATCCAATATGCCCAAATAGTGTTTTTTAAAGGGCAATATATCCCAGGGGCCATAGTCACAGGGCAAGAGCCTGGCAAGCAGGCCTCTCCAAATCGCAATGACGAAGGTGTTTTCGTCACATTTAGAATCTGCAAGAATATTTTCCACATTATATTAATAGATTGCTGATAATTTACATTTAGTCATTGGCCAGCAGTAGTTAATTTTAACAAGGCAGAAACCTAAATGAAGGGAGAGGTTGAACATACCCAGATTGGTATATTTTAATTGACCATACCTATACAAGCACATGATAACTTTAAGGTCATGTTATTGACAATGATATTGTATTGTGTATATATAAAAAATACCATGTGAGTTCATCATAAACATTCAAAATTCATCAGATGAAATATAGGACAATTTAACTTCACCTGGATCTAGATTGCACACAGTGATTGAGGTATGGATGCCAACTTAGCCTTCAAGACTAAGATCTTGCAATTTAGGTACCATAGGAGTTTAATCCTACTACATAAATTCCATTAGATTTATGATCTAATTAGAAAATATTCATGTTACCAACCAAAGAATGAAGGAAGAGCTATAGGTTGTAGTTTATGCCAGGATCATGGTTTGTGACAGTGTTTGTGTCCCTTTAAATTTAATGTAGCTCTCTTGCCTAAAGAAAAAAGATGATATGGCCTAAATCAGACTTCCCCAAACTCCAGCCCTCCAGATGTTGCTGAACTACAAATCCCATGCTTAAATGAATGAAATAGATAGGCTGAGAATCATGGAAGTTGTAGTTCAGCAACATCTTGAGGGCCGGAGTTTGGGGAAGCCTGGCCTAAATGAACAGAATTCTGTTTTCACTAACATGCTAAATGACATGCCATATTGAAAAAATCATTATCTTTGGCTATTTGTACTAAACATACAGCTTCACTTCTCCGTAGATATTTGGTACTTTGTTATGAGTCCATAAACTCATTGGGGTAGGATGTCTCTTTATCTGTATCCATTGTTATAACTTGTTACAACAATTACTTGTATGCCTTGTTAACCCACTGTACAGGATTGGGGTTCGGTTGTGATTTAATAATAATAATAATAATAATAATAATAGTATAATGTAGATCTACATGCCAGTGCAAGGATTTTTATTTTCCCATGCAAACACGAAATAAATTGCATTGAAACATACATATAAAATCATCTAATTTTGCTACTTTGTGTATATATTGGCTATTTACCCACTTATTTTAGTATGTTTATCGTTATGATTATTTGTCAGGTAAAAGTTATTTTATTGGTTTTAAAATAGCAGCATACATTAATGCAGCTGAATTAACTTTTCTCTAGATTTCTTTTCAGTAATTATTTTTAATGTTTTAATGGATAAAACATAACAGTTTACCTTTCTTTCATAGGTTATAGATATGCCTATCTCGGTTATATTTAATTAGAATGCATTACGAACAATTCTAACACTTTGTCAATCTCATTATAAAGTACACAATAAATTTGTGACTCACATTACACTTAGGTCCATGCAGTTTCTTAAAACACGGTTTAAGTTAGTACCACTAAACCCATTTTGCTTGAAACAAAGGAAGTTATTGTTAACCCACATGGGAAAAGAAACTTCTTATGTCATAACTAAGAGCTGTGAGGACTGCAGAAGGACAGGCCATTGTGAGGACTGAAATTCCACGCATCACAGCCCACATCCATTCCACTAAGCATAGATATTAGTTTCAAACCCAGTTTCCTGGAGAGATTACACTCGGATGCATATTCAGTGGTGGCCAAAGCTGGCAGCTCTACTATGTTAGGGAACACCAAAGACCAGCAGTAAACTAAATGATTTATCTTAGGATGAGAGCTGACACTGTGTAGTTGTTCTAGTTCTGAAAAGTCAACTTCTCATCGCTTGATTGAAACACTATTCAATTTATTTAAACAGGTTGAGTGGGACCACATCAACAGCACATCTCATCCTCATCTATGCCCAAGTTTTAACACATTAGTGCATACTTTTTTTTTTTTTTTTAATTCTTTATTTTTTCAGTGCGTAAGAGTGGTACATGTGGTTCTGAGGTGCCCCAAAAGCAATCCTCAGGCATTTCCTCGCTTAACATGCGGGGCATAGAAGTAACAGGCACAGTTTTATATTTTAGACAAGCTTGGTTAAGTAGATTTACACCAAATATATTAGTAGAGGTAACATGTTAGTAATATATGGATCTATTAATATATGGATCACATAAAGAAAATATGTACACAGAGTTATGCAGGTGAGTATTCTCATCGATAGGGAGACATATTTGTGTTTGAAAAAACAGAGTAACATGCTAGGCTATCGTTGATACTTCAGCAGGGCAGCCGTTAGAGTATGCTAGACTAATCAAAACAGTGTCTTGTAAGTGAACGTAAGTGATTGTAGTTGCATGCATCGGTAGGTATTAACTTTCCTCTGATACAAAGCAAATATAACTTTGCCAATACACCGAGCTTGTTGGGGTCTGCTCCTCCCGCTTTTCCTCCTCACGGGGGTGTTGCCAAAACCTCTATGCTTGTCAGGGCTCCGATGGGCAGCAGTGGGTGCATGCCTCTCGGGTGCGATGGCTTGTTGCTGGTGTGTAGCCTGTATACCTGTCCCGGTCGAGGGCTGCTCAGGGTGTACGGCCCTGGCCGGTTGTCTTGCCGTGGGTGTTCTGGGTTTCTTCCCGAAATTTAGTGGCTGAGGCAGCCGGTGCTTATGTGCTAGCTTAGCCCAGAACTGCTCCCACATGGCATCAAACCTTGCATTAGAGGCTGCTTCCCAGTCGCTGGGGGTCTGTTGCGGTGTTTGGGTGATGATGCCGTCAGACATTTTGATCGGGCCTCGTGGCTCTCTCTTGTCCGCCGCGCGCCTAAGTGCAGCGCTTGGTTAAGTATTATCCGCTCTAGTGTGTGGACCGGGATGACCCCCACCGGTCCTGGGGGGGAGGCGGGAGACTTTTCCCTGGGATTTCGTTCCCTTCTCTCGTGCCCATGGAGCGGCCGTCTCCTCGTGGCTCGGTAGCGAGTAGGCCGCAGGCCTCGATATGTTCGGTCTGCTGGTCCAGTGCTTGGGAGAGGTACCGTTCTGTGCAGCAGCCCCTCCCGGTTGTGGATCTCTTGGTCTGCGGCTTGTGGGTAAGAATTTGTGGGTTTAATTCCCAGTATTCTGTCCCCAGACATGGGAGCTCTCTCCAAACACGTCTGGGCTGCTTGGCTCCGCCCCCCCCCCCTTTAGTGCATACTTTAAAAAAAAAAATGCTTTTTTACATTTTTTAAAAATTTTTATTTTTGCAGTGCAAAAGGGTTTGACAAACATGCATGTGGTACCCCAAAGGCAATCCACTTGCTCGTTCACATAAGCAGTTATAACATTAGGGTGTTTGTTAGAACTTGCACATATATTTTAAAGTAGTACATGTCGAGATATAACAAAAGCAGCGTTGAAGATATGTATAGGTTGCAGGTATGTATGACCCGGGCATGGGATAATCTGGTGATAATGTGAATTATACAGGTGTCTAGTGCTAACTATTCCAGGAGTATCATGCAGGTAGACTGTTGCTTAAAAGATCAAAATATAAACATATAAACATCAAGGATATTTCAATATGTAGCGCTTCCCTGTCTGTACAAGATAATGCTTACTTTTTAAACAGTTAGTATGGTCACAGGCTTACCTACAAGTTTATCTGGTTTGACTCAAGTGTATGTGAGCGTGTGCCTTCGTTTATGAGCTGGCTATATTGACATGCATATGTAAGTGTCTCTGCACCATCTAGGCTCAGAAAGATTTTCGCTGGAAGCTAAATAGACTCGTTATACTAAGAAACATGGTACCTGCGATGCAGGATATAAGGCATACATAATATTAAGCTCAGTGTCCACGAGTGTGTCCAACCGCTCAGTAAGTCCCGCGGTCTTGCTGTTATAGCATGTGGGGGCTAGCGTTATGACAGTGTCCCGTTTCATCAAGTTCACAGGGCCCCCATCAGGTTTTCTTTCACCCGATGCCCTCTTTGTATAGGCGGTGTGTGTCCGGCGCCGGGTTTTTGTGCCCCACTGCTGTGCGGGTGTCAGTGAGGGTGTCCCTCCAGCCCCAGGCTTGCTTGCAAGCCTGCATCTTCTTACTCCACTTGTGAGAGTGACAGAGGATCTGGTCTTTTTCCGTCGCTTGCGCTGCTTATTCCTCCGCCAGTGTGGACGATGCTTGTGGGCTCTCTGCCCTTTGGCCTACAGCCCGGGTGGGCTAGGTTGCATGTGGGTGAGTAGGTGAGGTAACGTTGTGCCCAAGGGCATACCCTCCACTCACCGCCATCCGCGGTGCCGCTCACCCTTCGTCAGGGGTGCAAGTGTCATGGGTCGGGCTGCTTGTTGCCGCCTCATGATTGTGTCCCAGAAGCGGTTCAGTATCGCCTCTAGGCTCTGTGGGGGTGCAATCAGTGGCGTTGGTGCCGGTTTTGTGTTCGCCATCTGGGTTGCGTTGCCGGCCGCCATTTTGGTTGCTCTCTGCGAGCGCTTGCAGTTTAGCTTGCCAGGGTCAGGCTTGTGTTGTCTTCTCGGCTGGTCGCTAGAAGAGTCGAGTGAGGACCGGGATGACATCCACCGGTCCAGAGGGGGTGGGGGGGGGGAAGAAGGCAAGTGCATAGAGGGGTTTGTACCTGACTTTACCATCCAGGAGAGCATCTGTCTCTCCCTGGCTCGGTTGCAGGTAGGCCCAATGTGCTTTGGTCAGGTTCCCGGGCAGTGTAAGTCTTGTAGGTGCATTCGATGCCCCTTAGTAACCCTGCCTCGTTGTGTGCCCTCAGGCTCAGGATCGTGGCTGTTTTCGGGGTGGTTACCCCCAAATTTGTCACTTAGTGTAGGAGCTGATTCACAGCACGTCTGGCCTGCTCGGCAGTTAGGCTCTGCCCCCCCTAAAATGCTTTTTAAAAGTGTTATCCATTATACTTGTGCATGGGGGAAAAAAATTGTTTCGACTGAACCACTTTGTGTGACAATAAAAAATTATTAGGACAGACGAATTTCAGACATGTGACAGTTCGGCACATCCAATACTAAGTAATCTTTACTATTAGTAAATTTGGCTGAAAGACCATTTTAGGTATTTAAGCATTTTAATAGATAGCTCCCTAATACCATGGGAATTAGAGAGTTATCTACTTATTCATTCCTGTCATTCAATTGACTAGCTAAGTAACATTTTATATGACTGTGTGTTAGTCGATTGTTGTAAGTGTTGCAAATGCTTACAGCTGAATCCTGGCTATGTTTGTATACTTTTTATTTAAACTTGTATACAATGTAACATTCTTCATTCTTCCACTGGGTAGGTATGTTAGTACTTCGGCAATACTGTGCTTCGGAAATTCGGCACTTCGAAACTTTGGAACTTCGCCAACTTCGGCACTTTGGCACTTTGGAAATTCGTCAGTTTCGGAACTTCGGCAATTCGGAACTTCGCCAATTCAGCTATTATCTGAATGTCCGAATTGCCCGAAATTCGTCCGAATTGACATTCGGAATGAAATGAATTGCACGTGTCTATTTACAACTGTTATACTGTAGAATATGTTAACTAACCAACTGGTATTTTAAAGGTTAAACCTACTTAATTCACTGTCATCAAGTAGTATGAAATGGTGGCAATACATAAGATGCTGACACCTGTAGTATGTGTGAGATGACTATGCATTGAATTCATCATACCATAGTCATGCACAGCCTGAGCTATAAATATGTTAAAGGTGCACTATAGTGTCAGGAACACAAACGTGTATTCCTGACACTACAGTTCTCAAACCACGATTTAGGTGGTTAACCCCCCTAACTTCTGTTGAGAAAGGTGATTAACTCACCTTTTTCCAGTGCTGCACAGAGCTCCTGACGTCTAGTGCTGCCCCAACCCTCCTCCTTTGTTTAGATCAGTATTGATGATCTCAGCAAATTAGAATGCTTTCCCATAGGATTGGGGAAAGGACAGCCTCTCCTTGCAGAGCGTTGGGACACTGAATGGTCTGAACCAGGGAGCACCTCTAGTGGCCGTCTGAGGAGTGGCAACTAGAGGTGTTCCTGTGCTGTAATGTTAACACTGCCTTTTTTCTGCATCATGCATCCAAACAGTGGGACAACGTCATTGCAACTATGTATTTGAAGCTGGTGCTTCACATCAGAGGTGGCTCTCTAATTAGGCGGGTTAGGTGGCCGCCTAAGGCCTCCCGCTGGCTGGGGCCTCGCGGCAGCCTAAACCGCCTGGGGGCAGAATGTGTTAGGTCCTCGGTCAGTGACTGAGAAACCAACACCAGGAGGGGGCCCGGCGGCTTGCTCAGTATGCCGCCAGGTGTGAGGCCCCTCCCGTTTGCCCGGCCAGCCATCGCAGACACAGGTCTGCAGCTCCGCAGTGAGCAAAGCTGCAGACCATGTGTCTTGCGAGAACTGGCCAATCGCGGGTTACCACGGCAAAGCACTGACGGGTCTCGCGAGATACATGATCTGCAGCTCTGCTCACTGCGGAGCTGCAGACCGGATGTAATGGCCACCGGACCACCATGGAGCCCACCGGACCACCAGGGAGCCAAACGTACCACCCCCTCCCTCACCATCAATCCCCCTCACCATCACCCCCTCCCTATAACATCACCCCCCTCCCTCTCACATCACCCCCTCCCTCACATCACCCCTCTTCCCTCACTCCATCACCCCACCTCACATCACCACCCTTCCCTCTCACCATCATCCCCCTCCCTTTCACCCCCTCCCTCTCACCCCCCTCACATTATCCCCTCCCTCTCATCATGACCCTCCCTCTCACATCCCCTCCCTCCCTCACATCACCCCTCCCTCCAATCACCACCCATTCCCTACACCATCACCCCTCTAACTCACACCATCACCCCTCTCCCTCTCACATCACCCCTCCCTCTCACCATCACCCACTTCCCTTTCACCATCACCCTCCCTCTCACCATCACCCCCCTCCCATCACCCTCCTCACCATCACCCTCCCTCTCTCCACCATCACCCCACCTCCCCCCTCACATAACCCCTCTCACACTACCCCCTCTCACCATAACCCCTCCCTCTCACCATTGTCACCCCTCCCTACACTGTCATCACCCCCCCACACTGTCAGCCTCTTCATGCATCCACACTCACATTAACAACTCCTAATCCTGTTAATCTCACCCCCTCCAAACTCACCTGCCCTCACTCTGCCACACTCACCGTCACATTAATCCCCCTTAATTCTGTCACACTCGTCCCTCCTACCATGCCACAATTGCCTTGACACACTTACCTCCACTCGCCCTGTCACACTCCCTCATCAAACCATGTCATACTCCCTGTCCTTCATTCTCTCTCACAACCCCCACTTTCCATTTACCCCCTCGCCCTGTCACACTCTCCCTGCCACTGGTACCCCTTTACCCACCTTGTCACAGTAACCAGCTGAAGACATTCATCATACACACACAGTCAAGAAACATAGCTTTGCCATAAACACAATGCACAAAGGCTACAGGCAGTCCCCCATATTTACAACACACTTCAAGCAGCTACCCCATACACATAAGGTCCAAGACAAAAACGCAGACATGCTCACAGAGACATACATTCACATACACAAGGATACTCTCTGTCAGACACACTCCCAGGCACATACACAGGTAAACTATGCAACAATGTATATATGTGACAGTGTGCATGTATTGCAACTCAATTTTTTTCACTTTTTTGTTAGTTGGGCCTCATGTTTGAGTTTCGCCTAAGGCCTCATAAAGTCTAGAGCCGCCTCTGCTTCTCATGCATCTTGTGTTATAACATCTTTATATTACAAATGATATTCTATATGGGTTTCCTTGTTTCTGATTCACAATTAAAAGAAAATTGAAATACATTGTTTTTGTGATTGCTATTTCCTAACGACGAATTATTCATTCATCTATAAAGAGTTTGTATCTTAGAAAGGGTTTCTATCTCAGAAAGACTTTGTATATGAATTTGTATATGAGTTTGTATTTAAGTGTGGGAAGGAGTCCCTCTCAGAAATTACTCTGGAATGCCATGTCTGGATAGAAATTGGCATAGCTCTGTAATAAAGTTCTCATAGTAAAGAGACTTAGCCCTCTGACATTAACCCTATGAATTATATCCAGTGTTCTCCTGAGGTCTCTTTTTCTGAGCATTTATGTTTGCTTTTCTTACATGCAGACACAGAATTACATTGCAGTTTTATTACAGTAATTGGAATCCTTCAGACCTACAGTTGTGGGGTATTATTTATGCTTCCTTGCTTTATTTCCATATACTTTGTCACTGCAATACTGTACACTTGAAATAAAGCATTTATTATTTTCATGATGCAAACAGTGGTTGTGAGTGGGATAAAGCATGAATAATGTAATACAAATATAAAAAGAGACTGTATTTGAAGAGTCTATGCAAATGTTGACAAAATAATTTCTAGTGCATATAATAGATTAAAAAATCTCTTTTTAATCTCTTTTTAAAAACCAAAAAATATTGTTATAAAAACTAAAAAAGTCACATGTCCATTAGAACATTGCTGATGAAATGAGATATTCCGATCTGGTCTTTGAAAACAGCATTTACTTGTCCAGAAAAGAATTATCAGAATTATCATTGGATGATTTAAACTGCTCTTTCAACTGATAGTACCTATACTATGGATAATGTCAGTTTATACACAGCCTGGTTCACTGTTTATTGAACTGTTCAGGGAATGGAGAGAAAGTACTGCCTATTGTTCATATGGCATGCAGATGCCCCTCACAATAGGAAAAAAAAGTGGCTATAGCAATCAGGAACTAAATGTGGCTGGCTGGCTGCGGCTGGCAGCTGTGGCTTGCAGACTGGTGTGGCTGGCTGGCAGGCCTCTTTCTTTTTCTTTTGTTTGGGATCATACCTTTGAGTAGATACCCCCATTAAAGCTATTTTATAGACATTACTCCGCATTAGCATATTCTCAGCAGAACTTTCTTCCAAGTGCTCCTGTTGCTAGTTTTAGCCCGGGATCACTTCACTTATTTCTCTAGGATAACCAAATCACAATTTTTTTCATGCTTGATGATCCTGGTGAAAAATGTGAAAATCCTGTGTTAGTTCTCTACAGGACTAAAATGAATAAAACTGTTTTTGTTGTATCTTTTTTCTATGGATTGGTTGAAGACCACCTGGATGGAGGAGAAGACAATCAAACAGTTCTTTCAAATATGGGGAACTTACATTCACACACTGCATGATTACCTAAAGTGTATACTGAAAGCAGCTTATATAGGACTCAAATGTACCAGGACAATAGTCCCATACATCTCTAACAATAGATGGTCTTAGGGACATGAGAAAGTCATGGTTAGCGTGACTGCTGATAAGTGTGAAATCACCATTGTTTGGAGTGTCATTTTGTTATTCTTTTTATGTTTTGACATGTTTTTCTGCCATGTCAGGTTGGTTGGTAAGGGGAGTGGGGAGGGAGATCTTCAAAGTTACAAAAAAAAAAACACACAAACAAAACTTTTGCTATGACAACAGATTGCTCACAGTATGTCATGATGTCAATCTACAGCTTCCATATAAATTGCTTCATACCTGTATTTCATGGGTTACCCTGTACTTTCCAGTCCACATGTGTTCTGTACTTCCTTGTATTGGAACAACTAAAAATCCAAATCTCACAGAGCTGGTTTATGTCACACCCTGCAAAATAACCTTTAAATTCTAATGTTTGGGAAAAGATCAATATAATAATAATAATAATAATAATAATAATAATAATAATAATAATGATCTAGCTATGAGCATCAGATTGCCTGCTACAGTGTGATTCCTTCTAACATGTAGTTGTGATTTGTTCGGCATGTAGGATACATTGAGGATCCAATTGTTTTTTTGGCTGCAGATTTCCATTAAAGAAGGTCTCCCTTGAGGCCAGTGTCTTGTGATCGTTTAAGTAACTTTAGAATTTAATTTAAATGCAGAATGCATATTTATTTCACGGAAGAGTAACAGGTGCTGGCAGCGTTCCTATTGCAGGAAGTCGTCAATCTTCATCCAGGCATGATTTAATTAGAATTAAAATGTATTTCTAAAGGAAGGATGACTTACCTACCGGGAGGTAATGCAGCGTAACAATTTCACTAAATGATAAACTTAGCATTTTGGCAATGCGATTACATTACTTATGTCTCATAAGTGGTCAGTGCCCTTAGAATGCTTTGTATCATAGACATTGTAACTGTATATTGGGCCAGAAAAACAATAAAGGATAAAGTAGACAATGTTGGCCTTTTTTTTTTTACTGAAATCCTATGTGGATTAGATGCAGTATGTTATACTTAAAGACTAGATTTAACCTGGAAAGTGACATTATAATTGTTATTGTGTGAGACCACAGGAAGAAGATTCATATATGAATATAAAGGCTTTGATCACCAGACTGCATGGGTGCTTTGAAAATGCATTTGGAATTCTAGTCGATTAAGATGTGTAGTGGTGACTGCTAGCAAATTATCTAGTAATTAACAGGGGTGTTAATAAAAATGTATGGAAAAATCTGTTGCATCTGCAGTGCTTGATGTAGGAAAATGGTTATGAACTGCATTTTACAATAAGCCCAATTTGTACAAATGACTGACTAATATCATAAAAAGTGTATTTCACAAAATTAGGGGTAGAGGTAAGGTTAGGGTTAGGCTTAGGGGTAGGGTTAGGGTTAGATTCCTGTCAGCATTCCCTTAATTTTCCCTCCCTCTTCTGTTTTGCCACTTTAAGAAATCCGAAGCACTTCGGCACTTCCGAAATTCGGTACTTTGGCAATTCGGTTCGGTTCGGCACTTCCGAAATTCTGCAATTCCGGACTTCGGCAATTTGGTTCGGTAAAGCACTTTGGAAATTTGGCACTTCGGAAATTCGGCAATTCAGACATTCTGAAGCATCCAAATGTCTGAATTGCCGAATTTCGTCCTAATTTAAATTCGGACCGAAACGAATTGCACATGTCTAGTTTACACAGTGGAGTTCCAGGCTGGAGTAAGTCTGTACTGAACTGGTACTGAGGATCATGTGAGAAGATAGCGTGCCTAACCTCATGCACCAATTAGTGATTTCACCATACCATCTCCCAGTGTCCTTGAAACTTACAAGGAGCAGAAATGGAAGCCATAGGAGCTGCCTCCACAAATTGCAGTTATCCATTGGTGCATTAACTACATGCCCATTTATCGTGGCCTTCTGGTAGTTGTTATGAAAGTGCTGGGGGGCTGTAGTCTGTGCAAATCCACCTTAATAGGTGAGGAGTTACGTGCAGTGCACCTGTCTTGATTCACTTCTTGTGCTGCCCCTCTCTTGACTATGGCCAGAAGGCCATGGCCTTGTGGAAAAGTCGGGCCTGAATACGGAGAGCCTCTCTCCCTTTTATAGGGCATCTGGAAAATTAAAAGAGCCATTTAGTTCCAAAATGGAGAAGATAAGGTAGCCTGTCCCTTGGGCAACATAGTATTTTTACATTAGATTAACAAGGGAAGATGATAATCTAGCCTTTCTTCTTTGCTGAATTGTTGCCAAAATCAGACATTGTCCTCGGTTATCAGGATCCAATCCAGTGCACCAAGCTTTCTCTAAGCTATATGTAAGAGGGAGAGCTGTTCATATACAAACCTATTAATATAATGTAACCACATTAATTAATTTGATGCTCTTTCTTTTTCAATTGAATGGACCATGTTTTTTATGTTTAGGTTTCATTGAAATATACTGACATTCTCTTTTCTAATTCTCAAAGGTCAATTACACTCATTTACACAGCTTCTGACAGAGAGCAGCTGTTAATTAGAAATTGTTTTAATTGAATAAAAGACGCAGTTTGAATAAGTTAATTTAAGGTCATTTATGACTCACTAGTGTGATGCAGTTAGAAGATAAATTATTTTTCTATGAGTATCCTTATCTTCCATTGCACCTTCCAAAACGGTGTGTGTGCGCGATTGCATTTATTTATCAAGTCAAACTTAAATTATTTCATATATGTAATAGACTTAAAAATACTTAATGCTTCAGTATGAAAATTAATCTGAATTTTCATTACATTAATCATTTTCTTGGAGAATTATAAATACACATTTGACACCATGATAAAAAAGTATTACTATTATTATTGGACTTATTATTTATTATTGGAATTTATATAGCGTTAACATTAGCAGTGCTTTAAAAAATTAATGTGAGGACCAATCTAATGTTCCTCATTTAAATTGATTAAGAGGACACTTGAGATGATTTGTGTGACTATAATGGTTTGGGTGACTATAATGTTCTTTGATATTTTTAGATAAGCTGATTTCAGTAAACTGAACTAAGAGAATCTGACTACTTCAAGATCTGCACCACAAACAGATCTATATCATACTCAAGCCCCGCAAGTCAAGTTGGTCTCCTACCTGCATGTTTAAAATCATGACTATTGTATATTTCGTTTTGTTTTATTAATGTAAGTACACTACTGTATATCATATCATATTACGGTTTACTGTGGCGCAACCTATTTTTATTTTTACTGTATACTATTGAACTTAATGTAACCTGTTCATTTATTTTACCAGTTTCTGCTAGTGCTCACAATTTCAGGCGGTGTCATTGTATGACCCGCTACAGACACGAATGTACATCTTCTCTTAAACCAAAACAGGAATTATTTTGTTATGATGTCATACCTCTTCTAAAGCTATAACAGAAGCAAGGAAAAGGGAAAATAACAAAGAGGAGAAAAGAGGGAATATTTTAAAGTCGCTCAATAATGCAATGGTCTATAATGCATTCTATGTGTATATCTTTTTTGTTAATTCTTCTTAATTTTTTTCTCTTTATTATATTAGTTTGATACGACATATTTCGGATGGCAATAACCTATGATTTATAATTAATTAACCTTGCCAAAGTCTTTACCACTCAGGTCTGCCTTATCACATATTGTGCCTTATTGCCATTTACTAACAGTAGTAATCCAGTTTGTTGACGGCCATATGCTGTTCCTTCACACAGTGATCACGGTGATCATCTGATCCCGGACGCCTAGATCATAAGCCATGCGACTAGCCTACTTGTCTAGACTTAGATAGGTGGTGGCGCAACCGGGACAGGCGCTTTAATGCAACACCATTTTATATACTTTACCGTGTGCCTAAAGATGACTGCACATTCAGTTACCAAGTTTTAAGCTAACGACACCAGCCACAGGCTATCTTGCCATATGCAGAAAGGGGTGCGGGGAGACAGCGTCTGTAGAATTGTTCTCAGATCCAGTGATATATAGAATGAACAAAGAAACTTAATATAGTGTAGTATATTAAAAATCTTGGTGAAGTATAGATAACAGAAATGCACTTACAATTTTCTGGAGCTTATGTTCAGCTGCAAATTGATGCGCATGGACGGAACAATCCCCGTCTGTGGATATAATGGTAGATCCAGGTACTTCTTGGTGAGTTTTTTGTTCTCAGGCTGTGAATTGTTGTACTGGTCGGCAGTCAGATGTCCTCAGTATACAGCGAAGATAAAAACAGACTATAGTGCTCTCTGTATGTAATGAGCTGATAAAAAATATATATATATATATATATACTCACCAACAGAGAGCAAATACAGGTATTGCTCAATCCTATAAGGCTTGGGTGGTATGATCCCCACCGAGGATGTTCCTGTGAGAATCTTCAGGATAAAATTCCAGGATAAAAAATGCCAGGATAAAAAATATATTTTTTTTCAAAGATAGGTCTAGAGTCTCCGAAGCAGTATAAAACAATAAGCTTTATTTGGAGATAATAAAAGGTATAAAATTGATAATAAGCACTTTGAAAAAGCCTGTTAAAGGAGAAACGCGTTAGTGTTATTATAAATTTTATACCACGTCGCTGCTTCTCCCTCCGCCGCCGCTCCTCCTAGGCCCGGGGAGACCGAATGCAATGCCATGCATGCGCATTAGCGCTCCCCATAGGAAAGCATTGAAAATGCTTTTCAATGCTTTCCTATGGGGAAATGAGTGACGCTGGAGGTCCTCACAGCTATTATCCAGGAAGTGCCCTCTAGTGGCTGTCTAGTAGACAGCCACTAGAGGTGGAGTTAACCCTGCAAGGTAATTATTGCAGTTCATAAAAAACTGCAATAATTACACTTGCAGGGTTAAGAGAAGTGGGAGTTGGCACCCAGACCACTCCAATGGGCAGAAGTGGTCTGGGTGCCTGTAGTGTCCCTTTAAGTTTCTTTGTTCATTCTATAGATCACTGGATCTGAGAACAATTCTACAGGCGCTGTCTCCCCGCAACCCTTTCTGCAATCCAACTACACCAGAAAGAAGAGACTCTGGTTAGGGAAGACCAAGCTGCCACATATACAAAGCACAGGCGCCAAAAGTCCATCCCCTCATTATTCCTGTTTATCTTGCCATGTGCCCTACTCCAGACGCGAATACCTATTTTTCCTCATTCCCAGATAGGCATAACCTCCATAAGATGTACTGCCTTCCCAAAAATTTGCAAGTATGTAGATGACCTATTTGCTTAGGCCTAATAAAGCGCTACTATACCACAACCAGCTAAGATTCACGAGCTGACCAGCGCAGTCTGCACACAATGCCACATAGACCATGAGTGCCCAGTACAACTCTGCAATGCTATGATTATTTTTCCCTGTTTCACTTATTGTATATAATGTATGCACTTCACCTACTGTGTGGGAAAACTGTTTATTGTGATGGCTTCCATAAAAACTGATTTAACACAAAGGTAGTTCAGAATAGAAACATAGAATGTGACAGCAGATAAGAACCGTTTGGCCCATCTAGTCTGCCCAATTTTCTAAATACTTTCATTAGCCCCTGGCCTTATCTTATAGTTAGGATAGCCTTATGCCTATCCCCCTTAAACTCCTGCACTGTGGTGGCTGGAGGGCTATTCCATGCATTCACTACTGTCTCAGTAAAGTAATACTTCCTGATATTATTTTTAAACCTTTACCCCTATAAGTTAAGACTATGTCCTCTTGTTGTGGTAGTTTTTCTTCTTTTAACCCCTTAAGGACACATGACATGTCTGACATGTCATGATTCCCTTTTATTCCAGAAGTTTGGTCCTTAAGGGGTTAAATATAGTCTCCTCAGATGTTGTGGTTAAAATATTCTGTACTCTGCCCTTGGGTTTTTACGTCCAAGATGCATTATCTTGCACTTATCCACATTAAATATCAGTTGCCACAACTCTGACCATTTTTCTAGTTTACCTAAATCATTTCCCATTTGGCTTATCCCTCCTGGATCATCAACCCTGTTACATATCTTAGTATCATCAGCAAAAATACATATCTTAATATCAAGACCTTCTGCAATATCACTAATAAGAAATATTAAAGAGAATGGGTCCAAGTACAGATCCCTGAGGTACCCCACTGGTGACAAGACCATGCTTCAAATATACTCAATTGACTACAACCCTCTGTTGCCTGTCACTCAGCCACTACCTTACCCATTAATCAATATTGGAATCCAAACTTAAAGATTGCAGTTTATTGATAAGCCTTCTATGTGCACCAGTGTCAAAAGCCTTACTGAAATCTAGGTAAGCAATGTCTACTGCACCACCCTAAACTATAGCGTTAACATAAGATTTGCTTTGGCTAGAATCTTATAAGGATAATGATAGAGTAATGATGGACCTCAGATACAGTTCGTGTAGTAATTGTAGCTATGTAATAAAACTATTCCCACAAATTATTTAGATCTCATAAGAAGTTGGAATGTCTATTTTTTGCATTTAATTCTACCCCACCTGCAGGAAGGTTATTCCATAATAATTGTTGGTTATTCACCAGTTTGAATGCTTGAAAATTGCATGAGGTCACCTCCAGTATATTATCAGAGTTGGCTTTCATGCAAAGTTAAAATGGCAACTGCCTAAAGCTGCATGTTTGGAATGGACATAAATAAGCCTTCACCCTTTGCCCATTTTCCTATACCTCAGTAATAACACAAGCGAGTAGTGATAGGCAGGCTATGTGCATTTTCTGGCACACATCCTCTGAGTATAAGGGGACCTACTGAGTGAACACATGGAGGAGGATTATAACCCTCAAATAAAACTAATACTGTTTCCTTCAGTGCTCTTCTGTGCCCATACAATGTGTAATCCAGCATTGTCTTACAATGATGGTGATATTTGCATTACATTTAAGTCAAGGCCACTATTGGTTCTCTCATCATCATCGGCATAGTATCACGACTACTAATGTGATCCAACACACAAAATTATGTAACATTTACATAGAATAGAAAAATAGACAGAACGTAAACCAGTCCTTAGAATGGCCAGATTAATACGTTGAAAGACAGATAATGGTCAAGGGAAAGCTGAAGTCAAGGAAGCCCGAAATACACAAGATCGATAAGAAAGCCAAGTCAGGGAAACCAGAGATCAGAATAGTCAGGAATAGCCAAAGTCAGAATACCGAGAATATGAATAACAAGGACAAGAAAACGCACTCTCGGTAACCAGGAACGGAAAACACGACAAATCAATGAACTAGGGAAATTTAGGGGTTTAAATATCCCTCTTTGGGCTGTGATTGGTCAGGACAGTACCCTCCACTCGAAGACTGCCCACCGGGTGGGAAGGAGCAGGCTTGTTAGGAAACCGGTTGTGGAATGACCGGACAAGATGAGGAGTGTGGACTCCATCAGCAGCGATCCAAGAACGTTCCTTAGGTCCATAACCTTTCCAATCCACCAAATAAGACAACACGCCCCTAGACACCCTGGAATCCAGTATGGAACGGACCTCAAATTCCTCCTGGCCTCCAACAACCAGATAAGGAGGAGGTACGAACTGCTTGGTGTACCGCTTGCAAGTAAGCGGTTTCAATAAAGACACATGGAATGTGTTCGATATCCGCAAATGTACAGGAAGGGCGAGAGAGTATGACACAGGATTAATGCGCCGAAGGATCTGGAAAGGACCTTAAAAGCGAGGAGCCAATTTTTTGGAAAGTACTTTCAATTTGATATGACGCGTGGAAAGCCAGACCCTGTCCCCAACTTGATAGACAGGATTGGCACCACACCACTTGTCTGCCTGAACTTCACTACATCTGAAGGCTCATTGTAACGCTTCATGTACCGAAGCCCAAGTTTCATGGATAGAAGTCAAACGGACGTCTAAAGCAGGGATGTCAGTGTCTGAAAAATCAGAAGGTAATACAGTGGGGTGATAACAATTATTTACAAAAAAAGGACTGAGTGTAGAGGACTCACGGGTTGCATTGTTTCTAGCAAATTCAGCCATGGGCAGGAGTTCTGAACAGTTAGTCTGATTGGCATCAATAAAACAACATAAATAGGACTCCAAGGCTTGATTGTCTCTCTCCGCCACCCCATTGGTCTCAGGGTGATACGAAGAGGAAAAAGAAAGTTCTATGCCCAACTGTTTGCAGAAAGCATGCCAAAATCTAGAAATAAATTGGGTACCTCTGTCCGAGACTATGTTTTTCGGTATCCCATGTAGCCTAAAGATTTCACGTAAGAATACTTGGACAAGATCCTGGGATGATGGCAGTTTTTTGTGAGGTATAAAATATGCCATCTTGGAGAAACCATCCACTACCATAAGGATAGTGTTATACTCATTAGAACTTGGGAGATCAACAATGAAATCCATGGCCAGGAGGATCTGGTATTGGAAGTAACTGTAACAACCCAGGAGGTGATTTGTGGGGAACCTTGGACACAGCACAAATTCTACATGCTCCCACATAATCCTTGACATCACCTCTAAGTGACTGCCACCAAAACGTTCTAGTAAATACAGAGAGGGTTTTGTGTATACCAGGATGTCCAGCTGTTACATTATCATGGTATAACCTGAGTATCTCAGATCTCTGTGTTGGTGAGGCAAACAGTTTATTTGAAGGCTTCTCTGCTGGTGCCTGAGTTTGATCTGCTATTATGGCACAAAGGAGCAGAGAAGACAATTCCGAAACTGTCATAGCTATAAGACACTCGTATGATAGGAGATGTCTTTTGGTCTGGAAGCTCATCAGTATCATACTGTCTAGACAGAGCATCTGCCTTATTATTCTTAGTGCCTGGTCTGTAATAACAAAAAGTGACCATATAGCCTATCTGGAAGACAATCTCTTAGCATCTCCAATATAAGCCAGATTCTCATGATCGGTGAAAATCAAAAGTGACTCTTTGGAACCTTTAAGAGCTAGAATAATGGCCAATATTTCCCTGTTTCCGAAGTCATAGTTTCTCTCAGCAGGAGATAACTTTTTTGGAGAAAACCCCACAGGGATTATCAGGGTTTTCTTGTTGAGACCGCGTGGCTTATACACTTGTCTCGGACGCATCGACCTCTAAAATAAACGGTTTGGCAGGATCTGAATGTGCTAAAATGGGTGCTGAGACAAATAAAGATTTCAGTTTTTCAACTGCCTCTATTGCTTCCCTTGGCCATGAATTACTGTTAGCTCCTTTTCGGGTAAGGTTGGTGATGGGAGAAATTTCAGATGAGAAGCCTTTGATGAACCTGCAATAATAATTATCAAATCCAATAAAGCGTTGTACGGTTTTATGACCCTTGGGTAAGGCTACTGTAATACTGCGTCCAGTTTGCGTAGGTCCATCTTAAAACCAGAGGGGCATATTACATATCCAAGGAACTGTATTTTGGTTTGATCAAACTGGCACTTTTCTAACTTACCTTAAAGGCCATTTTTTGCAGGGTTTTAGGCAGGGTTTTCACATGTTCGTGATGGGTACGAAGGTCTGGAGAATAGATGAGAATGTCATCCAGGTACACCAACACGAACGTGTGGAGTAATTATTTTAGGACATCATTGATCAGGTCTTGAAATACCACTGGAGCATTGCACAAACCAAACGGCATAACCAGGTACTCATAATGTCCCATTCTGGTATTGAACTCTGTCTTCCACTCATGCCCATCCTTAATTCTGACTAAATTATTATAGGTCTCCCTTTTTTTAGAGACAAAGAAAATCCCAGCCCCAGTAGGAGAGGAGGATCTCCGTATGTGCGCTTTCCTCAGAGAGTCTTTTATGTATTCCTCTAAACAGATAGTTTCTTGAGGAGTGCATATACTCTTCCTTTAGGAGGCATGGTTCCGGGCAAAAGGTCAATAGAACAGTCATAAGACCAATGAGGTGGTAAAGTCTCTGACTGTACTTTATTGAATAACTCTTTTAATTCCAAATACTGAGTTGGAATCTCTGTTTACAAGAGAGGGGCAGTAGGTACATTGATAGTGCCAATGCATTGTG
This sequence comes from Pelobates cultripes, assembly GCA_933207985.1. Lineage (NCBI taxonomy): Eukaryota > Metazoa > Chordata > Amphibia > Anura > Pelobatidae > Pelobates > Pelobates cultripes. Next base: position 153,771,013 of record OW240914.1, on the reverse strand, counting down.
GCATAAGGCTCTTACAATGACACTTGCAGTCCTCTCCCCATCCCACTATCTCCCCTTTGATTCAGTCTAGGTGAGGGTTGTGTTTCTGGAGCCATGGAGATGAGATAACCTGAAAAACCATTTCCTCAGAGTGTAATATGCATACTAAAACAGTGATAAGAAAGGTCTCCTGTGTGATAAGAGGCTGAGAAAGAGTTCTCCCATCAATGGCTTCAAGTGCTATAGGTCTGTTTCTCTGCCTTAATGGCAAGAGGTGTTTAGCAGAGAACTTCCTATCAATGAAATTCTCTGCTGCCCCAGAGTCAATCACAGCCTCACACTGAATAGTAGTGTCGTTGCACCGGAGACTAAGTTTAACCAGGAAACGGTTCTTAGTTAATTTAGGGGACATATACATCACACCTAAGTCGGTCCCTGAACTGTCCTTAGGTGCGCATGTTTTCTGGACGTACAGGGCATGAGATTCTAAGATGGCCCTTTTTGCCACAATATAAACATAAACCCTTGTTTCTTCTATACTGTCTTTCTGCTTCAGTAAGTTTGGTTACCCCAACTGCATGGGTTCAGTTTCTGAAGGTGGAACAGGAACAGATATGACAGGATTAGAAAAATAAGGGGCTAGAGACAGGGTAGCACGTCTAGTTGATTTGTTTCTCCCTCTTTCTCTCAATCTGCTATCTATGTCAATCATATAGGTGATAAACCTGTTAAGATTGACAGGAAAGTCTCTAGCTGCGGTCTCATCAAATACATTCTCAGATAGACCCTCTATAAAAGCAGTAACCAGCCCGCTGTTGGTCCAGTCTACTTCAGAGGCTAACATTCTAAGCTCAATGGCATAATCAGTCACAGAGCGATTACCTTGCTTGATTCTCATCAAGGCTTTGGCTGCATTCTTTTCTCTTCCCATTGGTTCAAAGGTCGCTAATTATTAATTGTAATTACGGGCGATGGAGTTGCCGCTTTTCCAGGCTTACCCATTAGCTGGTTCATAAGGTAGCCAATCTTTGATCTATCTGATGGAAAAAAACTAGGAGAAGCCTAGAAATGATATTTAATTTGGTTGAAGAACCCCCTACATTCTTTAGGATCACCTGCAAAATGAGGAGGAGGAGAAAGGGTTATGGAGGGAGCTTTATAAACCATAGGGACCGGTGGCAGAGTAAGTGGCTGTACCTGAGGTGACTCAAGATGAGCCGTTTGTTGGAGCAAGGTCTGGAATGCTTGGGCAAATTGGTCTAGCCTGTGATCCATATCCTCCACCCTACTCTCACAGGCTATCATATGCTTAGATAGTTCTGAAGGATCCATGGCCGTTGTAATATTACGACTACTAATGTGATCCAACACGCAAAACTATGTAACATCTACATAAAATAGAAAAACAGACAGAACGTAAACCGGTCCTTAGAATAGCCGGATTAATGTTGAAAGACAGAGAATGGTCATGGGAAAGCCATTTCAAAGAAGCCAGAAATATAAAGGGGACGGACGTCCCAGCAGGTCGGCTCCCGGCATGCTGCTGAACAGATAATCTCTTAAACCTGTCAGTGTGGACGCACCGATCGGGTGTGACCAAGTGCAGCCGCGAGCTGGGGGCCGTGACACATAATAATTTCTCCTTATTCACGATCCTTAATCACATGACTGTAAGGCAGTAACTCACAATCAAATGCTTTTATTTACATCCATTTAAAAAGATTAACAAAACAAAAGCAAAGATGAAAAAGGCAACTTTGAGAACTTGCAAACTCACTATACAGCAGGCCAAAAGGGCAAATTTACTTGCAGGTCGTGTGCGGTAAAAGGACCTCCATGCCACTATATAGCACTGTACCGAAAGGCAGTTGTTAAAGTACAGTGAACGAAACTGCTGCCTTGCCAGACTCCACAGGAATGTACTGAAACACAATGGGACTGTTTAATTTTAAAGCATGGACCTTGCCCTTAAACAGAAACAATTGCAAATGACATTTTAGCACTTATCGACTTGGCTGCGAGACAGTGTGATAAGCATGGGAAAAGTCCTAATCCTTTAGTTAAAAATATGTGCTGTTAACGACCAACTATCTGAAAATTAAGTTTTGAAATCTACAGTTTCACTGATTGTCTCATGAGTTAAAAAAAAAAAAGAAATAAATACATTTCACAATGTTTATTGATGTTAAAAGCTCTTCTATTTTAGCTGTGGTTTATCTTGAAGCATTCTGGCTTGTGCCTTGTTTTTCTTCAATTTATTTCTTGCCAATTTCAACAAAGCTAATTAAAATCCAATGCAAAAAGTTCTTAATTATTTGTTTTTCTTGACCACTTTGTATCTTTATGTATTAGGAAATAGATATTAAATATCAGCGCTTGTATTTATGTTCTTCCTGTTGGCCAACAGATCAATAGAATTTCTGGAGCAGGCCCAGCCATTGATTTATTAATAGCTTTTTTTTGTTTTTTTGTGAAGGAAAATAGTACACAGCAGGACATAAAAAAATAATCCTTTATATAATGCTTCATCATGAGTAACGTCAAATTATTTTTCTGGTTCTGAATTATGTAGATCAAACAGCTGGCTCGAGAAAGTAATTTATAATGAACTTGAAAACCAAAAGTATTCAAAAAAAGTAAATTAATAAGATTATCGTATTTACTGCTTGCTTTATTTTACCATTAACAAACTCTGCTGCTTAAGAATAATAAAACTAAATTCATTGAAGAATCAAAGGGACACTGTAGGCACCCAAACCACTTGAGCTAATTGAAGTGGTCTGGGTGCTGTGTCCCTATTGCACTTAGTGTGTTTACATTGCAGCTCTAAGTCTGTCCTCAATGGCTATGTACCAGACAGCTACTGGGGGTGCTTCTGGAATCGAAACGGACCTTTGGTCCGTTATCTGACGCTGGACGTCCTCAAGCTCGGTATAAGGACCCCCTGCATCAGATTTTCCCCATAGGAAAGCATTGAATTGGTTTAATTATCATTTGATTCATTTAATTTACTTTGAATTCCTGTAAATTCAAATTTTAATGAAAACCCTCCTAATCATTCATATGTTCATATCTTTAGTTTTTCACATGTGTTCCTGTGTCTGGGTGATAAGCTAGGAAGTTTAGTTACTTGCATGGAAATTGCAGAAAACAGAAAAATGGACTGCAAATATTTTGCCAAAATAATCAAATTTGGAGTAAAAAAAAGTTAAGTGAGTAAGATCCTGCACATTGCAACTCTGTACAGCTTACACACAAACGCCTGGCTCATAACTCATTTGTGGCTTTGCAAAGCAGACTGGCTTCTGTGATTGAAAGGTAAGGGAGGTGCCACTGATGAAGAATGGCATCCGCTTGGCTGATGCCCAGCTCAACTCAGTTTTGTTTGAACACGTTTTAAACGTAGATGTGTAATACACACATATAATAACTCTTACCTCAACTCTTACATAAGTTATGACTAATCATACCCTTCCTAGCCTGCTAACCTTCTGCCACACAAACAACGCAACCAAACTATCATATAAGGTTTAAATGCTTACTAACACAAACACTGACGGAAATGTGGTAAGGGTGCGGTCTTAATTTTTTTTAATAGAGTCTTTCCATCCATTGAAATTCACTATTATACTGCACTATATATCTTTATTTTGTTCCAGGTATCATGTGATTTTTTGTTAAATATATACAGGTTGTGTGTATATATTTATTATTCACTTTTTGGTGATATTTTACATGGTTTTCCCTTTTTAAATTTATTCTGTTTTTCTTGCATTATTATTGAGTGTCCAAAGGGAACACTTTTTCCATCAAGGGTCTATTTGTGTTTTAGAGCATTTAGTGATTGTTTTCTGTATTTTGCACTCTGATACCCAGCCCAATTTAGCTCTTCTCACCTTAATTACTATTGCTGGCTGGCTTCTGTAGTGGCTGGTTGGCTGTTGCAGCTGGTTGGCAGTCTAGATGATATGTCCGGCTGCCAGGCTGGATGCTGTGTCTGGCTGGCAGGCTGACTAGTTGCTGTGGCTGGTTGGCAGGCAGGCTGGCTGCAGTGGCTGGCCAAATGGCCTCTGCTGGCAGGCCTTTTTCTTCCCCAACCCCTTTGTGTGTCTCCTTTCCCCCTTCTTCTCTATGTGGCTCTACCCCCAGCCCTTTAGTGTGTTTGTTTGTCCTCCCAGCCCCTTTGTGTGCCTTTGTCCCACCTCAGCCCCTCTGTTTGTCTTTGTGTCCCCAGCTCTTCTGTGTGTTTCTTTGTGCCTCACAGCCCCTTTATGTGTCTTTTCGTGCCCCAGCCCTTCTGTGTGTCTGTTTGTGCTCCCTCCTCCTTTGCCCTTCTTTTGCCGCCCTCCCCTTGTGTGCCCGTCTTTTGACTTCCCACCACTCTGGTGCACTTCTCTCCCCCCTCCCGTTCTGTGCCCCCTTTAACACTCCTCACATTCTGTGCCCTTATTTGGCACCCCTCCTATGCTTTTATGTAGACTCATTTTCTCTGCTCCCTTTAGCCCCCTCCACTCTATAGCTCCTTTCACCTCCACTCCTTAGCCCCCTCCCTTTCAATCTTTAGATCCCCTTTCTTTTTAAATTTATTCTGTTTTTCTTGCATTATTATTGAGTGTCCAAAGGGAACACTTTTTCTCAGGGGCCATGGTCTTCAGCTGTTTAAGGGGCCCAAAATGTATGATGGCAGCCCTGCTGGCAGGCCCACTGATATACCCACATTTGTACAAATTACAGTTTGGAATGAATTGAATCTCCAGCTCTAGTGTAGAACAAAATAGCCCATCTTGAGGACAAGACTCCTTGCACCTTCTGGATCCTGGTGCTCTGAAGATTATAATGCTCCAATTTAGAATAATGCTTAAATTCTACAGTTACTTTGAAATCACCAGTTTAAAAACTTTACCAAAAATGCACACCACAGAGAAGAATTAGATTTTGTTGCTATATATATATATATATATATATATATATATATATATATATATATATATGTGTCATCTCTGCAAAATAATGTTTGTACTTTTTTTATGTCATGTTTTATGTCATGTTTCTAATTTGTTTGAAATATTGCAAGAACAGGGATATTGTATCATGTCATGATGTATTCAACCTTTTTATTTCTGGAGCCACCAGGAGTGCTGAGAGTGAGGGGAATTGTACTTAACTGGTCCTGATTGTAAAACATTTAATAATTTTTTTTAGTTTTTTTTACTTTTAATAACCATTATTACAAAAAAACAGTATTGCGCTATGCTGTTCTTTTTCTTCTCCTTGTGGTTTAGCTAAAAATTCTTTAAAGAAGACTGCCACGGCCTAAGAACTGAAATCTATTGAAGAAGGACAGCTGATATATTATAAGGGTTGATATTTTTAAACAGGACCACTGGTTTTATTTGTGCTATTTATACTTTATAGGCAGGTTTATACATAGTAGTTTCTTAATTCTACATTGCATATAATCCAGCTGTTGTTTTACTTTCTGGCTGTTAATGGACATATTGTTTATTTGTTTTTGTTTTTTATATTAAGTTTTATATGTTAGGAGTTATTGTTTTTCTACAACAGACTTGATATATGGTAAGCAAATATTTCAACAAAAAGTAAACAAATGAAAGATCAAATTCTCTAAATTCATACTATAGTATTCACATTCTTGTGAACTAATGTTATGTTCCAGCACTGATTTTAACTGTTGGTCTGTCTGTCTATCTAACTATCTGTCTGCCTGTATGTCAGTTATTCAGTCTGTCTTTCTGTATGTCTGTCTATCTATCTGTCTGTCTGTCTTACTGTATTAGATGTATCTAAAAATGATTATTTATGAACATTTTACTATTTTAATAAGTCATCATGATAAACTAATGAGCAGAGGTGCATCTGGATCTTTCTAAGGATGTCATACTGATCCATGTGTGGTCAATGTGAGACAAATGATCTAGTCACTGTAGGTAGAACTTTGTGAAATGGCTAATTTGTGTGAGGAGATATGTTGTAAAAACGTGATCCAGAAGGAAGGACATATTGTGCAGATGAGCAAAGAACTGTTTATGCAACTCAAAGATAAATGTAATTTTTAGATAGTACATTATTATATTTGGAAACCTCACAGATCGCTCATGGTTAAGCTTTTCCAGACGGCCCTTTTGTTGAGCCAAAAAAAAATACCCAGCAAAGTTACTGCCAGTTTTTCTTCCACAGGATAGGCAAACAATTCTTATTGACTCCAACAAGACAGTTGAGTTAATAAATGTATCCATCTTTGAAGAGTGTATCTATATATGACTTACCATACCAGAAATAAATGAACTATGAAAAAATCAATTTGTCTGAAAAAAGTATGTGTTTCAGGCAGTTCTGGATTCGTCCATGTGGCATTTTACTTCGTATGAATTTCCCCCCAGCAATAGTTTTGGGGAAAATTACTTGGATTAAACAAAATGGTGGAAAAATTGGCCAATCAGTGTAATGAAAAATGTAAATATTATGTAAATATATACAGGTGATACTCGAAAAATTAGAATATCGTGCAAAAGTTAATTTATTTCAGTAATGCAACGTAAGAGGGGAAACTAATATATGAGATAGACGCATTACATGCAAAGCAAGATAGTTCAAGCCATGATTTTTCACAAGTGCGATGATTATGGCTTACAGCTCATGACAGCTCATGAAAACCCCAAATCCACAATCTCAGTAAATTAGAATATTGTGAAAAGGTGCAATATTCTAGGCTCACAGTGTCCCACTCTAATCAGCTAAGTAAGCCATAAAGGGTTACTGAGCCTTTTAATGGTCTCTCAGTCTGGTTCAGTAGGAATCACAATCATGGGGAAGACTGCTGACATGAACTTCTCAAGTAAACACACTGTCCTGATCTGATTGAAAATGAAAACCATTTTTTTCAAAGAGGCTGTATGAGTCAAAGCCAGGAAAAGTTTGGGCTACATAAATAGAAATAAAAGTGATTTAACTTCTTAATAGCACAAAATTGAGCCATGAGGCTGCAGGGTATGATCTATACACCAAACCCATTTAATTAAGCTAAAATTATTTTGGTGAATACAAGTGCAAAAAAATAAGTCCTGCGCTTACTCATATCACTCCTGGGCGGCAGCAACGACCACAGTACACATCAGCCCCAATACATACAGTAAAAACCAAAGAAAAAGTTACCTGCGCACTCTCCTAAATCCCTATGTATATTTAAACAAATGGAGGTCATTTAGTTACTCCAATGACCATTGGGGGGAATGCCCGCCTGCAGGAATTTAGGAGAGAGCGCAGGTAACTTTTTGTTTGGTTTTTACTGTATGTATTGGGGCTGTTGTGTACTGTGGTCGTTGCTGCCACCCAGGAATGATGGGAGTGAGCGCAGGACTTTTTTTTGTATTTGCATTCACTTTTTGTGCAAATTTAGCAGAGTTGTATTAGCATAGCAGCAACATGTATCAGTCAGGGTAGGGTACACATAGAAAAATCTCATAGGCAAAATGGCTGCATGGCTTAAGCGAGAGGAAGTGAGGAAAGACAGGAGTACTTCCTCTCCAGTACCATAGAGACTACAAAGGACAGACAAATGTTACCAGTAACAGTAAGTCCTCAAGCATAGTATGTCCTCAGATAAGTCCTCAAATTAGGTACTAGTGATTATTACTAACAAGCTAAATGTAATTCCATTGAAACCCTAAAACACATTTTATTCACAAAAATATCAAACCATGTCAAACAGAAATATAAGTAAAGAAAATGCTAGGCATGATATAAAGACTAAAATCATAAAATATAAAGTGCGCTGTGCCTTTAAATCGTGACTTCGATTATAAATTATTTTGTGCAATATATATTTAAAAGTGCTTAACAGCAAAAAAGTGATTTTGCAATACTGTGAAAACACACATTAACTTGTGTATAAGTGCAAGGAACAATAAGTGCAAACCAACAATATTACTGGCAGTGCTTATGGTGTCACTTCACTCCAAGTTATAACACAGATAAGATATTATACTTGCATTATGCAGAGTTCCATATGAAAAAGAAAAAAATAGAGAAACACAGCATGATATCGTTTAAAAATGGAATAGTATAGTAAAACCAGATATGTCTAACACACTCACAAACATGGAGCAGATACAAGACTGCTCAGGCTATATGCGCTCTCAATATAACTCCTTCTTTGATAGCAGGAAAACGATGGAAAGCCGAGATCGAGATATAAACACACTTTATTCTTTAAAAGCAGAGACACTTCTTTATATTTTTACTTAAAAATGTATCTAAAAGTTCTATAGGTTCATCCCAAATAAAAATCAGGTCGTTGATGTATCTTCGGTAGGAGACCAGGTTTGCCTCCCATTCAGGGCAGTCATAGATAAAAGCTTTTTCCCACCCTGACATAAATAAATTTGCGTAACTGGGGGCAAACCTGGCCCCCATAGCCGTACCCTGTTCTTGCAAATAAAATTGGGAATTAAAAATAAAATAATTATTAGTTAATGTCCAATAAATACTGTTCAGAAGAAAATCTATTTGACCAATTTTAAATTTTCCATATTCCTCTAGACACTTCTTCACTATTTCACATCCTAAATTATGTCTAATTGATGTGTTTAATGATGACACATCACTTGTTACTAAAACGTATGAATCCTTTCATTCTATGACCCTTAAAACCTTTATAATATCCGCTGTATCCTTCACATATGACGGCATCACTTTCACTAGATCCTGTAGATAAATGTCAATAAATTTTGAAAGATTTGCAGAAATTGAGCCAATACCTGATACTATTGGTCTACCTGGTTGACAATCCCTATTCTTATGGACCTTAGGTAAAGTGTAAAATGTGGCTATTCTAGGGTATTCATTATTAGGATGCCCAATGCTTTACCTCTATTTAAAAGTTCCCCTAATGATTTTTGTATTTCCACTGTCGGATTTTTGATAGTTTTTTATACACTACTTCATCATTTAATTGGCGGTGGCACTCTTTTAAATAGTCTTGTGTATTCTGTATCACAATACTCCCTCCTTTGTCCGCAGGTTTGATTATGATATTTCTATTTTCTCTTAGTGCTTTAAGAGCATTTCTTTCATTAAAACTTAAGGGATCTGTACTTGGACCCATTCTCTTTAATATTTTTATTAGTGATATTGCAGAAGGTCTTGATGGTAAGGTATGTCTTTTTGCTGATGATGTTAAGATATGTAACAGGGTTGATGTTCCAGGAGGGATAAGCCAAATGGCAAATGATTTAGGTAAACTAGAAAAATGGTCAGAATTGTGGCAACTGACATTTAATGTGGATAAGTGCAAGATAATGCATCTTGGACGTAAAAACCCAAGGGCAGAGTACAGAATATTTGATAGAGTCCTAATTTCAACATCTGAGGAAAGGGATTTAGGGGTGATTATTTCTGATGACTTAAAGGTAGGCAGACAATGTAATAGAGCAGCAGGAAATGCTAGCAGAATGCTTGGTTGTATAGGGAGAGGTATTAGCAGTAGAAAGAGGGAAGTGCTCATGCCATTGTACAGAACACTGGTGAGACCTCACTTGGAGTATTGTACACAGTACTGGAGACCGTATCTTCAGAAGGGGGGATATGATAGAAACATTTAAATATATAAAGGGAATCGACACAGTAAAGGAGGAGACTATATTTAAAAGAAGAAAAACTACCACAACAAGAGGACATAGTCTTAAATTAGAGGGACAAGGGTTTAAAAATAATATCAGGAAGTATTACTTTACTGAGAGGGTAGTGGATGCATGGAATAGCCTTCCAGCTGAAGTGGTAGAGGTTAACACAGTAAAGGAGTTTAAGCATGCGTGGGATAGGCATAAGGCTATCCTAACTATAAGATAAGGCCAGGGACTAATGAAAGTATTTAGAAAATTGGGCAGACTAGATGGGCCGAATGGTTCTTATCTGCCGTCACATTCTATGTTTCTATGTTTCTGAGTTATCATTATTTTTTGTTTTCTTTTTCTTTTTCTTATGCAATTCCTTAAAATCATCGGTTACTGATTTTTATCAATGTTAGTATATTCTTCGTGTTTGACTTAACTCTGCATGTTGGGCCACAGCTCCATCCTGACAGAAACACCAAGATGCAGGGGATATATAGAGACACAAAGAGGGGCTGGGGGACCAAAAAAACACACAGACAAGGAGAAACACAGATGGTTTTAGGGGTGACAAAGACACACACACAGACCTGCGGGGACAAAGAGACACACAAATGGGCTGGGGGACAAAGAGACACACAGATGGGTTGGGGGGACAAAGAGACACACAGACAGACTGGGGATACAATAGGGACACACAGAGGGCTGGTGGTAAAAAGAGACACTGGAGGTAGGTTAAGGGGGCAAGGGACAAAGATACACAAAGGGACTGGTGACAAAGAGATACACAGAGGGACTGGGGTACAGAGAGGCATGGAGAGGGGTTGTGGGGACAAATAGGCACACGTAGGGACTGGGGGTACAAAGAGACACTCTGAGGTAGGTTAAAGTATTATGCTTTTAATTTTGTATAGAAATCTGTTTTTATAAATCAAAGTTTGTTTCGTTTTTTTGGGGGGTCGGGGACAAGTAGTTGGTCTTGCCTAGACTCAACTGGGGGGCACAAAGAGACATACAGAGGGGCTGGGGTACAAAGAGACACACTCAGAGGTCCTGGAAGGTATGAACAGCGATATGAGGGGTAGTATAGCACCAGCCCTGGCTAAGATGGAGGTGTAAATCTGCTGGATAAATGGTGTTGGTTTCTACATTTATTTTTATTTATTAAACCTCATGAATACATATTTGATAACTACATTTGATAAGTATACATTATATTAAAAATCCTGTTTAGTGACAGTTCCCCTTTAACAGGGCAGCCTAACATACAGACAAAAAGTTCACATTATCTGCCCAAGCTGTACATACTTTTTGTAGGATTAGTGCACACTAAATAGCATTGCTGCTTATTAAAGTTTTTGCACAAAAGGATTCTCTCATTTTGTTTCATTATGTAAAACCTAATTACCATGTTTTATTGGTGCTCACACCTATTTCACAACATCCCCGAGGGAAGAGATTAAGTGCATTAAACCAAGTCAATCCTTACACTACAGGAAGATAATTAAATGGAAGGGCTTAGAACCACTGACTATTATTTGTACCTGTCTGAGAATTGCATCAAATAACAACTTTATTAGTTTAAATGTGTACTATTACAAATATAACTAAACAACATAAGCTAAATATTGTGGTTTTGACAAGTACACAAATGTTAACTCTTCACAGATATGCCTTTTGGAGATTGAGGAACAAATACAGGAGAACAACACTGCTAAGAAACTATTCATAGGACAATTACATATTCCACCGCGACGTACAATAGGTAAAACAAGACAAACATTGTTTGAATTAATTCTAACAAAACAGGATTGACGTACAGGAAATGTAGGTGAAGACATCTATATATGAATGACCTTAAAATGTGAAATGTAAAAAGATGAAAGGGGTACTTGGGAAGAGGTAGCACAGCAGATGAGAGAGGGTAGTTGAAGGTTCTAAGGGACGAGGAGTTAAGGGGTGATAGTGTGCTTTTAAGGATTTTTTTTGCAGAGATGTGGAAATTTGAATGTGGCATGGGCATTCCATAAGGAAGGGACAACCCTGGAGAAGTAAGGCAGGCAAAAGTTTGGGGAGTGGTAATGAGAAAGTCATGGTAGCGAAAAGACAAGGCTTGAATACATCTGCTAATGAGAGTTATGTTGTATGTTTGACAGAGACAATTTTGCCACCCTAAGCAATGAAGAATATATTTCCCATCTTCAGTTGTTCGTTGGATGGATGACTATGATAGTACTGTATGTCTTTTCAGCTTGTAGACAACTCTAGCCTTCAGAAATATCACATCATTGCAGACTCATTAAGACTGGCATTACCAATAAGTGGAATACACTATTCAATTATGTGCAATCCAGCACAAAACAGCTCCAAACATACCACCATTTACAAACCAGAAACACCATGCCCCTATGAAAGACATGACTGGAGGTAGCCAGGGGAGTATTGTCTCGGAACTGGAGGCCAGTTACAGGTAGCATTCTCCAACTATTTCAGTAGTTTGGTTCGTCTTTGTTACTGAGACCTGTAGAATGCTAGGAAAAAAAATTACATATTATAAAATAGTGAATTGCTTGTCTGAAATACTGTAATAAATGTGTGATCTCCTTAATTTCAAAGGAAACACTTCTTATCAATATTGTGGCAAAGGTCATGCTACCTAAGGTTTAAATCCTGCACTGTGCCCCAGATTCATATATTGGATTGATAAATACGCAAGGTGCTTTTTCATTCCCACTCCATGCAGTCAGAGAAATAAAGCAATTGGCCCAATGAACCAAGTGAGTGAAAGGGGTTGAATTACTAAAACCGGACATTTGCAGTATAGGTAAATGGCCATGCTCTCCCATATACCAATATGCATGCTAAGGGCTCATTATACCAATCAGACTTTGTGTATTGTTCCTGAACATTCTTTTGCCCACTGATTTTTGAACAGGGTGTAATATTTAGACTTGTGTATTCATTTTCAGATGAATCTCAGTTTGGACAAAAATTGTCTTATCCACCCATTCATACAATTACTAGTGCAATGGATGAACAAATCGTGCAATGAACTAAATTCTTCATCGTGCAATTAATTTGTTGGTTCGTTCTTGAAAATATATTAAAAAAATATATACCATTATATGGGATTAGCATACTTAAGGGTACTAAATTAGTGATATGTTGTGTTTAGTACATAGTGTCATTATTTGGTGTCCTTAAATATGGCACTCTCACATAAGGGTACTCATTTAGGGAGTTGTCTGCTAAACAGCTGAAAGCCCAACATTTTAAAAAAGGGCATTTTTTAGTTTTGATCTTTCAGCTGCTTAGTAGACTGCTCTCTAATTTCGTACCTTTAAACATGGAAGCCCAACATAAGGGAATTCCTTTTAATTATGGAGTTATTTACTAAACAACTAAAAGATCAAACTTAACAAATGTCCTCTTATTAAGTTTGGTCTTTCCGTTGTTTATTAGATAGATCCCTAATTTGGCATCCTACAATAGGGTAATCCTACTTAAGGGCACCACATTAAGCAGCTGTTTACTAAGAGCTCCCTAATTTGGTATTCTTAATTTTAGGAAATCCTACATAAGGGTTCCAAAATAGGGATATATCTACTAACTGCTGAATTTTAAAATTCAGATAACATGTTTTTTTTTAAATATATATATATTAGCTGTATAGAAGATACCTCCCAAATGTGTTATCCTTATGTGAGATTGTCATATGTAAGAAAAAGAAAGTAGCAAGCTATCTACAAAACACAGTTCCCTTCCTAATTGAATTCAAGTAAAGGGACACTCCAAACTGTAAAGCACTTCATCTTTCTGAAGTGCTCTATGTGTGAAGAGTGTGCCCTCTTTTTTCATTTTACAATAAGTTCAGATTTTCACTAGAAAGTGGCACTTTTATAAATTAGCTTTGTTACAGCCCCCTGGCTGTCCATCAGACAACAAGCCTTGTTACTTCCTGGTTTAGTTAGTTAAGTGGAGGTAAACTCTAGAGGCAGCAAAGGCCCAGAGCACCTGCCTTACAAAGACCTCTTAGTGAGCTGCATTGGGAAGTCTGTGATTGGACAGACACAGAAAGTATGGGCTGAGTTAGAAGGAGAGAGGTTACAAAGTCTTCAGACAAGAGGTCTTCAGATTTTGCAAGCTGTTTTTAGAAATACACCAATAAATTGTATTCATTGGAGTTATATCTACTAAACAAACATAAGGTTTGCATTTTTATGTTTTTAGGCAGCAGAATGTCCCTTTAGATATGGAAATTCCACATAAGGGTACCAAATGAAGAACTTTATCTACTTATTTAAAACACTGGAAGAACAGCAGACGCGTGCAACATTTTATTCATTATATTGGAAATCCTGAACTGAAAACATTGGACAAACTTTTTTTGAAACTAATTGACAAAATAAACAAAAAACATTTTTATCTGAATTCATTTGGATAAAGCGAAAATTGAAAATAGAAGACCAGGCTTATACATTTTCATGGGATCCTGCATTAGGCATTCCCCATAGGAAAGCATGCTTTTCTATGGGTCGTTTGAAGATGCTGGATTTCCTCTTACAGAGCATGAGGACATCCAGTGTAATTTCACAAAAGTTAAACTCCATGTAAATGCAGGAAGCGCCTCTAGTGGCTTTCTGGTAAAAGGCCATTAGAGACAGTCTTAACTCTGCAAGGTAAATATTGCAGTATCTCTAAAACCAGAATATCTTACAGTGCAGGATTAAGAGGACTGGGACATTGCACCCAGATCACAACTATGAGAAGAAGTGGTGTGGGTGCCTATAGTGAGCCTTTTCAAAGAGCCTTTACAAAGAGCTGCCATGCCCCTAGTTGTGCGGTAAGGTCTTCACTTTATGGCCTCTATATGTTACTACTTTATGTGTCTGCTTAGCCCTGGGTTTTCTGGAGATTAATATTATGAGTTTTAACTTTGCTATTATCTTTTAAATAAGCATTTCACAGAGAACACTACAGTTATACGTCACTGCACACATGATCAGTCAACTGGGCTGAATATCTTATCTCTGTGAAATCCCCTGAACATCCCTGAATAAACAACGTGCATTATCTATTTACAGAAGTATCCCTAACACACCATCTCATACACTGATCAGCCACAACATTAAACCCACCTGCCTAATATCATGTAGGTTTCCATTGTGGTGCCAAAACAGCTATGATATGTTAAGGCATGGACTCCACAAGACCTCTGAATGTGTCCAGCATATCCTTTAAATCCTGAAAGTTGTGAGGTGGAGCCTCCATGGATTGGATTTGTTGTTCCAGCAGATCCCACAGATGATCAATCAGATTAAAATCTGGGGAATTTGGAGTCCAATGCAACACCTTGAACTCTTTGTCATGTTCCTCAAAACATTCCAGAACATTTTTTGCAGTGTGGCATGGTCTATTATCCTGCTGAAAGAGGCCACTGCCATCAGGGAACATCATCGTAATGAAGGCGCATACGTGATCTGCAACAATCTCTAGGTAGATGGCATGTGTCAAAATAACATCCACAGGAATACCAGGACCCAAAGTTTCCCAGCATAACATTTCCTAGAGAATAACTCTGCCTCTACCCCTGTTCTCTCGTGAGAGGAAGAGACCTGGCTGGGAGAACACAAGCTGCCAGGTTCCGATCTACATGAGGAAAAGCCAGGTGTCTTCAAGTCGTAGCAGTTCATGGGTGGCACGCAGGGGTAAAAGGCATGATCTAGGGTAGATCTGAGTAGTGATGCCTATGTGGCCTGCATTAAGTTTTTCGGCAATTTGAGCTACACCAGCTTTTCTGTGTGATCAGATCAGACTAGCTAGCTTTGGTTTCCCATGTGCATAAATGAGCCTTGTTGGTCCATGATCCTAATATCAGTTCACTGGTAGTCCTTCCTTGCACCACTTTTGGTAGGTACTAACCACTGCATAGCAGGAACACCCCACAAGTTTTGCCATGTTGGAGATTCTCTGACCCAGTCATCTAGCTATCAGTGTTTGGCCCTTGTCAAAGTCACTCAGATCTTTTTGCTTGCCCATTTTTCCTTCTTCCAACACATGAAATTCAAGAATATTCAGGGCTGGACTGGGGATGCAAAGCAGGCCTGGAAAAAAATCTATGCCAGCCCCATAAGTCACTGCACCTAATACACTGCTGACCCCCCTCCCCACTATCTACTACATTGCTGGCCCCTCTCCCCTTATCTAATACACTGCTGATCCCCTCCCCCTATCAATACACTGCTTATGCCCCTCCCCCTATTAATACACTGCTGACCCTCCTCCCCCTATCTAATACACTGCTGACCCCCTCCCCACTATCTAATACACTGCTGACCCTCCTCCCCCTATCTAATACACTGCTGACCCCCCTCCCCACTATCTACTACACTGCTGGCCCCTCTCCCCTTATCTAATACACTGCTGATCCCCTCCCCCTATCAATACACTGCTTATGCCCCTCCCTCTATTAA
>OW240914.1:153640657-153754832 GCA_933207985.1 Pelobates cultripes | reverse complement strand
TTTGATATTAAATGAAAGCCCTATTTCCCCTGAATAAAATGATATATAATAAGGGTGGGTGCATTTACTATGACTATGAAAGAGGTGTATTACGGTTGGACAGACATGTAGCGCAAATGCCAGGTTTTGTTTACATTTTGTTTTGTTCACAATGTGTACATTTGGCTCCGTCCTTAAGGGGTTAAACAAATGAAGACTAGGGGTGAGTATGATGGGGGTAGACTTTGTTGCAACTATTTATATTTATATTTAAGTTCACCTATTGTACAGCACTGGGGAATTTGTTGGAGCTTTATAAATAATAATATTTCATTGTATATTTTAAGGGGGGAGGGTCATATTTTTCTCTTCAAAATAAGATGCTTAAATAGAAGCTTGCTCATCATATTCTTTTCAAATCACTTCAATTTCTACATCACTCTAATAAATTGTCCCTTTGGTACAATTTTGCAACCGTGGCTATAAACAATAACGAGTTGTCTATAGAATTTTCATTTACTCTGAATCCAAATATTAACCCTTGAAGTATCATTCTCACAGTGGAATAAGGTAATATTGTCTGTAAAAAGTAATCAGGGCTGGTTTTGGGATGTGTTAGCTGAGGCGGCACAGGGCGCCATGGTTGCAGGCAACATAGCTTGCACAAACGGGGCGGAGTTTCGAAAATCAGCCACAGCTAAGGGGGTTGAGCTAAATATGATGTGAGTGGAACTAAATGCATAGCTGGGTTGGAACTAAATGCAGCCTGAAGCAGTTGCCTTGTTACTGCTGCACACTGAAGGGCAAGCAGGAATTAGTCCCTGCTTCCCCAACAACTAGACACAAGGAACTTCAGTGTCTCCACTTCTCCCCCATTTCCCATAAAAGAGGTAAATGTGTGTGTGCGCGTTTGTGTGTGACTGTCTGCTTGTGACTCTGTATGTGTGTGTGTGTGTGTGTGTGACTGTCTGCCTTTTAAACTGTGTGACTGTGTGCCTGTAACTGTGTGTGTAGGACTATCTGCCTTTAATTATATGTGTGTGACTATCTGTTTGTAACTGTGTGTGTGTGGGTGTGTGACTATCTGCCTATAACTATTGTGTGTGACTGTCTGCCTGTAACTGTGTGTGTAGTGAGGGGGGACTGTCTGTGACTGTATGTAGGCGTGAGTATGTGACTATCTGCCTGTTACTGTGTGTGGGGCTGGGGGGTAGACTGTCTGTAACTGTATGTGTGACTGTGTGAATGTAAATGTTTGTATTACTGTCTGCCTGTATCTCTGTGTGTGGCGTGGTGGAAGACTGTCTGTGACTGTGTTCCTTTAACTGTATGTGTGATTGTCTGCATGTAAATGTGTGTGTGACTGCCTTCCTGTATCTGTGTGTGTGAAAACCCATTTTGTGTGTCCCTTCCCCAGCACCTTTTGTGTGTCTCTTTCTTGTTTCTTCCCCAGCCCCTCTGTGTGTGTCTTTTTCTCTCCCCAGCAATTATCTGTGTCTCACCCCCAGCCCCTCTGTTTTCTCTCTCCCACCCACCCCCACAGCCCCTCTGTCTCTTTCCTTCTATCAACTTGGTATTGAATAAAAAAAACTGTATTAATAATAACAACAACGTATTTAATCTTCATTCTATTTTGTACTTGGCTTCATGTCTCAGTACTTAGCAAAATATCAAAGGCCAAACACAAGTAACTTCAGCACACCAATTATGCGCGAGTTGCTTAACTAATTTATCGATAACAATTTCCGTGTTTATGAATATATTTTAGAATGTCAAATATTAATATAGTGCCAACATATTCTTCAGGCCTGCATGTTGCATGTAAATAGAGAAACAAAATGTATAATCATTAAAATAGCATACCTCCCAAGTGTTCCTATTTAGTAAGGAAAGTCCCAATTTTGAGCCCAACCCCCTCTATCCCTCTTTTCTTTTATAACTTTTCTTGGAGTTCCACATTGTGGCTCCAGAGCAATAAAACACACACAATAAAACACTTGCCGCGCGTGCGCATTCAGCCGAATGGGAGGAACGGAGGAGGATCGGAGGAGGAGAGCTCCCCGCCCAGCGCTGGAAAAAAGTAAGTTTTTACCCCTTTCCTCTCCCCAGAGCCGGGCAGGAGGGGGACCCTGAGGGTGGGGGGCACGAGTATGTTTTCCTGGCACTATAGTGGTCCTTTAAGCTAAAGTTGTTCAGGTGACTATAGTGTCCCTTTAAACTACAAATAAATGTGTTTAGAAACCAGTCTGTGCAAATAAGATACATTGTTCTTATTCTAAATTACATTTTAGTTGCATAAATTGTTATTAGTAAGTCAGCTAATGTTTCTAAGAACAGCCCTGCCCTTGACCACACCCTCACAACACCCATAAAATGAAAGTGCCTCTCCTTGTCCATTTTAAATGTTGCAAGGTATTCAGTAGTGTTTGAGAGCCCAGTCCATGAGCTTACAATAGATAAATAGGATAACTTATTAAAAACTTGTGACATTTTATGATTTATTGCACAATACATGTTGGAGATATAGAACATTGAATCGGTATGCAGGATGTAAATTTTATTGCACTTCTCTTCAAGATGAAATAACTAAAATCGAAACTATCATATTGACATAAGTAAATATTAAGCAAATAGTACTCATCAGTTCTCCTCCAGAACGGAAATCTCTGAACATTGTGAAATCACAGATTTATAAGAACTGACAGTTCTTTTCAATTGTAGTAAATTGCTAACCTAGTATTAATTAAGTTTATGGCAATACAGCTATACATGACATCACATCCATTCAAAGGTTCTAATATGCACATTAATATCACCTTCAGTTTATACATATGATTAATAAATTATATGTACAGATGTATAAGCATAGCCTTTTATCTTTCAGATACATAAATATGATTTTAATTATCAGCTCTGTATGATAATTAGTTGTTCCGAAAGTGTTTTTTTTTTTTTTTTATGTAAAAATAGAGTCACTGATCTTCACTATTAATTACATTTATTACCTGGAATCAATATACCTCTACATCATTGTAACACTACCATGTCTTTTTCATCATACTCCTCTCTCTATACTGACATCCATCCAAAATGAAATGCGTTTATTCTCTACAGTTTGGATTCCCTCTAAGTATTAAGGAGCTGTAAAACCTAAACAAATGTGAATTAAAAAATTATTTTTTTTATAATTCAAAAGCGCTGCGTACTATGTTGGGCTTGTATAAATGCTAATAATAACAATGATAATAATAATAATAATGCTATTTTTTTTAAAAAGAATGAATATATGTTGGGCTGTCCAATGCAGTTCTGTTTATATGGGGTGTCGGGGGGACGGAGTGCCCTTAGAGTATGTAGACTTGGACAGATGGCATTTTTGTGTCCCAGAGCTGCCCCATTTTTTTCCCTGGAGGGAAAAGAAGGTGTTATTTTCCAAGGAGCCAAAATGGTCATATTTGTGTACTGTCATTTACAGATCCCCAGTGTATCAACCAACATGTTATTGATTGATGTATGCTGAAAACCCTTCTGCGGAAGTAATTCAGCATGTTCCTATAGCCACATGAACAGAACATTATGTGATATCCGATGTATTGACCTTTGTATGTACAGATGATGTGTTTTATGTATATATAATACCACAACACATTCTTTACATTCCTAAGCAAGATATGAAATTGTGAAAGTGCTTATGTTTATTATAATTCCTTTTTCAAGTACAAAGTCAAAGCACGCTATAAACGAGAGTGGTTTACCTATGTTAATCTAGAAAAAGGACAGGAAAAGAGCAACTTTTGTATTCAGTTTTACAGCAATCTACTCGTGTCAAAAATTAAAACTGAATTCAAAGTGAATATCAAATTTAAGGACAAAGTAGCTAAATTGTAACAATAGCTGACTTGTATATTTTTTCCAGTTTGTCTACTTTGGCCTTAAATTTGAAATTCACGTAGAATTTCTGACAATTCTCACTTTAGTGTCTAACCCTGTAATTTGGAAATTTAGTTGGAGATTTTTGTCTAAATTTGGCAAGTCAGTGTCCAACTCACTGGAGCTCAGTTTTGAAGGTGAGAATCCAAAGAGCTTCACTCACAATCTGCACTTTATCATTGAAAATGAATAAAGAAAATCTTGACTTGATTTCAGAGACAGGAACTGCTAACCTCATGTAGCAGTGAGAGGAGATTGATAGAAACCTCTTAGATGATAAGCTAAAATCTCGAATTGAGACTGTCCAAGCAAGCGTTCAACTAACCAGCTATTAGACTTAAAAATTGCTTGTGATTTTTCAGAAAATGTCAAGGGCTGCTTGGTAATAAAGTCAGTTGTAAATGAAGCAAAAGTTGCTATAAAAATGACCAGTTAAAAATACCATGCACATATATATTATATATCAATCAAAGTTAGAGTAGAGAAGAATAGTTGTAGCTACATAAGGAGATTCAGAGCTATGGTGGGATTCAGAGGATATGGTTGGATTTAGCAGATACACTGGAATTTAGACAATATTTAAAGGATAATTAAAACAACATAGAATAATGCATTCACTTGATTACACCAAGGAATTCAACAATGTTCTCAATGAAAAAAAAAAAAACAGGTTAGCGAACTATAAGCGAATTATTATCTACTAAACACCAATTTGAAATAAAATGTAACGATATTTGAATATCAGTATGTTTGCATTTCAGTTTGATGTTTGGTGATAAAGCCCTTAATTGTAAATGAAAATGCAAAATAAATTTGTCTTTTCTGAATCAGCTCAAATAGGCATTTGAATACTATGAACTGGGTTATTCAAAGTTGTCCTTTTCTATTTTCCATCAAACTTAGCAGTAGACAATTTATAGATTAGTTGTCTGTACTCCACAGCTAATCTTGTGGTACCTATTCAATAATAACTTAATCTGTAATGCAAACAAGGTCTGGGTACGTTTACACATTGACCCTTAATTTGTGTCCATATGTGAATTTAATTTAATGTTTTCTCTAGTACAACTTAAATTAATGTGGAAGTGAAAATGTTAGTGAGTTTTCAATGATTGAGGTAATCTTTTCACATCCTGTTTCGATTTTCGTTTTCAAAAATATGTAATTGTATTTTTCAGTTTCCTTTTTACCAAACTGTACAGTTCAGCTGAAATAGTAGATTTTTGCCAGAGAATGCAAGCATGATAATCAAGTTTGGTTTTAGTAAAAAGAAACCTAAACAACAATGTTCTTCTGACCACTACAACCCAGAGCTAGTTTTCACAAAATAGTCCATATTACTGACTATGGATATAGCACCCATATCAAATACAGTGGAGGTTGAGCTTTCTGTTTCTTCAATATAGACCAGAGGTATCCAACACAGATCACAATGCACTGGTTTTAGGTTTTGTCAGTATGCTCATACAAACAGATGGTGGAAAATACCTAAATCCTGTACTATTGATGAGTCTACCATGTAGACCACCAAAACCCAAGCAGAGTACCATGTTCTTTAAGACTCAGTATGGAACTGCAGCAGCACCATCTGCAAACCCTGTAAATTCAGAACCATATGTTTGATTTTGAAATAAAACAGTTGTCAATATTCTTCTATTATAATATTTAGTGCAATCAATAATATATATAGATATATATATATATAAGGAGGCTCAAAAGTAGGTATACAGTTAAATCGATAAAATGTATCACCACAGATTATATGGATGGGTACACATACACACTGACAAATAAAGTGGAAGCTACATTACATTTCAGGTAATAAAATTTCAGTGTGTCAGTTATAAAGAATAGTTCAGGTAAAATAGAATTTAGAACTTATAATGCAAAGTTACTGTACACTTATTTTGGGTCACCCGTGTGTGTGTGTGTGTGCGTGCGTGCGTGTGTTTGTTTATGTATACATATATTTTTCCCAAGTAAAGTGCTGTTTAACAATATTCATTTTTTATTTATTACTCAGACGTGTCCTGCTTTTCATTATGTTTGTAAATCGTTGAGTTTTTCATTAGATACAACTTGTTATTTCCTGCAAAGCCATGTAAGGAAACAATCTGCTTTCCAAGGACCACTTTGTAATTGAGTAAAAAGAAAAAATATTGTTGAAATCGGTTTAGTCGTATTAGTAAAGGAGAGCCACACATTGTTTTTATTTAGTTGTTTATTAACATATATCCAAATGTCTTATTCTTTGTTCAGAGACATATGGAACCACTTTGTGGATCTTCATAATAGCTCTACATTGTCTACATAGTAACAATCCCTGGATGTTGGGCTAAGGAAACATCCCCAGGACATACTTGGAAAACAAGAGTAATCTGAATGTACCTTTCCTGGTTAAATACTTTGTTATTATTATTATTATTATTATTATTATTATTATTATTATTGTCCATGCTTCAAATTGTTAGCAAATATCACTCAAAAAATGTATGAGCCATATATATATATATATATATATATATATATATATATATATGTCTTAAGGAACTCCCTTCTGTATTAGACGCTCATCCAGTCTCCACTTCTTCAAAAAATCTTCTTCACAAAAGCTGTTCTAAATTAAGCCATTAACAATAAAACTGTTAATGGCTCCCTACTCTCCTGCAACTATCGTTTAAAAAAAAAACAAATAAAACAATGAATACTAATCTACCAATCTACTTTTCAAATACTATCCTTACCTTTTGTGTCACTATACCATATCCTTCTTTCAAGTCAATTCTTATTACCCGTTTTGCCTCCCTACCACTCCCAGTCTGCTTAGCAGAAAAAAATTAGTTATGCTTCAAAGTCAGAAAAGTAATTGTGCTATTAACCAATACAGCTCATGAGATGATGTCCATGTGTAAAGCACCACTTCCATCAACAACATAATTTCAGTGAAAAAAAAAATACTCATGGGGTCCATGAGACCGAGCATTTAAATAGCTGTCTAACCCCTCTCGATTGTATGTCAGGTGGAGACTTATAAAAAGTAGACATGTAGCCCATGACATTCCAAGATAATGCAGAGGCCCACCATCTTTCCCGAGCCTGAGTGCATTATGGTGGCTAAAAATAATAAACCAGAGTATATCTTGTCACATTGTCCTAATATCTATAGGGCCAAAAGGTGCCCAAACTCTATTTCTCGATTGAAAAAAAATCAGAGGAAGGAGAGGCAGAGACAAAAATTCCTTTAATAAACTCTCCTAGAGTCCATTGGAGGTCTGACAGAACTGAATTTCAAACTATATCTACAGACATGTCCTGAGAGTTATTGAGTGGGCAAAGGTTGGGACAGAGGCACATTGGAAGGAAATAGATGGAAACCTGTCAGGCAAACCAATGCAGGCAATTTTATGGGTAGGTAAGCTGCTTAGCAGGCACTTGGCATCTTCTAATCCTTCAGTGCCAAAGTAAATTCCCCATTCCGGCATTCTTCGGTCACTGGGAGATGACCCACAATAGGAGAAAATTTGTGATTTGACACACCACTGCTCCCTGTGCAGTAAAACACAAGAATCATCATAAAAGTTATTATCTATGGGTACAGAACTCCACAGATTCTTTGCAAGTTTGATCCTTCCCAGGATGGTGAATTTTGTAGATGCCATTATGCACTGGGCACTTTCCGACATATGGTGTGATTGCACAGGATTATCCCATTCTGGAAACATATATATATATATATATATATATATATATAATTATATATGTATATATATATATATATATATATATCTGCCAAATTCAATGCACTCCTTCCGGGACCGTGAATGATATTTAAGGCCTGGTGTAGAGTTTTAACTACATTACAATACGGGTTGGACGAATAGGGGACATTTTTCTTCACTGTTCTTTCTCTTATCTGTACACTAAACTTCTAATTTTTTCAGCAAATACTTCAATACACATTCCCTGGTTGAGAAGCAACCATAGATAGACAAATGTTATGCTTACTAAGGTCCATTGACAAATTGCTGAGTGTCTAACATACTGTCATATATCGTGAAAGGACTGTGACCTGTAAGTCTCACTGAGCTGATGTCTATGCAATATAAGTCTTGTGTTTGAAGCCTGTGTACTATATTGCTTATTTTATATGTTATTTCTATTGGAAATTGCTTTCAATAAATAAATATTTATAAAAAAAAAAATAGAATTCTGGATTATTTGATTATTTATTTTTAACGTTCATTTTTGAATGTGGGCTGGGATCCTTTGGTTCTGTTAAGATCGGGTTGGAGGCTTGGGAGCACCAAGCTCTTTATTTACATTACTTGCCACCCCTCATGTAAGGGGGCCAAGGATAGAGTATGGGCCATTTACCTGATCTTCTACCAAATATTACTTTCCATGCCACTACATACTGTGGTGGTTCTCGGGGCCCCTAGCTGGTTTACTGTCTCTTAGCATCCCATGGAGTGGATGGAAAAGGGAGGCATTTGCTCAGCCCCCTTAACTTTTTATTTATTTGTTTTAGACCAGACCCTCTGTGCAGTAAGTAAAGCTGAGAAAGCCACTCACCTCTCTTAAAATCAATTTTTGGTTCTAACCATTCCTATACACCTTTATTTTTTTCAACATATATCCCCTTTGTGGCACTGAAAGGGTTAATCAGAAACCGAAAGGCTGCAGTCCCCAACCCATGGATACCTTATAATGGTGCTACTGGTGGTGACCTTTATTTGCAAAATTAATCACACTTACTGAAGCCATGAGGATTCTGGAGAATCATAATAAACTGAATGTCTCTACAAACATTAGCTTTTTTGTTATGTGTCTTTTATATGACACGATGTGTTTAGATGATGATTAGTATTAGTTTAACTGTAGTAGTGAAGGCGTTAATTTTTATTTAATTTAAAATTAATTTCATTTAATGTTTTACAGGGTTATTTACTAAAGTGAGAATGCTTCAGAATTCAGATTGGATTCAAAATAAATTTCAAATGTAAGGCTAAAGTAGCCAATCTGAAGAAAACCTCCAAGTCAACTATGCTTGCAAGTCAGCTAATTTGGCTTTATATGAGCTTAACTCCAATTCTCACTGCAGTAAATAACCCTCCTAGTGTTAAAGTATAGCAGTTAATGTTTAGTGTTAGTGTAGTGTAGGGGTTAATGTTTAGTGTAGTGTAAATGATAGGGTAGTATAGGGTTAGGTGAAGATCTTTACTGAACTGTAAGGGCAGTACTACATGCCCCAGTGCTGCCTGTGATTAGTGGGAGTCACATTGCTAGACAGTAGCTATTTCAGCTGCAGCAATTGAAATTATGGCAAGGGCTACTTGAGAGAGCATGGATATATTTGGTGTTTGTGTTTAATTATTCAGACAATAACTTCCTGGATACTAATGTTTCCACTTCCCAGGCTTTAAAGCAGCAGTTCTTGGTAATATATGCACATTGTGCAATCCAAACATGTTCTGTGGGCACCTCCATAGATGGGCAAGTAGTTGCAATGTAAACACTGAGCAGGAGAAAAGCAATATACTCACAGGAAGGATAGTCTTAGCATGTTGAGTTCTATCATGGAATCAGAGCAGACCAGAGGCCACTATTTAGGAAATAACCATCAATATTAGATGAGACCTGTGGAATGTAGTCATTAACCCCTTGCAGGTTATTGCAGTTTATTCAATACCTTGAGAAAGTAACAGGATCCTGTATAACATGAAACAGTAAATTTTTTGCCCATAATTTAAATATAAATTGCACTAACCAAAGAGTTTACACAGACAGTTATTCTAAAGTGACACAATCACACAAAAATAAATTCAGCGCGGAAGCAAAGTGATAATAGTCCAAAAGCAGCTTGAACACTAATACGGAGTCTCTCTTTTCCGATCAAAAAACTGGTTAAAAACAGAGGGGTAGGTTCAGTGCTTCAGTAATCCTTGACAAGGTATATGTGAAGAGAACCAGAGAAGAAATAATAGTGTAGTATTTAAAACTGTAGTTGTGATAAGTAAAATAAAAGATGTGCACTCACACTTTCCTGCAGCTTCAATACAGCTCCAGTGTATGCGCCTTGGCGGAATAATCCCCACCTATGGATCACGTGCAAAGGCAATTCTTTGAGTTAGGTATGGTAGGGGGTATCCTTATAAAACATACAAATAAAAATCGTATATGGTGAAGTATGTAGAGCTATGAAGCAAGGGTAGGTAAAAACTATAAAATGTACACTCACGTGTAATGGAGCCATAAAACCTGGCTCCTCTGATAGCGCTTGAAGTGGTATGATCCCCACTCAAGGATACAGGTGTAAATATAAATTCTTCTGTGTATATGTGGAGATAAACAAACAGAACCACAACAGTGTACACCGTAAAAAGGAGTGTAAGCAGAAATAAATAAGTTAAACCTACTCACATGCTAAAGAGCAAGTTCCGGTTTGCTCAATCCAAAGTGCTTGAGTGGTATGATCACCACCAGGGATATAGCTCCAAACAATCCAACAGCATCAAAGTTAGGTCCAATTACAAAAAAAGTACTTTAATGTTAAAAAAAATAATAAAAGTAATACAATATGATAAAATAGTGATAACAAAGTTATAAACAATACACTTAACGCGTTTCTCATTGGATAGGCTTTATCAAAAGTGTTTATTCAAATGTGAGAACTGTTGGGAAGTCAAAGTGATATATTCCTTTTATATTTAAAGGCACACCATAGTGTTATGAATGCAAATCTTATTCCGAACGTTATATTCCCAACTTGTGGGCAGGTTCCCCAACTCAGAGCAAAAAAAATAATAATTACATTTTACTTACCTTGACAGCCACTCGAAGAGTTAACCATGTAATGTAAATACAGTGTTTCTTTAAGACCAAAATAGCCAAACTAGAAACATTGTACTGTGCTTTAAGTTCAGCTACTTTGGCCTTAAAAGGACACTATAGGCACCCAGACCACTTTATCTCATTGAAGTGGTCTGGATGCAGTGTCCCTGTCCCTTTATTCATGCAATGTAAATCATTGCAATTTTAGAGAAACTGCAATAATTAAATGACCACTATAGGCACCCAGACCACTTCAACTCAATGAAGTGGCCTGGGTGCCTGCAGCTGAAAGCATAGCAGTTTCAGAGAAACGGCTATGTTTCACTGAGGGTTAATCCAGCCTCTAGTGGCTGTCTAAGTGACAGCCGCTATAGGCGCTTCTGTGATTCTCACTGTGAAAATCACAGAAAGAAGACACTGGATGTCCATAGGAAAGCTTTCCAATGGGCGGTTTGAATGCGCGCTGCTCTTGCCGCGCATGCCCATACAGATCTGAGGTCGGCAGGGGTGGAGAGTTCCCCAGCACAGAGGGAGCTCGGCGCTGGAGAAACGTAAGTGGCTGAAGTGATTTTAACCCTTTCAGCCCTGCGGGAGAGGGGCCCTGAGGGTGGACTGGACCTAATGACCCTATAGTGGCAGAAAAACAAGTTTGTTTTCCTGGCACTATAGTGCTCCTTTAATTTGCAGGACTAAGACAGCCACTAGAGACACTTCCTGGTGGCTAGGCGACTTTTGATCGCCTAACTGACGCTGGAAGTCCTCACGCAAACAGCATCACATCGCTTGCAGTGCATGCGCATTAGGAATTCTTTCGGATGACATTGGAGGAGGCGAAGCACTGAACCCAGCGCTGAGAGAGATTTGCTCTGGAATCTGGTAAGTGATTAAAACTTTTTTAATCCTTTCTGAAATGGGGTTGGGAAATGCAGGGGGAGGGGGCAGAGGGAAATATAGTGTAAGGAATACAACTTAGTATTCCTTACACTATAGAATCCCTTTTCATTTCA
Source organism: Pelobates cultripes (assembly GCA_933207985.1). NCBI lineage: Eukaryota > Metazoa > Chordata > Amphibia > Anura > Pelobatidae > Pelobates > Pelobates cultripes. The sequence continues at coordinate 153,743,085 of OW240914.1, read as the reverse complement.
AATTCCCCTTAAATTGACTGTGGAGTCTTGATAATTCTCACATTAGTAAATAACCCTGATATACAGAGCAGAAACTACAAAAGAATCAATTCCAGTCCACAGAGAACGGAGAGTAGTGAGAGGAACAAGACAAGAAGTTCTATAACTGTGTATCCTTTTTGTAACTAGCTGAGCATGTTGGGTGCTTCAGTCAAGAACATCTTTCACCATGGACAGAATTACAGATGTTACATTTTTTTAACACAATTAGTGTTCTTCAATAAATCATATCAGTTTTCAGATTGTTTTATATGTCTGCCTATATTGGGTTTTGTGAAACCCTTTAACAATTTATTGATGTGGTCATTGTCCCATTAACATTATGAATAGCTCTGTTTGCAGTCCACCCCAGCAGTTCCTGTGCCAGAGGTTGTCTGTGCTTGTTAAGGAAGCATTTCATTGCGTGCTGTTTCTTTTCACTGTCACAAGTAGAATCATGTCTCCGGGGCTGCAGCGTACACTTCACAAAGCCAATGGTGACGCAGATGACCTTTAAAGCAAATTAAATCTTCATCCATGTTGCTGCTGAACGTGTTAACTGAAACAAATACAACACGTCTTGTGCAATATATCTCTTTCCCTTTAAGCGGTATCCATGATTAGAGGAATGAACTCAATCACTTGCATGTAGTTCTTTCTAGCTGCAAACAAAACATAGAGGGTACTGTGACTATAATTAATGAAAACATGACAGGAGTTTATTATTTTATAATATACCCAAAGTGCATTTCTACAACTCTAGGATTGCCCTACTAACAAAATGGTAAACAGTATCAACTCTCTGGACTGGTTTTGGATTTTGTTTTGTGTATTGCTAAAGTCAATGGGATCCTAATACAATTAAACTCGGTGTGCTAGGCAGTTCATAATACAATAATATAATATAATATAATATAATACAAATATATTATATACTCTTTACATGCTCTTGCTTAACTATTGAAATTTCACTACATACACTTTTTCTTTGCCCCAGACTGTATAACAGAAGCTTATGCATGTTAGTAAGAAGGTAAGGATAAGTGAATGCTGAGGGCTTGTCCTTCCTTCCTAGAAGACAAATTATATATCTACCAATGAATACACAGATCCTCTTCTCCCTCCACCAGTCATACAATCCAGCACTAATTGGCCCCAGTCTGTTCTAATTAAACAATGTGCGTGAGTTAAAGGAAAATAGTATGACTACTCAACAGGCTCTCTTAGATAATAGTGCTCCTGGGAACTTATGCTCATATGTTTCAGGGAAGGCCACCACCCTACGTCCTCCAAGGTTATTAGATGGTCCTAGGTTGGTTATTCCTGCTAATATTAGGGTGCTGTGGATTCCTAAGATCCTTTTACATTTTTTTTTTTACTTTAGAAGTGAGTGATTAGTTGCTGATAAGGCAGTAGGTTGCTGGTTGTTTTCTTTAATGTAGACCTTTTAAATAAGTAGGCATGCATCACTGGGAAAATAAATCAATATGGCAAGTTAAAGGACCACTCTAGGCACCCAGACCACTTCAGCTTAATGAAGTGGTCTGGGTGCCAGGTCCCTCTAGGATTAACCCTTTTTTTTATAAACATAGCAGTTTCAGAGAAACTGCTATGTTTATAATAGGGTTAATCCAGCCTCCAAATCACAGTGAGAAGACGCAAGCGTCCTTAGGAAAGCATTTCCTATGAGACCGGCTGAATGCACGCGCAGTTCTTGCCTCGCGTGCGCGCATTCAGCTGAAGGGGAGGAGAGGAGGCGGAGAGGAGAAGGAGAGCTCCCCGCCCGGCGCTGGAAAAAAGGTAAGTTTTAACCCTTTTCTCTCCCCAGAGCTGGACGGGAGGGGGACCCTGAGGGTGGGGGCACCCTCAGGGCACTATAGTGCCAGGAAAATGAGTATGTTTTCCTGGCACTATAGTGGTCCTTTAAAGTTTAGCTTGGGTTTGTAATTCTGTTCACTGACAATCAAACCATGGGCAAATAAGTCAGACTTAAAGGAGATGCATTCTTATTGGTCTGTAGCCTGAAAGGATATTGTGACATTAATGATTCAAATTGAACTGTGCTATTGACTGTTATATGAAGGGTAATAGTGTGGTAATGTTGGATAACAATTGGAGAAATTATCATGGAAAGTAATGGATTGATCAATGTTATTACCTTCTCTTTATACTTTTTTTTTTTTTTTAATTTGACAATTTCTATTGGTATTTAGTCATAAACCCCGACATTTGTTGGGGTGGGAAGGGGGGGGGATACAGAAGAGAAAAAGGGGGGGGGGCGGGGAGGGGCAGCAGCAAAGTTTTGTATTTGTCATATAGCATATAGCATAGTCATACAGTACAGAACAGTTAGCCAAGACAGTGTGGGTATGGATATACAATATGCGCTTGTACCCTCTGAGGTCCGGGGTCAGCTCGACCCATATTTTAATCACAGCTCTACAGTTTCCTTCCATTGGGATTAACCCAGGCGACCCGATCTCCATGTGTCCCAGATCTCCCATGCCTTTGCGGAGGTAGGGGATGGGGGCCACAATTTAGTGTATGCTCCTTCATATGCTCTTTGTTCTATCAGAGCGGCCAGTACTCTGGCGAAGGGCGGACATTTTTTAGATTTCCATGATCTTGCAATCTCCCTGTGTGCTGAGAGGAGAACGTGATATATAAGTTTCTTCTCGGCTCTAGGGGTTCCGCTCGGGAGAATTAGCGTTATATAGACTTGGGGCGTAAATTGCATAGTGATGCCAGTCAAGTCTTGCAGGAGCGTATGGACTTCCGTCCAGAACGGTTTAAGATCTGGGCACTGCCACCAAATATGGAGGACATCTCCTCTTACTATTCCACATCTCCAGCAGTTGGGAGAGCTATTTGGGTAGAATTTATGAATACGAGTAGGTACCATGTACCATCTATAAACACCCTTGCGTTGTTGCTCCACTAGGGAAGTGGATGTGAGTAGTTGGTTTATGTCTTGGAATAAGATATTCCATTGTGTGGGGGAGATAGGCTCTCCCAGATCTATATTCCATTGTTGTGCTACGTTGGTAGCAGGGAATGGCATAGAGTTAGCGATGAGTCAGTAACACATGGAGGTCGGTTTACATGCGAGTGGTAATGACCCATTTATACATACTTGTTCCCACAGCGTGGGTTGTCCCTTATCGGATTGCAATACCCTGTCAGCACTAATTGACCTGTAGAGGAATGATCTCAGTTGTATGTATGAGAATTGTGAGGTTAGAGGAAGTTTATGTGTGTGTCTCAGTGTGGAGAAGTCCTTTAATGCTCCATGTTGGAGAATATGATAGAGGTGTGTTAGTTTGTTATCTAGCCAAGGGTTGGCATGGAAGGTGGGTATACAATACGGGAGGGCCGCCACTGGTGTAGCTGGTGATAGTTTAGTTTGGGAGCAGAGCGTTGCCCTACTTTTGTCCCATATTTGTAGCTTGAGGGCGAGGAGGTCGGATGGATGTGGTAAGGTCGGGCGGTATACCTTTGGTATCCACATTATGTTAGGTAGTGTGAAGGGCTTCAGCAGATTTCTCTCTATCTCAACCCACTGAGGGGGTTTTTTATCTATATGATGGGGAAGTAAGGAGGTGTCAGGGTACCTGTTGGTGCTGAATCCAGGGAAGACATCCTCTCTGTTTAGGGGCTCCCTGCCCCTAGCATTTCGGCATATTCCGGCCGTTTTCTCGCCGGCCGCGCTAGCTCCTCCCCCTTTTATGACGCGACGGCTAGCGTCGACGTCATGACGTCGGCATTTACATAAAGTGCCGGGAACCGCTATTCCGGACCTTTTGGGGGCGTGGTCTCTATTTAGGTAACAGGGTATTTAAAGGAAACCTTTACTACTGCTCATTGCCCTGTCGTGGTTCTAGCTTGCTAGTCACTCAGCGCGTTCTTTATCTTGTGTTTCCGGTTTTGACCCTTGCTTGTCTTTTGTCCTGTTGTCCTCTCCTCTCCTTTGACTCGGCTTGTATCTCGCTTACCTGTCCTCCGGCTCCCTTGACCTCGGCTTACCTTTTGACTATTCTTGCTTTGTCCTTACGTTAGTCCGGCCATTCTAAGGTCCGGTATACGTACCTCCTTCTGTCCGCACTCTGCGTATTGGATCCCTGTCAGTATCCTGACATTACGACAGGGCCAGATGGATCCTGCAGGTGCTAGTCCTCCTGACCCCAGATTTGAGGCCATGGACCATAGAATGGACCAAATGGCTTTAGCATTACAAACGTTGTTAACACGCTCCAGCACCCAGTCTGAAGAAATACGTTCCACTGCTAGCCACTCGCTAAGTACTGGTTTGGAAGTAGCCACTGTAGGCGCATCTTCCCATGCCACTTCACCGTTACGATATGGGGGTTCGCCTGATGCTTGTCGTGGTTTTTTAAACCAGATAAGCATACATTTTGAACTTCAACCCCGGGCTTACCCCACTGACAGGGCTAAAGTAGGCTTTATTATAACCCTGTTAATAGATAAAGCACTTAGATGGGCCAATCCCCTTTGGGAGAATGACAATCCTTTAGTCTACAACTACACTGCTTTTGTCACGGCTTTTAGAAGAACCTTTGACCCCCCAGGAAGGAAGATTAATGCGGCCAGATCCCTGTTACGCCTTAAACAACAGAATAGGACCCTTGTAGAATATGCTCTAGAGTTTAGATCATTGGCAGCAGAAGTGAAATGGAACGAACAAGCTTTTATGGATGTATTCTTGAATGGGTTGTCTGATGAAATTCTAGATGAAATTGCCACAAGAGAACTTCCGGAAAATTTAGAGGATTTAGTATCCTTCATTTCCAGAATAGATGAACGCATGAGACAGAGGCAGAACACTCGGGAAAGAGTTACTAGACTTCCTGTAAGACTCGCTCCCTCATTTCAGAACCCTGACTCCTATAATCCTACTCCACCAGAACCTATGCAAATAGGTAATACTCGCTTATCTGAGGCTGAGAGACAGTACAGAAGAAGGGAGGGTCTCTGTTTATACTGCGGGCTGAGAGGTCACCTACGTCTTAGTTGCCCTAATCGTCCGGGAAACGCTCGCACCTAAGTTCCCTTAGAGGACGGGCCTTGGGTGTTTCATTACTGTCCTCTATGCATAATAAAAAAGACCATAGGCTTCTGATTCCTGTCTCTCTAGCTTGGGAAAAGGGGTTTATTGCTACGATGGCATTATTAGATTCTGGAGCAGCAGAAAGCTTTATAGACCAAACTTTCGCTAATAAGCATTGTATCCCATTCCAATTGAGAGATACACCCTTGGCCGTTGAGGCCATAGATGGTAGACCTTTATCTGAACCAGTAATATTCCATGAGACCGAACCCGTTAAGCTTACTGTTGGTATTTTCCACGAGGAGTTGATTTCCCTTCTGTTAATTTCCTCTCCGGCAGTCCCAGTGGTACTAGGATATTCTTGGCTCAAGAGACACAACCCTCAGATTGACTGGGAGGGTGGAGAAATCGTTTCTTGGGGTAGGGGTTGTAGGAAAGAATGTCTGCAGAGAGTTACTTCTGTTTGCCCCGTAAACTCTTTTGCTAACACTTCCCAATCCACAGACGTTCAGATACCATTACAATATCTAGACCTCAAATCTGTATTTGACAAGGGTAAGGCGGATACTTTACCTCCCCACCGGTCTTATGACTGTTCTATTAAACTTTTCCCTGGTACTATGCCTCCCAGGGGTACGGTATACCCTCTATCCACCAAGGAAAACTTAATTTTAGAGGAATACATCAAGGAGAATTTAGACAAGGGATTTATTAGAAAGTCTTCTTCTCCGGCGGGGGCGGGTTTCTTTTTTGTAGAAAAGAAAGACGGTACCTTACGTCCTTGTATAGACTATCGGGGATTGAACAAAATTACTATCAGGAATGCTTACCCTATTCCTTTGATTACTGAACTCTTTGACAGACTAAAGGGCTCGAGTATTTTTACCAAACTTGACTTGAGAGGAGCATATAACTTAGTGCGAATTAAACAAGGAGATGAATGGATGACAGCATTTAATACCCGTTACGGGCATTATGAGTATACCGTAATGCCGTTTGGGCTTTGTAACGCCCCGGCCGTCTTCCAAGACTTGATCAATGAAGTTCTTAGAGAATTCCAACATGAATGTGTAATTGTATATTTGGATGATATACTAATCCATTCTAGAGACATTAATTCACATCATAGACAAGTCAGAAAGGTATTACAGAAACTTTTACAACATGGATTGTATTGTAAATTGGAAAAATGTAGCTTTGACCAGTCTCAGGTAACTTTCTTAGGTTACGTAATTTCCAAAGACGGGTTTATGATGGACCCGACCAAACTAAAATCGATTTTAGATTGGCCTTTACCTAAGGGACTCAAAGCCATACAAAGATTTCTTGGATTTTCTAATTATTACAGACGTTTTATTAAAGGGTACTCCTCTGTTATCGCTCCTATCACTAATATGACCAAACAAGGAGCCGATACCAAAACCTGGTCTACTGAGGCTTTATCTGCTTTCGAAACGCTCAAACAGTCTTTTGCCTCAGCACCTGTATTAGTTCATCCTGATACCTCTCTACCCTTTTTACTTGAAGTTGATGCGTCTGAAACAGGGATAGGCGCAGTGTTGTCCCAAAGACAAAGTTTAGATAAGCCGCTGCACCCTTGCGGTTTTTTTTCCAAGAAACTATCACACACTGAAAGGAGATATGACATTGGTGATAGAGAACTTTTAGCTATCATTATGGCATTAAAGGAATGGAGACATTTGTTAGAGGGCACTGTCCTCCCAGTTACTATCTTGACTGACCACAAAAATTTATCGTATATGGGGGAGGCCAAAAGATTATCTGCCAGGCAGGCACGTTGGTCTATGTTCCTTACACACTTTAATTATATGCTTACTTACAGGCCTGGTTCTAAGAACACTAAGGCAGACGCTTTGTCACGTCAGCACGAACCTATCACCTCTACAGAGGACACTTTGTTCCCTATTATTCCTGAAGTCAATATTATCGCCAACACCAATGTCAAAATACACTCTCCATTGCTCGCTGATATTATGAACGAACAATCTCTTGCTCCCGAACGTACTCCTGTGGGCCGCTTGTTCGTGTCTCCCAAATTCCAAGTGGACATTATTCGCTGTTTCCACGATAGCAAGTTCGCTGGTCACCCCGGCATCCACAAAACTTACTGCCTGATCTCCAAAGACTTCTGGTGGCCCGGTTTACGTAGGGATGTGGAAGACTTTGTCAAGGCTTGCAATGTTTGTGTCAGGAATAAACTTCCGCGGGATCTCCCTTGTGGTTTATTGCAGCCCTTAGTCGTTCCCAACAAACCTTGGGCTTGTTTGGCTATGGATTTTATTGTTGATCTACCAGCTTCCAGTAAGCATACGGTTATCCTCACGGTCCTTGACAGGTTTACTAAAATGGCTCATTTCATTCCCTTGCCTAAACTTCCGTCCTCTCCTGAACTGGCCGTGATATTTGCTAGAGAAATTTTCCGTTTACATGGTATTCCCAATGAGATTGTGTCAGACAGGGGTTCCCAATTTATTTCCCGTTTTTGGAGATCCTTCTGTTCCCAGTTGGGCATCAAACTGAATTTTTCTTCGGCCTATCATCCTCAATCTAACGGAGCAGCCGAACGCACTAACCAAAAAATTGAGCAATATCTACGTTGTTTTGTTTCTGAACACCAGGATGACTGGGTCGGTCTGATTCCTTGGGCGGAGTTTGCTCACAACAACCTTGTTTGTGGTTCCACTCGTAATAGCCCCTTTTTCTTGAACTATGGCTTTAACCCTACTGTTCTTCCGTCGGTGTCTCCTTCCCAGGGTATACCGTCGGTTGATATTCATATAGCCAACCTGAGAAAGTTGTGGGATCAGACTCGACAAATTCTTGCACGTAGTTCCGCGGTGTTTAAGTCACATGCTGATAGGCGTAGGCGGCCTGCTCCTATTTTTTCTCCGGGTGATAGGGTCTGGTTGTGTACCAGACACATTCGCCTGAAAGTTCCTTCCTTGAAGTTTGCTCCTCGTTACATTGGTCCTTACAGGGTGCTGAGGAGGATCAACCCGGTTTCTTATTTGCTGGATCTACCTCCTACTCTACACATCCCTAACTCTTTTCATGTGTCTTTATTGAAACCTCTTGTTTGTAACAGATTTTCCTCCCACTCTGCTCCTCCATCCTCGGTCCGTGTGGATGGTCAGGAGGAATATATCATCAAGTCCATCCTTGATTCTCGTATTTCTAGGGGGAAGCTGCAATACCTCATAGACTGGAAAGGTTATGGTCCAGAAGAGAGGTCTTGGGTTCCTGGTATAGACGTGCATGCTCCTCGTCTTCTTCGGGCCTTCCACGTTCGTTTTCCTTCTAAGCCCGGTCCCATCCGCCCGGTGGGCGTTTCTAGAAGGGGGGGTACTGTCAGGGTACCTGTTGGTGCTGAATCCAGGGAAGACATCCTCTCTGTTTAGGGGCTCCCTGCCCTAGCATTTCGGCATATTCCGGCCGTTTTCGCGCCGGCCGCGCTAGCTCCTCCCCCTTTTATGACGCGACGGCTAGCGTCGACGTCATGACGTCGGCATTTACATAAAGTGCCGGGAACCGCTATTCCGGACCTTTTGGGGGCGTGGTCTCTATTTAGGTAACAGGGTATTTAAAGGAAACCTTTACTACTGCTCATTGCCCTGTCGTGGTTCTAGCTTGCTAGTCACTCAGCGCGTTCTTTATCTTGTGTTTCCGGTTTTGACCCTTGCTTGTCTTTTGTCCTGTTGTCCTCTCCTCTCCTTTGACTCGGCTTGTATCTCGCTTACCTGTCCTCCGGCTCCCTCGACCTCGGCTTACCTTTTGACTATTCTTGCTTTGTCCCTACGTTAGCCCGGCCATTCTAAGGTCCGGTATACGTACCTCCTTCTGTCCGCACTCTGCGTATTGGATCCCTGTCAGTATCCTGACAGGAGGTTAGTATGGATCCGTGATAGTAGGCCTTCACGTCTGGTAGTCCCAGTCTACCCAACTTTTTAGGAGCATGTAAAAGGTTCCTGGCTACTCTCGGTCTAGACCCAGCCCAAATAAAGTTGTCTACCTCCTTTTGTACCAGTTTGAAAAAGGAGTGTGGGACGGGTATCGGGAGCGTTCTAAAAATATATTGCAGTTTAGGAAGGATAGACATCTTCACTGCCACTATTCTTTCAGTCCCTGTTAGATAGAGAGGTGACCATCTTTTAAGTTGTAGGGCACATTCTCTCCACGTTCTAACATGGTTGCCCGTGTTTCTGTGTGTTTCTTAGAAAACAGTAGTCCCAGGTATGTAATGTCATATTTCCTCCAATCAAAGGGGTACGACCCTCTGAGGCCTATCATTTCACTTTCAGGTACGCCTATGCTAAGTGCTTGGGTTTTGGAGGTATTAAGAGAATAGTAGGATTGTGCCCCATAGTCGTGAATGAGGGACATGACATGAGGCAGAGAATCCATTGGTTGGGTCATATAGAGGAGGATGTCATCTGCGAAGGCACTTATCTTAACTTCTCTAGATCCGACCTGAATTCCAGTAATATTGGGGTGGGATCTAATCGCGACCAGAAGTGGCTCCAGGGCTAAGACATATAACAGTGGGGACAGTGGACATCCCTGTCTGGTCCCGTTAGATAATTCGAAAGGGTCTGATAGGAACCCGGCTTGCAGAACTCTAGCTTTCGGAGCCGAGTATAGTGCAAAAATTTGGGTGATGGTCTGGTGGGGGAAACCATATTTCTCTAGAACTTGTCTCAAGAAGGCCCAGCCAAGGCGGTCAAATGCTTTTTCCGCATCCAAGGCTAGAAGCAGACCCCCTCGGCCAGGCCTCCGGAGCTGCTCTAGGGTGTGCATCAGTTTGTATGTATTGTCCGAGCCCTGTCTCCCTCTGACAAACCCTGTTTGATCATCACAAATCAGTTCTGGCAGAAGTCCGCTCAGCCTGTTTGCTATAATTTTAGCGTAGAGTTTGGCATCTGTATTGAGGAGGGAGATCGGGCGAAAGTTTTTACATTCATCTGCCGGTTTGCCAGGTTTTGGGATGGTGATAATTGTGGCCATATGCATCTCTGGAGGGAGGGAGCCTGTTGCGGAGGCCTGTTGGTACACCCTCAACAGGTGGGGTGCCAGTGTGTCTACAAATTTCTTATAGTAGGCATTAGTGAAACCATCAGCTCCCGGGGATTTAGCCAGAGGCAGAGATTTGGTAGCTGCGCTAACCTCTGCCAAGGTTATGGGTTGTTGGAGCGTTATAGCTTGTTCTAGTGTGACTCGTGGCAAGTGTATCTGACTAAGATATTTAGAGATGCTATCTTCCGTTCCTGTCGTGAGGTGCAGGTTATATAGTTTGCCATAGAATCTTGCAAAGGTTTGCGATATGTCGTTGGGATTTAGTATTTTCTGACCCCTATCATTTATAAGGTGTGCAATCTTTTGTGTGTTGCATTTGTTACGTAATCTCACTGCTAACAATTTGGTGGCTTTACCGTTTTGATGGTAGGCGGTAGCTTTTAATTTATGGAGCAGCCTCCTAGTTTTGTCTGCCGTCAAGTCTCTTAGTTTATCATACTGCAGGGTGAGTTGCATCCCTGTTTCTACTGTGGGCTGGGTCTTATTTAAAGCAGAAAGTTGCGCTATTTTAGTGTGGCATTCCAACATTGCCGAGTCCTGGGTTCTTTTAATGTGTGAAGCTTGTTTAATAAATAGGCCCCTAAGCACCGCCTTATGTGCGGACCAGACCGTGGATGCCGTGGTCTCTTGAACCTTGTTTAGGTTAAAGTAGGTTATAAGCTCATCTTTAATGTTAGCGGTGAATTTCTCATCGTTCAATAGGGAGTCGTTTAACCTCCAATTGCCTTTCCCTGTGAACTGGAATTCATCTTTCAGTACTAGGGTGACCGGGCTGTGGTCTGACCACGTAATTTCCCCAATCCTACAATCGGCTACAAGGGGCAAGGTAACTCTATCAACAAAAAACCCATCTATTCGAGAGTACGAGTTGTGTACCCTCGAATAAAAAGTATAATCTCTCGTTTCAGGGCTAAGGGTTCTCCATACATCATAGAGATCATGTAATGAGAGTGTTTTGTTGATGTTTTTGTGGGTCTTATCGTGCGACAATCTAGTATTGGTGCCCCTCTGAGTTGATCTATCCAGGGGTGATTGAGTGAAGTTAAAGTCGCCACATAGTAATAAATTGCCTAGGCGATATTGGTCAATTTTCGTTAGCAGGGACTTTAGGTATTGGTTGGAGTTCTCATTGGGGAAGAATGCCGTGACCAGTGTGTAGTGGGTTGCGTTAATGAGACATTGCAGAATTATGAATCTACCTTGGGGATCTATAAACTGCCTCTGGCTGGTGAATGCGATGTCTTTGTGTATTAGGATAGATACACCTTTTGTTTTGTTTACTGAGAGTGCATGGTATTGTGTTGGAAAGTGTTTATTAAAGATCTTTGGTGTATAGCCTTTCTTAAAGTGGGTCTCTTGAATACATGCAATGTCAATCTTAGATTTTATCAATTCTTTATACAATAAACACCTTTTCCCAGGGGTATTCAACCTCTTCACATTATACGTTACTACTCTTATGATAGTTGGGGATCAATATTGCTATGACATCTGGTGCGTGGAGGTGAAACGATGTTAGCGTAACAACAGCATTATTTCCTGTGTGGTAGCTATAACCATCTAGCAAGTATATCCCAAACCTAACTACATGGTCATTTCTGCTAAGTCGTACTGTACTGCTTTTACGGGATATTGCGTCCTGTATTATATTACTGGCTGCTAAGGAAAACCTGGATAGGTCGGGGAAAGAGGGAACTAGGGAGAGAATAAACTGGGAGTGGGGTAGGGGGAGTAAACCCTGATTAAGCTCTACACAAGAGAGCTGGAGCACGCCAAGCTGATCTTGGCTGCCATGTAGGGGGTACATTAAATGAGCCTGGTGGTTGTCGTGGCTCACATGTGGCTCTTAGGGCTTTGAATGGCTTAAAGAGATAGGATGCTGAGGCTTTCTCGTGCCGCAGGCATCTTTTTCTAACCTGTAACACACTAAAAAGTAAGAACATAACCTTTTGTAACATTTGGTAATCAACAGTTCATAGATCCTAGTGACTGCGCTGTGGGCCGCAGTAAGTGTTAGGCATACTTAACACTCTCCCCTCGGGAGAAGAGGCAGGCCTCGCAGAGTGATCTTGTTCAGGCCGGGGTCCACTCAGGGGACATCCGAGGTATCTTTGCCTGGTTATGGTCGTCTGCTGTGGCAACCGGGAGTCCCCACAGCTTAAATTTTTCTTTGCCAGCCGGCAGCGAATGTACGGCGTGCAGTGAGTCTTGGTACTGGATGAGCAATTTTGCGGGGTATCCCCAACGGTATATAATTCCTTTTGCTCGTAGCGTTGTTGTGAGGGGAGTCAGGCTTTTTCGGAATTGTAGGGTTGCTGCCGACAGGTCCGTGAAGATTTTTAAGTCCTTCTATGGATCTGGCATGCCTGGTGTGCGGGATACTCGAACCAGCCTCTCCTTGGCATGGTAAAAGTGGACACGGACTATCACGTCCCTCGCGGTGGAGTTAGGGAGGTGTTTCGGTCTTCTCAGCCTATGCGCTCGGTCGATGATGAGCTGGTCCAGGTGTGTCTCCGGTGACAGTGCTTGGAAGAGGTCTAACAGGTAGGTGTGAAGTGCAGGGTTGAGCACTGACTCTGGGATACCGCGTATTCTCAAGTTATTGCGTCTCGATCTGTCCTCCATGTCGGCCATTTTGACCGCATGGTCGTGTAGGACGGTGTCTAATTCATGCAGCTTGTCCGCGAGACCATTATGTGCTTCAGCGTAATCATCCATCCTCTTCTCTATCTGGGCAGTACGCTGGCCCACCTCTATAATCTCCTTCCTGAGATCTGCGGTGAGGGTTTGTATCTGCGTCGCCATGTTCCTCTGGATAGTGTCAGTAAGTTCCGACAGCATTCTTTTCAGTTGCTGGGTTGTAGGCGGGCTGTCCTCCGGTCCTGTATCTGAGGACATTGGGGATAAAGGTGGATCCTCCTCGGAGCGAGCGGTACCGCCATCCTCATCCGGGCTGCGGCCTTCTCGTGCGTGTGGTGTCGCCGACTTGGCCAGGAAGAAGGAGGCGCGATCTGCCTTTGCAGCTTTATTTTTGTGCCTGTGTGACATCCCTGCAGGTTCGGGAGTGGTAGCTTTATATTTAAATCTTGATTGTTCTTTTTTCAGCCCGATTATTTTGGCCCTGGATCACCCGGTAGCAGGAGCTTTGTTAGGATGCGTCCATGCAGCTCGGTGTCAGGCCACGCCCCCCCTCTTTATACTTTTAACACAGAATTGATCTTTTGCAATTTCTGTTTGCCATGCCACAGTTTGATGTACAGTATTTCTGTGTGTAAATTGAAAAAAGGTTTCTATTTAAGCTAACCCTTATCATGTATGTACAGAACATCAATGGTCATTTAAAGGCACAAAGTATTCTGGTTTTAAAGACTTACAGCTGTGAAAAGCTCTTAATTCATAGGGTTATAAACCCTAGATATAGTCTAAAATTAGAGGGGCAAATGTTTAGTAATAATACCTGGAAGTATCACTTTACTGAGAAGGTAGTGGATGTATGGAATAGCCTTCCAGCTGAAGTGGTAAAGGTTAACACAGTAAAGGAGTTTCAGCATGCGTGGGATAGGCATAAGGTTATCCTAGCTATAAGATAAGGCCAGGGACTAATGAAAGTATTTAGAAAATTGGGCAGACTAGATGGGCCGAATGGTTCTTATCTGCCGTCACATTCTATGTTTCTATGTCTATGTTTCTACATCCAAATATTACTCAGGCAAAAAGTAATCTTGGCGCGAAATGTATCCAGGGATACAAAGAAGGTAACTATACACATAAATTAGAAGTTATACTGCCTAAATTCTAGAAAGTAATAAAATACATAACTGAATACTATCTATGTATATGTAAATCGCTGCATGATTATATGAGTAGCCACGTGACCCTAAATTACATCGCTTGCGCATCGCTTGAGGAACCAACATTTCTGGCTTGCTTCTCTCTCATTACACTTGTACAGCTAAAATTTAGATCCACAGTCATTCCAACACTGATCTCATTGGAAACATTAAACAGAATACGGAATTCCAGGCACGGTTTTTATTGATAATAAAATTTGTGTATTTATAGACACACAGACTCCTTATTAAAATTCAAGAATACATAAAAGAAAGGATTTGCTTTATTTGTGTGCCATTAGATGAAGTCTGAACACAATGTCCCGTATTTATGTCATTTTGCCTGATGGATTTGTTTTTATTTTACAGAACACAGCTATTCCTCTGTAGGTAATCCCAACCATAACTCTACTGCAGTTACTTCTGTTTCTAAAAAGCACTAGGATGTTCCAAATCTGTCCACGCACCACACATTCTGCTTTCATTGAGCCCAGCACACACTGCAGAACGTCTTGATCCTCCTTTTAGGGGATTAGGTGATAATACAGACTTTGGCAACCACATACACACACACGCACATTCTTTTTTATCGTGGCCTTACAATAGTTTGCAGGTGTGTACAACGGGTAGAGTGAAATATAGGTAAACAAAACATGCAAAACATTTTCTGATAAATATTTTGTAATGCTAAGCTTATGTTGTTGCATTAACACAATGCGTTTGTGATGTGTCTGTATAATTTACTTTAAGTTAAATAAATAAATTAAATTAAAGAGCAAAATTTAAAAAAATAAAAAAAAAGTTTTTTTTTTTTTGTTCCATACACTTACATTTCTTTGCTACAGCTTGTGTGACATTTGTTTACTCTTTGTTTATCACTGCAGAAGATGCGTTGCCTCAGTGTATATAACATATCATTACACTGCGTTAATGCTGACAAGGAAGAAGAAATGTAGTTATATCGGATCATTCGGATGAGACTATCCCCAGGTGTAAAAACAAAATGAATTAATTCCTGAGGGAGACAATCACATGAGTCATTTATGACGAGAAAAGGACACTTTTGTCATATTATATTACAGTGAAATGTGCAATGTATTCTCCAAGCATTAGCTGTGTATGTTTCATTGATGATCCACTGACTTCTCCTATAACACGTCATGTTTTATCAGCTCTACGTTTACTCTAACGTTTATTTTCTACTCACATTATAGTATATTCACATCACCACACTTCTCATTTTACAATTTTTAGATCTTAGTTCTACCTTTAGGGCAAGTATTTTTATTTCGTTTTAACGTAACTGAGGGAATCCCTTTGTCAAATCTACGAGTAAGCGTTAACAGTGAAATGCGTCAGGTTTGCTCCTATATGGGTGCTTTGTGGTTAGTATTTGTATTTCCTTTTTATGTTTTTCTAAGAAATAATGATATATATGATACCTCTTATGTATAGGCAGGAATCTTCTAGAATAGGCTATAGGATAGAGGGAGCATACACACACATGTGAGTTCACAGTTTAATGCTAAATATATGGAGGACATCTGAACCTCTTCAAAAACAAGTTATTTAATAAGTTATTATCTTGGAACTGTAAAATAGATGTTAACAGACATATGATGTATATTGTTGTGGGGATTGTGACAGAGCCTACTCCAGTCCTCAGGACTAACTGGTGCAAGACTCCCAAATACATTGTCCCCTAAGAAAGCTGGTCACTCACTGGCTTCTGGTTTCTCTTCCATACCCATACATCAAAGAGCGCTCACTCTACCACCTTGGACTGCATGACTAAGCGCCAATCACATGGAACTCTAATTAGGCCTGGTTCCACACGGCTGCCTGGTGAAACTACCTACTACTCATGAGCCCTTATCAGAGCACCCAGAAAAGCACTTTATGAAGGGGAGATGGGTAAGAGGATAAACTATCAATGCTCACCAAGGCAAGGTGGTGCCCCATTTTCCAAAGACAGAGACAGTTTTTTTCGGACACCAGCATTTAGCCGTGACAGCCTGGAACTCTATGCTGGACCAGAAAGTAGCACCAGGCCAGTCAAACGTTAGTCAACGATTTCTCGGGCTTGGTACAATCGAACCAGGTTCTTTTTGGACTTGTTGCTGGGAAGAGTAAGCAGCTCCGGTCAGCTCCCTTCACCTCCGGCAGCTCCCCTGTCAGCTCCCAGTGTAAATCTCGTGACACCCGCGGCCGTCAGAGCGTGGCACTCAGACCGCGAGATTTACACTGGGAGCTGCACGGAGGTGAAGGGAGCTGACCGGAGCTGCTACAAAGGTATGTAACAGCTTGCTGCCGGCTCCCCCTCTGCACAGCCCGTGTCACTGGACCACCAGGGAATCATATAGCCCCCATCCCTGACCAGGTAACAAGCAGGGAGGGGGGACAAAAATAAATATTAAATAATAAAATAATAATAAAAAATAATAATATTAAAATAAAGTAAAAAAATCAAATATATAAAAAAAAAAAATAATAATAATAAAAATGCCCTCCCCCCCACCCAGTTCACACACACTACACACACACACTCTGCATTCACAGTGTGTGTGTATATAATGAAGAGTGTGTGTTTGTATGAGTGTATGTGTATATCATGCACACATTCTGCATTATATACACACACACTCATACAAACACACTCAAACAAACACACTCATACAAACACACACTCTGCATTATATACACACATCCTCATACAAACACACACTCTGCATTATATACAGACACTCATACAAACACACACTCTGCGTTATATACACACACACTCTGCATTATATACACACACACTCATACAAACACACACTCTGCATTATATACACACACACTCTGCATTATATACACACACTCATACAAACACACACTCTGCGTTATATACACACTCATACAAACACACACTCTGCATTATATACACACACACTCTGCATTATATACAGGATTATGTTCCAGGATCTTACCTAGGTAAAATCTGACAAAATTATAAAAATCACAGAATTTCATAGCCCCAAGTTTTACCCTCAACTTGTCCATAGCATATTTCACAATTGTTGGTCACAAAACTGCACTCGACTTATACACGAGATCGACTTATACACGAGTATATACAGTACTTCTAATTGAGTTGTAATACATCTCATTGTGATGTGTATAAATGGCTAGTTGGGCGCATGCTCGGTTTTTCAGCAAAGCTCATTAAGAAGCCTCTGATTGGACAATATATAGCACTGATGGACAAATCTGTACTGATCAAAAACGTAGCATTTACTGCAGCAGCAGAAACTAGCTCCATAGCTACAGTATACAAAACCTAAAGGAACACTATAGGCACCCAGACCACTTCAACTCAATTAAGTGGTCTGGGTGCCATGTGCTCCCCATATTAAGCCTGCAGCTGAAAACATTGCAGTTCTGCAGGAATGTTTTATTTGCAGGGTGTATATGATTAATCATATGTTCCACAGACACATTCACTTTCTGCTGCTGGTTAAATGTATAATTTTTTAAAAAAAAATTATATTCTTTTTTTTTTTTAAGATCGGAGAGTATGTGAGTTAAAGGGACACTATAGTCACCAGTGCAACTACATGTATTCCTGACCCTATAGTGTTAACACCACACATATTATGCCTCCATCAACTCTGAAGTCCCTCTAGTTCACTGTGAGTGACTGCAACTCGAGGTGTTCCTAGCTTTCAATGTAAACACTGTATTTTTTCAGAAAAGACAGTGTTTACATGAGAAAGGCTGCAGGGAGCTATAGTTCTCACCTGAACAACTTCATTAAGCTGAAGTTGTTCAGGTGACTATAGTGTCCCTTTAAGCAGATAAACATCTGATTATTTAGGCATGTCTATGCTTGTAAATGTTTTTGCGCTAACATTAGTTAACAAGGTGGGAAAACACTGGGAATAAGTTGTTGTTAAAACAGTAACTAAACAAAAGTAAAGTAAAATGGCAGACATTAAAACAAGGGAACTGTCATTTCTCTTAGTGCTATTCGTAGCGGTCATCATGGGTTTTGTCCATCAGAGGGGTGATATAGACTAAATGTATGGCTAACATGAGTTACTTGTTTTATATTGTCCATACAGCGACATGTTTAGTTGCTTGATATAAGTAGTCGATGCAGCGACAGTTGGAAGTATGCCCTCTGGATGTAAGTGAAGCAAGTCCACTGAGAGGTATAGTAGCAGGCCCTTCAGTCTATGCCCTGTGCAGGGATGTGTTTCTTGTCTTTGTTGTGTGTCTCCTCGATGGCTCCCCTGGACTGGGACTCAGCAGAGTATTCACCCTAAATGTATCATTTTTAACTAGCAGTAGCACTGTTTATAATGAACCTTCTGGACCATGAAAACATTTATTATTATCATACTTGTCAAAAGAGATAACTTTATCACATTCCTGTTATAACCCTTTAGCTAGAATTCCTTTAGTTTAATTGTTTTAGGCAAGTTCTATGGAATCTCACATTTAAAGCTATATTTTCTAACCTTTCATTAAGACCATAGGGAATTTTGACCACAAATAAAGTTGTATGCTGGAAGGTAGTTTGGAATCACAAAAGTACATTGCAACTAGAAAAGCTACAATTTCTGGGGAAATTGTGTGAAGTGTTCTTGCCTCCACCAGTAGTCTACAACTGGAGTGGGCAGAGTAACTGGGTGGAGTGGCTTGAGTAACTGTTGTGTGGTTGGAGTGGCTGGAGTAACTGTGGAAAGGTTGGACTGGGCAGAGTAACTGTGTGGAGTGTTCGGAGTGAGTAAAGATAGTAAACATTACAATAACCAATTGATTGATCAAATTTAAAAAGTGCACATGGCAAGCTTGATAGAGTGACAAATGCATTTCAACTTTTATTTATTTATATAGCACATTTAATTGCAACGTTGTTGCCCAAAGTGCTTCACAGTTACATTAAAACATACATTTATAAAAACAAAAGGCCCTGTCTATGACATCACTTGCTGCTCCAGCCTGGCACAGGTCAGAGTATTTTGGCGGTTGCCATTTTCAAACGGTCGTATTTTTAAAAGTATAAATCCTACAGCGAAGAGCTTTATATTGTGAGAATCACAAGACCCAGACCTACATTTTGATGCATAGTATATCTCTGAAATATTAACAATGAAGGCACAGTTGCAGTTAAGAAATTGCCCTTCAAATTTGAGCTGGCTAGAGTGGAGTTTCAATGAATGTCAATGGACGGGGTGAGTTGCAAACAAATGGTCATATTGTGAAAACTATCAGGACTATGGCTTAGCCGTGGACATTTTTAGTGGCAGCAGGGATAGCTGAACGTTTTGATATAAGATTTGTGTAGGTGGTCTTGAAAATGAGGGAGTGGTGGCAGTTTAGAAATCATGTCCTGATTTTTCAGCTTTTGCCAGCTTCCACTCTAGTTTTGAACATTTTGCCATTCATTCCTATGGGACCAATTTCGCCACAAGAACGCAATATTCCGTGAACCATTCGGCGAAACGTTCCACAAAGTAATAGCACACCAATCGGGAACAATCCGCACGTTTCGGTATATTACTGTCTATGTAGTGTAAAAACTGTGGGAGGAGTTAGGGTGGTAAATTTGGCTATAATAAGAATAATAATATATATGTGAGATAACATTAAGTGGTCTTGCTATGCAAGAACACTTAATAATATGTAAGTGTGCAGAGTGTGCAAGTGGTACAAAAATCAGATGATAACTTAAAGGATCACTCCACACACCAAAATAATATTTATGGTTCTGCAAGAAGCGTAGCGTTTTACAATATTATGAGAGGGGGGATTAATTATAAATAGGACAATTACAAGAAAACTTACAGGAACGAAAGGTTGAAGAGGACCCTGCACAAACGAGCTTACAGTTTATTTGAACCACAAAAAAATATGTAATACTGAAAAAAAGCTATAGTTGCCACATTACAAAGCCTCTATCATATCATTATAAGAGATCTAAAGATTGAATTGTAGTTGTGAATTCTATTTGTGTCATATAAATGTATGTAAGGATTAAGTGTTAGGAATTTCCTTACAGATCAACTTATAGTTAATAGTTGTGTATATATTCTAAATCCTGCTGCATAAAATATAATTAGAGAAACGGCAAAATTACAAAATATTGAAAAGATTAATAATAAAAATGACCGAAATAAAAGGGTGGTGAATTAATCAAACTATGTGTGGTATTAACAGTTAATACATACAGTAAAATGTCTTGTAAATACGTGACCTTTTTTGTAACATAACCTTCATGATTTGACTTTTCTTGCTAAAATTTTTCCCATTACGACTCTTGCTATCCTCCGCAAATACCCCGCTTTGCACAAAATTTATTTTTAGAAGGATGAGTGGATTTACTGGTGCTTCTTCAAAGCATGCTTGGATTTAAAATAAACTAAAACATTTGTATCAGCATTAAAATTGTCATGAGTAATTTCACTTTGTTTAGTAACAATAAAAAAAGAAGTTAATATACACTGAAATAGATAAACAGAGAAATGAGAGTGGGAGTTTATTTCTCGGAAATCTGTTATATAAACTTTTAACCCCAATGGTAAATCCTCTAACTCTCTCCAGCCCTTAACATAGTATTGGAGACATTTTCACCCTGATTTCCTCTGTGATTGACTGGACAATGACACATCACAGGAAATATGGGGTTTCCCTGATTGTCTAGAAACAGAATCCTTAGCCCAGCGATCTACTTAGTATTCACTATCTGTCATATCTGAACTATGAAACAATGAGCCTGTTAGTATAACCTCTTCAACAGTCTGACCTTTTCATAATATGCAACTGTCTGCTATGTAATTGTTTTAGTTGCACATCCATTATGGCATTATGGAGACGAAGATATCCCAAAATAAAGAGTGAGCTCACAGGGAAAATTGGGAAGACAAGAGGTTTTCATTGCAAAATTGGCACATCCACAAACATGCACACACTTGTTTACACACTCTGTAACTAAATAATGATATGACCCAAGTTTGAATTTGAATCACATTTAATTAGAGGTAAAATACTCTGTAAGGATTTTTTTTTTTTAATCTCATTTGTGACTTAAAGGGACACTATCATTTCTCTTGGAAATTCACTATTGAATGAAACATTTAAATCACTTACAGACTTAAACTTGTGTTAATCTTGTTTTTCAAGAGATGCTTATTTTTCTTTTAAATTGATATTTATATTTAAAGATTTAGCAAATTACAATCCAGTTCAGTCCAAGCAGAGCAAGGGCACACATTATTAATGAGGATGGTAAATTGACACTTTGGGGAATATTTATTTAAGTGTACTGTTCTAAAAAGTGGTGCAAAAATGTTAAAGGGGAGGGGTCATCAACAGGATGTGCGTGCTGATTCAACTAGTTTCCATGGTAATTGACCAACTTTTACTACTTTAGAACACGTTTTATAAGAGAACCACCCCTGTGGATAGGGGTCCCAAGACCACAGCCACGTCTGGCTCCAAAAAAAATATCTGCCTACTCCCTAACCCTAATAATGTTGAATAATAAAAAAAAAACACGCTGGGGAAAAAACTTCATATAATACTTAAAAATAGATCAATCTTCAACTCATTGAGGGCTCTGTGCAGACCGAGTTTGTAGAGCGGGGGAAGTCTAATAAGGGCTCTCCTATGCTATTCAATATCAATAAGGTCAATCCAATTGGCTGACTTGTCTGTGGCAGGTCCTTTTTTACTGTATTTACGAATGGGCAGCAATAGCTGCCCCATCGTTAGTCTTTATGACAATGAGCAGCTTTCCCTCCACTCATTGGAGGAGGAAATAAGGGGAAGGGAAGCAGAGCCCTCTGCCACATCTATTTTAAATGATCTAATAACAAGTAGGGTGTCTGTACCTCCCGCCGTGTAATCGGATGAGCACCGAATGAACAAAGAGCATGGATGATTTATTTTTTTTTGTCCACTTTCACTTCGATGCTTGGTCATTTTGTCCATATTGCAGTTCACTCATTCATGTTTCATATGAATGACCACATTGCATGAAATTTAAACAAATAGTAATATTGAAAATAATAACCAGTTATATCCAATAACCGTTATTGATTTATTCTGCTGGAAATATCTATTTGGAAATGGGTTGATAAGTGGCCATAAAAGGATTCACATAGCTAGCACCTAATTTAAGCAGTGATATGGAATTTATCTCATGTCCAGTTGGCATTAATGGACCTAATGTGTACCAAGAAAAGAAAATCTTCTGTACCATTAAACCACAACCACCAGAAATGAAGTCTGTTGTTGATGTAAAGATTTATATAAAGTTAATCATATAATTTTCATTATTATTAAAAAACAACATTTACATGACAAATAAATGAAAAAAAACAAAACATACTTTGGTCCCATCTTTGTACACAATTTAAAGGAGTATTCAGATGTATCTACTCTCTTTCCAAACCACGGGCAAGTGTAAAATGCCATAACCTGACATCATTGAGCAGATTTTCCAAAATACTAATGACAATCTTTTAAGAGCACTATGGGTTAAATAAAGCATGATGCATATGCATTGATAAAAAGAATGCATAATAAAATTTGCAGAATATTTTTTTTCATAACTGGCTCTTAATGCCTCTGCAAGAAGAGAAGACTAGGAAAAAATTGAAAAATGTGTTTGTGCAAACACAAACAAAAGGATTGTTCACTAAACTCTGAACTGCAGCATCTATAAACCTCACTGGCAGAACTACAAGAGTTGCAACAGTTGCAATTGCGACCAGGCCTTTCTGCCAGTTATTTATGTCTGTCAGGAAGTGGCCAGGCTGGGCAGGTGCACCCATAGCAAAACTGCTATTTAATCTATTACCTGTTTGGCAATATATTAAATTACAATGAAATCCCACTAGGTAGTACTCTACCTCTGCTCCTCTGGTAGGTGCAGACCCCTTTAAATGCTCCCTTGCAGTCTGGGTGCTCAGGTGCACATTCCTGCTGGAGGCGCAGACCACATGCTCTTCCACTATACCTTCAAAACTGGACCACATGAGATCCCCAATGAGTATATCCCCACTGGTCCAACTGGAATCATACCCCATCCCTGTTGAAAGATTAGCAGGAGGGGGGTTAAAGAAAACATATTTTTTTTAAATCTTATTAAATACTTACACAATTATGTAAGGTGCCTGCCCACCCAACCTTCAACAGCCATCCTCACAGACATCCATCTCTGCAAAACCTCACACATAGATACCAAACTCAGCCAACGCCACATGCATATATTACTCTCAGCTAGCTACACAGAGAAATATCATATTTGGCCAGCTCCACACATACATATCACACTCAGCCAACCACACACACCTCTACATACAACCGACACATACATTATACCTAGCCAACATCTCACACACGACACTTGGGGCAAGGATGGGGGCCCTTCATCAGTTGTTACACCAAGGCCGTGTGGCTTTTAGTTATGCCTCTGGGGATGTCATAATGAGAGGATTTCTATGTATTAAACCCTGAATTTTAGTGAATTACATTTATAGCCTGAAAAAATACTTTTCAGCTTTTCTCAAATCTATTTTTCTCAAAAAGATTATAAATTTTGCAACAAACTAGGAAAAAAAATTATTCTCAAACCCAGAATGAAATGCTGTTACCTATCATAAAAATTATATCCCCGACTATTATGCTTTTGCAAGAATTCATCCAGTTGCTGTTTAAACATCTGTACAGACTTGGATAAAACCTTTTCTTCAGGTAGATAATTCTACGTCCTTATTGTTCTTACTGTAAATACCCCTCTTCTTTGCCTTGGACTAAATCTCCTTTTTTCCAGTCTAAGTGGGTGACCTCTTGTCTGGTCATGTATATTAATAGATTTTCAGACAATGGTTTGTATTGGCCCCAAATATATGTTTAATACTATTACATCCCCTCTGAGGTGCCATTTTTCAAAACTAAATAGATTTAAGTACGTTAACCTTTCTTCATAACTAAAATAAAATCCGATTTGTTAGTTTTGCAGCCTGCCTCTGCATTTTTTCTAGTGGCATCATATACGTTTTTAGAATGGGTGTCTAAAATTGCACAACATATTCAACTGATTTATATAAAAGCAAAATTATATGCTATTCACTGTCCTAGATACAAGGTAGTGGGTTCAGCGCTTAGTGATCAATAGAAAACTGAGACTGAATGTAAAAAGGCTGCAACCTAAAATTATGACGTTCCCTCACAAATCGTCAAAAGAAAAGGGATAAATCTACAGAGTAAAGATTATAGGTCCCGCCAAAAACCACTGAAAAGGATATAATCAAAATAAATAGAATAATGGTGAAAATAACACCGCAATATGCTATAGACTAGTAGAGACACAGTATGTACTTACATATATCAGATAAAATAGAAATAAGTCCTGATAACAAATGAGCATGTGGAAGGCCAGGTCCACTTGTAGGGACTTGAGTGTAGTGGCGGTCTATGCAGATTGTAGAGCTGAAAAGTGATCTGGTTCTCTTGACCCGGATGGAGATATGTAGATAAAAAGGGGAAAATTCCAATAGTGCAGACTGCGACTTAAAATACGTAGAAATACAAACTTCACAGCAGGAAGGTATTGGACTCACCTATTGGAGAGCTGGAACTAGCTCAGGTATAACTCGCATTCAGTGGCGTCGATCCCACACTGGTAGGATATAGGTGTTCATGAACAGAAGAGGTCCTCAGTGTGGAAAGGAAGATAAAACAAATATGGTGCTCACTGTATTTATATTACAGCAGATAGAAATAAGAACATGGAATACTTTTATAGTGTAGGTGGTATAATCCCCACCTGGGATTCTTGAGCGGATGAGTGATTCGATGTAATGAATGACCAGGTACAAATAAATAAAAATTATAAAATAAAAAAAATAAAAAAAACTTTAAAAGTAGGGATAAAAACAAAGGTATATGGCAACTGCAGAATAATAGCCAATATTCCTTTATTAATACATTAAAAGAGTAATAAAAATAGCCAAAACGGGTTTCACCACACAGGGCTTTATCAACTGGCAATTTAAAAACACAGACCTGGTACAGAACAGTATATATAGGCTGTAAATCAGTTAACAATTTCAAATTTGGCACCAAAATTACGTCATCTTTCTAAGACATATGAATTATACGAACACAGTGTGAAACAGAATATAGGTATTATTACAATAATACTTATCTTTTATAAAATATAAAAAGTCTTTTAAATTTGTTAAAATGAACTTATTTAGGTAATAAAACTTAATAATTAAAAGGAAGGTTCTTACTTCCGGATTCCAGATGACACGCTTGCGTCACGTGTTTTACCGCAATGAAGCTTGGGAGATGTAGGCTGCAGGGAGCCCGCGTGTGCGTGATACGGCTAACCGGGTGGCAAACCTCAGTTGCAGCTGGGCGGGGACTTTCCCAATGGGGGATGTTCTAGGACAGGGGTAGGCAACCTTTTAGCAGCACTGTGCCGATAGAGAATGGTGATGTCCTGTAGCGTGCTGGTCCTATTTTTTTAAATTGAGGTGTGTATGCTGCCGTATTCTGCTTGTGTTATTTTTATTGCAGTTGCTTTGTATCGTTGTATTTGTGCGTGTATAAGCTATTATATTGTATATGTTCATTAGTAGTTTATGGTATTGTGTATGATACATATGAATGTGAGCTGTGTATGAGGGTTGCTTGTGGAATTGTGTGTGGATGGATATGTCACATTGTGTGTTTGGTAGTGTGTGGGGGGTGTTTGGGGTATTACATGTTAGAGGCTGCATATGGGGTTGTGTGCGTGTATGTGGACTTTTAGTGGGTTACGTTTGTGCGGATTGTGTGTATGTTTGTGTGTGTGTGGGCTGTTCATATTATTTGTATGAGGGGAGGGTTATTCTGCTTTTCTGTGTATATCTTGCAGTGTGTGTGGCTTCCCTGGGTTCCAGTGGGGACCAGGCTGGCCAGGTACAGGTCAAGGACAGCAGCTGCAACAGCAGCTGCGGGCTGCTCTACTACAGTGTGGATTATCTAATAACCTAACATATAGGGAGAAAGGGGATCCTTAAAAAGATCAAATTCGAGATTGAGGCCATCTGGAGAAAGGGTTTTAGGTTGGAATACCCACTCCATTTCCCTCTTTCCCAGGATTTTTACTGGCTCCCTGCCTTCCAATATAGCTTACATTGTATAACTAATAACAATGATGTTAATAATGATGTTCCAAATTAATTCATGTTCCCAATTATCCAGTAATAACCCTTCAAATTACTTCACAGCCACAGATGTTACAGGTCTGCAATTTTCAGGCAAAGATTATGAAACATTTTGAATATAGGAACCACATTTGCCTTTCTTCAATTCTCTAGTACATTCCTGAAAGAAAAGAATACTGAAAGATTAAAAACAGAGGTTTGCTTATTTTTACACATAGCCCCTTAAGTATTTGTGGATGCATACCATCAGGCCTTGAAAGTTTATTTATATTAACTTTTTTTACCTGATGCAGCACCTTGTCTTGAGTCAACTAATTACATTTTTTCTGCACATTTTTTTTACAAAAATCATTTGCATGTCTGTTGAAGGTTGAAGGTTGAAGGTTCCTTCTTGATATATACCAAAGAGAAAAAAATATTTAAAATGTTTAGATTTTCGTGCAAAATCTAGGTTAAAATAGTTGAGGTGGTATTCTTTTGCAAATTTTGCCTAAATTGTGCAATTCTGTTAACTACAATTTGTGTTTAATGAATAAACCTCAGAGTGAAGATCTGCATCCTGTCAAAGTGGAGCAATTCTGAGCAAAAAAAGAACTACCTATTTCCTCTGGTCTTTTTTTGCAATACAAAATTTCATGTTTAATTTTCAGTTCCCTGTTAGACTCGATATCTACCAGAGTTCTGAAAGATGCTTTTAAGAACTGAAACAATTTCATATTGTCTTTCTGAAACATCTCCACACAAAGTTTGGAGACTAGTCATTATTTATATTTTAATGTATATAATTGTTTGAAATAACTACATTGCTATTGTTCTCTTCTACTTGTTGACATAGCTTAAGTAACGTAATCCATAAATATGGAACTGGGGGATTGGTGGAAATATATCAAAATGGATGTAATCTCTAAATTCTTTCTTGTTTATGAATGAAAATTGTGAAATTAAAGGTCAAACAATCTTATAAATGTGATATAAAAGTATGTAAATGCAGGAATCATTCTAGTTACACTTCACACCTTTCAACGTGAATAATATCTCAGTCACATATAGCATTGCATATCATGATAAGTGTCATTATGTCATGGGGTAAAATTCTATACTTAGTGCTATACTGGCATGGGAAACAGCAGGATACAAAAAGGTACGGGTATTTACCCACTTATTTATTGTGCTTTTGAAGTGTGCCAGGATATGTGTCACCCCTTCCTTTCCCTTTAGAATATGTTTATTCCTCTCAGATTTCTGTGTTAAATATAGAGCGACTAATACAGACTACCATGATGGTTTGGGGGTTTCTCAAATATAGAAATTGGAAAGAGATCCATAGTTTTGCCTCCAGCATTTTGGGTGTCTTGGGCATTTTTATTTTTTTTGTTAAGTAGACAGCTATAATGGAAATCAACGGAATGGTATTCTGTGAAGAAAGTCAAAAGTCAAATTGATGTTCTTGGTACCATGTTTCCATAAATACTGGTTCAGCCTCAGCCGAAACAGTGTCAACAGTAGCAAATATGTTCCAGCTATTTTAATAAAAGTGCAACTCTTTATTAAGGACCGTTGAAAAACCTACATTGTCACAGTCACTAATATATGTCATATTTATAGATGCCCTTACTCACAGATGATACCATGGAATATTCATTAAAAAGGCACAAACATCAAAATAAATGAAATCTAGCCAATTAACTCATTAATCTCTATGTAAAGCCTAGGATGTAAATAACATAGATTTTATTCTAGGCGTCCTACAAATTATTTATTTTCTTTCCAAAGCTTGAGTCCTGACCATATTCCTTGGGTTGAGTACATATTACACATGAAAGTTCATCTAAGCAGTGATGAAAAGGAGAACTGTGTTTCTTTAAAAAAGTAAAGGAATGCACACAATGTGTAAGTCAGCTTGATCCACGACATTGAGCAAAAAAGTGATTTTGTAAGTGTTGGGTGTTTCTTTGATGGTGCAACACGGGAATCTTTATGAAATAAGGACAAGTTAGTTCTGCCTCAACAAAGACACCATTGCAAATGTTTTGAAAGATGGTATCCCCTCTACCAGTGTAAGTTAATGTCATCAGTATAAAAATTTTTTTACAAGGTACACTATATGCAATATTCACGAAAATGAGACTAAAAAGTGAATTCAAAGTGAATTTAAAATTTAAGACCAAAGTATCCAACATGGAAGACTTATCTAAGGTAGCTATGCTTTCAGTTCAGCTACTCTGGGCTTACATTTGGAATTCCCTTTAGTAAATAACCCTGTGTATCATTGTCTACTTTTCTATCAGTACTAATCTTCCTTTCACGGACAATCAATGTCAATGCTATGGCAGAACACATTTCATGATAATTAGAATGAACTAATAATCAATATTATCCCATAGTTATGCATACAACCCAAGTGTCCCAATTTAAGAGGGACAGTCCCTATGTTGGATCCAAATATTTCTGCTCCTATTTTCTATCCTAATGTCCCAGTTTTCGAACAGATCATATTGTCGGTGTGTCTGAGTGTATAACAGAGTTCCACAGCAATAATACTCACAGTTACACGTCTTTAAACTACTATAAATGTATTTAGAACTCAGGCTGTGTAAATGAGATACATTGTTCTTGTTCTAAATTACATTTTACTTGCATAAATGTTTATTAGTAAGTCATATACATTTCTCAGAACAGCCACCCCACTCACACCGCTAAAATTAAAGTGTCCCTTTTTGTCCATTTGAAATGCTTGAAACTGCGGTACATCATATGAGTCTGCTAAAAATACAGGTGGGTACTACCTTTATTACAGTAATATAATATCACATCATATGGCATGAACTGGAAGGGTCCTCATTTTAAGGTAATTCTAACTTGTTTCATAGTTGCAACTCAACCTTTAAAGTAGTAAACTGGTGATGTTGTTTTAACTATACGAGGCAACCCGATAAACTTATTTAAACTTTTCTAACAATTTTAAATGTTAGACGATCAGTTAAGTTAGTTACAATAGTAAGGCAAATATAACGCTACCAATATAAACTATAATGATTACCTTCCCAAAATGACTGCACCAAAAATGTCTTATACCATTTAAGAATTCAAAAATGTTTTTGATCAGTGTTCTGAGAGTAAGGTTGGCCTCTGATAATTGTGGAACGTGGCAATTAAAAGCCTCTTTTGATTGTCAGTAGGTTTCACACTACTCTCTATATTGCAGCAAATTAAAATCTGAACATACAGGCTAATATAGCCTAGCTAAAACATAAGCTGAGTATGATAATTTTGTCAGATGATCGATTTATGCCGAATGTTAGCCATGCAGATAATCAATTGCTACAATTCAGAGTTTAGTTTTAGACTACATCCCAGTGTGTTGCATTTAAAGGTTTATTCAGTAAAGGTTGAGTTCACAACTATCTTGCCCTTTTCAGATGAAAATGTCCACATTAGGTAAATTCTCCAACTCTGGTATGCTTCAAACTATTTTGACTATTTCAGCAGAAATGTTACAAGCTGATGGTCATGTAATTGTTTATTGAATAATATATTAGGTGTAAAATATATACATCGATGTATATGCCAAGTGCACTGTGCACGTAACGTACCAGTTACGTGATGTCATCCATGGATTATCACAGCAGGCAGCAAATGAATTGCAGCCTCCACCCAGTGTATAAACAGTTTAGATAAAACATTTGGACCAGAGTGTTCATTTTGATTTTCTCCATGCACATTATGAATAGAAAGTTACAGTTTGCTAACACAGATAGCTTTATACTTGACAGTTTCCTCTAAAAGGGTGGAGAATTGAAGATAAGGTCAGTACTTAAAAACAACTCCACAAAAAGTTCCATGCAGCTTGCAAGGACTTCCTGAGTCAACGTCATAATTCTGCCATTCATTGGAAAAATAAGCATGCTTAATTTTACCAGACTAGTCACCTTTATTTAGTATGAGAAAATATTGTTTGGAAAAAATAGTCTACATGGGCAAGAGACTGCGTAGCTTTGGAACATACAAGTGCAAAATTGCAAAATAACCCATTGTGGTTATGCAAGAACATACCTGTATGAGCAGGTTAGAATTAGGTATCCCCCTGCTCCCCCCCCCCTCTTCTCCCCACACTCCAAATTAAAAAGATGAAGTGAGTTTAATTTATTTGTTAACTGCACATTGTAAGCATAAAACATCTACAAAATATACTGTTTACTGCAGCTGTGTAAATTAGTGCTGTGGTTGAATAAAGATCTTAGATGTGGCTAGGGTTAAGGGGGATTTAAGGTTTAAGAGGGGTTAATGTTAGCCTTAACTTACATATGGCGTTTAGTGTCAGGAGGACTTTTTTTAGGTTGGGGCACAGTAGTGGTTTAAGAGATGTTTAGAAATATTACAATTTTGGGTTGGAGGGAGTTAAAGGGACACTGTAGGCACCCAGACCACTTCTGCCCATTGGAGTGGTCTGGGTGCCAACTCCCACTACCCTTTACCCTGCAAGTGTAATTATTGCAGTTTTTTTATAAACTGTAATAATTACCTTGCAGGGTTAACTCCTCCTCTAGTGGCTGTCTACTAGACAGCCACTAGAGGGCACTTCTGTGTCTATAGCACAGGTTTTCTGTGCTAGAGCGTCACTGGATGTCCTCACGCTGTGTGAGGGCCTCCAGCGTCGCTAAATTCCCCATAGGAAAGCATTAAAAGCATTTTCAATGCTTTCCTATGGAGAGCTCTAATGCGCGTGCGCGGCATTGCCACACATGCACATTAGGTCTCCTCAGCCGGAGGGTGGGATCAGTCTCGCCCACCGGCTGACGTAAGGAAGAGGAGGAGCGGCGGCGAGTAGAAAACACCACCGAGGGACATCGGCGGCGGTCTCAGGTTAGTGACTGAAGAGGTTTTCACACCTTCAGCAACTTGGGATGGGGGTGGGAGGGAGAGAGGACTTGCAGTGCCAGGAAAACTAATTGTTTTCCTGGCACGGGAGTGTCCCTTTAAATATAGTATTGGCATACATGGGGAGTTAAACCTAATATTAAGGTAAAAGTTTTTTTTTCTAGTTTGAGTTATTTAATTTGTGACTAAGGAAAGAGCGTGTTTAGTTTTGAAAAGGGATTGCATTTAGGGTTAGGGGATGTCACGATTCGGGGAACCAAACACGCCAACACACACACACACACAAAGTGCCGTACCGGACCTTAGAGTGGCCGGGCTAAGCACACAAAGAATAGTCAGGAAACAAGCCGAGTAAGGGGAACCAGAAGACAGAATAACGGAAACAAGCCGAGGTCAAAGGGTAGGAGAAAGTCACAAAGTCGGATAACAAGCCAGAGAGTACGTAACCAGAAGCACAAGTTCAGAATCAATACTAACAAGCAAAGACCACAACAGGGCAAGGAGGAACAGGAAAGGTAAGTATTTAAACCATCAGGTTAATTCTGATTGGATGATTTCCAATCAGAATTAACAATCACACGTGGGAGATATTTAGACCTCCCACTGTGATTGTGGCACTTTGCCTTTAACGCCGGGTCAGGTGACTGACCCCGGCGTGTATAACCCTGGGCGGTCTCCCAGCGTGCAGCGTCATGCATGCTGCCGCTGGGGGACGTGGAGGGAACGGCGGGCGGCATCCGAGGCTGGAAGGATGCCGCTCGCCGTACCCACGAGGCGGAGGGGACCGCGGACGGCTGGAGGGTGAGTACTGCGAGCGGAGTGCAGCCTCCCCTCGCAGCCGTCCGCGGGAGCCTGACAGGGGAAATGGGTGTTTAGGGAATGTGGTGTCTGAAGAGTTATTACAAAGTACTTTTGCTCCTATGACTTTTGTAATAACCCTTCTATGCTTAATTCTTGAGCTGCAGGAGCTGTTATACAGTGTGCATCACTTAATGCTGTCCCTGATCCTGCAATGTAGTTCATGTGTGAGAGGCTGTTAGTGGGCAGATTGGTAGTTATCCCTTTCACTTCCTGTCCAGTCCAAACAGACTGTGAAAAAACAGGGACCACACTGAGTTTTATACCCTGTATAACTGTTTATATTGGTACTTATCCCTTTCCACCAACTTACTTAAGTTCCGAAAAGGCACATTATAAGTGCCCCCTACCGGTACCTTCTCTGCCTAATGGGAAATCCGGCCTTAGTTATGAGAACACAAGGGCATTTAGTCCATGGAGCCATATAGTTACAGTCAAGGGAAATGTGGGTCCTGTTTAGGGAATAGGACAAATCTTGTAGGAGCTAGGTAGGAGCAGAAGTTCCATGTTACAGTCCTATAATTCCCACAGATGCACATAATGGTGGGTTGTAAGAAAGAGGTGTGCATTTAAAGAGGCACTATTTCCTCAGAACCACAAAAGTTCATTGTATTGGTTATGGTACAAAAGTCCATGATTTGTGGCATCCCTGTTAGTGTCAAACCAATTTTGAGCCGTTTAAATAAAACAGGGCGCTCGTGGGGCCTAAAACTAATGTTCTCTGCTGAAGTGAAAGTTATCTTCTGCATTAGCTTTTCAGGTTTGGCTGGCAATAATGGGCTGAGGTAAAAGGGG
The DNA here is from genome assembly GCA_933207985.1 of Pelobates cultripes. Taxonomy (NCBI): domain Eukaryota; kingdom Metazoa; phylum Chordata; class Amphibia; order Anura; family Pelobatidae; genus Pelobates; species Pelobates cultripes. The sequence goes on along the minus strand of OW240914.1, from coordinate 153,710,338 downwards.
GTGACTCAGCCTTGCTATTGTTGTCATCTAAAGTATATTCTCACTGGCCAGATTTTAAAGAGATTAGTTAATTTTCTTTTATAATTTTTTGGGGCACCCTGCAGCTTCTTTCTAAAATGTACAACAGTATATATTCCATTTTAAATAAGATATTATTAACCCCTTAATTCTCTGACATCAGGTGTGCTATAGCCAGAAACAATGCCCTCATTTTGTAGAATGTTAGTTTTTCATTGATATCATGACAAACGAGCACTTGATCATTCGAGAAAAGCAATAACACAACTTTAAACCATCCAGTGTTATTGGATTCACGTTGTGCTAGCCTTGTGATGTTTGAGGTCACAGGAACATATAATTAGTTTTGCATGGATAACACTGAACCAGTACTGACTTATAATTTATACATTTGTCACATGTCAGTCTAACCAGCATGACCCAGCATTTAAACAAGGGATTCATTGTATTCTTGGAAAGGCCATAGAGGCCAGCTTCTGATCACAGTATGCAAAATATATGATAAAAAGCATACATCTTTAAATATTACAATTCCTTATTTATGTTTACAGCATTTACAATGATATCCTTATTAACTTTTTAAAGAAAGGAAATAAACCAGGCTGATCAGCATAGTTTCATTGTAAAAGACAATCTATTCTCGCTAGACAGGAAATGTTAATCCTCCGTTTCCCATTGTCATGAATGGCTTGTGTTTTACAGAGAAGTTTTGTAACAGAGAGGCCTCAGTGAACAGTTGGGGTATTCTGCTCAATTACCCTCTGCTCAGTTCAAAAAATTATTGTCAATGAGACTTGATGACTTGACCTCAGAACTCTTGCTACCACAAGCGGCCATTTTTAAATAATATGTTATAGGTCATCACAGGTTAAATGACAGCCTATAGTGGGAGTACTTACTATACAGGCCACAGCTCCATTAAAACTGCTGCTAATATGTTGCTTAATTTTATCCAGATTTTGTTCCCTGCAAATCATTCACATTATATTTTATGTCTTTTGGCTTGGATGAAGAACAATATACTTGCAGGCTCATTATAAATCACGATTAAAAGAAGGCTTTCATTAAAAAAGGCTTGAATTAGAAAGAAGGTCACTTTTAATTATAAAGGGATTAAATTTATTACGTAGATGACGTATTTCAACATAAAATATTTGTCTTGTGTGTAAAAGTGCAGCACTATTATTTAATGCTAAATTGCAACACTGGTTTTAAAAAGAAATTACTTTGAGCCCAAAACATGTCATATAGATACTTAGATTACAGCAATATCAAATGACTTCTCTGTACTGCCTGTTGGTATACACAGCGTATTGTCACTGTTACTACAACAGAAAAGAAGAAAAGTTATAGAGTTGCACTTGAACAAAAGAAGGCATTATACAAAACACCACATTAAGAAGTGTAAGGGCATAACAAATAAGTATTTTTTAACATGTATTGAGAGAGCATAGTATTCCATTGTGGGAAGCTGTCAATTCCATTTGCATGGTTAACCGGATCTTGGGTCAGACAGCTAAATCTAATGAATGTTCTGTTAGCAGATACGCGTGTATGTTCATACCTATTGCCTTTTCACAGAGTCAGTACACATTCCATACTTATTAAGTCAGGTCTTTCTCGTATTTTAGACCAAACCTGTCAAATGCCAGGTGTGTCGGGCAATGTCACTGATAACGTTTCTTTCAACTTGTATTTGTGGGAAAGCAATTACAGAATAGTTGAAAACACATTTAAGCCAACATTGATCAAAGGATTCTCAAGTTTATCACTTTGTAATTCCATGTTGTATGAATCAGAGATAAAAGAGAATTGAAATGTTGGTGAGTCTCATCCACCAGTCCTCGGGACACAAAGGTGCAAGTTTTACATATATTCCTCCATTTATTAGCGCAGGTGATTTTATTGATGTGACAGGGAGACTGGTCGTTAATCATAAAATGATTATGCTATTTAAAAATGTGCTTATGATACATTCAAATCTAAGAATAGTGTTTTAAGACAACCTAACCATTACCCGGGAGCTTACACTTGTTAAATCAAAGCATTTGACCCACCTAGCTCCCATCTGTGTTAACCCACAATATATTTAAATGGATTCTGTACTGTGTCCTCAGGACAGGAGAGTTCTCCTTCTAAAGGTCTTTTAAGTAAGAGAGTTTTCAGACAAATCACGTTTTACCTGTCATCATATGAGTATATAACAAGAATTTTTTTTGCATACTTAGACTATATTAATCTTGTTGCAAGCACATGCATGAATCAAAGTATTTTCCCATTTAGAGGGTTTTTTTTCTGTGCATGATACACAATGGACTTACTGCAATTGGCATAAAAATCTATATAGGAATTGCCATTTAAAAATGAAATTTGATCTATATATGTGCTTGCTATATATATGTGTCTAGGTCAATATTTCCAAAACATTTTGACATTTTGATTGTAACAAGGTATAATACACTAGAACAACAAATGACCCATGCCTTAGTTTGCAGACATATTTAACACCTAGGAAGCAAAACAACATTTTTGCACTACCTTCATTTTTAATATGATCAAAATGTAATGCACAGAATGATTTAATCAGATAATAGGAAGAAAACTTGTTAAGCTAAGTTAAGCTTGGGATTTTCCTGATATTTGTTTAACATACCTATTCTGCTGCTGTTGCTCCACCTATTCAATTGGCTGATCATTTAAATTCAGCTATCTTTAGAGATGGATGGACAGACCGACATATCGACAGACATGTGACATACAGACACATAAGTAGATATATTTTGACAAAAAAATTTCTTTGGCGACAACAAATTAAACCATAAGATCAAAAGACAAGCAGTTTATAATGTCTCCTAAAATAAGTAGGATGTAGGGTTGCTGATTGTGTTATTCAAGGCCAGACTGGGACATAAATTCAACAAGAGGCATTTAAAAGCAGAGCAGTCCGGGGGCGTGGCCTAACACTGCATGGAAGCAGTCGCATAATCTGAGAGCTCCGCCATTCCGTGGACTAACACAGCGTGGACACCAGCAATACTCACCCAACATCTTTCCCACAAGCTGGCGAGGGCACAGGGGAGGACATGACTACCAAATCGTCCAAGAAGCTGAAACAGAAAACGCTACATTCTCACTTAACGATGGAGAATAACGGCAACCAAGATGGCGCCGACAGAGCGCATTATACCGCCTCGGACCACGAGAGTGGAGAAAGCCTGGACCCCCCTGGTACCCACAACACTCATCCAGCCACAGATGCCTCGGTGAGGCCCTGGGGGACAGGACAGCACACTTGGAGGAGGCAACGGATTGGCTGAGAGAGGCCCATAATGAGCTGGCAGAAGCGCACACAGCACTGCAGCGAAAAGTACACTTTCTAGAAGGTAAAATCGCAGATAACGAGGACAGGGACAGAAGGAACAACATAAGACTGCGAGGTGTTCCTGAAGCAGTGGGCCCCCAAGACTTGGCTAAGTTTGTTCAGGATATGTTTAAGGCGCTCATTCCGGCACTGGAGACCTCGGATCTACGTCTGGATCGTACTCACAGATTGCTGAAGCCGAAGCACTTACCCCCAACTACGCCGAGGGATGTAATCACAAGAATGCATTATTTTGCAGTCAAAGACCACCTAATGCAGGCCTCCAGAAACAAACCACCCCTGCCAAAGCCGTTCGCTGATGTCAAAATGTTCATTGACCTGTCCGCGGCAACTATGTTAAAGAGACGAGCGTTTGCACCTATCACCGTGGCGCTCAGGAATGCAGCTATTCCGTACAAATGGGGGTATCCCACGAAAATATTAGAGTGGAACATCCCAATGGCACGACTAGACAACGCACGTTCGCCAGCGACTTCACCACCCAGAAAGCAACCCAGGGACTACCGACCTATCCCATGGCACGCGGTGGGATCAACGGCAACTTCTCCACACCACAATGGCACGCTGGGCCCCAACGATACCAAACAACACTGATTGATCACAGATATGTATCTTACACATGAAACTGTACACTTGGCTCCCCCCTGGTGCATCCTAGTAGCTGTCTTCACTTGCAATGTGTTTCACAGCCGAGAGTCCACACAGGCGGCGAACCATTTCATTGTTTACCTTAATTGATTGGCACTGTTATTCCCTTTATCTATATCTAACTGTACCGTTAAGAAGTACCACCTGTACGGTGTATCAGCCGGGAAAGGTAGACATATAGCATTACGTCCGGTTGTTGCCGGCAATTCAGAGTAACCTAACCCAAAAAAAAAAAAATCGTAACAGGTACCAATCACCAGCGCCCACAGCGCCCCAAGTGGTTTACCTAGTAAGCCACTTCATTACCCGTCGGCAGACCTCTGCGCTGAGCCTCCCGGCTAACGGGTCTTGTATATAGTTCAAGTTGTACTGTTGTACATTGATACCCTACCACACCCCTCCCAACCCTACCAACGATACCGAAGAAGTAAGGTGACAAAAGGGGCTAGGTAGTACAGCATAGCCATACTCACCTCCACCCAATAAATTATAGCTGGAGTGATGTCGATCACAGTAATTTCTCTTAACACTAAAGGGCTGAACATGCCCCATAAACGACGACTGGCACTTTTAGAAGCCAAAAAGCAAAACGCACAGGTAGCTTTCTTCCAGGAAACCCATTTTAAATGGGGTTCATGGCCCAGATTTAATTCCCCCTGGTTCCCTATTGACCACCACGCCTGCTGCTCCACAAAAAAAAGAGGAGTCTCCATTTTAATAAGCAGACACGTCACCTTCGAGCTGGTCCGCAAGATAAGTGATAGGAAAGGTAGATATCTCATCATTCAGTGCCATCTTAACAACAACCCCTTTACATTAATGAATATATATGGGCCCAATGAAAATCAGGAGGGGTTTCTGCACCGAATATTTGCTTTGTTGAATCTGTACAGCTTTGGGGAGGTAATACTTGGAGGCGACACCAACTTCCTTGTCGATAGCATTAAAGACTCCTCTGCCTCACATACGATAGCACCCACCACCTCTAAGAGAAGGCTCGCACAATCACACAACATTTGCGATATCCTAGCAACACACAATTACGTAGACCCTTGGAGAATTACACACCCCAATGAAACTGACTACACATGCCACACGGCGGTACACAATAGCTACTCCAGAATAGATAGGTTCCTGGTTAGATCTACTTCCCTCCTAAAGATACTAGACACCACCATCGGGGATATCACATGGTCCGACCACGCACCTATCACGTTAACACTCAAGGACCGATTTCCTCATACTGGCCAGACATCTTGGAGGTTAAATAACACTTTGTTGACGAACACACATAGCAAGTTACACTGGACCTGCAAAACTATTTTGCGGACAATGATAGGCAGGACATTGATCCAGACTATGTCTGGCTAGCCCACAAGGCAGTTATTAGAGGCAGCTTTATAAAGCACGCCAGCCATGCCTATAAGACGCAAAAGGCACAATACCTAGCTCTTATAAACAAGATCAAACATATCACACACAGAAACAAACACGCACCCACCCCGGAGTTACAACAGAAGCTTTTGAGCTTACAAACACAACTACGAGATATAGACTTAACCAAAACAACCTACCTCCTTTGAAAATCAAAGCACAAATTCTTTGCGGCAGGGAACAGAGCCGGTGCTAAGCTAGCAGAGCAATTGAAACAAAAATCAATCCCCTCCAGGATTGCCTACCTCAATAAAATCATTGATCCAGGAGAAATTGTTAACATGTTTGCAGATTACTATCGTCAGTTGTACAACCTACATGAAGATGAAGCTACTGCGGTCCCGACCGTAGCGGACATAGACAGATTCCTAAAAGACCTTCGCTTACCCTCCCTGACACCGACCGCAATACAGTCATTACGACAGCCTATTTCCTTAGAGGAGATCACTTTGGTGATCAAAAACTTACCCATCGACAAATCACCTGGACCTGATGGTCTCACCAACGCCTATTACAAACTGTTTGTGAACACTTGTTGAAACTGTACAGACAGAGCAATGACCAAGGGGCCCTACCGGCAGAAGTGCTCCTGGCCCATATCTCCACCCTCCCCAAGCCAGGGAAACCACCGATACACTGTAAGAATTTCAGACCCATCTCTTTACTAAATAGGCACGCTAAAATCTATGCCAAGATACTTAGTAACAGAATAGCACCACTCCTCAGACACCTCAGACACTTAGTACACAACGACCAGTCAGGGTTTGTCCGGGGACGGCAGGGTTCAGATAACACCAGACGAATCCTCAACATACTGACACATATGGAAAAAAATAACACCGGGGGCCTTCTCCTGGCGCTAGATGCAGAGAAGGCCTTCGACTGCCTCAATTGGAAGTACATGTCTGAAGTCTTGGGGAGGTACGGATTCCCACCCGAAATGATTAGGGGGATAGAAGCACTATATAGTGCACCTGTGGCCAAGGTCTCCAATGGAGGTTTCACATTTGACAAATTGTCCATCACTAATGGGACACGCCAAGGCTGACCCTTGTCCCCCCTCCTCTACATCCTATCATTGGAACCTCTAGTGCTTAAAATTCGTACAAGTTCTGACATAAGGGGAATTCTTGTGCAAGGCCAGGAACACAAACTGGCGTTGTTTGCCGACGACGTTTTGGTGTCACTGACAGACCCGGAGAAGTCCCTACCACACCTAATGAACACCCTTACCGACTTCGGCCTAGTTTCCCATTATAAACTTAATCAAGATAAAACTCAAGCACTGACAGTTAACCTACCACTGGAACGCACAAAGATACTACAACGCCAGCATCAATTTTACTGGAGACTTTCCTCCCTTACATACCTAGGGGTCAAAATCGCAGCATCCATAGCTAAAATTGTAAAATTAAATTACCTACCCCTACCACACATGCAGGGACGTATTAACCGCGAGGCAAACAAGGCATTTGCCTTGGGCGGCATTTTTCAGGGGGCGGCAAAAAACGCCGCCCCCCAAATGCCCAGGGCAGATGCCTTGTTAGCCTTGCGGCTAACTGACATCCCGGGCGGCCGGCGAGGGAGCACTTCCCATGAGCTGACTGCTCAGCTCCCTCGCGCACCGCAAAGTGAGGCTGGGAGCCGGAAGATGACGTAATCTTCCGGTTCCCAGCCTCACTCTGTAGCCGACGCGCGAGGGAGCTGAGCAGTCAGCTCATGGGAAGTGCTCCCTCGCCGGCCACCCGCCCGCCCGCCTGCCAGCGCCGCCCGCCCTGCAGCCACTGGACCACCAGGGAGAGAGACCCCCAGCACTCCCAAAGGTAAGGAGGTTGGGGGGATTTAAAAAAAAAAAAATGTGTGTGTGTGTTTGTGTCTGACTGTGTGTGTTTGTGAGTGTGTGTGTGTCTGTGTTTGTGTCTGTGTATGTGTCTGACTGTGTGTGTGTGTGTTTGTGTCTGACTGTGTGTGTGTGTTTGTGTCTGACTGTGTGTGTGTCTGACTGTGTGTGTGTGTGTGTTGTGTCTGTGTGTGTGTGTGTGTGTGTGTCTGACTGTGTGTGTGTTGTGTCTGACTGTGTGTGTGTGTTGTGTGTGTCTGTGTATGTGTCTGACTGTGTGTGTGTTTGTGTCTGACTGTGTGTGTGTGTTGTGTACTGTGTCTGACTGTGTGTGTGTGTGTTTGTTGTGTGTGTGACTGTGTGTGTGTAGGTGGGGCGGGGGAAGGGTTGGGTGGGGGTGGCGCGGGGGGGAGGGGGGCGCCTGAGTTTTGTCCTGCCTAGGGCAGCACAAAACCAGGATACACCACTGCACACATGTGCAGGGCGGAAACCCTAAAATGGAAACACACGCATCTATCCTGGTTAGGAAGGATCAATGCCTTCAAAATGTCCATACTACCCAAAATTCTTTGTTTTCCGTATGCTCCCTCTCAAAGTAACGCAACCTCTGCTCAAAAGCTTACAAAACACCTGTAACACCTTTATATGGGACAATAAAAGGCCCATGATTCCTAGTAGACTTCTATATACCCAGGTCAAACAGGGCGGAGTGGGACTACCAAATATCAACCAATATTATAAGGCAACAGCGTTAACAACTGGTATAATGCTACACTCTAGATATGGAGAACGCCCAACTACAAACACTAAACATAGTTGACGTCCTATGGACCCCTAAACTAGACCTCTTCCACACAACGTCTCTCACGCTTAATGTATGGGACACATTTATGGCCACAATGGGGTGCAAAATCTCCTTCCATACCCAGGCACCACTGACTGCCTTAGGAGCCGCATCCCCTGACCTCCCTCTAACAAAATGGGCTAAGGCAGGAATCACCAATGTCCAGCACTTATTAGACAATAAGGGCGTAATGGCATTCGCAGACATACAGGCCAAATGGCACCTACCGATGGGTGAAATATTTACTTACCTTAGACTCAAAGGGACCATACTGACACATGTGAACCTGTACAAAACTACTCGGGAGCAATCATTACTAGTGGGCGGGATCTTAGATAGATGTTGGGCCACACCAAGCAAACCAAAAGCCATCTCACTCTACTACAAACTGTGGGAAACAACGTTACCACAGCACATCCCCCTCTGTAGGACAAAATGGGAGGAAGACTGCTCCCTTCAACTCTCAGAGGAAGACTGGGTAAGAGCCCTAAATAGCCTCTCAAAACTCACTAGATGTTACACGCACATAGAAGCCCATAGGAAGCTACTCTATAGGTGGTATATGACGCCACTTCGGTTGCATAAGATATACCCCAGTGTATCCGACATGCTGGAGATGTTCCAGAGATACAGGCACATTCCTTCACATATGGTGGACATGCCCAGTGATTCAACCCCTCTGGACAGAGGTTGGGAGATTGCTGGGTATGCTGGGCATCGTAAACCTACTGCCAAGCCCGCAAACATACCTCATGCTTATGTTCCCCAGTGATCTCACTGGAGAACACAGACAGGTATGCGCCATCACATTACTAGCGGCCAGGAACCTTCTAGCGACAAACTGGAAGTCGCACCTATGCCCCTCAAAGTTACAACTATGGGACAAGATTCAACAATACCATGTTTATGAACATATGACATTAGCCCATAGTATAGAATCACAGCAGTTCCACTTAACGTGGAAACAGTGGACACATTTATTCAACCAGGCCACAAATTCCCAGAACCCACCCTAAGAACATTATGTATAGCCTAACAGAATGTACCGATATGCTACACCGTGCATAGAGAACCAGCCCTCCTTCTTAACCAGACTGACTTGCCCACAGACGCCTAACAACAGGTAGACATTGCGGAAGTAAAAAACTACACCATGTAACCTTACTTATACACATATTGGGTGTCAAGATGTTATGGATATGGTCTGCCTACAAGAACTCGGAATAACAGTGTCGACAACCTTGTCAACACCTCTTATGCATTATCCTATTGTTTGCATTTTTTCCAATGCTACCCCTATAACTCCCTTCTCTTTTCTGTACCCCATATGCTTGAAAACTAATAAAAAATTGTCTTAAAAAAAAAAAAAGCAGAGCAGTCCAATATGAGAGGGTGTGTTGTGTCAAAGTGTGATGGGGGATAAGGGCTGTGATAAGAGTGTTGGGGTTGTGATGGTGGGAGAGGGCTTTGATGTGGGGATAGGAACAATAGTGGAGTTATAGGGGCTGTGATGGGGATAGGGTAGTAGTGGGTGGATAGAGGTAATGTATATACAATTAAAATATAAATATAAAAAATAAAGTGTATTCCCCCTCATTGAGACTTACCTTTGGCCAGGGAGATGCTGCTTGTCTGCACGCTCTGTAAATGCAGACAACTTCTTCTGTGGAAAGTATCAGAGCACTGACGTTCTTATAAAGTAGAGTAAGGCAGACCAAATTCTCCCTTTGGCATCAGGGTGACCTGGCTAGTGAGGGAGACCTTTGATCTCTCCACTAGTTGTGGAGACCCTTTTCTGGGCTGGCAATCAAGCACTCTCTTGCTCTCCTCTGTTGGCCTTGGACCATGGCCCTCATGGCACACTGGGCATGTGTCTGGTTTACACAATGACCAGTACTGGGGTAATGTATGGTGGGAGTTTTAAGATTGGTGTTAGTTTAGCTGTCAATGTTGCTGTTAGGGTTAAGTTTTGTGTTAGATTTGGTGTTAGTACTTCTGCTAGGGTTGTTGCTTGTGTTCAGAGGCGGCTGTCTAATTAGGCCATTTAGGCGGCTGCCTAAGGCCTTGCGCTGTCTGGGGCCTCGTGGCTGCCTTAATCGCCATAGGGTAGACTGAACTGTTGGGTTCTCGGTCTATGACACACTGTCACCCCCCTCCATACACACTGTCACTCCCTCCAAACACACCGTCACCACTCTCCGCACACACTGACACCACTCTCCACACACACTGACACCACTCTCCACACACACGGGAACCATTCTCCACACTCTGGCAGCCCCCTCTATACACACTGTCACCCCTCCACACTCTGGCACCCTTCTCCATACACTCTGGAACCCCCCTCCATACACCCTGTCACTCTCGTCTGCACTCTTGCACCCTCCTCCACACTCTTACACCCCCTCCATACACACCGTCACCCCTCTACACTCTGGCACCCCCCTCCATACATATTGTCACCCCCTCCACATTCTGGAACTCCCCGCCATACACTCTGTTACCCCTAACACAAACTGACACCCCCAGACTCTGCTACCACCCCCACACACACTGTCACCCTCACACACTTATATTAACTCCTCCTGATTCAGTCACAGTCACCTCATCCAATCATGCAGCACTTACCCTATAACATGAATCCCCCTAATCCTGTCACACTCACCTTTTCTCGCACTGTCACATTCACCTCCTAGCCCTATCACACTCTACTCCCTTCACTCTGGACCAATCACCCTGTCAAATAAACCCCTCCAATCCTGTCACGCCAACCTCCCCTCGTCCTGACACACTCCCTCCTCTAACCGTGCCACACTCATCTCCAGCTCTGTCAGCCCCCCAACCTTTCCACACTTCACCTGTCACAATAACGACTCTAATCCTGTCACACTTGCCCTCTCAATTAACCCCCATTAATCATGTCACATTCATCCCCCCTTGCCCTGTAACACTCACTTCTCCAACCATGCAACATTCACCCCAACCCTGTGATACTCAAACCCCAAGCATGCTACATTAACCCTATCACATTACTCCCTTAATCCTGTCATACATACCTCCTCTCATCCTCAAACCATGTCACACTCACTTTCACTCATTGTGTCACACTCACGCCCTAACCCTGTCTTATTCAACCCCTTGCTCTTTTACACTCATCCTGCCACAGTTACCCCTTTACTCACCTTGTCACCCTCTGAAGGCAATCATTATGCACACTGTCATAAAACATAGCTTCGTCAAAAACACAGTGCCCAAAGGCCACAGGCAATACACAAACATACACATGTTCAGAGAAACATACATACAGATACAAGGATACTCACTGTCAGACACACACTCTCAGGCACCCAGATAGGTAGACAATGCAAAACACACTCAGAAATACACACAGCCAGATAAATACAGATTGTGACAGATTTTTTTTAAAAGCCCAACTAAAATAAACGTTTGTTTCCAATAACCCCTTCACACCAGCACATATGTATACACAACTGACAGGCTATGCAACCATACCTCGCAATTGTGTATAAACAATTATCATAATTGCAAATTTAAATTTGTTTATTGCAATTTATGCCATAACTACAGTCCGAGAGCTCACAACGCAGTGGCACAGTGAGCCGCAACAATGCAAGCCTCTGAACGATGAATACTGAGACTAGCTCTAAACACTTAACGCTGCAAGCCCGCCCTTCATAAATCTACAGCTTCTTATACACACACATGCATCTGCATCTGGCAATATCACAGAGTTCGTGTTTAATATACAACTTATAAACTGTGTCAAAAGCAAAACAGCAATACATATATCAACTGTGTTATAAAACAAGTTTAGAAAACTGAAGCACAGCAGTTCATCTCCTGCACAAAAATCCCTTGTTTTATCTATTTTTTTCATGCCATATTCTCCGTATGTCCATTTTAATATCTGTCTGATTACAGTATACAGTGATGTGGAGTGTCTGTGCTTTATTAATCACAGAAAGGTGGAGGAGTGTGGATTCCAAACATGATAGATGCGTGGTGCTGGCAGTCCACTGCTCTACAACACAATCTAACATTATTCAGAGATCTCTCCTTTATTATATCCACTGTATGACTGTATGCCAGGAATACATAAAAATAGAGGAAAACACAAGGAGTATATATATATATATAGTTCAGAAGTTTCACTGGAAGGTCCCAGACGTGTGACTTTCCACACCTACCGTGGAAGAAAGACGAGAAAGAGAATTTTGAAACATGCTCCTCTTTTTTGGGGCCTCCTAAAGCCGTCTATAAAACCTGCTTCAGACATGTGTGTAAATAAAACAATCTTTTTTTAAGGGAGAATTTGAAATAAACAATTCCTTTTTCAAAAGAGCAGGAGAAAGAACGTACATATGTGACTTCATCTTGTATTGAATCACATTTTCTTTTAGATCAGGTGGATGGCCGAGTGTGTGTGAATGGGAGAAAGATGGCTACAGGGTGCACTATGAGAAAAAGGCAGGCTAGGAGACGCAGTGTTATGCTCTGGGCAATGTTCTGCTGGGAAACCTTAGGTTCTGGCATTTATGTGTATGTTACTTTGACACATGCCACCTACCTAAGGATCGTGGCAGACCATGGTAATGGTATTTGCTGATGGCAATGGCCTCTTTTATGAGGATAATGCACACTGCCACACCTCAAAGATTGTTCAGGAATAATGTGAGGAACATGACAAAGAGAAAAATCCCCAATATCTTAATCTGATTGAGCATCTGTGGGCTTTGCTGGAGCAACAAATCTGATCCATGGAGGCCCCAACCCGCAACTTGCAAGACTTAAAAGATCTGCTGCTAATGTCTTGGTGCCAGATAGCACAGAACACTTTCATAAATCTTGTGAAGTCCATGCCTCTACACATCAGAGCTCTTTGGCAGCACGAGATTAGGCAGGTGGTTTTTATGTTGCGGCTGATCAGTGTAAACAGAGAAACTGCCTCAATTTTGGCAACACTGACAGGGTAGAGTTACAGAAAATGTATGCTGTCAGAGTAAAATCATTCTTTTTATGTTAATAACACGCAAATATGAAATTTTCGTATCTCAAAATTCTAGATTTGCTACGTTACCTTGTTTAGTTTAGTCTAAGTATGGACTAAAGGGTTGTAACCACTAAGTGGTCTACTATGCCGCTATTTCACACACAGGATTATATAGCCGCAATAGTGGTTTTCTGAATACGCTTAATTGCTGTGCTTAGCTCACCGTTGTGCCCTTTTACCAATGTTTTTGTTTTGCTGTTCTCTGCTTGCTCTATGTGAGACTTTCCAAATAAATGTTACTTTACAAAATCAGATGTAGTATGGAAGTTCTTTAAGGAATCTCTAAGTTTTACAAGTAGTCTCATTATTACATATGTGCCTCTGCAGAGCCTCAGATTCCATATACAACAAACAGGAAGTATCTTCTTGAATCCGGAGCCATGCACACGATGAAGTTGCATGTCATGCAGTATAATTTCTTCATTGCTTGCATTGTAATGAACTTCAACCTCGCTCAAACATCACACCTAAACCTTGCATTTCTTCCAGCAATTTGAATGGCCAAGAGGGACTCTTTTATTGTAAGGGGTATTAATGGAGGTGTGGTTACAGGCAGTGGTGTATCCTGGTTTTGTGCTGCCCTAATCAGTTCATTTGCGACAGCTCCAGAACCCAATTTTAAATGGGATACCATGGCAAATTGAAAGGCAGACAGAAAAATAAATCCATGCAGTATGGGCAAAGACATACCTTAAAGTTCTCAAATGTTGTGTTGTTTTTTATAAACAAATTAAAATATTTATGTGACAACTGTTACAATTAGAGAAAGATGAGCAATGCAAGTACAGACATAAGGGGGATTATTTATGAAAGGATTACTTTTTTTATTCTGGCACCGTAACAACAAATCAGAATAAACTTGTTATGGTATAAGGAGGTCCACACCAAAATCTTCAAGTGAGCGCGCAATTACTTTGCCCTTGAACTTCTGCTCCATACCCGAACTTCAATCAGGAAGCCACATACCAGATATGTAAAAACATACGGATCTTATTCACTCTCTTTTCTCAATCTGGAGCTAACAAAGGTACCCGGACCAAGGCGTCCTTTTTAAGCCTTGGACATGGAGCCAAATTTCAAGAGCAGAGCAAAAGGGAGCTGGCTTAAATAGTTTAGGGTTAAACCATTTGTTGTTATAGTGTCCCTTTAGATTAAGACTTGTGGTGATCTAAAAAACTAAAATAGCCAAGTTGAAAAACTAGAGCTAAATAATGTTTACATCACTACTATTTTGGCCTAAGATTCGAAAAGTATTTTTTTTTTTTCATTTCACCTCAACTGACTTTTGAGTAAACGATCTACACAGGTTTTTCTGTATTATATATGATATATAACTAAGTGTTAATTGCGTTGCCGTGTCGCTCTCTGCAGCCCATACCACTTTCCTAAAGCACTCTTTTGATGCTTGTGTTAATTATCTTTTTAACTCCCTTACCATATGTATACACCTTATTAACTCCCTCCCCCATGTCTTATACTCGTGGATTGTGGGAGAGGTGATTTCACATATCTCTACACTGCTCCGACCTTACACGACAAGGACAAAGCAAGAAAAAGGCTTTACTTCTCATATCCAGTCAAAATAAAGACATGGTACTTGGTTGACTAAGGAATAGATCTTGCCACATGCACCCCCTTGATCCACACCTGTGTGACAGTATGATCTGTGTGTCATTTACCATTGGAAAGACCTTTCTAGCAGTCAGCCACCTACACCTACATTACATGCTCAGTTACTCCATTTTAACTATGTGTACAATTAATAGATAACTGTTAAAGCATGTAGCAAACCTGTTGTGACAATCACACTACAAAACAAACACAATTTCAAATTATACTGGAGGACCTTAGGTGTACTCAGCATATTGCATTATGGTCTTCCCCCATGCTAATGCTATATCTGTACCCTACCCCCAATGTCAGTCCACATTGTTAAACTTCAAACACAAGCGGTTGAGAAGCGACAAGGCATGGCTCCTTGCAATACAAAACAGAGAGTAGATACACCTAACACAGGTCCAGAGGAAACTACCAGACAAAGGAAGTGTATCTTTTTGTTGCAATACAATGTATCGCTTATTTGAAAAATGATTAGCCCCTGACATTCCTCTTTCTTTTCTGTACCCCGGAAAATGTAATAAAAATTGTCAAATTGAAAAAAGAAAAAATATGCTAATTTTTTATTTATGATAATGACACCCAGGACATTTCTTTCACAAACCTACGACCTTAGTACAGTCACACAGCTAACTCTAAATTATTTCAATAGGTTACTTAGACTGCTTCAAGTTTTCTCAGTTGATGGGTGGCTATTCCAGTGATCTACTACCATTTTTGTAACTTGGTGCTTTTACATATTACCTCTTAGTTTTTCAACCTCAAAAAAAAAAAAAATGTCCTACTCTACTGGACTCTTCTTTTTAAAAAAATAAATAAAAGTAACCAGACACCACAGTATGGTCATGTCACCGGTGTGAAAGAATGCTGTATGAGCACATTCTTTGACATGATATCATCACATACATAGAATCCCTACTTACTATACACAGCTACACAGCTAAAGCTGAACAGGAAGGCAGGAAAGCATTGTGTAAGGAATGAATACTATCACTACATTTACAAAAAATGATTTAATTCCCGTTATGTGAATACAATCTGCTTTTGGTTTTCTGTATGGGTTTTTTCGGGGAGTTTTATTTTTATTTTTTATTTTATTTATGTATCTGATGAGAAAAACAGGATGCGGAAAATAAAAGATTTCTCAAAATAGTTGAAGTATTTCCAAGTATTTCACTGACAATAAAAAATTGATACAATATATAGAGAGAAAGGTTCACTGGAAATATTCTGCAAAAACACTCGTAGTTCCATATGGATTTAGATATATTATCGAAAAAGAATAAAGCTATGTTTAAACAACGCATACTGGCTTTAAAGATTATAAAAGATATTATAAGAACTAAGGTGATAATTCATCAAATTAGACATCAGGCTCAAATGGAAAAGGGGTATTATTCTGCCCAGCAGCAGTATAAAAATTTCCGATGGGTATGGCAATGTTGGTTACTAAAGTTTCCAACATAATTGAGCCCTCTTTTCTTTGTTAAGGCAATATATATTGTTTTGGCTGTTCTGCATCCCCCGTCGTACACAACTTAATATGTCTTGGTCTAGTATGTATAAGTAAGTATTGTATCGTGGTATGCATTGTTATGCTAGATATTAAACTATATTGTTGATGGTTATCATATTATCATGTCTAACACAACGTTGTTCCTCGTTGTCCTCATCAGCATCCGATGTCTGAAATTCAGCAAGAGGAAGCATGGATGTCGCTGATTGGCTCAGAGCGGTAATTTGACACTCTAAGCCAATCAGTAGCTCCCCGTTTATAAAAAAGGTACTTAATGAATGATTTAACCCCTACGGGTAACAAGCACCAGGGACCTTCTGGTGCTTCATGTAAATTAGGTTTTTATGCTACCAAGTGTTCTTTTAATGTCTACATTAAAAAAAAAGTATCACATAATTGGATATGTTGTTGTGTTTCACCCCACTGGGGCGAGTTTGGGGAGGGAGTTATTGGGTTGTTATACACAAGGAAAAAAACATTCACCAGGAAATACCACATTCTAAACTACTTATTTACAGTAAGCGATGTCTAGCTCATTCATTTACAGTTATACATGATCTCTTCTGTATAAGTCACAATCTCATGTGAACTGACCGCATACAGCTAAAATGACCTCAGCCACAAACTTGAGAAATGGAAAAGAGCTATTAGACCTATCAGACAGAAAGCAAATATTTGTCATAGTTTTGCAAAGTGTAGCACTCCGCATAGTTTGCTAACAGAGAGAGTATCTAACAAACAGGGTATTGAAATCATTACGTTAATAACTGGTCATCCAAAGTCAACCCCCTACAATTGCAGCACTTAATTCTTGTAACATAGGTTTGTGACAAAGATCACTGTTTTTATCATTTAACTGAAGATTACTCAACGTATATAAAGATCCTCTAGTATTAAATGTAATCTACGATTCTGAAAATAAAAATGACTTATCTCTGCTGTAGCCTCCAGCTCCACCTTAGACATAGTCACCCGTGATCTTGGAGATGAGAACATGCACCAAAACCTTGCTCTCTTCCAATCAAATGTTATCAGCGGCATTTGATTGAAGAACCAAGTTTTACTCAGTTATGGAGGTGGAAGTGTCAGAAAGACAGCCACTAGAGGCGTGCTTAACTCTACTTTAAAGGGTTAAAATTATAGGACCATTGAACATAGACCACTTTGTTGTTAGTGATTGACTGAGTAAGTCCGAGTGGCTTTAGTGATCCTTTAATCCATCTTCTAATGGGTTTGTACAATGTTAGAAATGCACCTTAAGAAATGCAAAATTAGAAAATAATAGATTCAGCAAGCAATTAGACACCATGCAACTTGTTGTTTGCCTTGTAGCATAATTTAGCCTGGTTTTCTTTAAATAAATAAAGAATAAATAATATCAGGAAGTATTACTTTACAGAGATGGCAGTGGACGCATGGAATAGTCTTCCAGCTGAAGTGGTAGAGGTTAAAACAGTAAAGGAGTTTAAGCATGCGTTGGATAGGCATAAGGCTATCCTAGACTTAAGATAAGGCCAGGAACTAGTAATTCAAGTATTTGAAAATTGGGCAGACTAGATGGGCCGATGGTTCTTATCTGCCGTCACATTCTATGTTTCTATGTAAAGCTATGCTATCACAGTTATGGCATAGTTGCAACATTGAGAAATAGATTGAAGGACAATGTAATTTTAATACCAAGTAAATATATCAGGAAGATACATTTACCTTTTGCCAGCTTCCAAATACATCACGAGGTCCCAACAGTACTCATTTTATTAAAGGACCACTATAGTGCCAGGAAAACATACTCGTTTTCCTGGCACTATAGTGCCCTGAGGGTGCCCGGCTCTGGGGAGAGGAAAGGGGTTAAAACTTACCTTTTTCCAGCGCTGGGCGGGGAGCTCTCCTCCTCTGATCCTCCTCTTCTCCTCCCATTCGACTGAATGCGCACGCGCAGCAAGAGCTGCGCACGCATTCAACCAGTCTCATAGGAAAGCATTTACAATGCTTTCCTATGGACGCTTGCGTGCTCTCACTGTGATTTTCACAGTGAGAATCATGCAAGCGCCTCTAGCGGCTGTCAGTGAGACAGCCACTAGAGGAATTGGAGGAAGGATTAAGCCATTTACAAACATAGCAGTTTCTCTGAAACTGCTATGTTTATAAAAAAATGGGTTAACCCTAGCTGGACCTGGCACCCAGACCACTTAGAGTGCCTAGAGTGGTCCTTTAACCGTGGCAAGATGACAGAGTGAGCTAACCATGTAACTGAGATACTAGGGAGCTCCTTACACTTTTTACACTTTAAAAAGTGTAAAAATGGGTAGGGTACTCGGAATGTAAAGTATTGCATCCAATTTCTATGCTGTTTTTCCTGGAGCTTCTCATATTTCTGCCTAATTATTCTATAATTTGTTCCATATTTTTTACAGTTTCTCTTCACTCTTTGTATTTTAATCCAGATTACAAATTTCAAAGTAATATTACTTATTTGCAAATGTAATAAATGGTAAAATCATTTATAAAACCAGTGCATACACTGATGAGCCACATTAAAAACAGTCAGGTGAAGTAAATAACATTGATTATATTGTTACCACGACATCTGTCAAGGGGTGGGATATATTGGGCAGCAGGTCAGCAGTCAGTTCTTGCATTTCATGTGTTGGAAGCGGGAAAAATCGGCAAGTGAAAATAGTGTTGGATAGAAGACTGGGTCAGAGCATCTCCAAAACGTCTACTTATTGGGTGTTTCCAGTATGCAGTGGTAGGTACCTACCAAAAGTGGTGCAAGGAAGGACAACCAGTGTATTAGCATCAGGGTCATGGGCACCCAAGGGTCATCGATGCACATAGTGAGCAAAAGCTAGCCCATCTGTTCTGATCTACTGTTGCTCAAATTGCTGAAAAACTTAATGCTGACGATGATATAAAGATGTCAGAACAGACAGTGCATCACAATTTGCTGCGTTTGGGGCTACGTAGAGCTATACCAGTAAGAATGCTCATGATGACCCCTCTCCATTGCCAAAAGCACCTTCAATAGAGATGTCCGCATCATATCTGGACCATAGAACAATGGAAGTTTTATTTTAGATTAGGGGGATGGCTATGTGCATGTGCATCATTTACCTGGGAAGAGATAGCAGCAGGATGCACTATGGGAAGTAGGTAGGCCAGCGTTATTCTCTTGGAAATGTTCTGCTGTGAAATCCTAGATCCTGATATTTATGTGGATTTATTTTGACATGTATCACATACCTAGAGATTGTTACAGACCACATACACCCCTTTCATTGCAATGATGTTCCCTGACGGTAGTGATCTTTTTCAGCACAATAAGGCAACTGCCCAACTGCAAAAATTGTTCAAGAATGTTTTGAGGAACATGACAGAGTTCAAGGTGTTGCATTGGTATCCAAATTCCCCAGACCTCAATCTGCTGGAGCATCTGTGGGATGTGATGGAACAACAAATCCGATCCATGGAGACACCACCTCACAACTTGCTATTGTCTTGGTGCCAGATACCACAGGACACTTTCAAAGGGCTTGTGGAGTCCATGCCTCAACACACAAAATTAAGCCCCGAAGTCAAACTCACATTACTGGATGGCAGCAACAGCCATAGCATTCTTTACCCCCCTTCTCTCCAAAAAAGGTAGCTTGCACACTATTTTATAAATAACACCCCTTTTTTATGTTATTTAACCCTTTTGCAGGACAGTCCGTGTACCACTAACATGAATCAGTCGTATTTTAATTTACAATTTTTTACCCTTTATTCTATCTTTATAATGATTTCATGAACATCTACATTGTAGACACAAAACAACTGACATTTCCTTCTCAAATATAAAATGTTCAGATACATAGAATGGAAAAACAGGGATTTTGTTAGCACAAGCCAACCATTCCATACATAATGTATTTTAGTCCATTTTTCCACCTTCCTGAATAACCCAAGGCAGTTCCTACAAAAAGATCGGATTCCTTTGGATTGAGATTGTCTGGCTTTGTTCCAAAACACCCATTATCTAAATCTAAACAGCAGTCCTGTCTTCTTTTCCTTCTCTAAAGCAAGTTCAGCCTTGTCTGTAAAAACTATTAATGTAGTTTAAAGGGACACTAGCACAGAGCTGTATGATTTATAGCATGTAGTTCAGGTCTTGTTATCTCAATTTCATTTTTTTTTTCCTTTGGTTAAAAAAAGCTTTGCTCAATAAATTCAGTTTTTGAATAGTATAGTTGTATATGACATCATAACTTGTAGCTCTAGAGTAGTAATTGGCTTTGTGGACTCTCATCTCTCCTAAATGAATAAATTGGAATTTAGGCTAATAAGAGCTGCACAAATCTATTAAAATTCGACAAATAGCTTGGTTCATGGAATATATCCATATACAGTCGCCTGCTGTGCAATGTACAGATTTCAGTGTGAAGCCAAGAACTGTATTTACAGAATATATATATATAGAACAGGGAACTATGGAAAAAAATATTACTCTACTTTTTAATGCAAGCTATAATAAATTATTCTTCAAAGCTACATTTATTTTTAACAGTACATAGAAATATGGTCACGTTTCCTCAAAGCACCTACTATGTACGTTCCTTTAACCTAACATTGCCGCTTTAAACATTTAAGGGAGAGATCACTAGAAAGCTGGGATTGTTATTGCAATTAGAGGATGTATGAGGAGGCCCTTCTCACCAATACAGATCTTGCCCAGAATTCCTAAGGAATGTGGGCACTAAATATCATTATGTTAATTCACACGCCTTCAGGCTTTTCTTTTGTCAAGGGAATTAAAAGTTAAGGCTTCAAAAGAAAGCCAACCCTATGCTTATATATTGTAAAACTGGAGACATTTATAAAACCAACACATACACAGATAAATGTTACATGCAACTGTATTTTCACACATAAGGCTATACTGTGTATATGAATGATTACTTACTAATTTGATCACCAATATAGCGCACTCATTATCCAATGATCTCCTGTTTTTCCTTATCGGTTTTCTAGTAGTTGTTTTTGGATGGTGACATGTTTGCTCTATTTCAGAGGAAAACTATTGAAGTGGCTGGCTGTTGAATGTAAATCCCAACAGTTACTTCAAGCACCATGACCACTTCAGTCATCTGAAAAATTATGCTTTTATTCTGTAAGTGGTGTTTTTGCTATTAAACGCTGCACATGTAGAGTTAGACTCCCTTGCTGCTGGAAGTGTAACTGAAATGTATGTAATGCCATATTTATATGCACATAGTTGCATTCATTGGCTGAGCGCAGTGAGCGGATGCTTTCATCTAATGAAGGGTCATATATGCAAGTCAACAGCCATAGAGGACCACTCTGGTGGAGACCAGGGTAAACTGTAAGGTAGAAGGGCAAACCGTTGAAAACCAGTTTACTCCATTGCTAAGAGATGGGGACCGGATACTCCTACCATCATAAGCACAGTGGGATGTAGTGGTTATGTTGCTTAAAATAACCTTTTAAAGCAGTGGTAGTCAATCTTGGGCACTCTAAATGTTGTGGACTACATCGCCCTTAATGCTTTTAAAGCCAGAATGCTGGCAAAGCAACAGGGGAAATGTAGTTCACATCTGGAGTGCCAAATGTTGCCTAACCTTCCTTTAAAGCATTATAGTATCTGAAGTGTCACTAGCTTAGCATGGCTACCTTCCAGATTATCCTTGCATGAAAATTCAGTTAGCTCCACTGTGTTAAACAGAGTCCTTTAGGGACACTTTAATTGGCTGAGAAAGATAAGAGTTCTTACAGCCAACACACACCCAGGAGACCCAGTTCCCAACACTGACAAATTACGCTGAGGTGGCACTAGGACACACCTGGCACCAAACCACTACAGCAGGGTCTAGAGGTATGGTGCTTGGTAGTCCTTTAAGAACTAATAACATGTTCAAGTAACAATGTAATAAATGTACTTGCCATTTACTCTTAGACATCTCTTGGTCTTTAGGCCACATGCCATTACCCTCTTGAAATTTACTCTGCAGCTTCATTTGTGATCAAAAGGTTTCCTCATCTTTACTTGTTCAATTTAACTAGGATATGTTCCATTAAAATTATGCCCACATGCAATATGTTGTCAAAAGAAAAGTGGGTTTTAATTGTAGCTAGTAAACAGCTTTGGCCAGGTGAAAAATGACAGACAAAACTATTGAAATACAATATTTAATCCATGGACTTTTTTTTTTTTAAATGATCATGAAATTCAGATGTTTTTGGTCTGTATACTTTTACAACAACCAATGAGAAAGTTTAGGTTTTTGCCCATCATGCTTTAATTTTATTGGTCATATGCGATTTCCATTCAACAATATTTTATGACCATATTTAAGAATCCATCGCTGCCATTTCTGCTTATTAAAAGCACCCTTATTGTAAATCCCTCAGGTTTTGCAATAGATGTAATTTCGGGACCCATTTTATGTGTCATAGATTACTAAAATGTGCTATTTCACTTGCTCAGCATACATATTAACACGGAAATAAAGCAACTCACCAATTTTCTAATTTTGCATACAAACTTCTAGGCTTGCAAGTTATTTAAACAATCCCTGGTGTAGAGGGTCCTTACAGTTCTATGTTTTTTCAAACCCTTAAGTCTGACATTCCACACTTTGGATGTCTTACAAAAATCAAGATCTAGAGTGCTCCATTTCTTCTTACAGAAATCTGGAGTTGTGTGCCACCAATTCCTGTACTTAAGTAAAAACCTAAAATTGTAAGATTCTTATTAAAACACTTTTTGTTGTTGTTAAAGTTTAAATGTTTTGTAGTTGTATAATGGTTTCCTATTCCTAAGTTAACTTGATAACAATCAAATGTAACATTTCAAACTACAAAGCAAATCTGATTTATCATCTGAATCTATAACCCTTCAGGGAGGAGGAGGGCAAAACAGTTGTTTCAGGAAGTATTTTAAGAATAGGTGGTTATAGACTCAAGGCAGCCTTTCGTCCATGCAGCCGTTCACTTGGTCCAGGATTCCTATTCTGTACAACATTCCACTGCCAAATCTTTCACATGCAGAAAGAACAGATGTCTGGGATTTTTGATTTTTATTGTACTTGAAGACGTATAGCTGTACAGAACAATTTACAGAAACCGCTTATTTCATGTATGTACAATTTCTGAAATCCCATCATGGTAGCACATCCAACAGAAGGAAAATGTTACAGTATATGCAAAGTACAGCAGAGTAAATTGGATGGGCAGGGATTATCTTTCAAACACTGTATCAACATTTTCAGCATTAAGTTTTGTTGCTTATTGCTAAATACCATTATTTCACATTATTGAGCTTGACTTTTCTTATCTGACAGACATTTGGTAAAATCATACTGATATCAGGTTTGTCCGTTTCACCTTCTCTTTCAAACTCTTTCGAAAAAAATATATATATATTTACAACATGCCCTCTGACCTTCTACAACATACAAAAAAACCTTCATAATCCTATCCTTGCCATTTCCATGGCCCACTAAGCATCAAGTGGTTTGTCTTTGAAACCAAAAAAAAAACCTCACTTCTACAAATTAAGAATAACATTGCTTAACTCCTTCACTAGTTCCAACTCTGAATTCCTACTGACCTCTAACACAATAGTGCCTACAAAACAAATAAAAAAAATTAAAATACGAGTAAAGGACTAAGTGTTTTCTCATCCAGCTGCCCTTTAAGGTATGTAAATATGATCCAAAATGTTGGATACATGTGATTAGAGAAAATCAAACCCATCTTCAAAATACAAAAAACATTAAAAAAAAAAACCTAAGCTACTTAAAAAAAATTAAATACTTGTCAGGATACACATATAAAAAGGAGGAATGTACAGTAAACAAGAAACATTTCCAGTAGGTAACATGTAAAACCTGTTAAAATCTCAGAGTCTGTTTTAGATTTGTTTTGTATTAACCCTAAAGGACCAGGGACGATCTACTCTATTGTCAAAATATAGCGTTTAAAATGACCTGTTTCCCCTTTAGTAGCTCTAGAATTGAATATGACTGCTTATGACAGAGTAGGGCCTATACACGCTGAATTGGTTTGATTACAAATAATGAATGCTGGTCCTTAAAGGGTAAACTTTTGGGATACTGCAAGGACATAAAATAGTGGCTCAGGTTACTGCTTAAATATGCTTGAGCATACAGCTGGAAAAATCCCTGGAAAACATTGAACACAACTATAGATGCTAGATGAAATTTCACTTTAGGAATCTCTCACTCCACATGCAACTTCCTGCATGCATAAATATTTACATGTGAAAATAGAAATTGTTCCATGGGGGGGGGAGTTCCTTTATTTTCACTTAGGATTATTCAAACATCAAGAAAACAGACTCCAGTTTTAACAATGTCAACTGCATACCAGTAGCTGCCACTGAAAGGGGAAGAAGGCAAACAGTACAGTAGGATCAAATGAAATCCACACATTCTGACGTTACAAGGGAAAAAAAATGTACACATTTATAAATAACAAGTCCCTCCAAATGTCAGCTTGGAACTTAAACCAAGGTTTCTTTTCGTTTAATGCTCTGCTGTGTGTTCTCTCGTATTTTACAACTACCAGTCTGTGTTCTTTGTGTTTTCACAATTTTAATGTCTTTTGAGGTGTCCAAGACAGGACTTTGCTCATTTTCGTCTAAGTCTATATCCATAACACCAGATATGGTTGACTCCCTTCGTTGTCCTTTGATGTTTGGCACTGGTGGTTGGTTTTCTTCACATTCTTCATTGACATCAGGAAGCTCCTTCACTTCTGTTGGAGATGCTTGCTGGTATGGTGAAATCGCTGTTCTAATGCAATTGAGCCACTGCTGTTTGTGAAAGACATCATTTGCTTGAAGGGTATGACTCTGGCCATGGCAGGCTTCTTGGAAACGAACTCTGAATATATTTTTGGCTAGAATTAATAAGAAATAAATAAATAAATAAATATATATATATATATATACACACACATATTCAAAAATTACATAATTTAAAAGTAGTAAACCTCAAGGCTGAAAAATGTTCATCAGGTACAAAATAAGTGTAATTATGTTAAAAAAAATAAAAAAAATAAAAATTTTATGATTACACTTAGTCACAAAGTTATATAATTGGTTATTATTTAGCCAATTTAAGTATTTTATATAAACTATAAAAAGTTACGGCTAACTAGGTTGGAAACTCATAACTAAACTTTTTGACATGAAATGCACAGTGGTAATTTCTTTTAGATTAATGGTACACTATTTGCATTATGCAACATAGCATGATTTGCTATTTAAATTGTACAATTTTAGACATGGAATAACCTTGCAGAAAGCAACATACCTTTATCAGAATTGCTGAATGCTCCTCGAAAAGAACCTCCCATCCGCACATCCCCATCTTGGAGATCTTCTAGAACCAGTTCCTGAACAGGGATAGGCTGCCTGTAAACCTGATAATAGTGATGCTCGTTTCTTGTAACTGGACGTGTTAAAACCAGGATGTCTTGGAACAGAAACAGATACAACTTCTACAAGAGAGAAGAGAAAAAAAAAAAAAATTAATAATTTTGAGTACCCATTCTAGGTTCAGCTTATTTAATGATTACACAGCTTCGCAAATGTGAAACCTACATTTTTATTAAAATAATCTGTTGCATCAAGTTACAAAAAAAACAAAAGAAAAAACACTTTGTGTGCACAATATGTGCAATGGGATAAGATCCTTAACGTAAATCCTTAATATATATTCCATAGACAGAGTCAGGAAAAGCAAAAACAAACCGTATAGGTCTATTTCCTATTTAACATAATTCAGTTTAGAAGGAACACTATTAAGCACCATAATCATGTCAACAAATTGAAGAGATTATGGGGCTCCAATAGGAGCACAGTGCATGCGCTTTTTGTCCCCAATGTTTTATATGAGGAGCATTAGATTGGCATAACATCGCTGGCAGCTCATTGAGCGAGTGCTGGGGAAAAAAAAAAGAAGCTATTTTTATTAAGAACACTAGAGCATTTAAAAAAAACAAAAAAAAACAAACAACTTTTCTTCCTAATGCTATTGGGTTCTCTTAGATTCTATATACACCCATAAAAGCAGTAATAGAAAGAAACATTTGGAATGTAGTCAATTAAAACACCTACATGTCCATTTTTATTTTTCAACTCCCCATGACAAAGAAGCACTTTGCTGGAATCTATTCGTGGATCCTTTTGTTTATCCTCAAGGTACTCCAATTGCTCAATGTAATACTGACATTCAGATTCCCCTTTTTTCAAGTTGATGTCTGAAAGGACTCCTTGAATTAAGCATAGCTGCAGAAGAAAAAAAAAAAATCCACAGTGAACTCAGGAAAACGGTTTTAAATATACACAGACAAGTAAATAAGGGACCTCTGTATTATTCTATCTAAAATCTAAAAATAACAGAAGAAGCCCTATGTAGACAATAGTTTGCTATAACCAAGTGGAGGCAACAAAGGGGGAAGACTGACTCAACCTATACATGGGTTATAATAACTGCTAATATGTCTTTATATTTTTCATCAGCAGGAAAAAATGTGCCTCATTTGGTTTCCCTAACTAGGCAAAAAAAAAAAAAAATTAAATATGATGGCAAAGTTCAAAATAGATTTTCATAATAGTCTGCAATTAACCAAACACGCATTACTTTATCTATCAAAACGTAAACCCAGCTGAAAGGCCAACTTAACATCCAAGCCAATGTTTTTCATAAAGCCCAGATTCTGACACTACCCACCGCTTTCTCCAAACTTGAGATATCCGGGTGGTCTTTCGGCGTGTGCCGAAGGATCTCTTTCAGTAAGAGGGGATATTTCACAAGACGGCTTCTAGGAATATCAAGAAAGCTCCACAGGTCCAGCTTACGACTGAAAGGAGACTCGAGGCATCGCTGCAGAAAGTCTTGGACTCTAGGGTCCAATTTCTTCTTGTCAAGAAGAGCCTTGGCTGCTAGTTGGTTACTACAGTATCGTTTGTAAGCATTCAGGCGAGGCAACTGTAAAAAATAAAATTGGTATTGTTAGTCTTATGCAAGATGTGATGACATTTATTAACAAATAACCATCTTTAGAAAAAAAAGTTTAATGTTTTACCCAATTAACAAGAATGTGCCCAATTTGTCCCACTGTTCCATCTGCTTTTGTAGCCTCTCCAAGTTTAGCCAGAAATTCTGAAACAAAAATAATAACGAACATGACCACCACATAGGACTTTTTGATGAATATTAAATACATAATGTCCATCAATCAATTGCTGTACCTTCATGCAAGGGAATATAAGCATCCAAATCACCAAATATTTGCCCCAGTTCGTCTTCAGACATAATGGACAGTTTCAACATTGGGTCATGGTAGGCCTTTCTTGCCAACTTCAAATCTTCAATCAAGTCTTGCTCACCTCTGGTCATTTCAAATATAGCCTGCATGGTGCAGAGCAAACATGTTAAATATACAGTAGTAGATAATAAAAAGTTATTCATTACAAAGTTGCATTACATTACATATTGAAGGTGCTCAGTAAGCTGTAGAACTTTCCTATTTTCCAGGTTGCACTAGATGAATCCAAATAATATTTGACCTGCATCAGAAAAAAATCTAAACAGCCCTGGTGGACTAGGCATAGGAATGTTAACATCTGAGAAAGCACACACTTGCCAGTGCCAGAACTGAGAGTTTGGGTGGTTATTTGGGCTAACAATATGCTCAAAAATAATGTGTATAAATAAAATAGCTTTGTTAGAAAAGTATTTTAGGATGAACTCCGTTTGAAAGTTCAGGCATGGCTTACCATGACAGACATAATATAAACCCAGTTTTATGTATACTTCTTTACACATGACTGGCTGAGCATCAAGTGAAATTTGTTCACAAATATTTGAGGGGCAGGCCAAGATTAGGCATTATGGAGGATGACTATTAGTTGTTTCAACAAAGGCAAAACAGCAGTAAAGATGGAGCAGGACCTGACTTACCTCTTGTCGTTTAATTTCTTTGGCACTCAGAGATTCCTTCATATTGATATCCAACATCTCAGACCAGAGAACACTATTCCTTCTTTTTGGAGGGGTGGGTGCAGCCATCCTGCTACAGGATTTCTGTGCACTTGTGGGTGATTTGTTTTCAGCTCGCATTGTGAAAGACTATAAGAATGAAAAAAGGTATTAATTCCTGCTTGAATATAAACTATATAGACACTTGTGTAAATATAATTGTATGAAAAAAATACTATTTAAAGTTATAACAATATTCTATTAAAGAGTGTTTCTTGCTGCAGTGATTAAGCCAAAGATTTCCAAATAAGATTTGTACATAAAAAAAAAAAAAACACCCCACATTAAAAGGAGTTTTACCTGGATAGTTTGCCCAAAGCGCCGAACTGCGCCATTTCTTACAGGAGAGATTAGGTTTGCCAATGATGTGACACGTGCTAAAGGCCGTACTCTCTTATTGCTTGGTTCCTAAAAATGTAAAAAATTAAGATGTTAAAGTCCCAAAGATATTTGTAAGTCTACAAACTATAAAAGGATTATCAAATAACAGGCAAGTTCAAATATGAAATGCTAACTGACATGCAATGGAACTCTGACAATGCAGATTTACGTATTTCTCTGCACGCTAACTGCATTCTACTGTGAAACAAAAGTTGGTGTAGTTAATGTTTAACTATTAAAAACATACCCTGAAAAAGTATGTATAGGGAGATTGGCCTTTTGTTCATGAAAGGATTGCTGCTGCTCAAATACAGTTTAAAAAAGCATTCAGTAAAACCAGACAGTGAAGGCAGACAATACATGTCAAATAATGCATTTAACAGTCACGCTAACTTTCTGGTGTAAGGAAATTACATTCTCAAAAAAAAATAAAAAAAATAGCACCTTTCCCAGGCACATTCAACACCCTAAATATTTGTTCTACTTGCTTCATTAGAAAATAAACTGCTCATTTCAGTAAAATCTATGATTAAAATATAAACAAACACACTTGGAGCTTAAAGGCTCTTTATATGCTTACTAGTGACAGTACATAACAGATTGACATCAAACTGCACATTGAAGGAGCAGATATGTGGATAATCTATAACAACATCAACCAACACCAGCCCGGAATTGTATTTTTTCCCAGGAACCATGGAGTGGATAAAGCCATTGGAGACATACACTAGCATTGGGCATAATAATTTGAGCTAAGACCACTACACAGACCAGAATTTCTTCCGTGTGTCTCAACTGCTGAGGTTATAATGTACATACTGTCCGATGTAACAAAACAAAACACACAGAATCAACAGATTATGGTGTTTCTTGACAAAGATTTAGAAAATGTACACATTGAAGTTTCTATTTCTATTAAAATTTTAAGCAGTTACATTGCACATTAATACACCATGCAACAATACCTTCAGACTTTATAGCAAAACCATGTATATATTCCTTCATTTCATTGTCACAATACATGTATACAAGCAGGTGATTGCTGAACATTCAACTCATCGCAAACAAAATTTTCCTTTTATCCATAACCAGAAACATGTAACTTTAGGACTCTCCACTGTGTCCACAACTTGCGAAGTTATATTACTCAAATACCACTAAAATGTCATTTGACAACATCACAACTCCAGTTACTGAATATCTACAATCGCTAAATAAGGTGGTGGTATAAGTGTGAAAGGCTAAAATTCCCCTTAGTACAGAGTACAAGTCACAGATATAGCAATTGTGTTTAATGCACCATGAAAGACAGGTGTGAACGACTGCATGGCACATTGGTGTCAGTTTCCCAAAACAGATATTAATGAAAGCTGTCTGGCCACATTTTATTCTGACCATTTGGTAGAGTTGCAACAAGGAGCCTCTTGTTCTGGGACTCCAGTTTAACACACACAAAAAAATAATATATAAAAATATTCATTTTAAAATACCAGAGTGGAGACTGGTTTTGTTCAATGTAATCTCTTCGGGAATGTCAAAGTGACAATGGAATTGCCTAACTCTGGTCCCTAAAATAGATATTAATATTTTGGGCAAGAACACCAATTTAAAAAGTTCATATCTCCCCAAGAAAAGATCACCCATAGGTTTGGTACAAATTGTGGACTTTTTACATTTAGGGTACTAGCTAATTATCAAGAGAACATGCCATCCACTTAAAAAAAAAAAAAAAAAAAAGGGGGGGGGGGGGAGAAATGTGGGAAGGGAATAAATAGCTAGCTAAGGGATGGGGTAAATTTAGCAGGATGATGCTATGTAGTTCATATTTCTACTATAAAAGAAAGCATAACAATGAAGACTTCTGCAGAACTATGAATTCAGCATATGCCAACCAGGCTTAACCTACACATTTTCTAAAAACAATTCTCTCACTTTGTTCTTCTCTGAAAGGGCTCATTGAGGAAACAGCTTCAAAAGATTAAACCTACAACAAAGGGCAGGAAAACAAGCTGATGACATTGATAGGAGCTTGGAAAGAACAGCAGCAACAGAAACAAAAAAAGAAAATGCTGTCAAAATGGTCTGTTCCTGTGTCTTTATATTCCTGCTGCCAAAAACGGCAAAGTTCTGAAACCGGTTTCAAAAGCAACAGTCCATTAAAATAAATACATCCAGCATTCTACATTCCGTGCATTAATCCTTAGATCCAAGGCTCTGAAACCAATATATTCTTCAGACTTAAAATAACCCAACAGGTTATCTGAAATCAGCCAGCCACTGAAAACCTGGCTAATTTCAAATGCTTGCTAATGTGATTAATATCTGCATGTCATACATTGCTTGTGAACACGGCACTGTAGAGAACCACAAAGTAAAAACCAAATATTAACAACCATAGCGTGATATGAGGCTCAATGTATCCAACACGTACCTCTGATTCCTTAGAAGCTTGATTCTGAATTGTAATAACCTGGATAGTCCTTTTTATAGGCAACAGTCCGCCAATCTCATCATGAGCCACCATACTTAATATCCCCCTTACAGGAACTGAAAAGAATCCACTGTATAGGCTTAGCTCCTGCTAGATTTGTTGGTTTTTCATACACAAGCTGCCTGTGTGCTAAAAAACACTCACAACTCCTTCCCATACTGCATACTTCCCTGGCAGCAAATGAAGTAATGTCTGACTAGTGCTCTGCTTTCAAGAACTTAAAAAGGTGGGAGGAGCAGACTCAGCTGCCTTTAGGGCGTGTTTCAGAGGAATACCATGTCATTTGTCTGTGACAGCTGGCACACCTACTAGTCTGCATCTCGAATTACACACAGGGTAAAGTTCTGAGCCACATAGGACTTAACATACAGCCAGGCTTGTGGGGCAGATTTCACGATAAAACAGCCATGTACACAGTGCAGTAATTCCACCTATAACTAGGAGAAATGGTTAATGGGTATGTGAGAGTTAATCTAGCCACTAAAGTACTTATGTATACGTGTTGAGCGTTTAGACATAATGCTGATGTACAATGTTAGAAAAATCGTAATTTACTCTCTATCCTTTCTAGCACTGTTTATCATGCAAGTATGAACATGCCGAGAACACAGACGGCTGGCTACATTATTAAAAAAACAAAAATCCCTTACACACAGTCCTCAGTAAAGTTAGCAACAGCTGTATACACACAAAGGAGTGGCTTTACTTATAGATTCTGGAAAAGTAAGCCTAACCCACTGCATCGCAACACTCCTTATAAAAGGATCCAACATCCACATAGGCACACAAACCTTCTCAAAAACAAAACATTTGTTTTATAGATGAATTACAGCATGTCAATTTATTGTTAATATGTGCCAAAGATTAGAGATTTGGTTAATCTGCATGTACACACCGATAAAAGCCACATGAAACTGCATGTAGTGTGTTTTTCTTTTTAGTTTATCCCGCTTATCTAGCTTAGATATCCAGGCTCTAAACAAGGCAGCTCTCGTGCCTGTAGTCTACAGTAAGTTGGCCTATACTTAAAGCAGTTTGAGAGACTGGCATACTGGTGTAGCGTACAGCAGTTATGTTAACCCTCTGCATGCCACAGTACGCACCAAGGAGCAATGCCAAAGCTACATCTGGAGTATCTCCAATCTAGTAGCAGGGCAAGATGTGTAATATTTTATACACGTCAAAATTTCAGTGGTCGAAGTCATCTAAACTGAGATACTAGTTTATATCAAGAAATTGCAAATAGGCACCTACCCTGCAATGTTAAGCTGCACTTTACAAAACAAGTCTTGAAAGGAAAAATCCAAAACAACAAAAAAACAGTAAAACGAAACTGCCCAACACAGGGCTTCCCAAACTTTTTTGGGCAGAGATCCACTTTTGATTTTTGGAGACCCACTTGCTTTTAATGCATTTTTTCAAAATGAGCACCATGGCAATCCGCTTTAGAGGCATACAATTGGCCCACCATGGCAATCCGCTTTAGAGGCATACAATTGGCCCACCATGGCAATCCGCTTTAGAGGCATACAATTGGCCCACCATGGCAATCCGCTTTAGAGGCATACAATTGGCACACCATGGCAATCCGCTTTAGAGGCATACAATTGGCACACCATGGCAATCAGGTTTAGATGCATAATTTGGCATATCATGGCAGTTATAGAGACAGAAACCATGCATATAGCAGTTTTAGAGGCACAATTTGGGGTATCACGGCAGTTTTAGAGGCAGAAATTTGGCACATCATGGCAATCCGTTTTAGAGGCATACAGCTGCTTAGTCACAGACTCCGTCAGAATCAGAAGTGCTGTGTCCTGCTCTTTCATCCAGGCACCTCACGTTGATTATCCCAGTGGTGGAACTAATGTAGAGAGGGCCCCGGTGCAAGTAGGTTTTCTGGGGCCCCCTCTAGTGCAAGTGTGGCCAGAAGGTAGATCCCATCTATCGGAGAACTTCAACAATGCTATGCCAGCTGGGGATCTACCATTTGACCATTGTTGCATAGTTATATTTGTGAGGAGTGTTTGAATGTAAGCATGTTTTTGTATTAAGTATATGTGTGCATGTATGGGTGTATTTGTATGCACTGTTGCCATTGGAATGTAGTGGTGTTTGTATGTGGTGCTGGACTTTAAATGCATGTTTGATTTGTGTGTGTAGTGTTGGTGTTTGAATGAAGGGCTGTTTGTATATAATTTTGTTTGTATGTAATGTTTGATTGTAGTGCGTGTATATTGTATATAATATATATATATATATATATATATATATATATATATATATATATATATATATATATATATATATATATATATATATATATAAAAAAAAAAGAGAGAGGAGGTGGGCAAGGAGAGAAAGGGTCACAGTGTGGGGAGGGGGACAAGGAGAGAAAGGATCACAGTGTGGGGCAAGGAGAGAAAAGGTCACAGTGTGGGTAGGGAAGCAGGGAGAGAAGGGGTCACAGTGTGGGGAGGGGAAGGCAGGGTGTGGAGGACTGTGTCCCTGGCGCCAGGCCCCCTCCATTCAGTCTGCCCAACACCTCCGGTCTGCAGCTTCCCCAGATGCAGAGCGGCAGACCGTGTGATAGAAGTCTCACGAGCACCCAGAGTGTTGCCATCGCAACGCTCTGGGAGCTCGCAAGACCTCTATCACACGTTTTGCAGCGCAGAACCTGGGGGAGCTGCAGACCGGAGGTGTTGGGCAGACTGAATGGAGGGGGCCCGGCGCCAGGGATAGACGCCAGGCCCTCTCCTAGTGTCGATCTCGCGGTAATGGTTCAAGGGCCCGACTAATCAGTCTGCCTCACAGTCTCTTTAGTCCCCGACGGTCCTGGAGGCGTGGGTCGGTGCGACCCACTGGGAATCACCCGGCGACCCGTGGGTCGTGACCCACACATTGGAAAACCCTGGCCTAACACACTTAAAAACAGTTACACATATCCCTTACCCTAAATCAGGGTAATCAAAATTTTTCGCATGAGGGCCAGATGCCATGCCAGTGTATGGAGGATGGAAAGAGGGCTGCATTCATCCATGTAGCTAAAAATTTAATATAGTAATGATAACAATAAACATAGGAGAGAAGCACATTTCTCAATTCTCATCTTTGCACAGGTTAATAGATGGTCCCCGATTTGATTTCCTTATGAGTGATTGCTATATATATGGACACCAGAATAGATAGCTCTCTATTAAACAGTGGAACAATTAATGAAAAGCCCTTTTCTCCCCTACTTTCTCATTCATGGCATACTTTTTCTCTTTGCCCCTTCATCTTTTCATCCATATCCCAATTACTTTTGAATATATGAATTTTTCCAAGACAACAGCTCAAACTTAATTTTCAGAACACTTAAAGATCCCCAATTGAGCCATACAAACATACATACAGTCATACAGAGAGGCATTAAAGGTACACACACTCATACTGACAGATACACACAAATTAAGAGAGTGTGTGTGTGTGTGTGTGTGTGTGGTGGGGACGACGACATCATGAAGCAGATCAGTCACTTACTTTTAGAAAGGGCCTCAACCCTGGTGTCCAGTAGCACAAGGGAGCCCGGAGGAGCTTGAATGAGTTCTACACACAGCTCCCTCACAGCCTGCTCTGTGGGGACGTCATTCATCGCTACAGTCCAAGCTGCCAGGAGCAGTGTGTAGAACTCAGCTGTCCAATAAGTTATGATGATAGAAACAATCAGCTGCCAGTCTTTTTGCGGCCTGCTGGTTACTATTCCCTGCCCTAAATAATTTAAACTCACATATACACCTTAAGGGGGAAAAGTCACTTCTCTGGGATTTACACCATAGAATCAAAACATTGCAAATCACCTATAACCTGTGTTAATGTTGTAGTGCTCTATTTTCATTTAAATTGATATTAAAGGTTTGACAAATTACATCCAGTCCGGGCAAACACTGCAATAGAAGAGAAAAACAAAACAAAACATGGTTTCATTTCTCCTCTTCTCTGTAGGCTCTCTATTGTGACTGCCAGAGTTTATAAGAATGATAGACCCCTTATAGCAGGGAACAGAGGTATAGATTTCTACACCTTACATATTTGTATAATATGGGGTAAACAATGTTAAAAATCCTGAGAAGTGACGTTCCCTCTTTAAAGGGTAACTGAGAAACGTTACCTATATTTTAGTGCCATTATACTGCCAAGAGGTTATGGGTACCATCTTTTTTTTCCCCCTTTATACAACCTGTTAACCACTTTGCAACTCAAGACAGAGATTTTCCATCATTGCAGACCTACCCTTAAGGGCATGACGCAAAATTTGTCATTTACTAAAATTAGCCCTAGATCGCGGGGGTTAATGCTGCTGCAGTCTGCCTCAGACGGGCAGCAGCTAACTGTGCGGTCCCAGCTCATGTGAGCAGTCTGACAACCAGCCAGTGTGATAATAGGTGCTGCAGGAACTGCTGACCCACCTCTCTGCACTACCATGTTCAGTGTGAAGTGCAAGGAGACTGATCTGTGCTGATCACTTTCTCGCTGCAATAGAAAATATGTTAAGTTAAAATCCCACCCAGCCCTCCCTGCTTTTCAAATCAAGTTTAACCCCTATCCTTTGATCACTGTAGTTTACCCTCATGGGATAAATTACTTATTTAAATATTTAACTGGGCTAGGAGGAAGTTAATGGGAAATTGGAGGATTGCACCAGGAAGCCCCTCTAATAGCCATCTGAGAAGTGGCCAGTGGATTACAATAAGCTGTAGTTGTTCTGGTGACTAGTGTCCCTTTAAGGATAGCTCACACAGACATTCCAAATGTGTAAAGACTCTGAGAATACAGACAGGCACTACATGATACCCAAGAGAGATTAAGAACTATTGAATATATTTTAAGTTCTGCCATGTTTTGTTTTGCTTCTTTATGTTCTTGTGTGACAAACATCGTGCAACATAGAGATATTTAAAAACAACAAAGCAGAATTACTACATGTAATTGATATGTGTAGATGAAACACAAAAGAACGCAAATTTAGTTTTCCATGTGTAAAATAAGCCAATTCAACACTACATGAAGATGCAAACTACTTCTTACCAGGTTCAAATAATGATTCCAGGTTGTAGCAGCATATTCCTAAGAAGTAGTAGAATTACAGTACAAAAGTGCATGCCAATGACTAAGCAGCTTTTCCTAACTTGATTGTGTGTTGGATATAGTTGCTACAAAATACAGATAACACCTACATAAGAGTAAACATGATGTTGAGTGAATCACATGTGTTGCAAAACATCTGGGTTGTAACACGAATGCTGGTACTTTACTCAGACGTGGCACACAACTAGCAAGAAAAAAAACATTTACCTGACATGCAATAACATAAGTGTAAGAAAAGTTTAATACAGTATATTTTTGGTTTCTGTAAACGAATACAACTTTTCCTGCACAAGTACAGGATGACGGCACTTTGTAGTACAGAACATAGTTAAAAGGTTACTCCAAGCAACATGACCACCTCATGCTGGACTCTATATGTGCAGGGTTTCACTATCAAATGCTGCACACATAAAGAGTTCAACCCATCTGCAAAGCAAGTTAGAGTTCTGGGCTGACTAACGTCAATTCTGTTTAGTTCCAGGTTGGCTGATGACACCCCAATGAGTTACCCTGCAGAACCTGGAAGCATGTCACTGGACCACCTGAAAGGATTGAAGTCCGGCATGGATCTATTGCTAAATGATTAACCCAATTAACAGAAACATGAACAGGGTATTCCTTAATTCATAACCTCTACTGCAGGCTGTAGTGGTTATGATGATTGGATCAACCCATTAACTACCAAATATTTGCATTAAATGAATGTATCCCATTTTACGTTAAGGGATATTTGCACACATACATGCATTAGGCAAATTGGGATACCAAACAGCGTAAATGCCCAGTCGTGGATGAGTTAGCATTACAGCACAATATAGGAGGTCAATCAACAATAGAATTGCCAACTACCATATGAAAACTAAATAAAACATGTTATTTACATATTTGCAAGCAAGAGAGCCAGAACTTTTACAGAATTATTCACTAAAGTGTGAAATGCTGGAGAACACAACCAAGCTTGAAATTTTTTCCAAATTAGCTATCTGTTCCTAAAATATATAATGCACTTTGAATTCTGGGGAATTTAAGCTTTAGTGAATAATTATGTAATGATTGTATCAGACAGTTACTTGAGGCGCCTCAGGGATTCTAACAGACTCTGGGTCCCTTAATGACACATGACATGTGTGACAGGTCATGATTCCTTTTTATTCCAGAAGTTTGGTCCCTAAGGGGTTAAAAGAAGAGGAGCTCTGTCCTGAAGCAACTGACCTGAGCAGAACGCACGGTCGCCAAGTTTTGGGCTAAAATACCTAAACCCAGCGATAAAAAAAACTGATTTTGGAGCCTCACTGCAGCAGCGCAATCGCCCTTAAAAAAAAATAATTTAAAATAATGGGCAGGATTACTAGTTGAAACCTGACAGACCCAAACGAGGCATGAGTATTGACGATCTTCTCCTCCATGCGCATGGCGCATACGGGCTCAAGAGGGCCGCCGATGGTGCGACTTCTCAGAAGACCCGGAGGAGCTGTCCCCAGACGTCGAGGACGGTTGACAAATGCCAGCATTACAGCCTCCACCTAAGCCAAGACCAGAGACTCCAGATGGGTGACGGCAGAAATGCTCCAGAAAACCATACAGGCAGATGTTGCCCTGCTACGCACCAACATCGCAGGCCTGGTAGGCCGCTTCGGCGCAGTGGAAGTCACCTCCGAGCAGCACACCCAAACCATAGCTCAACTCTAGCTGGACATCCAAACACAAGCAACCTCTGACCTGCGATTCACCCAACTGGAAGACATGCAACGCCGCAACAATTTGAAAATCCGGGGACTACCAGAGGGCATACCCACGGCAGAGCTCCAACATCTTTGCCGGAGACTACTAGTCCAAGCAGTCCCGAAATGTACACTTGGACGGCATCTTCCGAGTTCCGAAACCCAGGAGAGCGCCTGATTCAGCACCCAGAGACCGGATTATAAGGTTCCGCAGCCAAGGCCCTGGTTCAAGCTGCACTAAAGGGGACTACCTCACTCGATTTTGAGAACATGGTGCTCTCTTTCTTCGCGGATCTCTCCGGTGAGATGCTACAATGGCGCAAAACGATGCAACCCCTCACCACTGGGACCTGACCATGATCACGCTATTCATCCAGAAGAGAGTAACGCCAGCAGCCCCCGCTGCTGCACATACCTGAGGTGGCAGTAGGCGTCCTGCGCTTTCCTTCCCCCATACACAGGACTTACACACGCTGCGGTTCGAAGTTGGTTAGTCTTTTCTTTATGAACTTTTTTTTTTTAATCTGGCCCCCCGCCTCAGACGCCATAGACCCCAGAGGCCGATTACCATAGAGTGATGCAGGTGTAAGCTCAGTACAAGCCATAACCAGCTGACTTGTGTTTCACTGTTCAGGTTCACCATTGGAAACCTCTGGTCAGCAGAAAAACATGCCCCTAACATATGTCTCAAGCTTATTTTAATGTTTATCTTCTCTATTGTACTCCTAAAATGTTCATAGAAGTTACACTGGTTATGTACGTGTGTATGTTTCTTATAATCCTTTTCCCCCCAAAAAATGTGCATGTATAATATGTGCCACAACACTGTTATGACTTATGATTCCCACTGTTTGCCATGAATGTTTGCCATGAAGCATGTTGTACCCTACTGCACACAAAAAATTAAGAATTAAAAAAAAAAAACAAAAAAAAAAAACCCCAGAAAACAAACATTTGGAGGACACCCAGCATAAGTGAAAACTCTAAAGGAAAGCATTGAGACAAAGCTTTCCTACGGGAAGGGCCTAATGCGCTTGCAGCACTGGCCACGCATGCACATTAGGTCCTCACCAACAGATGATGACCTAGTGCTTGATTGCACTAAATGTATGAAAAAAAAAAAAAAAAAAGAAAGAAAATCAGTACTCCCAGGTAGCTTTCTTAGGAACTTTTGCTAAAAAGTGTAGTAACATTTCACGTTTCAATTCCATTCAGGAATATCTATATATACACACACACACACACACACACACACACAATCTTTATTTGATGTCTTTTTTCATTTGAAAACATGTATCAGTCAGGAGCAATACAATGTGTCACTCTGTGTCCGTACAAGGAACTGTGCTGATAAACTGTGCACATCTAACAGTTGGCTCTACCCAGTGTACCAGCCTGAGTTCAAGCCTGTGGCTGCGGCATTGTCGGGTTTTTAGGCAGTTTGTAGAGTGTCCTCCGCTGTTTCAGAGTTTTTGGCTGTCTCCCAACCCAGTTTTCATGTTTGTGCCATAGCAATCTTTGTTAAGTGACATTAAGCTGGTTCACATCCTGTGTATTAGCCTTAGTGTAAAACTAATGTTTGAACCCCTTTTAATGCTAATGTCGAGTGTACTACAGTTGTGTTTACGGTATGTCGTCTACGGTTGTGGTGAGCACCTCAGGGGTCTATAACCCATGTTTTGTGGTTGTATGACGCCTTCTCTGTTACTTCTCCGTTATTAGACCAGCGTGTCAGTTTGTATAGGCTATTCGAACCCTTGTTGTTGGCAGTTCGTTAAACTGGGTTAGTGGGTCTTGGGTGGTGTGTCCAGGCTCCTATCTGTGCCACAGTCAGGTGGGTTGTTGGTTTGGGAATCTATGTGTTTGTTTTGGGTCGAGTCTGGTTCGCACCCCAGATGCTTCTTCGTTCTACTACTGTGTCTCTCCATCTACAGTTTATGCATTGGTCTGGGTTTATGTCTTTCATTCTGGTTCGCATCTTTGTTCTGGTGTTATTGGTGTAGATTTTGTGCGTCTGTCTAGATTTAACCAACTGTTTTATGCTGTCCGTCCTAGCGGGGGACGTGTCATGTCCATAATGTAGGCCTGTCCAAGTGATTATTTAATCTTGCTACTGTTTGCATTGGTCGTTGGGGGAGCAGTCCGAAGTCTGGGTAAAAGGCAGGGGGGTGGGTAATGTCGACATATGGGGTAAGGGTGTGTCCCGGGCTTCTGGGTGCCCCTGCTGGGTTGTGCTTGATGTCCCTATTATTTTGGCTATGTATGTTACCCATGGATACCAGGTCAATGCGCACTGCTCCGGTCTCCCATGTAGATAGCCTGTCAGAGTTTCCATTGAGTGTATATCTTCCACCTTTGTCACCCATTGCTGGAGGGTGGGCGCTCGCATCTGTTTCCACATCACAGGGATGAGGGACTTGGCTGCATTGAGCAGGGGTAGTGTCAGGGATTTCTTATATGCTTTCAGGGGGCTGGGGGTGTGGTGTAGTAGTATCGTTAAGGGGTTCAGGGGTATCTCCGAGCCTGTGATTTCGTGTATTCCCCCCTGATCTTCTCCCAGTATGGGGCGATTGCGGGGCATGTCCACCATATGTGGGAGTGTGTGCCGCATCTCCAGCAAGTGTCCGAAGTGTTTTTGTGCATGCGGTGTAGTATGTCTGGTGTTCTGTACCAGCGAGTTAGTATTTTGTAGTTCAGTTCTTGGTATTTCGAACTGATAGAGCATTTGTGTGTGAGGGTGAAGATCGTGTCCCATTTTTGTGCGGAAAGGGACATCCCCGTGTCTCTTTACCAATGGTCCTTGAATCTGAGCACCACATCTCCACTGGTCTGGGCCATGAGTATGGTGTATAGGGTCGAGATACCCCTGGTAATGTGTGTTCGGTGTACGCACAGGAGTTCAAAGCTGGTATGGGGTCTGAGCAGGTGCCCACGTCCCGGTAGGGATTGGAAGTACGTTTTTATTTTGGCGTCCTATCTGGGCAAAGGTCTCAGTGTTTTAAGTCCATGTGAGCCGTACCATTGGTGCAGATACAGCCAGTCGGACGGTTAGGATAGGTCGCTATGGGTAGGGGCATCAGCAAGGTCAGGGTTGTGCGTGATGGGTGTTAAGTGAGGTGGTAAGCTCCAGTCGGTAGCGTTTAGCTGTCCACACCCTCAGAGTGGCATTGATCAGGGGGTTTTTGGTTTGTAGGTCTGCGTACGTGGCGGTGTGTAGCCACAGTCTGGAGGGTATGTTCCTACCTGTCTGCTCTAGTTCCATTGTTTTGAGGGGTGTTGCAAGTGCCAGTCTGTCAGCCTATGCAGGTGTGTGGCGCAATAGTACTGTCACATATTCATCCGCTTATAGAAATGTGGTTAATGACATTTACTGTCCACACAGGAAAAGTTGTGCCGAGCAGCAACCTAATCCACAGAAGGGTTAATGCTGAGCAGCAATTATGCAAATGAAACCTGGTAACTGACTTTGGGGTCAAAGGCCGGTTACAGCCTATCAGAACTAAAGGAGGGGTATTTAGGCCCAGTTCTCAGCCTGCTCAGTGCCCTGTCGTGGTTTCCCTTGTGGTTGTCTGAGAGCGCGTTCCTGTTTATAGTTTTCTACCTGGTTTTTGACTTTGGCTTTGTTTATTGACTTCTCTATATTCTGGTATCCTGACTCCTGGCTTTCCTCATCGCTGTGTCCCTTTCTGTGTTCCCTGACCTCAGCTAGTATTTTTGACTATTCTTTGTACGTTAAATCCGGCCATTCTAAGGACCGGTAATACGTTACTCATTTGTCATCCGTGCTGTACAGTTCTACGTGCTGGATCAAACAGTAATCCTGACAAGTACGTCTCTAAGCCCGTTCCCCCCACATCTTTTTCGGCAGTTCCAGGATGGCTTTTTTCGTGCAGGTTGGGCGTGAGTTCCAAACAAATCGACGGATGGCGGTCGTTATAGAGCTGAAGAAGGCTCTGAGCACCATGATCGGCACTGTCTGGAATAGATAAAGTATTCTGGGTAGCACGTTCATTTTGAC
Source organism: Pelobates cultripes (assembly GCA_933207985.1). Lineage (NCBI taxonomy): Eukaryota > Metazoa > Chordata > Amphibia > Anura > Pelobatidae > Pelobates > Pelobates cultripes. The sequence goes on along the minus strand of OW240914.1, from coordinate 153,668,159 downwards.
CGCATTGATACACCCAAACCAGGAAATGTAGTGTGGGGACCATTTTTTTTAAGGTCTGCCTGCAGCGATTGTAGCAACGGGAGATAGTTGTGGTGGTAGAGTTGTGTCGGGTCTTTGGGTAGCCAAATATTTCAGTTTGGTGTTACACCACTTGAATCGATACTGGGTGCAGAGGTGTGTTGGGAGGGTCATTTAGGGACGGTAGGTGGAGGGCCTCAGACTTATCAGTGTTAAGCTTAAGGTTAGAAATCGCTCTGAACGCTCGAAAAGACGCGAGGTCATTGGGTAATGAAAGCAGCGGCTGTGTGAGAAAGAACAGCGTACGCGGCTACTCTGTATTCTTTACGACCAAGGCAGAATCCTGTGATTTCCCCATTACGTCTAACCGCCGCCAGGAATGGTTCCAGGGAGAGGGCAAACAGGAGGGGGGATAGAGGTTATCCCTGGCAGGTACCAGTTCGGATGGGGTAAGGGGCGGACAGCGCCCCGTTAACACGTATCCGTGCCGCGGGACTCGTGTACAGGGAGAGCATCCAGGACAGCATGTGTGGGCCGAATCCCATGTGTGTTCTCCAGATACACCCAGTCTACCGGTCGAAAGCCTTTTCAGCATCCGTTGACAGTAGCAGAAGTTTCTTTCGACACATCCGAGCTATGTGTAAGATGTTTAGAGCTTTGATTGTGTTATCCCTACCTTCTCTGCCTGGGATAAACCCGACCTGGTCAAAGTGTACCAGGTGGGGGAGGTGTTTCGCGACTCTCATGGCTATGGTTTTAGCAAATAACTTTAGGTCTGCGTTCAGCAATATTATGGGGCGGTAACTTGCGCAGTTAGTCGGGTCCTTGCCCTCCTTAGGTATCACCATGACTATATCTGCGAGTGTTTCAGTGGGAAAATGGCCCCCTTCTTGTATGGCGTTAAGACCTTGCAAGAGGTTCGGTAACAAAATGTCTCGAAATGTGCGCAAATATATCAATGGGAGGCCGTCTGGTCCTGATGCTCTATGGGTTTTGGAGAGTTTAATGCCGTTGCTAGTTCCTCTACCGTGAGGGGTTGTTCTAAGTCTTCCTTCATTTCGGGGGTTAACTTGTCTACGTTTTGTTCTAAGAATTCCGAAATTTGGTTAAGACTGCGTTTGGGCTGTGTCTGTACTAGGCTGGGGGATGTTGTATAGGTCAGTGTAATATTCTTCGAACGCGCGCTGAATTCAGTCTGGCAGTCGTGTTTCGGCTTTATCTCAGGGTTTTATTTTATGTTTATGGCTCTCTCTCCGTCGGTCTCGGAGCTGGCGGGCTAGCAATCTGCCGCTTTTGTCCGAATGTTTGAAAAAGAACCGAGCGGATTTTCTAAGGGTGCGTAGGAGTCCTTGGGCTAGTATGTCCCGTCGCTGCCTTCTAAGCTCAGTCAGTTGGAGGAACTTGCCCTCTTCCTGGCTTTGCTTGTGGGCCTGCTCCAGTTTGGCGATTTGTACGTTTAAAGTGGCTAATACTTGTGAGTGTTCTTTTTTACGCTGCGTAGAGACCTTAATGTAGTGTCCTCTAATGACACATTTATGAGCCTCCCAAACGGTCAGGGGCGGAGTGTCTGGGGTGTTGTTAGTGTCAAAGTATTGTGTCAGTGCTTGTCTGACTGGCTCAGTGTCCTGTAGTTTGAGTAGCAAGTTCTCATTTAGCTTCCATTGTCTTTTTACTGGTTTGTGTAGTAGGGATTGGATCTGTACTGTGATTGTTGCGTGGTCTGATTCTGCAATCAGACCGATGTTTGCCCGTGGGAGCAAGGGTAGGGCTTCCTGTGCTAGAAAGATATAGCCAATACGACTGTAGCGCTGATGCACAGCCGAATAGTAGGAATAGTCCCTGCCTTCTGGGTTCGCCGCCCTACAGCAATCTACCAAGCCACTCCTTGCCAGGGCCCTTCCCGCAGAGCGTATGAAACGACCTGGTATAGAGCATTCCCCTCTGGATGTATCCAGCCTGGTGTCTAGTGGCGTGTTAAGATCTCCAGCTGCAATCAGGAGACCGTCTCTGAACTTGTTTAGTAGTGTGAGTGTCTTATTCAGGAAGACATGTTGGTTTCGGTAATACAGGCAAGCAAACGTGTAGGTGTGCTGTGCAATGGTTTTTTTTCCGTCCGGGTGGTTTGCTTAGTACCCTGTGGGATAGCGCCCGTTTTTCAAGGTGGGGGTGTCTGTGCCTTTGAGGTGTGTTTTCTGCAAGAACGCCACCGAGACGTGTCCCGCCCATAGGGTACGGAGTATTTGGGACTGCTTCTCGGGGACGTTCAGGTCCCTTACATTGTTAAGCCATAGAGTAAGTGGCGCCGGTTTGTGTTTGGAGCCCATCCCTGTCCGTGCTCGGTTTGGGGCGGGGGAGTGACTCGGAGTTCGGGTTTAGGGGTGAGTGGGGCTAGGTCAGTTCGGTGTCAGGGATAGGTGTGTCTGTCTGAAAAGAAGGCAACTAAGACTCGCCTCGGGTTTAGTCGCCCACCGGTGTCCAGTCCCCTCGGGGTGTGTCACCGGACTGGCCTCCGAGTACATGTACAGTGTTGGGGTAGGTGGGCTGTCCGGTCTGGAGCGAATAGTCGATTTTTCGCACTGCTCACTTGGCACCCAGCCCACCAGTCGTGTCAAGCAGGAGTTTTCCCAGCATGGGGATGCTTTGTGGTAGAGCCTCCCCGTGTCAGCCAATTTGCTACTATAGAACTATAGGTCGTCAGGGTCTCCTTAGTTTAAGCCCGGTGGTGTTTCGGGTCCCATAGTACCATCTAGGTCTGGGTCTCTCCCGGGGTCCCCTCCCGTCGGCTCGGTCTCCTCTGCCTAAAACTCAATATATATTTTTTTGAATTCTTTATTTTAGCCACAGAATGACATGAGGTATACACAGCAGAACGCAGTAAGGAGACTGGTAGTAAAACAATAGCATAGATCACAGCAAAAATGTTGCACATTTGTCAGGCTGTGGGTTTTTCTGTATAGTCAAGTGCTAGGTGGTGGCTGGGTTAGTGGCATTTATAGAGAGGGTGACAGTGCCAGTGTTTACCATAGAGGTGTAAGAGTAAGATGGGCCAGAACTTGTAACCGGAGCTTGTTGGTGGAACGTGTGTGTTCTTGTCTAGCATTTTCAGGTGTGCAGCTTACACATTCGTAGCCTAATTAACCCATAGGCAAATGGGGGGCAGAAACAGTGGAGGAAATAGCTATTCGGCCTGAGAAGGGTGGAGGTAATTATCCTGCTCTATGTTTGAGTAAGGATGTGGGCTTTTGTGCACTGGGGAAAGAGGCTGCTTAATTGCATGAGTCCCGAACTGGGCCTGTAAGAGGCAGTCCTGTTTAAGGTCAAGTTTTGGCTTCGACATGAGAGCCTGATGTGGCCAGCTTGGGCACAAATTCCGCAGCAGTCCCTGGGTTCCATCTCTGGGACATCAATGCTGAGGTAATGTTGGGGATTCCCAAGCGCTGCAGGATCGTTGCAGCTTCCTGGAGGTCTCGATTGATGTGGGTTGAATCCCCTTGGAGGACTGACAGTGATGGGGAGTGGCGCCATTGCTAGCGTATTTTGTGATGTTGTAGAAGGGAGGTGAGTGGTCGTAGTTCTTGGCGCCATGCCAGAGTGCTGCTGCATAGGTCTGCACAGAATGTCAGTGACATGTCTTCGAAGGTGTAAGGTGTGCAAGGTGACTTGCCCCTTAGAGCATTCAGGACTGCTGCCTTGTCTTTTCCGTTTTGGAATTGGATTATCAGGTTCCCTTGGTGTTGTAGGTGGTGCTTTTGGCGGTTTGGGCACCCGAAATATACCTTCGGTCACTATTGCTTTGGCCTGTTTGGGCATCAGTAAGGCTGTCAGCAAAAGTCTAACCACATGTGGGAGCTCTGCTTCAGGTATATTTTCAGGAATCCCCCTGACTTTCGTCTTGTGCAGCAAAGCGGCATTCATAGGAGTAATTTTGCAAGTCGCTGACCTCTTGTTGAAGAGTTGTGATCTGCTGTATGCAGGAGTGTGAGTTAGTTTCCAGTGCTCCAATTCGGCCTGTCAGGCCCTGTCGTATTGCGGCCATGTCTGCCAGTAGCTCTTTTAATATTGTAGTTGTCACTGGAGCAGAGTCTGGCTTCATTAGAGGGATCGGCGGTGGAGGCACTTAAGCAGGTATGTAGCCCTCCTCTGATCCACAGGAGAAATAGTCTGAGAGGTCCAAGCAGTCCCCAGTGATGGATGCCATTTTGGGCCCATAAGCACCATGAGCCTGCTGCCACAAATCCCCAATATTCCTGCCCAGTCGGGGTGCATCCTGACTTTTTTTTTGTTTTTTTTAAAATCTTTTTCCCCATGGGGCTTTAGCAAGCTGGGGAGTTCTTCAGAACATACTAAGGCTGGTCTGGATGCCGAAAATTGAGTAATTATAGCATTCGTGGACCGGACCTCCACAAACATGCGAGCGTCTGCTTTGGCTGTCAGACGCCGCCCCTTTATTATATTTTTAAACCATTTAAATGCTGGGAAAGGGAAATTAACAGTTTTTTTACAACATGTGCACAGTAGGATTATCTGGACATGCCTATGTTAGAAAACTAGTTATGGTGCTTGGTTATATTTCAACTACCTACATTTAGTTACTGATAGCTGCAGTGATATACAAAGTTGAGGTACTATAATATGATACAAGATAAAGGAATTTTATTTTTATTTGTTGTTTTTATTCTAGATATGTCAGTAACATTTACTTTAGAAATGTGATTTCACCACTACTATAAGAGCAGGTTACCTTGAGATCAAAGCTATAAAGACTGACACTGTCCTCATCCTTTTCTCGACGCTTCCTTTTCTGTTGAAAGGAAAAAAAAAAAAGTTTATCCAGAATTGCCAATAAATGCTAAACACCAAAATTTGTCCAAGTCTCAAAGTTAGTATGTCATACTTACTAGGTTCACGTTTTTGGTATATAATGCAAATTATGAATATGAGAAATAGTCTTTTACCCATCAGAAAATGTTGTATAATTAGAATAATGGCAATTATTTCCAACCCTTTCAATGAACAAAATGTTGATCAAATCAGCTCAAACTCTAGCATTGTTTAATAAAACAAGTGAACAAACAAGCAGGGCTGTACCTACAAATATCTTGTTGAATTGAATCTAATGGACACTTTGAGGAGGCTAGATTCCTCCCACCACAAACAAACAGGCCTCCGATTAAATTATATAGTGATTCCTTACACTATTGAGCGCTTTGAGCCCCCCCAGCTCATAGAGGGCTTAAATTCCCTTTTGTAACTTACCTGATAACGGTGTCCCTCTGCCCAGGGTTGGTGCTCCGCCTCTTCCAGGGAGAGGGGGCCTAATACTGATGCGCAGCAAAAGCATTAGGTCATCCCCATATTGATTCAATGCTTTCCTATGGGGTTTTAATGGACACTGGATGTCCTCAGAGCATGAGGATGTCCAGTGTCAGTTATGCAACCAAAAGTTAGCCACCAGAAAGTGCCTCTAATTGCTGATTGAAAAAATAAATTAAAAAAAAACCACTCTCTCAAAAATGCAATTATTTATATTGCAGGACTAAGCGGGACTGGGACACTGCACCCAGACCCCTTCAATGAGCTGAAGTAGGTCTGGATGACTATAGTGTCCCTTAAACTAACCAATCTAGACCCATTTAGTTTTTCTACTGGATCTAAACATTGAGATGGAGGGAAGGCTATACTGCTGAGTGCACAGCTGTCTTGTTTCTCCAGAAACCAATGACTCCCAAATTGAGCCTCTCTACTTACACAAACGAAGGAGTACAGGATATTAATTGACCCGCAATGAAAGTGTGGATGTCAATGCATATGTTATTATATTAGTGAGCGCTGCAATGTATTTGTAGATGCAAGTGGCTAGTTACGTATATGCCACACACAAACACCAACTCCTTCAGTTAAATGATAGCGGTACACGTGTGTGACTAATGACATATTGGCATGGGTTTAGAAACTATTTTGTGAGTGAAGAACACCATTTTGTCCATTGACACAGCAAGTATACATGTTTTGTGCCCACCTTGCAAACAAATCGACATCCATTTTAAGACTGCTTTGCATTTTGCCCTTATTAAACAAGTATAAAGTAAAATATGATATTTGAAACAATGTCAACAATTGAGTGGCAAAGCCTGATTTGAATGACCATGTGAGATTAACTGTTTGATTCCTGCATGTATATTTAAGTGCAATAGCCCAATTTTTAAAAAGAATTCTTAGAGCACCATAACATCATGAACATAAAGTTGTTATGGTGCCAGGAGGTCCCCGGTGCAGGCTCATCTTAAAAGGTTAAACCGTTCTCAAATGGTTTAGCACCTTTTTCAAGCCAGTCTTATGAATGGAGATTCACGGATTGTCTGAGAGCGTCAGCTGACCGCTCACAGTCAGTCAATCAGCAGTGCCACTGCCTGATTCTGCTAGAGCCTTCAGTTTTAGAAAACTAAAGGGCAGAGAGGCAGGGAAATATGGCGCTGGAAAAAAGATTTTGGAATTTAACCCCTTAAGGTGGCCAGCACCAGGGACCTCTTTATAACATAGCATCTTCATTTTGATCAAGTTGTAGATTTTGCCTGGCTACATACAGGAGCTATGGAGTAGATAATGCATACAACACAAATAAAGAATTGTGTTGAACAAATACATGTCAAATAACGTCTTGTAAAAATGTTAGTTCAAACTACGGTGATCACAGTCAGTCACAGGTGTCGAAAATATGTGCCCCACACTAGCATACAGGAGCATTTAAGAAATGGAGTGTCTATTCTCAACTTGCACACAAATTGGAATCAAACAGAACTACCAATTCCCCACTGCTGAACCAGACTTGTAAACTGAACTCCAGCCAATACTAAACCAAACAAGTCTGGTAAATCCCTTACTTGATGGCTAGACTATAGAAACATCTGGTATTGATTGGGTCATCAAGTTACAGCTGCCCGTGAATTGCATTCTTCATTTTCCTTCATCCAAAATAAGAACAACGGCTTAGTCCCTGATTGCAACATATTAGAAATCTTTAATACCCAATTTAAAAGCACTCTCTTATACCAAATGACCAAAGTAGGGAGGATGTAAAATATAAGGACTGAGTTAGGAGTCAAAATTAAAGCCCATTAAAGGAACACTACAGCTTTAGAAATATATACAGGCCTCCCCCCTCAACATAAATAAAAGGGTTTTCATTACTTTTCCCCCCAGCTACTGTGCAGCTGACAGATCATTCTCAAGCAATGTTATCTGTCTATTGATGCTTCTCGTCCAAGCAAATGCTTTCCTACGTACATAATTAAATGACACACCACACAAAAAGGAATTATTGGAAGGGGATGCTGGAGGGCGAGATATTTGTAGATGGATGAAAAATAATTTCAAGTTTCAAATCTACTTTAATTGTTCAGATAAATGCATAGTTCAGATGATCACACCAGCCAATTTTAAGCATTACTTCAATAATACTCTGCTAGCCTAGAGGCACAGTTAGCTCAATATGTAGTTCGTGTATTGCATCATTTAATATTTTAGCCCCTCTCCAAATCAATATATGAAATATGCTAAGTATTTAACAGCATATTGAACACACTAGTTTATACACAACGTGTATACATACATAATACAAATTGGACATACCAGTGAAAAATCCCATTGAGGTCCAGGGGTTAGAAAGGTGAATGAGCTGCCTCTTCTGAGAGAACGTCTAGAAAACAGAGTGTTAAGCATTAACATAAAGTGTATGTAAAAGATTATTACACATTTGTCTCCCCTTACCCATTCACATGGCACCCTTAGGGTTTTTGGCATTCATACTATTAAAAGGATATTCTAGACACAGATGGTATACCAATTCACCTGATACAGGGACAAATTCAAACGCATTGTCTCCCAGACAGCCACTAGAGACGCTCCCCCTGCAGTTTCACAGAGATTGACCCAGTGAAACGACGTTTGACATCCTCACATTTTGCATACGATGTCCAGCATGTTGAAATACCCCATAGCAAAGCATTAATTCAATGATTTTCTATGGGGAATGCCTAATGTTCGTGCGCACCGAGTTAAGGGTACGCGTTAGAGATGCCCCTACTAAGTCAAACTAAAAGTATGCCATTGCTCGAAATAGCCAATCATAGAAATGTATTCTTCATTTAAGTGTGTGAAAACAAGTGTGATCACTAATGATTTGAAATTGGTGAAATTTGTTTTTGCACTCTACATGGGATATGTTTTAGCATTCCACATTCATCATATGTCCCTTTTAAATGCAGTCTCTCTGCGCCATCTAGTGGACAAAGAACTCAGCTACAATTTATAACATTTATGAGAATCTAATCATCTTGGGCAACTTCTAATTTTATTTTTAGTAGAGGACGATGTAATATTAACCAGCATAAAGATGCCACTAGATCAAGCATGTCCAATAAGATGTTTTGAAGTCTGTCTTGAATTAAATATAAGCTGGGACAGTTAAGAAAACACTCCAAGCAGGCCTCCACTAATTATGGAAGTTTTACTGCTCAATCCAGGGCTTGACAAAATTGTTTGGAATCTAGGAGCCAGTCAGTCATTTTCATTGATAAAAATGCAATTCTTAAAAGGGACACTATAGTCACCAGAACCACCACAGCTTGATGTAGTTGTTCTGGTGACTATATACCATGCAGGTTTTTCAGTGTAAACACTGCCTTTTCAGCAAAAAGTCAGTGTTTACATTGCTGCTTAGTAACATCTCTATTGACAGTCACTTAGACAGCCACTAGAGTGTCCTGGGTCACTGCTTCACCATGTGCAGCACCAATGTTCATGGTCTCCAAGCTCTGCATGGAGGCTCTGAATGTTCCTCAGAGATTCATTAATTCAATGCATCCCAATTCAATGAGGAGATGCGGATTGGAACATTTGCTGTGCTTCCACAAAATCCTCTCAATGCTTTCCTAAGGGAAAGCATTGGCTTAGCTTAGATCATAAAGATTGATAATCTCAGCCACTGAGGTGGTACCAGCCGCAGCAAAAGTGGCACGGGGTGGGAAAAAAAGGTGAGTAAAAACACCTTCCTCATGCGATCGGAGGGAGCAGGTACCTAAACACGCGCACAGACACTCACTGACAGGCAGACTCACACTTACATTTTTGTATTAATTGAAACCCCTCTCAGCCTCCCTATCTTTAGGAGAGATGAGTGGGTCTTTCCCTGGGGTCCAGTGGGGCTGCTCTCTTGCATACTGCCTCTTTGCTCCCACGGGCGGGCGGCTCCATGCTGTCCATCGGCGGCCGCCTTCAAAGTTCCCTCGGTAACCACATTAAAGAGCTGGCAAATCCCAGGCACCAGGGTGAAAGTTTTAGTCGCCATAGCGACCTGGGATTTGTCGAGCCATGGCTCAACCCACTGTAATTTTTAGGAATTAAAAAAAAAAAAAATTTTTTAAAGTTTATCTATTGCTCTGTAAATTGAGCTGTAATGACATACAGGTGGCTTCTGCATCGTCCAGAAATCCATTAGAGCATGAGATAAGAAAATTCTAAACTTAACAGAATTTGCAATAAAGCAAAATTCATGACTTTACAGGAAGTGTTTCGAAAGACCAGTAAGTCACATGCAGGGAGGTGTGATTAGGGCTGCGTAAACAAAGTGATTTAACTCATAACTGGAAGTGAGTATTGAGCAGTGAAACTGCAGGGGCACGATCTGTAAACCAAAACTGCTTCATTAAGGTACAGCTGTTTTGGTGACTAGGAGGTCCCTTTAAGTTTAAGAAAATGAGCAGAGAGGCTGTCAGACACAAGTCAAGAGGGATGGCGAGAGATCAGGAAAGGACAGGTTGATTTGCGTGTCATCCGCATTGGAAGCCAGAAAGAGTTGATGAGCTTACCAAGGGAAGCAGTATAGATAGAGGACAGTAGAGGACCATGGACAGAACCTAGGGGAACACAGAGGAATTGCGGAAAATAGGAAGAGTCAGAAAAAGATCCACTGAAAGAACGCGGAGAGAGGTAGAAGGAGAATCAGGAAAGAGCAAAGTCTTGTAGACCAAGGTTACAGAAGGTGTCAGTGTCGAGAGCAGCAGAAAGGTCAAGGAGAATTAGGAGAGCAGCGACCACTGGATTTAGCAGCAATTAAATAATTGGGTACTTTAATCAGGGCAGTTCGACAGAGTGACAAGCGCGGAATGCGAACTGAAGTAGGTTGAGCAGAAAATTTGATTCAAGGAAGTCTATCAATCATTCGAGGATAGTAGCTTATAATAGGGGAGAAAGTAATAAAGTAGCTTTACGTTTACGATTTCTCTGAAAAAACTATTATTACTTTTTCATTCATCATGAGAGATCCTACAAATAAGTGTGTGCCAAGCACGTCTCTTCCGAGCTCAGGAGAGCAATAAAGACATTACATGACAAGTGGAACAGCTTGTAGCAGCTGTTATCAGTTTATTCACAGTTCTGTTCAGTTTGTGAAGAGGGCTGTGGTCAAGCAAATGCCAAAAGCAACCACTCCACAGCTTGAGCTCTCTTCAGAGCTGCAAAGAGGAAATATGTGCTCAGCATGCACACAGCTACACTACTGATGTCACTGATCCAGGGGACAATTTCATTGTTGCAGCAATTTTCACAAATCGCCTTATAATCCTTACTGATAAGGGTAATTCATACACCATACCCTAAACAATGTGTTGACTTTAAAATTATGGTTCCTAAAAAGTAGGGCAGTTAAAACCAATAAGTTAGTTTGGAAAGAAGTATGCATATACTAAGATCTCTAAGACTGCGAGCATATGTGATGATTATAGACTGAAAAAGGTAAATAAATAAAAGCAGGTGTGGACGGAATACACAAAGTCAACAGGAAGATGAGAGCAGAATACAAACGCAGTGCAGTGAAACAAGCATGCACTGACTTTAGTTTACTGAAAGTGCATTTTATATTTGAGATTTTTAAAGTATGGTAAATTTAAATAAAATAAAAAAAATTAAAAAAAAAGTGATAAACTGCTTTGGAATTACACTAAAATCCCAAAGCTGTTAAAAGATACAAGACATACTAAGGCTTCTTTGTCTTACACAAGAGCTGATTTTTTGGCAAAATAGCTTGCCTCTACCACATAGTCATTTCTCATCAGAAGGGACTTATGGCAGATATTTTCACTGGACATGCAATAGAGGATTATGATTCGGAGGGGTGGGAATTTATGGAGAATCCAGCAGGACCTTATACAGGTTCCTGAATGAACACCAATGACTCTGGCCAGGAGCTGAAGACGAACATTCCAGTAAGAGTTTCAGATACTTAGATCTCCCTTCCCCCTCAACCTACATGTACAAGGGCATATTTCACAAAGACACAGGAAAAAACTAAATTATTTTAAAAGAAAAAAAAAATTTTTTTAAGATCTCTGAAGTCTTTACTACTACTAAAAAGGGACACTCACAATGCAAGCTGTGCTTTTCTCATACATAACCTTGTAAACTTACAGCAGCTTGCATGAAAAATAAATAAAATTTGCAGTTCTCTTGATCTTCCATTAAAGGCACTATTCTGAATAGAGTACAGTGACAATTCTATGCAAGTGAAACCGCCAAGCATTGAGGAGAGAAGATGGCAGGCAAGGGGGTTAGGACATTTTGCGCAACTTTAGGTGAAATAAAAAAATATTCCTCCTTTGCCTAGTCTGTATGTAGTCTTACAATAGCTTGAAACAGAGTTTAAAAGAAATGAGAGTACAAGACTCAGTTTTTTTGATAAGTCATTACATTGACTGAGCGAACTCTACATCAGAAATAACCCCTTCAATCCTCCTTCACCAGTAACAAATCAGTCCCTCATGCAAAGGGCAATTTTCAGTTTTCTTCAAAAGCATTTCTGAATGAATCGAGAGTAATATTAAAGGATCGATCACTTCACAATCAAAAACATGTGGGGAAAAGTGGAATCATTTACTAGATGTAACCCAAATACATACATGCATTCACTTATTAGGGGTATTATGACGGCAGTCTTTGCAAGATCTCTTGAAACAACCAGGGGATTCTCATTGAGAAACAATCTTCCCATGTGTACGTGCACACAGTTCACAGCATTCAGAATGTGGGCTGGTCTGATCTGAGAAGATGCATGTGGAGGGGGAAGCAGGTGCAATCAAGTAGAAGGTGCCTGCCACTTGCTAGCTCTGAGGAGCTAGCTGAAGCAGGAAGAAACCTCCCTGGCTATTTAATAGGTAGGGGAGTGTTCCATTATTTAATAAAAATAGTTCATATTTCTCATAGACATCAGCACTTTTATAAAGTGCCTTTTTAATGATATACTCCTCACCCATAAAGCACTTCAGCAAGCTGGACTGCTTTATAGGTGTGGAGTGGCCCTTTAAAAGGCCCACTCCAAGCATCATAACCAATTCAGAGCATTCAATGATTTGACATTTTACATGGAGTCCGTCGGGTGCCATTCTTCACCTTTGCTACCTCAGAGAGAAAGCCGGAAGCTCTCTGAGCTATGCATGAAAAAGGTCTAGGTCATAGTCTGAAACAGATCATCTGAAGTTGCCAAGCTCGTTAAAAAGTTACAGAAAATCACCATTTGTAAACCGTTTCTATTTTTATAAATCCAGCTCAAAAAAGAATGCTATCTATAGACTGCTATTGCAACAAACAAGTTGATACGTAGGCAATTGTCCATGTTCTGGACCAAATAGATAAATTAATTGAAAAGTATTTTAAACGTCCATATGCAAGTCAATTGTTAAATGCCTAATTTGTGGTCTGTTAATATAGGGACGTTGAAATACCTTGCGTATTGGAGCAAGTCGGTGTGGTGTGCCAAAACCGACGTAGGGTTAGGCCTCTAAAAAAGAGGGCAAAAAAATAAAAAATAAAAAAGCAGAAAAAACATTTTATTGCAAACATGATTATAATACAGGATTTTTTTAAACGCACGCCTTAACTCTATCTCTGGTTGCATATGTATCTATTGTATTCTGCGGATTCCAACCTCCCAACTTTTTGATTATGTGTATTGGTAATGTATGCGGCCCCAATTCTGAATGAATGTCCCGAATAAGAGGTAGCGTCCCAGCCTAATCTAATGCACAGAGTTCTGATGTAGAACATGAACTTGGAAGTAATGAGGGGAATGCCTAACAGTGTAAAAAGTGGAGTGTGGCTGGGATTGTCCCTAACCTGTACTAGATAAGTGTCTAAAATTTTAAAAGGGCACCAGTGATTCTCGGTAGGGTAGAGGGGCACTTCTAATTGATGGCCTAATTGTTTAGTTTTGGAATGCCTAAGTGACAAGATAGTAATTGTTCACCTTTAAGTCTTTCATGAGGAGACATAATGACTGTCTCACTAGGCTGTTATTGTGAATTCTCTAGGTCTAAGGAATCCATAGAAAGCTATGTACATAGGAGGTTTTTATAACCAGGTTTATATGGGGGTCAAATGGTAGTGTGTCCAGTAAGTCTGATAGAGCCCAGAATTTCTCTTCATCTATCGGTAACCGTTTTTTTTGTAGTATGATGTAATTTCTTTATGCCTTTCAATATATTCTTCACAGGGTCAGAAAGAAAAGGAGTTTGATTTGGCATGGTTGTCAAAATGTGGTGTTGAACACCTGATAGAGTTTGATAGTGTTATATGAAAGTTTGAGATGCAGCAAATGCAACTATGGTTTGATCAAATGATCGTGTATGTTGAATTCTACAGTGAACTTCTGAAAAATGACCATAGCCCTATTGTATGTTTTCTTTGTGTTTCTTTTGTTTGTGGATAAGACTACTTGTGCCAATTCCTGCCATGCGCCAATAGCCAGGCTAGTCCAGGATTAAATTGTTGAACTACGAAGTTGGGTCGGGTATTTGTTGGCTGCTGGGTGAACGACGAAGAATTCCTGAAATTTACAACGGGACAAAAGCATCAGCAGCAGAGTTGGAGTAGCCTGGTATGTATTCGCAGAAGAGGAAGAACTGATATGTGGCAGCCAACCAGGTCAGCCTGCGAACTAACCTCATGATGGTCAACCCTTATGTCAATAGCTGCCATGTTGTCCGTATAACATTTGACTGTCATGCCCGACCAGGATTTACCCTATGTGAACGCAGCCGCTACTATTGGGTAAATTTCAAATAATGCAGACGTCTCGCGAAAGGAAGGTAGATTGAGTGTCTCTTTCAGCCAGTAATCTCTTAACCAGTGATTTTTGTAGATTGCAGCTGCATCTGTCCAAAAGACGGGGAATTGGTCGGATACCGGGGGAACGAAAAATGAAATCCCATTCCAGTGTTCAAGGAACTCTTGCCACATGACCAGATCTGCCTTTGCCGGAGAATCTAAATGACCATTATTGCCGTCTGGCAGACCTGGTAATAAGCGTAGCAGTCTAGAAATAAATGATCTCCCCTGGGGAATAATGTGCATGGCAAAGTTTAATGAACCTAACAAAGATTGTAGGTCCTTCCGTGTGCAAGTTCCTGGTTGTAGGAACCGGTTCACATCTTCACGAATGCGTAGGAGTTTATCCTCGGGGAAACTTGACTGCATGGTATTTGAATCCAGTGTGATACCTAGAAAATTAAGTCTGGTGGTGGGTTCAGTGGTTTTGTCTTGTGACAGTGGAACACCTAGATTTGCAAATAGTGCTGTAGTGCTCTTTAGACTTAGAGGAGTGCTATTGCTACTTTCCACCATTAAAAGTCATCTAGAGATAGTGTATCTCCGTCGGGCACCTAGTGATGTTGATGCCAGCAGAGAGTCTCGGCAAACGTGTCAAAGATTTTGGGGTTACCTTTTGCCCCAAAAACTAATCTGGTAGAGAAGTAATCTTTCTCTCTCCACTTAACCCAATGAACATGCCATAAAGAGGGATGGATAGGTAGCAACTTGAAAGAATTGGTGATATCGGGCTTGCTGAGCCATGCCGCTTTACCAGCTTTCAAGATTGCCTGTATAGTATTATCCACGGTGGTATAGTGTAGAGAGAACTCAGTGGACAGTATGAGGGAGTTTAGGCTTTGGTTTGTAGACGACAGATCAATGATAAGAGTTTTTTTTTTTTTATTAGAGTATTTACTAGTAGCTATTCCAATCGGATTTGTGCGCCAGGAGGAAAAGGGGCCCATCATGAAACCCTTTTGAACTTCCTTCCCAATAAGATCATCCACTGTTTGTGGTTCGTGTACCGCAGATAGGAGGTTAGGACATTCTAAAGTACCTACGGAGAGTGACACTAGCCCAGTATGGAAACCCTGTGAATTACGTATTCCACCAAGTGAAGGGATGGATGAGACTTCAAGTAGAATGCCAAATTCCCTATGTTTCACCTCAGTTAGTCATTGTTTTGGGATTTAGCATGAGCCCTAAAGCATATGGAGCACATGTGCAGTAATCTGCAGGCACTGAAACTGCACACTCCTGCATTAAAATTATTGCAGACTTGTGCTTTGCCAAGGTAAACAATGCGTCGTCCGAGCTTGTCTTAAGCCGCGCTGGTGAGGCTTGTTGGACCCAACTGGGTGGTTTGAGTATAAGGAGGGATCGGCTTCTGAGGGGCACAAATTGGTGGTATGGAAGGTGGATGAGCAGATTGGACAAGATGGGGGCACCAAGCCTGCAATATGGCGGATTATGAGCTTTTCGGACCAATTAGGACATATTAACTACGCTCTCCTGATTGAAACTAAACTATGGTGAGGGTGTACCGTCCCTTCCCTTTCCCGAACGACCGCTAACCGGCAGTGATGTTATGACGCAAACCGGAAGTGACGTTCCGTTGTAATGACGGAAGTCACGTGATTGCTACCGGCGTCCTGTCCGTGCGGCCATTATGAAGAGGTCGGTTCCCTATGGATATCAGTGAGGACATATCACATATCCACCATACTGGAGGAGGAATGGTACAAACGTAACTACCATATATGGACATGTTGGGAAGGGTTTCTGTAATTATTTGCATGTGTTTTGTATTTTCACTCTGTTTGCAAGGTATTTAAACCTGTTATTTTCATTTGATTTTATTGCACCTGGGAAGACCAGTGTGTTGGTCGAAACGCGTTGTGCTAGTACTTTTTATGTTTACCTTCATTTAATAAAGAGCTATTTTAGCTATCCTTGGTTCCTGAACTTCTATCCAGGTGAAGTTGAAGCTTTTTCCTGGGGGGGGGACCACCATCATTGCAGCTATTTGTCGTATTGGAATTACTTACATGCTACTACAGTAGAGGGACGACTTATATGGCTCAAAATTGTGAGTGTTTACAGTTACACTTATTTGATTATTTTCTTATATATGTTGCCCTATGAAGGTTCTGTTATATTTATTTACAGATTGTTGCAAAGTTATCCATTGTGTGCACCAACCTCGATCTTTTGTATCCAAAATAGAGATTGTGTTTATTATTTGGGCGGTGGACTGTCCCTTTAAGCCTAGAACCCTTAAAGGACCACTATAGTGCCAGGAAAACATACTCGTTTTCCTGGCACTATAGTGCCCTGAGGGTGCCCCCACCCTCAGGGTCCCCCTCCCGCCCGGCTCTGGGGAGAGTAAAGGGGTTAAAACTTACCTTTTTCCAGCGCCGGGCGGGGAGCTCTCTGCCTCCTCTCCTCCTCCTCCTGGGCTGAATGCGCACGCGCGGCAAGAGCTGCGCGCGCATTCAGCCCGTCGCATAGGAAAGCATTTACAATGCTTTCCTATGGACGCTTGCGTGCTCTCACTGTGAAAATCACAGTGAGAAGCACGCAAGCGCCTCTAGTGGCTGTCAATGAGACAGCCACTAGAGGATTAGGGGGAAGGCTTAACCCATTCATAAGCATAGCAGTTTCTCTGAAACTGCTATGTTTATAAAAAAATGGGTTAACCCTAGAAGGACCTGGCACCCAGACCACTTCATTAAGCTGAAGTGGTCTGGGTGCCTAGAGTGGTCCTTTAAAATATAAAAAGGTAACCTGAAATGTTGACACAAGAAAAACCACACACACACACACACACACACACAAACCAAATCATACTCAAGCTTGTAACTGTAAATTGTCATAGGTCATTTGCATCCTAACAGTTCATGAATGAGGCATACTTGGGCCAATTCTGCTGTACAAAACTGAAATGCTTTTTTTTTCTCCCACTTAGATCTACATTGCACTTTGTGGGTTTTTACACACAACACAAATAAAAGCAACAACCCAGTGTCTGACTACCCATCCCATGTCACTGGAAGCACTGGGTCCTGCCTGTCACTGAGCAGAGAAGGCTTGCTTATACATGGAGCCAGGGATAATCCTGGAATAAATGCTATAAACTGCCAACCTACAGGTCACTGTAAAGCAGTGATGGCTGTCTGCTGGGCATTATCTGCTGTGGACCACATTACCCATGATGCTCAGCCTGCTTCCTTACTGAGAGTGCAGTGATTGCTTTGATCTGCTACTCCACCCTCCTTGCCCACAATGCTCAGCCAGCCAGATCATCCATGGAGCTATTACAGAGGATTAATCCAACCAGGACAACAAATCTCAGCCATCACATCATTACTATATCATAACACAGAGTAACAGGACATGCTCAGCTCAGCTCAGCTCAGCTCGATGTCCAGCTAATCTGGTTCAGTCAGTCAGTGACTCAGTGACTGGCATATCACCCCCAGCATGTCCCCCACCCCCATTACACTGTGTGTCAGTCCGTACCTGCTGGAGCTGCCTCCCTCCGGGGTGGTCGGCCCCGCCAAGCTGCTGACGGAAGCTTTCCTTCTAGGACCGTTTCTTTTTTTGGGTTTCACGTTCTCATTGGGCGGAGAGGGGTCTGCTGGGGGCGCCATGACCTCATCGCCCTCCATTTTGTATTTTATAATAGAACACCGGAGAGATGGAGCGCTCGTCACAGCAACACCAACCGCCGAGCCGCCAGTTTGAAAAAAAGCGGAAGGGAGATTCTATCCAATCAGGAGACAGAAAAACTGTTACTAGGAGACAGGTATTCGTTTAAAGTCCCGCCCCCGAACGTCAAGATGCTTCTTGGCTGCTACGTCTCTCGCGACAAGAGTCTCCATTTAAACTGTGGGCAAAAGCCAGGGCAACAGCTAACAGTTATCGAATTTCTATTAGTAGTTTTTATTCACTATTTCAAAGATATATAGACAGGGCTGTGCGAACTGTCAGAAACTAAGAGCAAATTACACTTTTTTATTATTATTTTTTAATTAAGAAAAAGCAGAAACAGAAAAAAACATTAAAGGGTTTTAATTACTGAACTCTGATTTGTAGCAAACAGAAATCTTAATGACACCATGTAGGTAAAATAGCTGGCCTGGGAATGGGATGATTCTTCAACTCTGCTACGGTCATAGCTTTGCTGTTTTGATCTACATTATGCCATTTAGATTTTAATTTGCTACGATTTGGAGTTTAGTGAATAATCCTGCAAACAGTAGTAAACTCAAAACAAATTTGCAAAATTTACATAACAATGTGCTGGCTTGGAAAAAGTCTACTGATACCGGAGAAACTGACGGAAGCAAAGCACAGAGGGATGGACACAGGTTTCTTCAGGAAGGAAGAGATTCTTTATTGGATCACCGATCGGGACTCAGAGGGACTAATGTCACCAAAAATACAGCAAGTTCTGAGCCCTGAACAATAGTGCAGGCTCCCTATATAGGCACATAACTCCTCCCATATTAAGCTCCACCCGCACATTCTCTTGACCAATCATTACAAATAAGAATTAACTTCCTGCTTGACCGCATGGCTTGTCCAGCACAATGGAGGAGGGGAATACTACATCCTGTATTCTTGCACATGCTCCGTACACTACTGATCGTATCTTGCCTCGTGCAACCAACTGATCGATACGTCAGCATATGCACGTACACATGCCACGTGGTAATCTCGGCCTACTAAATTTATTTTTACCGAGATTCCACCACATTCCCCCCTTTGATGCCTCTTGATATTTTACAATTACTTGAGGCATCACTTAACCTTGGTTTGCATACACCACAAGTTACCTTTGAACCAGACCAGACTTATCCTACGATGTGAATCTTCAACACTCGTCTTCCTGCATTGGTTCTCCCTGATCTAGAGCCTTATATTTATAAATTGCCATTATCTGTGCAGCAGCCTTCCTCTCTGCTATATTTTCTATCAGGCTTTGCACAGACCTAACTACTAAGGGTATAAGACACGGCAGGAGTAGACACAACATTAAAATCAGTAGGACTCCACCTACCACTGCCTTAAGCCCTCCAAACCACTCATACCAGCTACCAAACCAACTACTTGGATTGTACCCTTTCCATACCTGAGTAGGCACATGCGCTAGTTTAACCATATGGCTAGTAAGCTCAGCTATTGCTTGCCCTTCGTCATCTATTTGAAGACAGCAATTGCTCAGGTTAAACTTCCCACATACACCTCCCTCTACTGCCAAAAGATAATCCAAGGCTAATCTATTTTGGTAAACTGCTGTCCTCATCCTGGTATTATGCTTCGCTAGAAGATTGAGCGCTTGTGATGTCTCGTTAGTAATGATCTCAACCACCGCCTGTAACCTTATAATGCGGTTGAGCATATAAATAGGGGTTCTATAACCAAAGGTACCATCCTCTGCCCACGTGGCTGGCCCATAATAATCTATAATACGCTGGGGAGGCCATTCATTATCTTCCCAGGCACCTATCTCTATGGGTCCCCTTTTCTTCCTATGATTCACATCATACACTTTAACACCTAAAGTCTCACCTGTTTCAATAGGCAACAAGAAGAAGGATGGTTTTAACATACCCAACACACATGCCCCTTCCCAGTCCTGTGGTAACTCCGAATAGGCCTTCTTACCACAGATCCAGTACAAATTCGCTGGGGCTCTCCAGTTAGATGTGATGGATAGATCAAACCATACGTCCTTTAAATTGGCATATCTTGCAAACGGGTTAGATGGTTCTGAGACATTTGAAGCCGACCACCAAGTTGTATTCTTTGTATCATCATCATAAGCTTTTTGCCCTAGACAAGTTAATTCTCCTACAGAAGTATTATACATCATTCCTTTCCTCGCTATGCAAACATAACCTATGATGGAGGTCTTCAATCTCCACTCAGATTTACCTCTAACACTCATATGATAGTCGGCTTGTGTAGATATTAATTGGTCAACTGCCTCAGAACCGGACATTACCTCCTTTGCTTCCCAAGGCCATTGGTCTCCCATGTTAGTACCTCCACACACATAGCAGTTGGTAACATTAAGACTACCGGCAATACTCTCGGCTAAATCAATGAACAAGTTTTTAGCATTATGGGGGATCTTATTATCTATGCTCATCTCTTCATAAAAGGAATGGTATACTTGATGAGTTTGGGAGGTTACCGTATCAGTCTCTATCCCTATAAACAATATTGTCCCAGGGTCTAAACCCGTCCCATATATTTGAAACCCAAATAAATTACCATATTTATCTAAGAACTTGTCAGGGTTATTTATAAGTATATGGATTGGATTGCATTCCATAGACTTACAATATGGATTAGTAGGTGTGACGAGACCAATCTCGCCACAGTGCATTGGAGAAGCCTGGTTGCTCACCTGCTGCCTTTGGACTATGGCCCCCTTTTAAAAGACTTTATTTTTGCCTGCAGAAAAGCTGTATTCGTGCTTTTCTGCCTGGGGTTCGGTAGATTTGTTTGAATGTGTTATACCCCAGATAGGAATCCCATGGAGCCCATTTGTATGAAACTGACTGTAAAGACTTTAGCTCCATGGCGATTAAACTGTATTCGTGTGGTCTGAGCGCCATTCACTTAATAATGTGCGCTCGGACCTGAGCTATCTGGGGATATGTTACATGTCTGTGTTTTATGTAATAAATGTGACTTTATGTATTTTAAAGTGTTTTGTGTCTCTTTGCAACCATGTGCTTAATGGAGTCTTGTGTCTGTCCTGGGAGATAATTGAATTACTTATCTCCAGGATAGAAGACTCTGAAACTGGTTTGGGCCAGAAAGCCATGCTTCATTTAGTCACAAAGGACTTTTTACTAACTTTTGAACCCCTTGTCTGATTTGTGCCATTTTTGAATATGTTGTTCCCCTGAATGGATTGATTGAGAATATGTAATTTTATGTGAATGTGATGTATGGTTTTGGAGTTATGAAAGTTGGGTAGAAAGTATGTTTTAACTGTTTGTATAATTGAGTTTCCTCTCAGGATAAGGGGAGGGAATATGTGGGATGTAACTGTGATATGATTGGTTGTTTTATCCCTCCCTGTGGGTGGTCCTGTATTTGAAACACTGTAATAAAAACCAGGCTGGGTGTGCCAGCACCTCAGACCACTGCTTGATCCTCAACACAGAGCCTTGTCTCGTTCTTGGGGGGATTCACTGTATGCTGTTAGAGACTGATTGCCAGGAGTGTAAGCTGCTTGGGAGCTTTTCCTGTTCGTCTGCTAGCAGCTATTTGGGAGGTTCCAGTTCGGGAGTTGGAGTGCTATTTTGTATCCAGTTTGGGAGTTTGATGTTCTGCAGTAGCTGTGCCTGTATCTCTGGAAAGGGGGCCGATCGCCTAAACGGTTTTTACCCCTTGTGTGCAAAACGGTCCGTAACAGTAGGCAACTTAGTCACAATCATGTCCTTGTCTGCTGTCTGTCCCCAAGTCGCCCACCCCACACAAGACCAATATGGGCAGAAGTTATAATCTCTATTTGGGCATCTTGGACTTACATATTTATTTTTACTACTGGGACAAATATATTTATCGTTAGACCCATACGTCCTCTCCCATCTAAGATCCCCACATACATTCCACGGCTTTCTACCACTTGATATTGCTTTACACGCATCAAATAGCAGAGCACCTGAAGAATATACGGATTTTAATACCGTCTTATTAATTAGGGTCCCCTGAGAATCTCCATTTCTGAGAGTCAACCAAATTGTACGGGGTTGATACTCAGGACTGAAGCACTTAGGTTCTCCTACTCCTAAATGACACACACTATATTCTATATTTAAGTATCTACATCTTGATACATCTCCTTTACACTCATATTGCGAATGCCAAATTAGGGTCTGGGATATATGGTTACCTGTTCTTGTAGTCTTAATGCATACCTCACAGCTAGGAGTGTTGGTACCTCTACCTTCCTGAATATAAAAATACACATAAATAAACATTATTAAAAATACATCTTTCGTCGTCATCCTCAGTCTTCGTCCGTGTGAAGGCACCTCAGCTTCCAGGATGTAAGGACTGCAGGGAATGGAGTTCTGCTCGTCTTCACAGGGGTCCCCTCAAGACTTTCCCTGACTTATACACTCGTTGGTGAGTGGACAGGCTTTATTATGGCCTTCTCACTCACTTACCAAGTCTCTGAAACAATAAAATTTGTAATCTACAAGGTTCCTCGTCACTCCGACTGAGTCGTGCGTTTTAACCGGATCTTGCAGGGATTCTCTGGATTTGCTGTAACTTGCCAGGAATCGGCTGCTGCTGGTTTAACCCTGGAGTGATGTATCCACGGAGCCACTTCGGCTACTTTTATCGCTGTAGGGGTAGACAGAAGAACAACATAAGGACCTCTCCACTTGGGCCCTAACGGCACATTATTCCACTCTTTAATCCACACTTGGTCGCCTGGGTGGTAACTATGAATTGGGGGATAAATATTCACAGGTAATCTATCTTGTACCCATTTCTGTACCTCCTCCATAGTCTTACCCAACTCTACAACCTGCTGCCGGGTAATTCCTTCTCCCAACTGACTCAAATCCCCCCTTAAGTTACCAAGCACGGGAGGTGGTCGCCCGTACATGATTTCAAAAGGAGAGAGGCCCATCCTTCTGGTAGGTGTACTACGGATTCGCAATAGAGCTATGGGCAAGAGAACGTTCCACTTAAGTTGGGTTTCCTGACACATTTTAGCCAACTGATTCTTAATAGTTCTATTCATTCTCTCTACCTTACCAGAACTCTGGGGTCTATATGCCGTATGAAGCCTCCACTTTATACCAAGCATATGAGTCAATTGTTGTAGGCACTGATGAACAAAAGCTGGACCATTGTCCGATCCTATAGAGCAGGGTAGTCCATATCGGGGTATTATTTCTCGTAGCAGGAATCTCACGACTTCTCCTGCTTTCTCTGTACGAGTAGGACATGCTTCTACCCAGCCTGAATAGGTGCACACCACTACCAGCAGGTAGCGATGTCCACCCGATTTAGGCATCACTGTATAGTCAATTTGTAAATCGGACATGGGAAGTCCCCCCATAAACTGGACTCCTGGTGGCTTTACTGGTCCTTGTCTTGCATTATTTTTAGCACACGTTACACATCTACGTACAATGGCCTGAGTCAAGTTGGACAATCTTGGTATGTAGAAATGTTTTCTGAGAGATTCTTCTGTACTGTCTCTCCCAGAATGTGTCCCGTTATGATAGTTTTGGACAATTTCTACCGCTAGTGATGCTGGAATAACTATTCTTCCATCTTCTAACTGATACCATTTGTTCTCCAAATACTTTCCAGGTTCAGTCCTTAACCACTCCTCTTCTTGAGCTGTATAAATTGGAGTCCATTGAGACAGTGGAGTTGGTATAAGAGCAGCTATATGCCCCACATATTCCTGTCTTCCTGATTCAGCAGCACGCTTAGCTGCACTATCTGCCATCCGATTCCCTTTGGTTACATCACCATCTCCTCTCAGATGCGCCCGACAATGTATAATACCGACTTCTTTCGGCTCCCACACTGCTTCCAATAGTTGTAGGATCTCAGCTGCGTATTTGATTTCTTTGCCTTCTGAATTCAATAGTCCTCTTTCTTTATACAAAGCTCCGTGGGCATGAGTGGTTAAAAACGCATACTTGGAGTCCGTGTAGATGTTCACTCTTAAACCTTCAGCCAATTGTAACGCTCGTGTCAGTGCTATCAATTCTGCC
This sequence comes from Pelobates cultripes, assembly GCA_933207985.1. NCBI lineage: Eukaryota > Metazoa > Chordata > Amphibia > Anura > Pelobatidae > Pelobates > Pelobates cultripes. Next base: position 153,644,229 of record OW240914.1, on the reverse strand, counting down.
TTTTGTGCTGATGTTCCTTTTGCCAGTGGCCGAGCTTCTATCACCTTGTCTATCGTTGTTACTGCATATCCTGCATAGCGGATCCCTTCTTTTACATAACTACTGCCGTCGGTGTAATATTGAACATCAGGGTTCTGGATGGGAAAATCACGAAGATCTGGTCTACTTGAAAATACTTCATCCATTACTTCCAAACAATCATGTTGACTTTCAGTAGGTTGTGGCAAAAGGGTAGCTGGATTTAAGGTATTTACAGTCTCTAAATGCACTCTTGGGTTTTCACACAACATTGCTTGATACTTGGTCATACGGCTGTTACTAAACCAATGATTTCCTTTGTAATCCAACAACGTCTGTACTGCATGTGGAACTCGTACATAAAGTTCTTGACCCAGAGTGAGTTTATCGGCTTCAGCTACTAGCAGGGCGGCTGCAGCTACAGCTCTTAGACAAGGTGGAAGTCCGCTGGCCACTGCATCCAGTTGCTTAGACATGTAGGCAACAGGTCTTTGCCATGATCCCAAGTACTGTGTCAATACTCCCACAGCCATTCTTCTTTGCTCATGTACATACAGGTAGAATGGCCGTGTGTGGTCAGGTAGACCTAATGCTGGGGCACTCATCAAAGCCCTCTTCACATCTTCGAATGCCGTTTGCTGTTCTTGAGTCCATAAGAAGGGGTCGTGCTCTGTACCTTTGATAGCTGCATACAGAGGTTTTGCCAGTATCGCGTAGCTGGGAATCCATATCCTACAGAAGCCTGCTGCCCCCAAGAATTCTCGCACTTGTCTATTCCTGGGTATCGGTATTTGGCACACAGCTTCTTTTCTCTCTGGCCCCATAATTCTTTGACCTTCAGAGATATGGAATCCCAGATATTTGACAGTTGGCAAACACAACTGAGCCTTCCTTCTTGACACCTTGTATCCTGCCTTCCAGAGAATGTGTAGTAGATCGTGCGTTGCTTGCTGACATACTTCCTTTGTAACTGCTGCTATCAACAAGTCATCTACATATTGTAATAATACACACTCTCCTGGGATAGACTTGAAATCTAGTAGATCTTGACTTAGAGCTGAACCAAATAGGGTAGGTGAATTTTTAAACCCCTGGGGCAATCTTTTCCAGGTCATTTGGCGTTTCGAGCCCGTTACAGCATTTTCCCATTGGAAAGCGAAGATACATTGGCTTTCTGCGGCAATTCGGAGGCAAAAGAAGGCATCTTTGAGATCTAAGACTGTAAAGTAAGTAGCCCCGCCCGGAATTAAAGCAAGCAGGTTATATGGATTGGGCACGACTGGATGTATACTAACAACCGCATCATTGACTGCTCTCAAGTCCTGCACAGGTCGATACTCATCTGTACCGGGCTTTTGAACAGGCAGCAATGGGGTGTTCCAGGGGGAAGTACAGAATTTTAGGATACTATACCGTATGAACTTATCCAGATAAGATTGGATGTTCTTCTTAGCCTTCTGCGGAATATGATATTGTCTCAGGCTTACTGGATAAACCCCAAGTTTTAGTTCGATTTTAATAGGTGGAATATTGCGGGCCAGTCCTAGTGGGTTGTTCTCTGCCCAAACTCCTGGTATGTTAAATAAGGATTCATCACTCCTCGGGTTTTGGCTAGTCAACACTGTATAAAGTCGCCACTCTTCTTCCTTTGGTACGGACAATGTCATAATACCTGAGGGTCTATTAAACTTTAAGGATGTTGTTCCATTTGGTAGGAACGTAATCTGCGCTTGTAATTTGGATAGCATATCACGTCCCAGCAATTGGACTGGACACTCAGGCATATAAAGGAATTGATGTTTTACTATGTGGCCTCCCAATGTACAGAGTCGACTTTTAAGAACCGTTTTTTCAGCACTTCTTCCAGTTGCTCCTATTACAGTAATAGTTCTTCCAGATGGAGGAGCAACTTGATTAGTCACCACCGAATGTTCAGCACCAGTGTCGATCATAAACGCACTCCTTTTTCCCCCTATTGATACATCGACCATAGGCTCCGCTCGACCAAGGGGGATGGAGCCCGGTCGGTATCAATAGTCCTCTATGACCGTGTCAGCCAATCCCACAAAGTCCCTACCTTCTCTATCGCGGGACCTTTGCGCTGCTGGATAGTACCTATCTTCCCTTACACTTCCTCTGTTCCCATTACTCCCTCTATTACCATTACTCCCTCCGGGGCCCCCTCTACCTCTCACTCTGCCTCTAAAGTTTCCGTAACCTGCCCTGGGTAAGTCTCTCTTATACTGCTCTCTTTGCGGACACTCGTTCCTCCAATGCCCTTCTTCCTTACAGTACGCGCACTGATTCCTACTCAAAGGCTCCCTATTCCATCTACCATTGCCTCTATCTGGGCCCCGTCTATCTACGCCTGCGATCGCTACCGCTAGCATATCTGCCTTTCTACGCATCTTGCGCTCTTCCTCTTTCTTACTTTCTGTTTCCCTATTCATATATACTTTGTTCACTACCTCCATTAGTTGGGTGATAGACATACCTGCAAACCCTTCTAATTTCTGTAGCTTGCGCTTAATATCTCCGTAAGCTTGGCTGACAAAGGCGGAGTTTACCATTCGGGAATTATCAGCGCCTTCCGGATTAAAGGGGGTATACAAGCGGTATGCCTCCAATAATCGGTCATAAAAGACACTGGGCGCTTCATCACTTTTCTGAATCACCTCAACTGTCTTCGACATGTTAATAGCTTTCTTTCCTCCGGCTTTCATGCCAGCAATTATAGCATCTCTATAGGCTTTAAGTTGAGCCATATCTGCGCCATTTACATTCCAGTCAGGATCGGTGTTAGGGTAATGTGTTGCGGCCCATGCTGCCGGATTGGCTTGATTAAAAGCACGGGCTCTCTCCTCTAGCGCCTTAATGGCCGCTTGGTTAATCCTTGTCCTTTCCTCATTATTGAACAATGTCATTAATAACTGCTGGCAATCAGCCTATGTCGGGTTATGTGTCTGAACTATCGAGGTGAACAGATCGGTCATAGCTTGTGGTTTCTCAGTGTACGAGGAATTGTGGGTCTTCCAATTCAAGAGATCGGTAGTCATGAACGGGACATATACGAAGACTGGGTCAGCATGTGCCATTTGACCTGCGGCATCGATATAGGCTGACCCAGGATTCAGACGAAGAGGCATCTGATAATGTTTTAATTGTTGGGTACCGGCCAGTTGTCGGGTTAGTATGGGGCTACGTGGAGGGGCGTCAGTTAAAGGTTCCGGTCGAGAGGTAATAGGGCATGAGGATGTGGGAACTTGATTTTGGGAAAAGTTAGTGAATAGTATACTCCGAGCTGAGCTAGAAGAAGCTTGACCGGAAGTTTGAAGTGGCGCCAAATCAGGATATTCAAATCTAATGGGGGTTGGTCCTGGTTCCGGAAGGGGAGTTTTAATACGAGGGGGGGTGGATTCTGTACTGGAGGAGGAAGCGGAAGTGGATGGGGGCAATAGGGGAAGGGGTGCAGAGCTTCCTGCATTCGCGTCACTTCTTCTTAAAGGAAAGTAAGGAGGCGGCAAAGGGATCTCGGACTCAGGGGGCGTGTCCAA
>OW240914.1:153619545-153630325 GCA_933207985.1 Pelobates cultripes | reverse complement strand
GTAATCCTGGAGGAGCTGCAGAGTTCCACAGCAGAGACTGGAGTATCTGTACATAGGACGACAATAAGCCGTGTGCTCCATAGAGTCGGACTTTATGGCAGAGTGGCCAAAAGAAAGCCATTGCTTTCAGCAAAAAACAAAATGGCACGTTTTGAGTTTGCGAAAAGGAATGTGGGAGACTCCCAAAATGTACGGAGGAAGGTGCTCTGGTCTGATGAGACTAAATTTGAACTTTTCGGCCATCAAAGAAAACGCTATGTCTGGCGCAAACCCAACACATCACATCACCCAAAGAACACAATCCCCACAGTGAAACATGGTGGTGGCAGCATCATGCTGTGGGGAGGTTTTTCAGCAGCCGGGACTGGGAAACTGGTCAGAGTTGAGGAAAAGATGGATGGTGCTAAATACAGGGATATTCTTGAGCAAAACCTGTATCACTCTGTGCCAGGGATGTATTAGCCGCGAGGCAAACAAGGCATTTGCCTTGGGCGGCATTTTTCAGGGGGCGGCTAAAAACGGCACCCCCCAAATGCCCAGGGCAAATGCCTAGTTAGCCTTGCAGCTAACTGACATGCTGGGCTGGCAGGCGGCGCTGGGCAGGAGCGCGGCTGGTGAGCGGGCGGGCGTCATATTCCAGCTCCCAGCCTCACTCTGCGGCTCGTGAGGGAGCTGAGCAGAGTGCTCAGATGAAGTGCTCCCTCGCCAGCCGCCCACCCAGAAGCCAGCCCATCAGCCAGCCCATCAGCCACTGGACCACCAGGGAGAAAGAGGACCCCCCCCCCAGCATTCCCAAAGGTAAGGAGGCTGGGGAGGGGGGTTTAAATAAAAAAAATAAAAAATAAAGTGTTAATGTGAGTGATTGGGGGGGGGGGTCTGACTGTGTGTTTGTGTCTGACTGTGTGTGTGTGTGTGTGTGTGTGTCTGACTGTGTGTGTGTGTGTGTGTGATTGAGTGTTTGTGTATGACTGTGTGTGTGTGTGTGTGTGTTTGTGTCTGACTGTGTGTGTGTGTGTGTGTGTGTCTGACTGTGTGTTTGTGTCTGACTGTGTGTGTGTGTGTCTGACTGTGTGTTTGTGTGTGTGTGTCTGACTCTGTGTGTGTGTGTGTCTGACTCTGTGTGTGTGTGTGTGTGTGTGTTTGTGTCTGACTGTGTGTGTGTGTGTGTCTGACAGTGTGTGTGTCTGTGTGTGTCTGACTGTGTGTGTCTGACTGTGTGTTTGTGTCTGACTGTGTGTGTTTGTGTGTGTGTGACTGTGTGTGTGTCTGACCATGTGTGTGTCTGACTGTGTGTGTGTGTGTGTCTGTGTGTCTGACTGTGTGTGTGTGTGTGTCTGACTGTGTGTGTGTGGGTATTTAGAAGGTGGGGTGGGGGAAAAGGGTTGGGTGGGGGTGGCGCGGGGTGAGGGGGCGCCTGAGTTTTGTCCTGCCTAGGGCAGCACAAAACCAGGATACACCACTGCTCTGTGCGTGATTTGAGGCTAGGACGGAGGTTCACCCTCCAGCAGGACAATGACCGCAAACACACTGCTAAAGCAACACTTGAGTGGTTTAAGGGAAAACATGTAAATGTGTTGGAATGGCCTAGTCAAAGCCCAGACCTCAAACCAATAGAAAATCTGTGGTCAGACTTAAAGATTGCTGTTCACAAGCGCAAACCATCCTACTTGAAGGAGCTGGAGCAGTTTTGCAAGGAGGAATGGGCAAAAATCCCAGTGGTAAGATGTGGCAAGCTCATAGAGACTTGGAGCTGTGATTGCCGCAAAAGGTGGCTCTACAAAGTATTGACTTTAGGGGGGTGAATAGTTATGCACATTGACTTTTTATGTTATTTTGTCCTATTTGTTGCTTGCTTCACAATAAAAAAAAAAAAATCTTCAAAGTTGTGGGCATGTTCTGTAAATTAAATGATGCAAATCCTCAAACAATCCATGTTAATTCCAGGTTGTGAGGCAACAAAACACGACAAATGCCAAGGGGGTTGAATACTTTTGCAAGGCACTGTATATACAAGTTGTTTATGACAGGTTTACTTTAAAGGCACCCAGACCACTTCAGCTTAATGAAGTGGTCTGGGTGCCAGGTCCAGCTAGGATTAACCCTTTCTTCTATAAACATAGCAGTTTCATAGAAACTGCTATGTTTATAATAGGGTTAATCCAGCCACTAGTAGCTGTCTCATTGATTTTCACAGTGAGAAGACGCCAGCATCCACAGGAAAGCATTGAGAATGCTTTCCTATGGACTGGCTGAATGCGTGTGCGGCTTGTGCCTCGCATGCGCATTCAGTCGATGACGACGACAAGGAGGAGGAGATGAGGAGGAGAGTCCCCCGCCTGGCACTGGAAAAAGAGGTAAATTTAACCCCTTCCACCTCCTAGAGCCCGGCGGGAGTGGGACCCTGAGGGTGGGAGCAACCTCAGGGCACTATAGTGCCAGGAAAACGAGTATGTTTTCCTGGCACTATAGTGGTCCTTTAAGCTTGTGAGCTATCCTCAAAATGACTGTCAAGGAATGTAGCAAAACAATACTGAGAACTCCTGTCTTAAATCACATCAATGTGTCTTTCAATTCCAAATGTAGAATCCCAAACGTAATTATTTGGCTCTTCACTAAATACTTCCGACATTACTTTCAATCCTGTTATAACTGCTTCTGCTCTGACTGAAGCCTGGGCTCTTATGGAAGCTCTGGCATGAGCTTGTTTTCCTCAAAAGGAAATGTATTTTTTATTTTGTGACTGTCACGTGCTAGAAGCACGTTTATCCTCATGTTTTACCTGTCCTACGAAAGCATCTTCTTATTTACAGCCTGACTTACTATGTTTATTCACTAACTGAAAGGAGTTTCATTGTATTCTCCATATAAGAAAATATCACCTAATATATCTCACAGAAGGTATATAAGATTCTGTGAAATCAAAACACATTCAAAATAATAACACAATATATTGCAATTATTACATTTTAAATAAGAACGCAATTGTATTTATAAATACAACCAATAATTGATGTGGCACTTTCTGTGCAAAAAATTAAATATATAAAAAGTAAAAAAAATAACTTGCACACTTGCAGCACTGTGATAGCAATCCTAACATAAAAACAAGCACTTCACAATAGCCATAACAAAACAAACCAAATAACTTCTCTATGAGATGGGATTTCTTTGAATGAGAAGACTTTGCAAGGTACATGCTCTGGGTAATTACCTGCGTCTCGAGTTTAGCTCCATTGAGCTAAACTACCAGAAAGTAACAGGACTGGTTTTGCTTCAAAATGTGCTGAAACACTATGCTTTAAAGGATCACTTGACAGGCGCACAGTCGGATTTGCCGGCATATGCGCTAACCTTACCCCAACCCCCATTAAAACACGGACACAGGTTATACTGTTGGAAATAATTTGTCCACAGCTTTATTAAATTATTAATAAATAATTAAGGAATAACAAATGGGGTCATTGCCAACAAATCTTAATAATGTTAACCTCCCCCATATACATAACATACCCCTAGCAATGACCCCACAATAATAACAATAGATAACAATATAAATAACATGTTAACACAGAAACTGGCCGTCCAATTTGACCACATTTCCACCAGGTTAAATTGTAGGGGTGTACCGAGACACCGCTACCCACCATATCCATTGTAGGGGTGTACCAAGACACCGCTACCCACCATATCCATTGTAGGGGTGTACCAAGACACCGCTACCCACCAGTTCCAGTGTAGGGTGTACCAAGACACCACCACACCCCCAGGTTCGGAGCCACCGACGGGCTCGAACCTACCAACCACGTGCAACACTGCCCAATCCACACTAAACCTCAGGATGCCCACTTTCTCCTCCATCTACCCTCCGATTTAACCAGGCCATTCCCCGCCGCTGTGAAAAAACGGGAAATCAACTAACCTAACCAAATACAGGGAGGGTGGGAGGGACAACTGACAGGTAAGCTTAGATTCAGTTAAAATGGCCACTTCACATAATGGCTGGTATAAATACTCCCCTTATGGCTCCGCCCTACCCAGCATGCTAGCTGTCACTAAATTCCTGTGGCTGCTATGCCTACCTCCTGGCTCTGTCAAGGCCTATTCCTCTTAGCTGCGCTGATCCATGGGCTACATGACAGGCGCACAGTCGGATTTGCCGGCATATGCGCTAACCTTACCCCAACCCCCATTAAAACACGGACACAGGTTATACTGTTGGAAATAATTTGTCCACAGCTTTATTAAATTATTAATAAATAATTAAGGAATAACAAATGGGGTCATTGCCAACAAATCTTAATAATGTTAACCTCCCCCATATACATAACATACCCCTAGCAATGACCCCACAATAATAACAATAGATAACAATATAAATAACATGTTAACACAGAAACTGGCCGTCCAATTTGACCACATTTCCACCAGGTTAAATTGTAGGGGTGTACCGAGACACCGCTACCCACCATATCCATTGTAGGGGTGTACCAAGACACCGCTACCCACCATATCCATTGTAGGGGTGTACCAAGACACCGCTACCCACCAGTTCCAGTGTAGGGTGTACCAAGACACCACCACACCCCCAGGTTCGGAGCCACCGACGGGCTCGAACCTACCAACCACGTGCAACACTGCCCAATCCACACTAAACCTCAGGATGCCCACTTTCTCCTCCATCTACCCTCCGATTTAACCAGGCCATTCCCCGCCACAGCTCAGGACTTGACACCTAAAGCTCCTGAGCGACCCCCACCACACCGGAATAAGGCCTGTTGAATGCCTTCCTGAAGGCCCAATTTAAACAGATCACACCTTACATCCGAAAATGTACCCCATCCCACCTGGAGTACCCAGGGAGCTTTCTTCCCAATTCGTTGTGTCTCACTGTTACACCGCCCCCACCTCTGATAAATACTGCCATCAATTTTTTATTAAGTCGTCCTCGACACCGAGCTACCACGGCCGGGTACGTAGTATGTCTCCAATGTAACCAAGGAACCATCTCGGACTGCACCACCACCACACCCGTGGCCAGCTCCCATAGCTGGTCCACCTCCCTCTGCCTCCACCTGATCAATTCCTTTTCCGGGACCATGCCAATATCCAGAATGTCCTGGAAAGTACCCCTTGTTACCTCCCGGAAAAATTTCTCCCCTAATATCTTGCCACCAAAATCCCTGAAAAACAAAACCACTCCTGCTCCACCAATTTCAAAGGAAAGCCCAGTTACGTTTGAACTGAAACGCGGCTCCCATCTGTGCCCCTTAGATATAAGAATGACCCACCAACCATGTCACCAAACCTGAAACGAAAGTAATTAGCGACACGGCATAGCCCCAAACACAAACCCATACGTCCATAGCCATTAAACCAAATAGACTGGCCTGAAACAGGACTTAAGCCGTACTGACTCCCACCTGCCTAAACGTTTCCCTAGGTCCTCACTTAAAACCAGGTGGGGTGCCTCTGTTACCGCCATCACCTGGGAAGAATGGGTCCCAAAGTGCCCGGGATCCAAACCCAACATTGTCAAACACCTGCGGGAATTGAATCGTGACAGCACCGATCTGTCCCCTTTTACCAGTAAGCCACCCGGGATGTCCGGGCAAAGCTCCAAGTAGCATGATGCGCTTAACACCGGGCGTACCCCTGACCCCGGCCGGGAATATAGCTTTACCAAACCTCCTTTACCAGACACATTCGTTCTTGAACAACCCTACTGAATCGTTACCTTAACCGACTAAGGTTCGACAACCAAGTGTAGAACTCCCCAACACCTGCCCGAAGGCACTCACCAGTTCCCCAATCCAAATTGCCCCAAGCCTCCAAAAAGGCCACCGCAAGCAAACTCACTGCAAAAGTAGGGTAATACACCACCAGGCGTTGCGTTACCCAAGGAAACCCGCCACCGACATATTTCATATCTCTCCGTAAGACCCGCGATGCCTGACGGACGTGACAACGTTCCGTCACTTCCTCCCAATCAGTCAGTTTAAACCCTAACAACAATGCCACCATGCTCCTGACCCTTGCTGATGGAGCTAACGCTGAACAAACAAACGGCTTAGGAACCACCGCAAGGTATCCCTTCGCCCCTCCTTTGACTGGGCCCCCACAGTGAAACCAACCGCCTTGTCCCACATATCTCAAACGTTCACATAGGCAGTCCCTCTGCCCGGTGCCATAGGATTCTGTATCGATCCTCCAAGCATGGCGTCTCGAAGTGTCCGTAAACAGCCCCACTGCTTCCGAAGACACCACTTGCTCCCGAAAAAAGGCCTTGCCATTGAAGTCCCTCAAAAAACGATCCCACACCTCTAAGTCCGCCCTCATGTCCGCGGAAACCCTGATATAGTGTGACGGCATCCGTATCCCGCTCGTCGCCCGCGCCAATCGTCTACAGAAAACCCTCCCCATGGGTATGACCCTGCACGCAAAGTTCAGGCTCCCTACCAGAGACTGTAATCCCCTCAGCGTCACCTTCCGTGCTCTCCCAATTGTGTGCACCAAGTCTTTCAGCTTGCGCAACTTGTCCTGTGGTAATCTACATTCCCCGATCTCCGAATCAATCTCCAAACCCAGAAAACTAAGACACGTGGCGGGTCCCACGGTCTTGTCCTCCGCCAAAGGAACCCCCATCGTCTGCGCTACCCATTGGAACACCCGTAGTATCTGCTTGCACCGGTCTGAGCCTCGAGGGCCGACACATAAGAAGTCGTCCAGGTAATGCACAACCGTGCCCCCCCTCCGATTCCCGTCGCACTACCCATTCCAGAAAAGTGCTAAACTTCTCGAAATAGGCGCACGAGATGGAACAACCCATCGGCAAGCACAGATTCACAAAGAAGCCCCCTTCAAAACAACACCCCAAGGGGTGATGACATGACGGGTGTATGGGAAGCAGCCGAAACGCTGCCTCCACGTCCACCTTCGCCATCAGCGCTCCCCGCCCAGCTCTCCGTACCAACTCGACTGCCCTGTCAAATGATGTGTAAGATACTGAACAGAGTGCTGCGTCGATGTCATCATTCACCGATGACCCTTTAGGATACGATAAATGATGAATCAACCTAAACTTGCCAGCCTCTTTTGTAGGGACCACTCCAAGTGGGGATATCCGCAACTCCGCTATAGGAGGATACGGGAACGGCCCCGCCATCCTCCCCAAAAGGACCTCTTTGGCCATCTTTTCCCGCACTACCTCCGGGCGTTCCTGCACCGATTTAAGATTGGCACAAACCGCCCCTGGTTCCTTAACCGTGAAGGGGATCACGAAGCACTCCCTAAAACCCCGCCACAGGAACGCTGCATCCTCCTGGTTAGCGTATTGCCTTAGCCAAGGCAACATCGCTCCTAACCTCACTGGGGACGCCCCCAGTTGCAGCCGAGGTGGCCGCCACCCCTGCGGTTCCACCCCCTGCATTGAGCTTACCTTTCTTGAAGCATCTGCTGGCACCGTGACCCTCGTTGTACGTCCAGCACAGGCCCTTCTTTTGTCCCGCTGGCACAGCCACGCCTGAGGCTGTCCCAGCTGCCCCGAGAAAGGGCGCAGCCTTCTGCGCCATCATAATCCTCATCCATAGCGGCAGGTCCATTTGGTCCCACCGCATGGTAGGGTTGGCCGCCAAGCGTTGCCGAAACTGCTCATCATATTTCCACCACGCTAGGCCCCCATACGTCCGATACGCATCGCCTATCCCATCCAAGTAGCAGAACAGTTGCGCACAGTTCCCTGGCCTTTTTTTTTGTTTGTTTTTTTTTTTTTTCCCTATCACACTAGCCAGGATGCAGAACGCCCTCAGCCAATTCCCCAAAGTCTTCGGTATCTTGCGATACCTCCGCCTTTTTTCTTCTTCCTCCTTCTTGGCGTCCTTCTTATCCTCCTCCTTCAAGTCTAGGAATTCCTCCAAAGGGAGCAAAGAAAATTTTTCCATGAACTCCCCCTTCCAAATCTTTTCTTTAACCTCTAATTTCAGGTGACAACCTAGGGGGCCCGCAAAAGATACGTGTACGTTTTGACGTGCCGCGTCCGAAATGTCGCCACACCCGACCGCCGACTCAGCCCCCCCATCCGCCGCACCGGACGCCACTACCGCTTCGCTTACCTCGCCTCCGCTCGCCGGTTGGACCCCCGCCCCTATTGCCTTAACCGCCGTGTCAGGGGACCATACCTTTCCGAACTGTAATGGTGATTCCCCCTTCCCTGACCATGCCTCCAATAGTGTTTTTAAATAGCCCAATAACTGTCCGGAGTGTTGTGCAGATATGGACTCACCGTTGGAGACCCCGGCCGTGCCAGGCTCCGGGGTTGCCGACCTTCCGTCCACCCGTTCAGGCTCCGGAGCATCCGGTTGACGCCGACTCCCATCCGCCTGATCCCTCCTCAGGACCGTAGGGGTAGCGCTCCGCGACCTGTAAGGAGAAGACAACCTGGGTAGTCTGTACTGCTGGGCCCCTACCCGTCCTTCCTCCCTACGCTCTTCTCCGCAATTCCAAGCTTCGCACCGCCTTGCCGGCCTAGCTTCCCTGCTCCTGGGGGCCCGCTGCTGTCCTAGTGCACTGTCACCCGATGACCCAGATGCGCTGCGCCGCCTCCGCCCCCGCCCGTCCTTGGACGCGGACCTCCTTCTCCCCGCCCTGCAGCTGGTCCTGGAACCACTGCGCCTGCTATGCGATGGACTCCTGTCCCTGCTCCACTGCCGATCAGCTGACCTCCTGCTGCTGCCGGGCCTGGCGCCACCGCTGCGCCGCTCCCGTCTGTACTCCTCCCGCTCCCTGGTCCCGCTGCGGTGCCCCCCGTGAGAGCAGCCTGAGGGGCCCAACCTTCCACTGCTACTGCTCCTGACTTCCCTATCCCGCGCTGTACTGCGTGTGTCCCCTTTCTCCGCTGTACCTGGCCATCTGTTGGCCGCTGCGCCTGGCTCAGATGCCCCTTGCACCCCCTGGCAGCCCGCTGGAACCTCTGCCGTTCCCTGTCCGATCCTGCCGTCTTCCTGCCGCCCCTCCTCCCTATGCCTGGCACTGTCGCCCGTCCCGGCCACACCTAAGGCCGCCCGCGAGCTGGTCCCGCTGACCAGGCCACCCCTGGGTTGCTGGGGGGCCGCCTGCGCTGGAACATCCCGCGTCCCGCCCGCCCCCTGCCCCTCAGTGACCAGAGTGGACTCACCGGGACGCCTCACTGAAGTGCTGCCGACCACGTGTTCCTCCGCTCTCCCAGCCGCCATTCCCGCCGTGCTGGAGCCCTCCTCTGGGGTTCCTGTGCTGCCTGCCGCCATCTTGGGTGGGGCGCGTTTACCAGCAGGCCCGCGCTTCGCGGCCGTCCTCGCCTGACCGGCACGGCGCACCGGCGGCGCCGGCCGCTTCCCGGTGCTGTCCGACCCTCTTGCCTCCTGGCTGGGTGCCGAATCCATACTGCTGATGGGAGTGATCATGTAGTAGCAGCTCATTCCAGCCTCTCCTGTACCTCCATGCTGTCTCCTGTCTCAGTACTGCCTGTTCTCCATACTGCTGATGGGAGTGATCATGTAGTAGCAGCTCACTCCAGCCTCTCCTGTATCTCCATGCTGTCTCCTGTCTCAGTACTGCCTGTTCTTCATGCTGCCTCCATGCTGCCTGTTCTTCTATGCTGCCTCCATGCTGCTGATGGGAGTGATCATGTAGTAGCAGCTCATTCCAGCCTCTCCTGTATCTCCATGCTGCCTCCTGTCTCAGTACTGCCTGTTCTCCATGCTGCCTGTTCTGCTATGCTGCCTCCATGCTGCCTGTTCTGCTATGCTGCCTCCATGCTGCCTTCTCCCTCCAGGGCAGGCAGCTTTCCCAACTGACAGGTAAGCTTAGATTCAGTTAAAATGGCCACTTCACATAATGGCTGGTATAAATACTCCCCTTATGGCTCCGCCCTACCCAGCATGCTAGCTGTCACTAAATTCCTGTGGCTGCTATGCCTACCTCCTGGCTCTGTCAAGGCCTATTCCTCTTAGCTGCGCTGATCCATGGGCTACAGACTGACTGCAGACAGTAAATACCATGTATCAGGGACAGTCTGACTGCAGATAGTAAATACCATGTATCAGGGACAGACTATCAGACAGTAAATACCATGTATCAGGGACAGTCTGACTGCAGACAGTAAATACCATGTATCAGGGACAGTCTGACTGCAGATAGTAAATACCATGTATCAGGGACAGTCTGACTGCAGACAGTAAATACCATGTATCAGGGACAGTCTGACCTGCAGACAGTAAATACCATGTATCAGGGACAGTCTGACTGCAGATAGTAAATACCATGTATCAGGGACAGTCTGACTGCAGATAGTAAATACCATGTATCAGGGACAGTCTGACTGCAGACAGTAAATACCATGTATCAGGGACAGTCTGACCGCAGACAGTAAATACCATGTATCAGGGACAGACTGACCGCAGACAGTAAATACCATGTATCAGGGCCAGACTGACTGCAGACAGTAAATACCATGTATCAGGGACAGACTGACTGCAGACAGTAAATACCATGTATCAGGGACAGTCTGACTGCAGACAGTAAATACCATGTATCAGGGACAGTCTGACCGCAGACAGTAAATACCATGTATCAGGGACAGTAAATACCATGTATCAGGGACAGTCTGACTGCAGACAGTAAATACCATGTATCAGGGACAGACTGACTGCAGACAGTAAATACCATGTATCAGGGACAGTCTGACTGCAGATACCATGTATCAGGGACAGTCTGACTGCAGACAGTAAATACCATGTATCAGGGACAG
>OW240914.1:153589391-153619445 GCA_933207985.1 Pelobates cultripes | reverse complement strand
GATAGACATACCTGCAAACCCTTCCAATTTCTGTAGCTTGCGCTTAATATCTCCGTAAGCTTGGCTGACAAAGGCGGAGTTTACCATTCGGGAATTATCAGCGTCTTCAGGATTAAAGGGGGTATACAAGCGGTATGCCTCCAATAATCGGTCATAAAAGACACTGGGCGCTTCATCACTTTTCTGAATCACCTCAACTGTCTTCGACATGTTAATAGCTTTCTTCCCTCCGACTTTCATGCCAGCAATTATAGCATCTCTATAGGCTTTAAGTTGAGCCATATCTGCGCCATTTACATTCCAGTCAGGATCGGTGTTAGGGTAATGTGTTGCGGCCCATGCTGCCGGATTGGCTTGATTTAAAGCACGGGCTCTCTCCTCTAGCGCCTTAATGGGCGCTTGGTTAATCCTTGTCCTTTCCTCATTATTGAACAATGTCATTAATAACTGCTGGCAATCAGCCCATGTCGGGTTATGTGTCTGAACTATCGAGGTGAACAGATCGGTCATAGCTTGTGGTTTCTCAGTGTACGAGGAATTGTGGGTCTTCAAATTCAAGAGATCGGTAGTCGTGAACGGGACATATACGAAGACTGGGTCAGCATGTGCCATTTGACCTGCGGCATCGATATAGGCTGACCCAGGATTCAGGCGAAGAGGCATCTGATAATGTTTTAATTGTTGGGTACCGGTCAGTTGTCGGGTTAGTATGGGGCTACGTGGAGGGGCGTCAGTTAAAGGTTCCGGTCGAGAGGTAATGGGGCATGAGGATGTGGGAACTTGATTTTGGGAAAAGTTAGTGAATAGTATACTCCGAGCCGAGCTAGAAGAAGCTTGACCGGAAGTTTGAAGTGGCGCCAAATCAGGATATTCAAATCTAATGGGGGTTGGTCCTGGTTCCGGAAGGGGAGTTTTAATACGAGGGGGGGTGGATTCTGTACTGGAGGAGGAAGCGGGAGTGGATGGGGGCAATAGGGGAAGGGGTGCAGAGCTTCCTGCATTCGCGTCACTTCCTCTTAAAGGAAAGTAAGGAGGCGGCAAAGGGATCTCGGACTCAGGGGGCGTGTCCAAAATGGGCCTAACAAGTCCTGGCCACCATGAGGCGACATTGCTCCTCGTGGCATATCCGGATCCATTTTGGCGAGTCGTTTACGGCCTGCCCCCAACAATCAATGTATGGAAACTGTCCGTAAAGTTCAGGCCTACCTGACACAGCCACGTGTACACGCTGTACCAGGATTGGATCCAAACTGCCACGCGGCGGCCATGCCGCAACCAAAATAGACCACTCCCTAGTGCACAAAGTGACCAAACGTACAGGAGACATTTTAACCCCAAAATCACATGTTTTGAATCCCTTTTTAAAATTCTTTACCATACAACCTAAGGGATCCGAAATCGTTGACTCTGACGCGCCCATACTTATCAATGGAGCGTCGTTGACAACGAATACTATGCACGCGTTCTTATTCAACAGTCACACCCGTTTCCTCTGGCAACAGCACCACGTGGTACAGTTACCGAGTGAAACGTACACAATAACACAATAATCACTCAGGGAATTCCCGTACACACACAGCTGTTACACCAGTCACTAAATAATCAATATTATGCCCTTTTGCGAAACTATACAGTCACCCACGCTATAATTCTCTATATATGAATTACCCGTCTATAACACACCCCAGTAACATCGTCTTTTACTAGTATCGGTTACATTACGGTTAGCATAGGTCAAAGCACAATTTAAGGTCACAATACAATTATTAGTGGTTACGGTGTTAAACATGCAATAGACGACAATGATTAGTACTTATATACAGTGTCAGTAAATATACAGGGTTATGGTACAGTGCACTATGATACAGCAACACACTATTAACACTCTCGCTAGACGGCTGAGCTCGCGCTATCTAACAAGATATACACTTTACTAACAATCTTTAACACATTTACAATCCCAACTAAACTATTGGCCAGTACCTTGAATGGACTACCTAAAACTATATACACCCGTTTTGGTTAGCCACACTGCCCAAACACCACATATAGCGAACTAGAGGGCGAAATTTACAAAATTGCCCTTCTAGTCTATTTACTCTATCAAAGTCTAGTGGGTTCCAAATTTACACGCCTTCCCACTTAGCCAAGATAGGTTGAGAGCTAGCGAACCGAATTTACACAGGCGCCGCTTAGTCTCCCGGTCCCTCCGACCTAGCGAGCGTAATATACACCCTAGAACGCTAGTCTAGACAAGACACCGGTGTCCGGCTAGGGCTATTTACACAGGACCCCGCCTGACTAACCAGATCAAACGGTCTTACTAAAGAGCGTTCGATCGAGCGGTGCGCCTTCGCTCCTTCCCTCCGACAGAGGGGCAGATTCCATACACAGATTTAAACCCCTTTTGGGCCTACCGCACAATCGGTATACCCCTAGTGGGTCTGCCGTCTAAAACAGCAGTTGTCTTACCTCCGCGTTCCTGAACCTGAGTTCACACTCATCGACGGGGACACCCCAGCACTTCTTACGTAGAGGCCGGTGATCTCCTGGACAACAGACCAGTGGCGCCGAGACGAAGGGAGGTCCACGCAGAAGTTCAGGGGTGCAGCCGTAGAGAACGTGGGCAAAGATAGACCGTCTCACGCCTCTGCCTCTCAGCTACCATTGAACGATGAGCTTCCCGGCCAATGCACCAAATGATACCGGAGAAACTGACGGAAGCAAAGCACAGAGGGATGGACACAGGTTTCTTCAGGAAGGAAGAGATTCTTTATTGGATCACCGATCGGGACTCAGAGGGACTAATGTCACCAAAAATACAGCAAGTTCTGAGCCCTGAACAAGAGTGCAGGCTCCCTATATAGGCACATAACTCCTCCCATATTAAGCTCCACCCGCACATTCTCTTGACCAATCATTACAAATAAGAATTAACTTCCTGCTTGGCCGCATGGCTTGTCCAGCACAATGGAGGAGGGGAATACTACATCCTGTATTCTTGCACATGCTCCGTACACTACTGATCGTATCTTGCCTCGTGCAACCAACTGGTCGATACGTCAGCATATGCACGTACACATGCCACGTGGTAATCTCGGCCTACTAAATTTATTTTTACCGAGATTCCACCACACTACAACTCCGCTATTGACACAACCTGGCTATTTTAGCTTGAATTTTGCAATTCACTTCTAGATTCATTACCATGTAATCATCATCTTGTAAACATTACATATTCAGTGCATACCTCCCATCAGAGCCTGGTGCAAAATGTAAAGGAATACAAATTTGTAGTCCGTCTCTTTAGTATCCTTATGTCCAATCCCATGCTTGTCATAGACCCCATTCACATGCGTGGCAAATCCTGCACGGGCATCCAAGCTTCCCCATAGAAAAGCATTGAATCCGTGTATGGGGACTTCCACATCGAGTTTTATTGTCAATAAGACAGCCAGTAGAAGATGATGTAACCCTAAAATGTAAATATTGCAGTTTCTTAAAAGAATATACAAAATGTTTCTTTTTTGTAAATTTTTTTAGAGGAACATTCCAAGCACAATGCCAGCATCAAAACCACTACAGTAGGCTATAGTGGTTATAGTGTTTGCAGTGTTCGTGTAGAAGTTTGCTTTCAAAAAGATCAGCTGGGGGGCGGAGCCTGACTGCCAAGCGGACAAGACGCGTGTTGCGAGAGCTCCCGCGTCTGGCTTCAATACCCGAGGGTGATTCCCGGCCAACTCGGTTCTATGACTGCAGAATAACGATCTTCATGTACCGGGGGCAATGGTGATCCTACCTGAAGGGACGCAACGCTTACTAAGATGGCGGATGGGCCTACCACAGAGGAGCGAGACATGCTGCAGCAAAGTAGTGAGCAGCCTGACACCACTCAGTGTGTCTTGCTGAAGCTGGAGGCGACATTTGCAAACTTCTGGGCCTGACTGGAGAAGCACATGTTTCCTCAGGGAACGGACCAAAGGGGTGAGGTACATGGGTCCAGTTACCCCTCCTCCCCCCTTGACAACGCAAGTTGCCGAGCTCCGGCTCCTCTCAAGAAGAGAAAGCGCAGGCTGAAGAAAACTCAAGGTCATAACCTGACATCTCACCCACTTAAACGGAGGACCACCTATCGAGACCACCGACAAGCCACAAGAGTCTCAGACTGTAAGAACCACTGGGCCCGAGGTTTTGGGATGAGTACCTCTGGTGGGGCGCAGGGCTGGAGGGGAGTATTCACTCACTGCCGTAACGCCGATCTACCCAGGGAACTCCCAGAATATCCTCCAAGCCTGCCAATCATAGGAGTTGGCTGAGAACTAAGCGCTGAGTGAGAATGTTCTGCTGCCACCCAGCTGAGTTCATGTGACACGTGAAAATGCCTGTCTTTTATTGTTATGTTTTATGTGTTATGTTTTGACCTGTTGTCTGAACCTTCAATTGATTTCAACTCCCAAGCAACACCCTCCAGTCCATATACATAATCACTGTAGCAATCGCAGCCCTATATAGTGAGATCTCTACAAGAGACAGTGGATATAAACTCTCACACTGCTTGTAGTACAATAGATGCAATTGTATTGCTCAGATATTATGCTATAACTTATATGCCTACACGCTATGATAGCATATATTAACCCAGTGGTAACTACCTAATTGGAACTAACTATATGATCCTAAT
The DNA here is from genome assembly GCA_933207985.1 of Pelobates cultripes. Taxonomy (NCBI): domain Eukaryota; kingdom Metazoa; phylum Chordata; class Amphibia; order Anura; family Pelobatidae; genus Pelobates; species Pelobates cultripes. Next base: position 153,614,764 of record OW240914.1, on the reverse strand, counting down.
GTTATTTTTCTTATACTGTATCTCTGTTTTAAACGTGCACCACTCTTGATTTTCAAACAAAAAAATGTGCGCAGTTCTGCCTATATGCCTACACTGTTAAGCTTAATGTCAACACTTGTCTTGCTATAGCTGTTGTGGCATAGCGAGAATGCTTGTAACACTCATGCACGTCAAAAATAAAGAATAAAAAAAATAAATAAAAAAAGATCAGCTGTATTTGCTTGCCGAGGGAGGCAAAAGCTTGAAAACCGGAACAATAATATGGACATGACTGATTACAGAGAACACCTATTTTTCAAGTTACATTTTAACAGGGATATAAAAGAGGAAACACCACAGGTTGCATATTAACTAGTTAGGTTTCTTCAATACATAGTTACTTTAGTTGCAATGACTTTCCCCTAGAATGTAAACTTGTTTGAGCAGGGCACTCAGAACGCTCTATTCCTGTGGGTTCAACTTGTCTTGCTGTCAATACTTGTCTGTTAGTCCACCTATTAAACTATTGAATTTGTTGGTGCTTTATAAATAATAATAATCTCTAGGGTCAGAGGAGGCACCATGCAGTCTGCCCTGACAGAGAGCCCAGGAAAGGCCTCTGCAGGAATTTTTCCGGGAGGGGGCATAATTGTAATCGCATCCATGTTTGGTCCTTTTTTGACAGTGTTATGAAAGGGAAGGGGCATAGTCATTATCAAATAAAGCCAGGGTGAATAGCGTTTTCACAACTATGGTGTCAGCAATACATGTTTCCTGACACTATAGTGTTCCTTTAAGCAAATTAAAGGAACATTCTGGTCAACATAACAACTTCATCTAAATGAAAATGCCAGGAAGCCCCTGGGTGCTCTCTTTCCTTTAAGGGGTTAAACCGCTCTCAGATGGTTTAACCCCAAAGGTTTCCTCCAGCTCCAGATCGCTCAGTGGTATTCGGCTTCTGAAACGGAGTGTCAGGAAGTGAAGATTGACATCAAGCATGGGTGCTGCAGATTGGCTAGAGTGGTCAGTTGATGCTCTAAGCCAATCGCTAGATCCCAGTTCATATAAATGTTTTACTTTTTTATGAATGGGCAGCTACTGATTGGCTTAGAGTGCAAGCTGACCGCTCTAGCCAATCAGTGACACCCCTACCCAGCGGCATTCTGTGCTTCCTGACACTCCATAAATAAAAGTGAACACATTAACACTGATATTTTTTTTTTTTACCTGGGGAGATGAGAAGGTCCAAAGTTTCCCTGCTTGGCCCAGGTACCAAAGCCTTATGATGTGGTGTCCAGAATAAAGTGGAGGGTTCACTTGTCCTTCCTGCTCCAATCTCATTTTCTTCTCCTTCATTTGACAGAGTCTTCTTTTTCTTCTGACACTGTCTTCTCTCCTCCTTGGCTCCTTCACCTTTCTGCTACTTTCTGCTTATTTCGCACCTTTCAAGCTCCTTTCTCTTTCTGCTCCATTTCCGCTCCATGCAGACCCTTTCTGCTCCTTCTCCTACTTTATCTTTGTGCTCCTTGCTGTCCCTTTCTGCTCCTTGCTACCCTTTTCTGCTCCTTCTCCTACTTTACCTATGTGCTCCTTCTGATTCTTTCTGCTCCTTTACCTTTGTGCTCCTTCTGTTCCTTCCTCCTCCTTGCAGACCCTTCCTTTTCCTTTCTGCTCCTACTCCTACTTTACCTTTGTGCTCCGTATGTCCCTTCCTGCTCTGTGCTGCCATTTCCATCTCCTTGCTTCCCCTTTCTGCTCCTTGCTGTCCCTTCCTGCTCCTTGCTGCCCCATTCTGCACCTTCTCCTCCTTTACCGTTGTGCTCCTTCTGCCCCTTGCTGTCCCATTCTGCTCCTTGCTGCCCCTTTCTGCTCTTTGCTGTCCCTTCCTGTTTCTTTCTGCTACTTCACCTTTGTGCCCATCCTGTCTTTTCCTGCCTCTGCTGCTGCTTTCTGCTCCTTGCTGCCTCTTCCTGCTCATTTCTATTCCTTCCTGCGCCTTCTCCCACTTCACCATTGTGCTTCTTCTGATTCTTTCTGCTCCTTTACCTTTGTGCTCCTTCTGATTTTTTCTGCACGTTTACCTTTGTGCTCCTTCTGTCCCTTTCTGCTGTTTGCAGATTATTCCCTCTCCTTGCAGACCCTTCCTGCTCCTTGCTGACCCTTCCTGCTAATTTCTGCTCCTTTTCCTACTTTACCTGTTCACTCATTGCTGGCCCTTTCAGCTCTTTGCTGCCCCTTTCTGCTTCTTCTCCTACTTTACCTTTGTGCTCCTTCTGCTCCTTTACCTTTGTGCTCCTTCTGTCCCTCTCTACTCTTTGCAGACCCTTCCTGCTCCTTGCTGCCCCTTCCTGATAATTTCTGTTCCTTCGCCTACTTTATCTTTTGTGCTCCTTCTGTCCCTTCCTGTTCATTGTTGTCCTTTCCAGCTCCTTGCTAACCCTTTCTGCTCCTTTCTGTTCCTTTCTGCTCCTTCTACTTTACCTTTGTGCTGCTTTACCTTCCAGCTCCTTGCTGACCATTCCTGCCCTATCCTGCTCTTTTCTGACCCTTCCTTCTCCTTGCTGCCCCTTCTTGCTCCTTGCTGCCCCTCCCTGCTCCTTGCTGCCCCTTCCTGCTAATTGCTGTTCCTTTGTGCTTGTTCTCCTACTTTACCTTTGTGCTCCTTCTGTCCTTTCCTGCTCCTTGTTGCCCTTTCCAGCTCCTTGCTGACCCTTTCTGTTCCTTTCTGCTCCTTCTACTTCACCTTTGTGCTGCTTTACCTTCCAGCTCGTTGCTGACCATTCCTGACCCTTCCTGCTCCTTGCTGACCCTTCCTGCACCTTGCAGACCATTCCTGCTCCTTACAGACCCTTCCTGCTTCTTGCTGCCCCTTCCTGCTCATTTCTGTTCCTTTGTGCTCCTTCTCCTACTTTACATTTGTGCTCCTTGCTGTCCCTTCCAGCTGCTTGCTGCTCCTTGATGCCCCTTCCTGCTCATTTCTGTTCCTTCTCTTTTCTGCTCCTTCTCTTACTTTACCTTCTTGCTTCTTGCTGACCCTTCCACACTTACCTGATCTGTAGGCTGTCTCCCCCATTCCTCACTTATCTGATCTATAGGCTGTCTCCCCCCACCCATCCCTCACTTACCTGATCTTTAGGTGGACCCCCCATTTCTAACTTACCTGATCTGTAAGTGGAGCCCCCCCATCTCTCACTTACCTGATCTATAGGCTGCCACCCCATCTCTTACTTACCTCATCTATAGGCTGTGCCCCCCTCCCATGCCTCATCTAGAGGCTGTTATTTGTTATATGATAGCGAAACTGGCAAGGCACTTCCCCGCATGGTAACAAATCCATTCTATTGGAGCGTCATATACTGCCTGAGAGGATTTTACTTGATTTATTTTTCTGACAGAGACTCTACTTATATTATTGTTTCTTTCAATATAGTAGTTACCTATTTACTGCTATCCCTGTCTACACTTTCTTCTTTTTCAACTCTTTAGCAGTTCCTGTTCCCTGTGCTCAGAGATTTTTGCTGCCCTTTCTATCTGCTATTGGACCTTTTTCCTTCCATACTAGGCTATTTTTAGCCAGTGCTATGTTTTATTTCCATTAGCAGGCAACAGTAATTAGGTAGGATCATGCTGCTATTTATTATCACTAATTAATCCAATCTCGCTAATGCCATACCTGATGTAGTATTTATAATCTAGGAACCTAGTACCTCTCATAATTTTTGCTTTTTGTCTACCAGGTTATATTCTATGGTTTACCTCAGTATTTTCAGTATCAATAACAAAGTTTTTGTTATTTTCTCTCAAGACCTTTTTTAGATTGGATTTTAATCTAGTGGTCACTCTCCATGGTTTTCCCTCTACATTTGCCCAAAATAAATACTTCTCCTTCTCCTAAGGCAAAGTGACATATCTGTAACTCAAGCTCAGCTGTGGCTGGGCAAATGGCTGGAGAGCAGGCAGAGATGTGACATGACCTTCTGTATTTCCTACTGCAAGGTAGGTGAATGGAAACTAGAAGAGGGGATCTAAAGCAGCTCATCCAACAGCTTGCCCAGGGTAGCACTAACCAAGGGTCAGCACACCCACCAACCTATCCAGGGTCCTTGCTCACCTATCAGCCTGCCTGTTTCAGCCAAAAGCCTGCTCACAAACCAGCCTGACAAGCTCACCACAAGCATGCCCAGCCAGGGGCCAACCCAGGCACCAACCTGCCCAACCAGCAGACTTCCCAGGCAGGGGACAGAGAGCAGCAAAAAACATATGCAGTTGGTACACCCAGGTAAGTGTTAAATCGTGCTGACAGTTAAACAATTTACTTAGAGACAGCACCAGGGCACTTGTGTCACCATGGCCACTAAATTGGGTTGAAGTTTTTATGGTGCTAGGATATTTCATTTTAATGAGCTGAAACTCTAAGCAACTTAACTACTACAACTCCTTATATTGTCTACATGTGCCCGCTTGCTGTGTCGCCTGTTTATGTGCCTATAGCTGTAGAGAAAAGGTAGGGGGTACGGGGTAGACGGCACCAATATATAAGTACTATAAACAGATAAAACACATATAGAGTATATAGAAGTATATATGAAAGTTCAAAAAATAAAGTTCAGGAGAGTCTTTTGAAAATTAGACATAAAGCCAACGATAATTCCATGGATGGGAAGCGCTCTATGAGGTAGGAGTGTTCCTAAAAACCATACGTGGAGATAAAAGAAAACACTAATGGTGCAATATATTCAACAAGCAGATAGCAACTGGTAAAAAGTCTGATATAATCCTACTCACGTTTTAAAGAGCTAAAGGACTAGCTCTAGTATGAAATGCGTACAGTGGTATAATCCCCACTTAGAGATACGTGAGATGATGTCTTGTCTGAAGGAGGGTCATATGAAATATAAAAGGAACAGCAATAGTGTTCTCTATTTTAAAATCAGGAGTATAGAAATAAAATATACAGTGGCTTGAGTGGTATAATCCTCATTTAGGATTCTTTGGAGTAATGTCTCACTGGAATAAGATAAAAACTCAGGAGCCAGGCAAAAAAGTATTAAAAAATAAATTAAAAAAGTAAAATGGCAACTCACAGAAAGGAAGTGACCAAAATACCTTTAATTAAATACAATACAGTTTTTAAAATATCCACAACGTGTTTCGCCAGCAGGCTTTTTCAAGTGGAGGAGTAGAAAACATAACCTGGCAAGCATGGGTTTATGAAGGGAATGAAACATCTTGTGTAATTTAAAAAATGGCGCCAAAATTATGTCATAATTACTTAATTAATATATTTAAACCAAACTTAGAATTTCTTATACACATATATTTTAAGAAACAGGAGTGTGTACATGTTTTAAATAAATAGATAATTATGTAAAACGAGGGTTAAAAAGTATATCAATTATGATAGAAAAGAGGTCATATGGCGGCCATTTTCGCTAGGGATCTTGGTGATCTTAGTATAGCCGCCAGTATCGTCCTAGTGAAGAAAAATGTGGGCGTATTAATTATATAGTTGGAGGGCACGTCCTAATGGCGTGACCCTCCTATCTGCGTATTTGTGGGATGGAATGATGTGGGGGGAGGGGAACGCATTTTAATGACGCGTGTGGCTATGGGGTGTGTGTATGAAGGAGGGAGGGGAGAGCTAATGCTACGGTAGGGTAGGGGGTCGGAGTAAAAGGAGACTTTCTACATGACGGTGTTTTAAACAGAGCAAAATAGTAAAAAAGCATATACATATAGAGTGAATAAAGCTATTAGCATCTACACCCTGTTCCAAATTATTATGCAAATTCTATTTAAGTGTCACAAAGATTAAATATTTTGTTTTTCAGTGTAACTCATGGATGGCATTGTGTCTCTTGTGGCTCTTTTGATCACTGAAAACAATCTCGGACACCTGTGATAATTAGAATGCCAGGTGAGCCCAATTTAAGGAAAAACTACTAAAGGAGGGTGTTCCACATTATTAAGCAGAGCACCATTTTCATGCAATATGGGGAAGAAAAGGATCTCTCTGCTGCCGAAAAGAGTGAAATAGTTCAATGCTTTGGACGAGGTATGAAAACATTAGATATTTCACGAAAACTTAAGCGTGATCATCGCACTATTAAGAGATTTGTGGCTGATTCAGAGCACAGACCGGTTTGTGCAGATAAAGGCACATTGAGGAAGATTTCTGCCAGATTCATGCATCGGATCAAGAGAGCAGCTGCTAAAATACCATTACATAGCAGCAAACAGATATTTAAAGCTGCTGGTGCCTCTGGAGTCCCACAGACATCAAGGTGTAGAGTCCTCCAGAGTCTTGCAACTGTGCATAAACCTTCTATTCGGCCACCACTAACCAATGCTCACAAGCAGAAACGGCTGCATTGGGCAGAAAAATACATGAAGACTAATTTTAAAACAGTCCTGTTCACTGATGAGTGCCGTGCAACCCTGGATGATCCAGATGGATGGTTGGTGGACGGCCACCCTATGCCAAGAAGGCTGTGATGTCAGCAAGATGATGGTGGAGTCATGTTTTGGGCCGGAATCATGGGATCAAGAGAGCTGGTCGGCCCCTTTAGGGTCCTCGAAGGTGTAAAGATGACCTCTGCAAAGTATGTGGAGTTTCTGACTGACCACTTTCTTCCCTGGTACAGAAGGAAGAAGTATGCTTTCCCTAATAAAATCATTTTCATGCATGGCAATGCACCATCTCATGCTGCAAAGAATACCTCTGCATCAATGGCTGCTGTGGGAATAAAAGGAGAGAAAGTCATGGTGTGGCCTCCATCCTCCCCTGACCTCAATCCTATTGAGAACCTTTAGAGCATCCTCAAGCAAAAGATCCACGAGGGTGGGAGGCAGTTTACATCCAAACAGCAGCTCTGGGAGGCTATTCTGACATATTGCAAACAAATTCAAGCAGAAACTGTCCAAAAACTCACAAGTTCAATGGATGCAAGACTTGTGAAGCTGCTATCAAAAAAGGGGTCCTATGTAAAAATGTAACGTGACCTGTTAAAATGTTTAAAAAGTTAAAATGTTGTAACAGTTTTTGCTTTCAGTGAATATGCTACAACAAATGACAATTTTCAGTTCTTTACAACCTATAAAGTGTTTTGAAACTTACTGTGCGTAATAATTTGGAACAGTGCATTGTAAGTTTTTTATGTTTAAAAAAATACTGTTATCATTAGGAGGTTTGTTCAATAAAATTTGAATTGTACTCTTAATAGTTGATAACATGAGAATTGTGCTGACTATTATTTACATCAATTATTTAGGTAAATGAGAATAACATAATTTGCATAATAATTTGGAACAGGGTGTGTGTATATATATATCTATATATATATATATATACAGTATTGTGATAAGTAAAATGCCTATTAGCAATACAACTGATGAATAATTTAAAAGGATAAGACTAGAGTGAAGTGGTTGTCCCACTAAAGATGGAAAAATGTTGGACATCCACTTCACCAAATGATATCTCCAGATAGTTACAATAATTGTTAGGTATAACCTTTATTAAGCCGACTTAGGCAAAACACAAAACAATAAATAATAATAATAAAAATAAAGTAATAGTGAAACACTCGTGGGAAAAAACACGTGAAGTAAAAAAGTGGGTAGATGTAGGTTTGGATATCCTCAGTGTATATTGGGGTAATTTGGATAGCTTCACTGAAAACGCTAGTAACCAGTACAGTAAAGTACCGTATGTGTTCAGTCACATATCACAAAGTTGCTCCCCCTAAAGTCTACAGGGATCTGAAAGTCCCAGCCATGTAGAGGTATATCCACAAGAATTATTATTTCATAGACTCTAGTATATTATCACAGCATATACTTTCGGTTTAGATAGATAGTATCCATATATAGTTTTATCTATCATCTACAAATGTATCCAAAGTGTTGCAAGTAAAAACAGAGTCTAGGAAGAAGCTGAGAGGCACTGTGTATACAGTGTGATACTTGGTATTTTAGTACTTAGATGGAATATAAATACTCATTACTAAGTGGAGAGGTCACAGGAGGAAAGAGCTTAAATAGATCAAGAACGGTAGTTAATGCAAAATAGGTGTCTCTAAGGATGGATTAACTTATATAAATATATAGGGGTGCCCACCCAACAGACTGAATCCCTCCCGGGATCGAAAGGACACCTAAATATGCAAAAAATTGCTACACTCGCTAAATCCAGCTCATGTATATACTAAACACTGCTGCTACACAACTCCTATAAATACTACACACTGCTGCTTCAAGGCAGCCTAACGCTGAAAATCACTAGCTGAACTGTCTAAATAGGTATAATAACAGTCCTAGTTGTGCCACTGACTATGGCTAGAACGGAAAAATATCAGCTAGAGAGTCAACGTGAATAATTGAATGCCACCAGCATAAGTGACTAGATCACTATATATACATCCCCCACTAGTAAAAACAAAAAAACCGGCAAAATACCATTACATAGCAGCAAACAGATATTTAAAGCTGCTGGTGCCTCTGGAGTCCCACAGACATCAAGGTGTAGAGTCCTCCAGAGTCTTGCAACTGTGCATAAACCTTCTATTCGGCCACCACTAACCAATGCTCACAAGCAGAAACGGCTGCATTGGGCAGAAAAATACATGAAGACTAATTTTAAAACAGTCCTGTTCACTGATGAGTGCCGTGCAACCCTGGATGATCCAGATGGATGGTTGGTGGACGGCCACCCTATGCCAAGAAGGCTGTGATGTCAGCAAGATGATGGTGGAGTCATGTTTTGGGCCGGAATCATGGGATCAAGAGAGCTGGTCGGCCCCTTTAGGGTCCTCGAAGGTGTAAAGATGACCTCTGCAAAGTATGTGGAGTTTCTGACTGACCACTTTCTTCCCTGGTACAGAAGGAAGAAGTATGCTTTCCCTAATAAAATCATTTTCATGCATGGCAATGCACCATCTCATGCTGCAAAGAATACCTCTGCATCAATGGCTGCTGTGGGAATAAAAGGAGAGAAAGTCATGGTGTGGCCTCCATCCTCCCCTGACCTCAATCCTATTGAGAACCTTTAGAGCATCCTCAAGCAAAAGATCCACGAGGGTGGGAGGCAGTTTACATCCAAACAGCAGCTCTGGGAGGCTATTCTGACATATTGCAAACAAATTCAAGCAGAAACTGTCCAAAAACTCACAAGTTCAATGGATGCAAGACTTGTGAAGCTGCTATCAAAAAAGGGGTCCTATGTAAAAATGTAACGTGACCTGTTAAAATGTTTAAAAAGTTAAAATGTTGTAACAGCTTTTGCTTTCAGTGAATATGCTACAACAAATGACAATTTTCAGTTCTTTACAACCTATAAAGTGTTTTGAAACTTACTGTGCGTAATAATTTGGAACAGTGCATTGTAAGTTTTTTATGTTTAAAAAAATACTGTTATCATTAGGAGGTTTGTTCAATAAAATTTGAATTGTACTCTTAATAGTTGATAACATGAGAATTGTGCTGACTATTATTTACATCAATTATTTAGGTAAATGAGAATAACATAATTTGCATAATAATTTGGAACAGGGTGTGTGTATATATATATCTATATATATATATATATACAGTATTGTGATAAGTAAAATGCCTATTAGCAATACAACTGATGAATATATATAATTGTGAAATAATTGAAATAACTTTTTTTCAAGATGTATACATATAAGATCAAAGCAAAGTACATATATCAGTTGGTCCTGGGATATAAAAGTGGACAGGTTGCTAAATAAAATGTCTCTAATATGACAATCTGTAAATACAATTAATGTGAGCAATGCATAGTTATACACTGTTAAAGAAAATTAAAAAGATAAAAGTCTACATTTAGACCGTCTGGTGCAAGGGTTTTTAGAAGAAATACCCAGTTCATTTCATTGTAGCCCAAAAGTTTTTTTAAATCACCACCTCGCCATGGGGTTTTGCATTTTTTAATACCAATACTTTTTAAGTATATCCTTTAATAATGTTACGACAATGTTCGGCCAGTCTGATTTGAAGGCATCTGGAGGTCATACCCACATATCGGAGACCGCATGGGCTTTCCAGGATATATATATAACATTTTTAGTATTACAGTTTATGAACTCTTTAATGCGGTAGGCAATATGGGTGTTGTTGGAAGTGAAATATGTAGTTTTAGATTTGAGTTATGGATCTGTTGATCTGCATACTATACATTTGTTACATTTGTAGAAACCTTTGGACTGAGAAAAAACGAATGATGAGTTGTTAATAACAGGATCTTTAGTGTAGTTTTTTGTGAGTATGGATCTCATGTTTGGGGCTCCTCTAAATATTATTATTATTATTATTATTATTTCTATTTTTCCTCTACACTAGGTTTGTCAAGGAGTAGATTTTTTAAAAATGTCATTGTGTTTTAAAATATGCCATTGTTTGGTAATGATTTTTCTTATGGTCTTAATTTCGTTGTTAAAATTAAAAATGACTGGCATAGAAGGGGGGTCTGAATTGTTTCTGTCTTTATATATTAAAGGGACACTATAGTCACCTGAACAACTTTAGCTTAATGAAGCAGTTCTGGTGTATAGAACATGCCCCTGCAGCCTCACTGCTCAATCCTCTGCCATTTAGGAGTTAAATCCCTTTGTTTATGAACCCTAGTCACACCTCCCTGCATGTGACTTGCACAGCCTTCCATAAACACTTCCTGTAAAGAGAGCCCTATTCAGGCTTTCTTTATTGCAAGTTCTGTTTAATTACGATTTTCTTATCCCCTGCTATGTTAATAGCTTGCTAGACCCTGCAAGAGCCTCCTGTATGTGATTAAAGTTCAATTTAGAGATTGAGATACAATTATTTAAGGTAAATTACATCTGTTTGAAAGTGAAACCAGTTTTTTTTTCATGCAGGCTCTGTCAATCATAGCCAGGGGAGGTGTGGCTAGGGCTGCATAAACAGAAACAAAGTGATTTAACTCCTAAATGACAGTGAATTGAGCAGTGAAATTGCAGGGGAATGATCTATACACTAAAACTGCTTTATTTAGCTAAAGTAATTTAGGTGACTATAGTGTTCCTTTAAAAGGTATTTTTCTGTTTTATCATTTCTAAAGTCTTATTAAGATTTTCTAGAGGGTATTTTTTTGTTGACAAATTTATCTTTAAGAGTCTTGGATTGGTCTTCAAAGTCTGTCATAAGGGAGCAGTTTCTGCCACGGCATAGGAATTGACTTTCTGGGATTCCATCTAGCCAAGGCTGATGGTGACAACTAAATTTGTCAATAACTGTATTGGTACATACTGTATTGGTACAAAAAACGGTATACCTGTTTGTGTGCATTGCATGTCTGTTAGTGTCTGCCCTTCAGTGTCTATGTAGCGGAGCCCTAATGCTAGCAAGGACTTCCTCTCTGTTGGATCACCCAAGAGTAAAATCAGGACCAAGAAAACACCAAGTAGATATTCCACCTCCTCCCCAGCAACACACATTTCTGGGAGTACAGCTGTTTTTTTTTTTTTGACAATCTTTATTTTTCCATTTATTTAATACAGCACGTTTAGTACAACACACACATTCAAACATGTTTAGCCACCTTTACATAGGCAAGGAAGGAAGGACACAATACTCCACAGAAGCCGCCAATACAGCTGGATATTTGATGGCGTCTTAGCAAAAGAATAAAGCTAGAACTTAGACAGCGCAGAAACATCTGAGCGACAACCAAGGCCGCAATCCCGGGACCACCGGGGGACACATGGAACACATGCGCAGAGCGGGGCATGGGGAGTGCGGCTTTCCATGCAACCTCGTGAACGGGCATTCTAAACTGCATGTAGCCTTTGCCACCGTATTCCAGGCGGCCCCCCAGTGGGTTAGCCCAAGGCCCAAAGTCATATTGGTAGCCACTGACCCTCCACGCTGGTGCAGTTGTTCGTGTGAGAAGTCAACCAGCTGTAGGGTGCCCTCCGAGGCCACCGTACCCTCTCTCCTCCCCTACCGTAGGTAGCCGGAGCCCCCTAGGGATCAAATCGGGTGCCACTGTATTTATTGAATCTGAGGCCCGGGGCGAACCAAGCGCGTGGAACTGAAAGCGCCAGAGGACCTATTCATCCCACATACAGCTTTTATACATTGCCCCTAGCATATCACAATTACAGGACTTTTCTTCCCAAGATCCTCTGTGCCTGAGAGATAATTGCATGACAAAAAACTATAACTCCATTATCTCTCCGGTACAGAAAAATCTACAATATTTAAAAACACACAAAAATAAATTTTAATAACTTTAGAACCCCACAAAAGTCATATCACCAAATAGCTTGGATCTGAGCTCACACTTTGCCAAAATATCACTCAGATCCTTTTAGTGGTTCGGGAACGACATTCGAATGAAGTTTTGACCGTTTGGCCACAAGGTGATGCCCCAAAACAATTCATCTTTCGTGGGTTCTCACACAAACACTGATGAATCTATCTCCTGGCTGTTAGTATACGAACGCCCCCCTGTTCGGTAGTTTATGCCTCCCGAACACAGTTCTCCTAACTGTTCGGGAAGTTGCATGGGCAGCGGTACCAGTTTCCCGGGCGTTCATGGGGTCGCGTATCCGAAATTAGTTCCACGCCGTTGACGAATATGTACTGCTGCCTTATTCCAGGAGGAAAAACGGCCGCCAGTTGTTTGAACACGTGCGTTCGGTCATACGAACGGCGGCCACACAGGGAAAGCACTTGAACTAATAACCCATTAGTGGTTAACAGCCAGGGGTGGTCGGTGATTATGAAGGTGCAAACAAGGGGCCACACAGAAAGGGGGTTCGGTAAATGAACAGGGCATACGGACAGCCGAACAAAAAAGGGAAATAAAAGTATATTGGAGTTCTCCATTCTGCTACAGTCTATATGTCTACTAGACAGCCACTAGAGGGCACTTCCTGGTCTATAGCACAGGTTTTCTGTGAGGACCTCCAGCGTCGCTAAAATCCCCATAGGAAAGCATTGAAAAGTATTTTCAATGCTTTCCTATGGAGAGGTCTAATGCGCCTGTGCGGCATTGCTGCGCATGCGCATTAGGTCTCCCCGCCGGCTGACGTGATGAAGGGGAGGAGCGTGAGCGGAGGAAGAAGCAGTGACGTGGCACATGTCCCTGCCTCTGGTAAGTCACTGAAGGGGTTTTCACCCCTTCAGCAACCAGGGATGGTATATGGGAGGGAGAGGGGACCTGCAGTGCCAGGAAAACGGATTGTTTTCCTGGCACTGGAGAGTCCCGTTAAGCATAGAACTTAGCAGGGCTAACCATACAGATATCTTAGCCATACATTTATATAATTAGTAAGAGATCCTCTATTTAACATATATAAATAATTGAGAATACAATATAAAATAAGGATTGTCTTGGAAGCAATAGTTTTGTTTTTTAGATACTTATTATATAAAAATATAAATATAGACATATAAAATTCATTATAATAATTTATAGCAGAGTTTATAAGATTAAGATAAATGCTTGCCAATATCATTAATAGAATAACATACCCTCCTGAACATGTCATCATGTCAGCCTCTCATTTTAAGATGGAGCAGCGTCTGTCTCCAAATTTCTCCTCTCTCTGTGTTAACATTTAAAAGGTACACATATTTATACCTTAGGTGTCTTCATTTTAGGGTTACCGTAGTTCATATATGAAAAAGTAGCACTTCTTTTACTTTTATTCATTTTAGGACCTCCTTTAACTTGGCAAAAATACAAGGCCATAACTAAAGGGTGTACACGTCATGGAAAATTTCATGACTTAGGTCAAGATGGCACCTTAAAGTTTGAACATCTTATCTATTTAGGGTTACCGCAGTATATTATGTACTAAAAGAGTCGTAGCATAGCCTTGAAGCTTGTTTATGCATTATTGTTATTGTATTTCGTCTGGGACAAAATGTTGTAAACATATTATGCACTGAAGATAAGTAAGAGGTTATTGCTTAACCCCTTAAGGACACATGACATGTGTGACATGTCATGATTCCCTTTTATTCCAGAAGTTTGGTCCTTAGGGGGTTAAAGAAACATGTATGAAAAACAATATGTTCCATTTCTAACACCTTGTCAGTTTGCAATATCTCTTAAAGACAAGGTATACAGTTTGAGAAATACAATATTTGCATTTGCCCATAACACTTGGATCAAGCAACTATTACCCCACTAATTGGAAATGATATCCCTGTATGTTATGTTTCTGCAAGTATTTATCCAATTGCAGGTCCATCTGTATGGACTTTGATAAAATCACCTCTTCAGGCAGAGAATTCCATATCCTTATTGCTCTTACTGTAAAAAAACCTTTTCTTTGCCATAGATAAAATCTCTTTCTTCCAGCCTAAATGCGTGACCTTGTGTCCTATGTATAGCCCTGTTTATGAATAGATTTCCAGATAATGGTTTGTACTGGCCCTGAATATATTTGTATAATGTTATCATATCCCCTCTGAGGTGCCTTTGAGGCACACATATTCTAAACTCCCTACTGGGATTGTCTCTAAAACAAGTTGTTGAGGAGCCAACTCGTAAAGAGGCCATACTAGATTTAGTGTAAACAAGTGGAGATTTGGTATCAGATATTACTGTAGGTGAAAGTTTAGGACCCAGTGATCATCAGTCAGTGTGGTTTAATATAAGAATATGAGTCACATCACACAAAAACAAAAGTTTCAGACTTTAGAAAAACAGACTTTTCTAAAATTAGAATCTGTGTAAAGGAGTCATTATCAAACTGGAACAATTTTAAGTCCAAGAGAAATGGGATTATTTAAAAGTTGCACTGCTGAAGGCAAGAGAAAATTGCATTAGGCTTGTCAGTAAAAGCAAAAAAATTCAAGTAACCACTGTGGTACTCTGCAGATGTGGCTAAAATAGTAAAAAACTAAAAGTTAGCATTTAGTAATTATAAAAAAAACCAGAGTGAGGAAGACAGAATGATCTATAAGATTAGCCAGAAAGAGGATAAGCAAGTTATGAGAGATTCCAAATCACACACAGAAGGGAAAATAGCACAGTCAGTAAAAAAAGGGGACAAAACATTTTTAGATACATAAATGAGAAAATGAAAGTAAAACAAAGATTAGTTAGATTAAAAATAAAAGAAGGAAGGTATGTAGAAGAGGATAAAGGTCTAGCTGACTCAATGAATATTTTTGTTCAGTATTTACAGATGAAAATAAAGGAAAGGGGCCTCAGTTAGGAAAAAGGACAAATGAGTAATTTGTTACATGTAAGTTTACAGAGGAAGAGGTTCTATTTCAACTGTCAAAAGTAAAGCCAAATAAGTCAATGGGACCTGATGAAATACACCCAACGTTATTAAAAGAGCTTAGTGGTGTACTAGCAAAACCATTAACAGATTTATTTAACCAATCATTGTTAACAGGAGTAGTCCCAGAAGATTGGAAGTTAGTGAATGTTGTGCCCATTCACAAAAAAGGTAATAGGGAGGAGTCGGGCAACTATAGGCCAGTAAGCCTTACTTCTGTAGTGGGGAAAGTAATGGAAACCATGTTAAAGGATAGGATTGTTGAACATCTAAAAACACGTGGATTTCAAGATCTGAGACAACATGGGTTTACTTCAGGGAGATCATGCCAAACTAATCTTATTGATTTTTTTGATTGGGTAACTAAAATAATAGATCAGGGTGGTGCAGTAGACATTGCTTACCTAGATTTCAGCAAGGCTTTTGACACTGTTGCACATAGAAGGCTTATCAATAAACTGCAATCTTTAAGTTTGGATTCCAATATTGTTGAATGGGTAAGGTAAACTATTGTTTGAATAGTTTCCATTTATCCTCAGTGTTTTTTTTCACTAAGGAGTTTATGCCAGTCGATATGTTGTAGAGCTGCCCTAATTTTATTGAAATTGGCTTTTTAAAAATTATGCGTTTTAGTATACCCTACATGCTTTTGCTTTTTTTTAGTTTATAAAAAAAAATTACCATATTGTGATCACTATTTCCCAAATGCTCCCCTGCTTGAATGTTGGTCAAAAGATCAACATTGTTTGTCATAACGAGATCCAGACAAGCATCCTTTCTAGTTGTTGCTTGTACCAGTTGTAACATGAAGGTGTCATTTAACACATTCAAAAACCTGATTCCCGTTGCTGAAGTACTAGTCACTCTATCCCAATTTATGTCAGGGTAATTAAAATCTCCAATAATTAACGTGTTACCCCGATTTGCAGCTTTCCCAATTTGCTCTAACAGCTGTTCTTCCTCATTAATATTTACATTAGGCGGTTTATAACATATCCCAACCAATAACTGATTTCCCTTCGTTTGCCCCAAGCAGATATTTACCCATAAAGCTTCCACATTTTCCTCGTCACACTCCACATGCCTAAGATTTGACTTTAACGCATGGTTGACATACAAACATACCCCACCACCCTTCTTGTTTTTCCTATCCTTCCTAAATAACGTGTACCCATTTAAGTTAACTGCCCAGTCATGTGTCTCATCCCACCATGTTTCTGTTCTACCTATTATATCATATTGTTTAGTGTATGCTATTGCATCTAGTTCCCTCATTTTGTCATATAGGCTCCTTGCATTAGTAAACATACATTTAATATTATCATTAGTCATTTGTACATTTTGTGAATTTTTATCAATATTGCATACTGTAACAGATGCCATGTTCGTTGGATTTATAATTTTGTTGCTATTCTTAACTTTTTGTTACAACACTATTCACCTAAACCGGTATACGAATTGAAACGAACAAACTTTACGCAATTAGTACGTATACCAATCGTTTTACCGAACGTTTCGACCAACCAAGATAGTCATGTGCTGTCAATTGATTTATGTGACACTATGCCAAACCACAACCCCAATGTTCTAAGTGGTTCACTGAGTGTCCAACGGTTCGTATGTATGAACATGTGGCGGCGGCCATCTTGTTTTGTCGACTGTGTCCAGCGGGGTTTGGTTGTCGATTGTCCGGAACTATTTTCGGACACTCAATGGCCCAAACACCACTGAGACTTCCAGGACCATTTAGATTCGTCTTAATTAATCCAAAGGAGCCAGCATTCGATAGAAACAACGTACGAATGAAGCGGCACACGACCATCACACGCAGAAACGATTATGTGAACTATTGTTCAACATTTTACTCTGCATGAAAGAGACCGGCCGCACAAGCTGAATTCATGGAACTATTCTGGGCAAGAGCCTGGTGTGCGGCCGGGCAGAAATGGGACTTCCATCTAACTTTCGAACCTCTAGATCAATTTGGATGATTTTTAAATATGTTGTTTCCCTAGATCGGGGCTATCAGAAAATGTATGTTTTATGGGGTTCAGAGATGATTTTAGGGTATTTTTTGAAATGTATAAAAATTGTCATTTGTTCGTTTGGAGATAATTGAGTTGATACAGTAATTAACTCAATTATCTCCAAGCAGAGGGGAGAGATTGTGTATAATGTATGGGAGTGTCTCATTATATGACTCTATGTTTATTGGTTATTCACTGTGTCCAACAAGGTCCACCTGGGTGGCAACCTTGTTGGAAAACTTGCATAAAAGGCCAGTGTGGCCCTATTAAAAATCAGTTCTGCTTAACCCTCAACACGTAGCCTTGTCTCGTACTTGTAGGGAACCTGTTTCACAACTAATCACTAGCTCTTGCAAGATCTCTACTACCCATTCGACTACCTGATAGGCTCAGAAGACATCTGGAGAATACTGCAGCACAGCTCCTCCCAAGGGAAAAGGGACGTCTCTAACGGCATACACCCCTCTGATACTCTGGGTGGCTGTTACACATACCTTCTCTGTTCTAAACTTTCCCCTTCCCCCATCTCTACCCCCCTTATACTGAGCTAAAGCCGATCTCCTTTCCATCCTATCTCCATTTTCTAGATTGCTTTGAACCTCCCCCCTCCTACTAGTTCAAAATCTCCTCCAACCTTCTAGCCATCCTATCCCCAGCACAGCAGACCCTCTTCTATTTAGGTACAATCCATCACGGCTTTACAAGTTGTACCCAAGTGCAAAATCAGCCCAGTGCTCTAAAAACCCCAAACCCTCTTTCCTGCACCAAGGCTTCAGCCACAAATTAATCTAATCTCCTGCTGCCTTTCTGCTGTAGCGCGTGGCACAGGTAATATTTCTGAAAATATTACCTTGGAGGTTCTTTTTTTTAGCTTACTTTCTAGTTCCATGAACTGATTCGTTCGGACCTTCCATTTTCCTCTGACTTTGTCATTGGTACCAATATTGACCATGACAGCTGGGTCATCCCCAGCCCCTCCCAATAATGTCACATATCCCAGGAGACTTCGGCACATAAAGAAATTGGCCATGGCTGTTCCTCACTGCTTTCATTGCTTGAACCACCCCATCGTGGCTGCACACTTTTTCCCCCCAGTCATATAGCCAGCATCAAAATGCAACTGGCAGATAAATTGGTAACTTGGGCATGTCTACAAAGAGTGACCGTCGAGAGATGAGTTATCTGTGCTCCCGCTGGTCACCCGGACATATTTGCACCACTCAAGTCAGAGCATCTTAGCTGCCTGTGCCACCCTATGGTAGCGCGGGCCCTGGCTGTATTTTCTAAACGGTAATGTTTTACATTGCGGTTCTAAAATGTCACAGCACTGCTCCTAGGCCACTTTATTTTTTTCCTTCTTTGTAAGATTAGCAAAATCTATGTTTTAAGCTAGAACACTGGACATTTTGAAATTGTGGGTATTTTAATTGGAACAAGCGTATGTAATGATAGTTTTGCAGTTGAACTAGGAAGATAACTATTCTGAAGTGTTTTATATTGGCTTAGTCGTGATTGATTAGAGAAGCATTGGGGATGAGAAATATATATGTGCCACTATAAAATGCTTGTCATGCAGGCATGCTGTGATCAGCAATTGATTTCAAATGTCACTCTGAGAGGCAAAGTTCTTCTACCAGTTATCCAAGTGAGAGCCACTAAAGGTGTGTTTAACTATGCCAATACTAGACCATATCTACTATGTGACAGTGTTTTAGAATGCACCGCTAAAATACCCACTGCACCCAAAACACTCCCTTAAGATGCAGCAGTCTGGGTACATTTAGTGTACCTTTAACCCCTTAAGGACACATGGCATGTGTGACATGTCATGATTCCCTTTTATTCCAGAAGTTTGGTCCTTAAGTGGTTAAACACATCAAGATCACAGTCTCGCAATGATGTCCCCAGAGCCGGTGCAAGGATTTGCTTCACCCACTCATGCAGACTGACACACACATACTAACCCATGCAGACCGATTCTCTCTCACACACACACACTATGACGAATGCAGACTGATGCACATACACTCACACTGATGAATGTAGACTGACATGTGAAGGTGCACTGACTCATGCAGACACATACACTGACACACACTGTCTCGCTTACCTACTGACCCATGCAGACTGACACACACACTGATGAATGCAGACTGACGAGCGCACACTGACAAAGGCAGACATATACTGGCCCATGCAGACACATACAGTGACCATGGCGTGCGCACGGGGTGTGCCAGGTGTGCCTAGGCACACCCTAATCCCCGCGGCACGCCTATGGAGTGAGACCGGCAGGTGAGATCTCAGGATCTCCCCTGTCGGTCCATGCAGAGCCAGCTCTGCTCTCAGCCTCACGCCCCACTGCAGCATGGAGGGAGGCAGGAAAGGACCCGGGGAGCTCAACCAGCAGCTCCGCCGGGTTCCTCTCGCGAGTGCTGAGCGTTGCCATGGTAACGCTCAAATCTCACGAGAGTGAACTCTAGCCCCACAGGCTAGAATTCACTCTCCACTGGACCACCAGGGAAAGCAGCAGGAACAAGAATCCCCCCTCCCTACATAAGGTAAGAAGGGAGGGGGGAATATTAAGTAATGTACCCCCACCTCCACCCCCCACAATCACCCACACACAGCACCCACACAAACACACTAACAGGACCCTAACACACACAACACCCTCAAACACAGCAGTATGTGTGTGTGTGTGTGTGTGTATATATATATATATATATATATATATATATACACACACACACACACACCTGGCGTGTGTTTGTGCTTTAGGGTGCACACCCTAATGCAATAGGCTGCGCACGCCTATGACAGTGACTCAGACACACAAACCCATGCAGACTGACATACACAAATTCTTTGAAACACATTGTAATGTCCCATTGACCCACTTACCTTTGTTACATAAATGGCTTTGCATGTCTAACTGGCAGCTTCCCTGTGCATGGCTGCCTTCTCTCCATCTCAGCCCTGCTTTGCTCCCCTCCCACATGACTCCACACAGGACAAGAGCGAGAAATCGAAGCATCCTTGCTCTGCTGCGGCAATGGGAATCTTTGTGGGAGGCCTGGCTTAGGAGGATGCCGCTGGACCAGTTTTATACCGGGCGCTAGTCAGCCGCCATGTAAGTGCTCCCTTGCACCCGATAACATGATTAGCATAACTACTCCAACATAAAGGGGCAGATAAACAAGAGCAGTAAGGCTTCCCCCTTTAATCAGCGCCCTAGGCAGCTGCCTAATTGGCCTATATTAAGCACTGGCACTGTATGTCCCTTGGTGCTGGGTCAAGTTCCGCTTTCTCCAACAGATAAGGGGACCTAATGCCAGGGGCGTACCTAGAGCATTTGGCACCCGGGGCGGATCCTGTGCTTGGCACCCCCCCCCCCACCCCCCTCCCCAAAAAACAAACAAAAAAAAAACCTGTAAAAAATGTTAAAGGTTTTATTTCTTTTATTTTTACAATTTGTAAACTTTGCAAAACCGTTGTCAGCCCCTCCTACAAAACCCTTGTCCTGCCCTGCCCCTCCTACAAAACCTCTGTCCTGCCCCTTCTACAAATCCTGTACTGCCCCATCTACAAAACCCCCGCAACCCCCTTCCACAAATCCCCTGCTTATCCCCCCTTATAAAGACTCCTGTCCCAATACAAAACCCCCACCCCCTTCTACAAAATCCCTGCAGCCCCACACACACATTTACAGGCAGACAGTCACACACTCAGTTACAGACACAGTCACACACTCAGTTACAGACAGACAGTCACACACTCAGTTACAGGCAGACAGTCACACACAGTCACAGGCAGACAGTCACACATACACATTTCCTCCGTGCGGCCAGTTTATCAGCTGTTTGCTTGAGTGAGCTGTACTGGCCGCACGGCACCCTAACTACCATGGGACACTGTGCGGCCACAGCTCACACAGCCCCCTCCAGCCAGGGCCGGTACAAGGATTTTTGCCGCCCAAGGCAAAAGTAAAGTTTGCCGCCCCCCATGTGACATCACAATGCCCCAGCCATATGATTTGCCATGTTAACTAACGCCAGTGCTGCAGTGCCGCCGTGTTTACATTAAAAGGCCTGCAGGGACAGGCTATAGACACCAGAACCACTACATTAAGCTGAAGTGGTTCTGGGGACTATAGTGTTTCTTTAATGTGAGGTAAATTAGAGCTTAGTGCCACGAATAATATACTAGATTGCCTACTTACAACCAGATGAGGATGATGATGGGCTCTAGCTGCAGTCTGGCTCCACTGGTCTGGTGCAGAACAGGCTCTCTGGAGGCGGTTTGTAACTGTGGTCACAAAAATCAATGTTCTGGGAGAACGGGAAGCAGCTCCATTTTTTGGGGGTCCTTTACACAGCTCAAGGTCTGGGTCCCAGGGTCCACCTTCATGTTCCACCAATGAGTTTGTTCACAGGGGGTGGAGTGTGTAGGGGATGTCCTGATATGTGTGTAAGGAATGCATTGTGTGAAATTGTGTTTGTATGTGTAAGGACTGCAAGGTGTGTTTCTGTGTATGTATGGGATGCATTGAATGTGTGTAAGGGGTGCATTGAGTGTGTGTAATGAATGGATTGTGTGTTTCTGTGTGTGTAAGGGATGCATTATGTGTAACGGTTGCATTGCTTGTGTATGTGTGTCTGTGTGTTTTTCTGTGTGCAAGGGGTGCATTGTGTGTATGTGATGAATGTCAATCTCTCCTCCCGCTCCAATTTCCTTCTCCTCCTCCCAATTTCTCTTTCTCACCCCCCTCCTAATTTCTCTCTTACCCCCGCTCCTATTTTCTCTCACCCCCCTCCTTTCTCTCTCACCCACCTTCTTTTTCTCTCTCTCCCCCCCTTATTTCTCTCTCTCTCACCCCCCCTTATCTCTCTTTCTCACCCCCCCTTATTTCTCTTTCTCACCCCCCCTTATTTCTCTCTTTATATCTCTCTTTCTCCACCCCTATATTTCTCTTTCCTACTTTATGTTTCTCTTTCTCACCCCCCTTATTTCTCTTTCTCACCCCTTATTTTCTCTTTCTCACCCCCCTTTTTCTCTTTCTCACCCCCTTATTTCTCTCTCAACCCCCCCCTTATTTCTCTTTCTCCAAGCCCCATATTTCTCTTTCTCTTTACCATCTCTCTTTCTCACCCCCTCTTATTTCTTTTCTCACCCCTCTCTCACCCCTTATTTCTTTCTCACCCCTCTCTCACCCCCTTATTTCTCTTTCTCACCCTCTCTCACCCCCCCTTATTTCTCTTTCTCACCCCATATTTCTTTCTCACACCCTCTCTCACCCCCTTATTTCTCTTTCTCACCCCCATTTCTCTCTCTCACCCCCCCCTTCTTTCCTGCCCCTCACTTACTTTCTCCCCCCTCCCCTGCAGGTGGCCGGGCCCTGTATGAGAGGTCAGCGGGTGCAGGGAGCTTTTGTTTCTGTACTGGCTGGGACTAACAGGAAGATGCACTCAGTGTGCACTTCCTGTTAGTCGACCCCGAGGTCTGAGGAGACAATACTCTGTGCCGGTCGGTTTTCAATGCACTGGTGAGGGAGCCTTTGTGGGAGAAGCGTTCCCCTCCTGTCAGCCCCTCTCCCTCAGGCTCTTTGGTAGTGCAGTCCTTCCCTCATGGGCCCATACCGCCTGGAGCAAGCTTCACCAACCATGAAACTAACTAGAAGCGAGCTGACTGCAGCATGGGGGGGGGCGGCGGGGCTGGCCATGGCACCCCCCACCCGGCTGGCACCCGGGGCGGACCGCCCCCCCCTTAGTACGCCACTGTGTGTGTGTATTGCTGTGTCAGTCTGTGTATTGGTGTGTCTGTATTTGTATGAGTGTATGTATCTGTAAGTGTATGTATGTGTAAGTGTATACACTACACACAAATGCATACCTGCATTCAAACACATTCACACACATACACCATACAAAAACATGCTTACATTCAAACACACATTGTATATATTTGTATTTACACAATATACACACACACACTGCATCCATTACACATGCACTGCAAATGCAGCAAACACATGCCTATATTAAAACACTAAAATTATATACAAACACCCCTTCATTCAAACACCAAAACTACACACAAAAGCACACCTGTATTTAAAATCCATCACTTTAGACAAATACCCCTGCATTCAGATGCAAACACTACACACAAGTATAACACTACATACAAATACACTTTCTGCCTCTAAAACTGCCATGATATACCAATACGATGCCTCTAAATCTGCCATGATATGCTAGGTTTATGTATCTAAAACTGGTTGCCATAATGTGCCAAATTTATGCATCTAAAATGGATTGCCATGATGTGCCAATGTCATGCCTTTAAAACCGATTGCCATGGTGTGACAATTGTATCCATCTAAAGCGATTTGCCATGGTGTGCCATTTTTTTTTGCCTCTAAAACTATTTGCCATGGTGTGACAATTGTATTTAAAGCTTATTACCATGTTGTGCCAATTTTATGCTGCTAAAACAGATTGGCACGGTGTGCCAATTGATGGCTCTAAAGCTGATTGCCATGGTGTGCCAATTCTATGCATCTAAAATGGATTGTCATGATGTGCCTGGTTTATGCCTCTAAAACTGATTGTCATGGTGTACTAATTTTATGTAACCAGAGCTGCCATATGCCAATTTTGTGCATCTAAAGCTGATTGCCACAGTATGTCAATTTTATGCATCTAAAGCTGCCATGATGTGGCAATTGTATGCATCTAAAAATCATTGCAATGGTGTGCCAGTGTTATGCCTCTAAAGGTGATTGCACTGTTGTGCCAACTGTATGCTTCTAAAGCCGATTACTATGGTGTCCCAATGAGCTGGGCCCTAAAATGGATTTCCTTGGTGTGCCAATTGTATGCCTCTAAAACTGGCTGCTATGGTGTGCCACTTGTATGTATCTAAAGCGGATTGCCATGGTGTGCCAATTCTATGCATCTAAAGCTGCCATAATACACCAATTGTATGCAACTAAAGCTGATTGCCATGATGTGCCAATTGTATGCATCTAAAGCGGATTGCTGTCGTGTGCCATTTTTATGCAGCTAAAGCTGCCATGATGTGGCAATTTTATGCCTCTAAAGTTGATTGTCATGGTGTGCCAATATTATTATGATATTTATATAGCACCATCAAAATCCGCAGCGCTTTACAATGGGTGGACGAACAGACATGTAGTTGTAGCCAGA
The DNA here is from genome assembly GCA_933207985.1 of Pelobates cultripes. Classification (NCBI taxonomy): domain Eukaryota; kingdom Metazoa; phylum Chordata; class Amphibia; order Anura; family Pelobatidae; genus Pelobates; species Pelobates cultripes. The sequence continues at coordinate 153,590,263 of OW240914.1, read as the reverse complement.
CAAGTTGGACACACAGGAACAGAGGGGTTGAGGGCACTGCTCAATGAGCTTACATGCTAGAGGGAGTGGGGTAAAATGACACAAAAAGGTAAGGATAGTATTAGACTAGTGACAGTTGCAGAAGAGGAATCAGTCAGGAGCTATTAACAGTTTAATTGATACCTTTTATGAACAAGTGGGTTTTTAACGATTTTTTTGAAGGAGTGGAGACTGGGTGAGCATCTAACGGAGGAGGGAAGTGAGTTCCACAGGAACGGTGCAGCCCTCGAGAAATCTTGAAGGCGAGCATCAGAGGTGGGAGTACGGACAGAAGATAGACGTAAGTATTCAGCAGATCGTAAGGGCCTAGATGGGACATACTTGTGTATAAGGGAGGATAGATAGGTGGAAGCAGCATTATGTAGCGATTTGAAAGCAAGAACCAGAATTTTAATTTGAGCTCTATATTTTATAGGAAGCCAATGTAGGGACCAACAGAAGGGTGAGGCATGGGAGGTGTGGGCGGACAGGAAGATGAGCCTCGCTGCCGCATTCATTATGGACTGTAACGGTGCAAGTTGGGAGCACGTAAGACCACTGAGAAGCGGATTACAGTAGTCAAGGACATTGGAATGGACCAACACCTTAGTCGCATCTGGCGTTAAGTAGGGGTGGATGCGCGCAATGTTTTTGAGATGGAAATGACAGGATTTGGCAATAGATTGAACATGAGGCCTGAAGGAGAGGTCGGAGTCAAAGAGAACACCTAGGCAGCGAGCCTGTGTGGTGGAGCGGATGGTAGCACCGTTGACACAGGAGTAACAACACTTGAGGGATGAAAGACCAGAATTTCAGTTTTGGTCAAGTTTAGTTTAATGAACTGGGCAGCCATC
>OW240914.1:153516669-153589291 GCA_933207985.1 Pelobates cultripes | reverse complement strand
CCTCCTGTCAGCCTCTCTCCTCAGGCTGCGCCCGGGCGGTGCGGTCCGCCCTCATGGACGCACCGCCCGGGCAAAGCTGCAGCCGCCTGAGGCTCAATACAGAGCGCTCGGGCGGCTGCAGCATGAGCGGGGCGGGGGGGCTGGCCATGGCACCCCCCACCCGGCTGGCACCCGGGGCGGACCGCCCCCCCCGCCCCCCCCTTAGTACGCCACTGCCTAATGCACATGTGCGGCAAATAGTGTGCACGCATAAGGCCTTCCTCATAGGAAAGCATTGCATTAATGCTTTCCTATGGTGTTCTGACGCGGGTTGTCCTCATGCAGAGTGAGTATGTCCAGAGTTGTTTCACAGAGTCTAACTGAAACAAAGTGCCTCTAGGGGCTGTCTGGTCGACAACCACTAGAGGCAGCTTTAGCATAAGCATTGAACTTTAATTTCCACCCCCTACTACAGACTCACTGAGAGGAAGGGGTTGGGGGTGTGTGAAGTCTTTATCATGGAATCACTAGTATGTCCATGATAAAGGTTTCACCCCCTTCCCTCATTCCATGCACTTACCTGGTCCTGGGAGCTCCTCTCCTTCCTACCACGCAACCTACAAAGTGTGCTAGGAGGAAGTGATGTCATCACATGTGACCTCACAGCACTGAGAGAGGGTTGTTGCTCACATCTCCACCCACAGGGCACCCTCTTCACCAATATGGGGCCCAGGACATTACATTATCCTGGAATTAAGGTGCCCAGGAGAGACCCACAAAATACAGGACTGTCCTGGGCATCTTACATTAGGGTGGGTCCAGGTTCACCCTGTGCGCACACCTGTGAGTCCTAGTACTGCAATCTGAAAGGTTGTTTTTTTAAATGTTTTATATTACACTACTAAGGAGGGCAGGGACACTGACCGCTTCAATGATATGAAGTGATCTGGGTGCCTGGTGTCCCTTTAACATTGCACAGGGTAACCAGTATTTTCCCAAAACTCTTCCTTATCACTTGTCCCCAAACCATGGTAATAGACACCATGCCGAGCACCATAACTACAGCATTTGCGCTGATATGGTGCCAAGCTTACCTGAAGTATATGTAGATCAATTTTGTAAAGTTACTATTTAACTCTGGTCTTACAAATGCTGCTCCCAATCTGCATTACTTCAAATATATCCTCTAAATATAGTCAGACCATTTAGCGACCCAAGTGCCACTGGCACATTGCTAGACCAGATATGCATTGCCTGTTTGTTGGAGCAGGTAGGGATTTCTTGACATGCAAACTCCATGTCATAGAGGCAAAACATGCGACTAACAGAAGTCATCTTTTTTCAATCTAATGTGTACCCAGTATACAGTAACAGATTTAGAATGTATTTTTCTCCATCTGAAAGTTGGGCTACATGTGGAATACAGAAAAAAAAAAAAATAGAAAATTTAATCACTGGTTTCTGGGAAGAGCCACTGATGGAAGTCATGTATTGCAGACCACAAAGTTAAGGTGTATAGTTCTGTTCTACTAGATATCCACCATCTACTTATATTTTTGTTGGCATTTATAGCCTTATGTGAGGAGGATACTGGATATCACTATACGGATCGCTAGAGTGTCAGTAAAAAAAAAACAAAAAAAAACAAAAAAAAAAACACTATTTGTGAGCCTATTAGCAGGAACAAACAAGCTGTCATCCATGAACACTATTAGAAAGTGATTCTTACAGGAGGACAGATCTAGGTCTTAGATTCAGATTTTTTTTTTTAAAGTTTAAGACTGAATTCTCCTGGACTCCCCTAGTAAATATAGAATGGGTTGACTGAGAAATCTCAAGCCATTGTAGAATGATGCACAAAAAAGTAGAATAGAAAAAGACTGCAGATGCACATATGAAACATCTAAATGTTCATTTTTTTATTGATCTGAAAAGAGCATGAATGCAGTTTAAGAAAACACATTTATGGGTTCAATGAAAGTTCTGACTTCAGTAGAATATGACAAGTAGATCACATATTGCACACAATGTTCACAAGAGTAGCATTTTAATATTCTTCCTCCTCTTCATCTCCAGCTTCAACAGATTCTGTTCCCACCTCTTCATAATCCTTTTCTAATGCAGCCATATCCTCTCTTGCCTCAGAGAACTCTCCTTCCTCCATTCCCTCTCCAACATACCAATGTACAAAGGCTCTCTTTGAGTACATGAGGTCAAACTTATTATCTAACCTGGCCCAGGCCTCTGCAATAGCAGTGGTGTTACTCAGCATACATACAGCACGCTGAACTTTAGCCAAGTCTCCCCCTGGAACCACAGTTGGGGGCTGGTAGTTTATTCCCACTTTAAACCCAGTAGGACACCAATCTACAAACTGGATGCTCCTCCTGGTTTTAATTGCAGCTATTGCTGCATTAACATCTTTGGGCACCACATCACCTCTGTATAGAAGGCAGCAAGCCATGTATTTTCCACGACGAGGATCACATTTCACCATCTGATTTGAATATTCAAAGCATGCATTGGTGATTTCTGGAACAGACAGCTGTTCATGGTAAGCTTTCTCTGCCGATATAATGGGTGAATAAGTAACTAATGGGAAATGGATTCTTGGATATGGCACCAGGTTGGTTTGGAACTCTGTTAGATCCACATTCAGTGCACCATCAAATCTTAGTGAGGCTGTAATTGAAGAAACTATTTGTGCAATTAGTCTGTTCAGATTGGTATAAGAAGGACGTTCAATGTCCAAGTTACGATTGCAGATATCATAAATTGCCTCATTATCCACCATAAATGCACAGTCTGAATGTTCTAGAGTTGTGTGTGTTGTAAGGATGGAATTATAAGGTTCAACCACGGCAGTGGAGATCCTTGGAGCAGGATAGACCGAGAACTCAAGTTTGGACTTCTTGCCATAGTCAACAGAAAGACGCTCCATCAGCAGTGATGTGAATCCTGAACCTGTACCACCTCCAAAACTGTGGAAGACCAAGAATCCTTGAAGACCACTACATTGGTCAGCCTGTGAAGACATAACAAGGTTTATTTTAGCCACATGTGGAAAGTATTCAAGTTTATGTCAGAGGTGGGGATAACCAACTACACCACATGACCCACCCTACTTTACAGCACAGAACATGGGAAAAAACCCACACAGTATGTCTTATACCCACCTTGCTACATACAAGTTAGAGGGACACTAGGCACCTAGACCACTAGCTCATTGAAGTGAGCTGGGTGCAAACTCCCATCACTCTTAACATGTAATTATTGCAGTTTTTGTAAACTGCAATTACCTGCTTGGGTTAACTTCTGTAGTGGCTGTCTACCAGAAAGACACTAGAGGGACTTCTAGTTGCCTAAATGATGCTGGACGTACTCACACTATACTTGAGTACTTGCAGAGTGACCGGATCCCCATAGGAAAGCATTGAATGTTTCCTACGGGGAAACCCTAATGTAAATGGCAGCAGTTGCCGTGCATTAGGTCTCCCCTGCAGGGGGTCGACGGGAAGTGGGTGGGTTATTAACCCCCTTCTGCACCATTGGTATATTTTCTAATATTAACTACACTGATTCTAGGGCAGAGCTTGTAAGCCATGTTACTTGCCATTTTTCGAATCCGGTCAAGAACTGAATCTATTAATTCTTTGCCAATTGTGTAATGACCACGAGCATAGTTGTTTGCTGCATCTTCCTTCCCTGTAATTAGTTGTTCAGGATGAAACAGTGATCGATATGTTCCTGTCCGAATCTCATCTGAGTAAAAAAAGTAAATAAAGTTGGCTTTTAGTTAAAGCAACCAACCAGTTGAGGAGCCACAAAGTTTAAGAACACTCCCCCCAGTTTAGGGTAAATAAAGCCTTTAAAGTCCAGGGATTGCCTAAACTAAATGCAGAATTAGGAAATATTCTCTAACACGTTGGTAGTGTAAACGCCAAGTGTCCAAGTCAATAGATTGAGTGCTGGTCAATTTACATATTGTATATAACATACACAGTGTAGTCAGGCACTCTATTTCTGACAGCAACAGGTAAATCTAGACTAGTTTCAGTTAATGCATTTTAAATCTAGTATGTGATTTAAGAGCATTCTACACTTCCAATATTTGATAGTCTGACTGCTTTCAGATGATTTAGCCCATCACTGTCAACCATTGCTCAACTGGCAGAGCCTGAAGCATTAGCACGGTTAGAGAAGGGGTTGGACAGCCAAGGACCTTTATTCAGTGTGGAGCTGCTCGACAGAACAGAGGGAAAATAGAAGGACTCCAGATGCTATAACTAGTTCAATGAGATTATGTCCCTTTATTTTTTTATTTTTTTTAACAACTTTAAATACATTGCGGGTCAAATAAGCTGTTAATACAAGGTATAGGTTATTTTCCCCCCAGCATTGTTAAAAAAAAAACAAAAAAAAAACCACCCTATTTCCTCTTAATGTTTTCTTTACAATTTTATTTAAAAAAGTTAATGTAGTTGTGCTGGTGCATAGAGTGTCCCTGCACTCCATTGCAACCACTGCAGGGCTAGAGTCCCCACTAAGCAGAGCTGCCATCAGAAATGTTTGGCCCCCTCACAGCTCAAGGCCCTGGTGTCTGCCTGTAAGGCACACCCATGAGTTTGCTCAAAGTGAGTGGATGTGTTATGGGTGCTTGTGAAATGTAGTGCATAGGGATAGTTTGTATATGCAGTGTGTGACTGTAAAGGAGCAAGTGTGTATCTAGTGGATGAGGTGCGTTTATGTCTAAGTGATGCAAGCAGTGTTTGTGTACATGTGTAAGATGCATGGTTTACTGGATAGGATATGGGCATTTGTTAATTTAATTTTCCTCCCTGTATTTCTAACCAGCATCCAAGGAGGGGGCAGCATATTCCCTGGTGTTGCTGCAGAGGCCCTTTGACTTCACCTCTGCCAGGTGAAGGCTCTTCTAGAGTCTCCCCTACCCAAGCTTGATGATAACAGCCAGTGTAGTTCCCTTATAACAGTACATTACCTATCACAGTTTCTTCCAAGTCAATTAGCACAGCTCTAGGCACATGTTTCCCTGACCCAGTCTCACTGAAGAAAGTGCCAAATGATGAATCCACCAGTGACTCAGCCATTTCAGTCGAAATGATGCCATCAGGCTGAAGTCTGTGTTCCAAGCAGTACAGCTCCCAGCAGGCATTTCCCATTTGGACTCCGGCTTGGCCAACGTGGACAGATATACATTCTCTCTGAAATACAGTGAAAGATAGGATAGTTCAAGAAAGGATTTATTTTTATGCTGCTATCATTGAACCAGTGCCATTTAAAACCAACAGCTTTTGGTAGTGTTATGCCAGTGTTTCCTGACACTCCCACAGAAAGTAGTTAAACAACTATTATTGGTGATGTTTGCTGGGAGCACACAACCACCTTTGACTCTAGAAGCTTCTGTAATGTGCAGATTCAGCAGATGCCCCTAGCCAGCCAACTAGCCAAGCCCTGCTTGGCAGGGCTTTGCTCATTGGAACCAATAGAAGGGACCTCAAGCTCCAGGGCATGCAGAAAACAGGTTGTAGAACCTGTTCTAAGATAGTCTTACTGCTGGGTTTCTCCTGGCACCATAACCTCTACAGCAGTATGTAGTGGTTATGGTTCTTGGTGTTCTTTAGTAAGCCACATGTAGTTGAGAAGACACTATTATAGCATTTAGAACTTCTAGCAAGATTGTGAGCATTTACCTCAAGTTGGGTGAAAAAAAAATAAAAGTATCTTGGAGACACTTTGAACACTAGTAACTTAAAGGTGCCTGCCTCCCTCACGCCCACCCACCTATGTGGTTGAAGGGGGTTAAAGTCCCATCACTTACCTGACTTCAGAGCCACAGTACTGGGTCAGGCTCCACCCACACTCCTCCCTTGCCAGCATTGGAGACCTAATGTGCATGCACAGCACTGGGTGCATGCGCGTTAGACCTCCCCAAAGGAAAGCATTATTCAATGCTTTTCTATGGGGAAAATCTGATACGGGACATCCAGCGTCATAGAAACAGAATGTGACGGCAGATAAGAACCATTCGGCCCATCTAGTCTGCCCAATATGAGACTAAAGGTTGTATTTGATTCTAGAAGTGCCCCCAGTGACCGTCTGGGGGACACCCGAGGGCAGACTAAGCTGCAGTGTAAACATTGCAGTACAGCACCCAGACCACTTCAATGAACTGAAGGGGTCTGGTACGCCACTGTCTGGGTGCCTACAGTGTCCATAAAGGCTGGAGAGATGGGCAAGACCCCTACACAAATTGCATGAGCACAATATTTATTTTGTGAGGGACTGAGGAAATAGGGGGTCAATCAGAACACCCAATTCTTATGGCAGATTTATGACAAATAAGCAGATAGTTATCCATAAATTCAGTTGGGAAACTGTATGAATTGTTAGACCTTCCTAGGTGGAGAAAGGCTTAAAGTTTGAAAAAAAAAAAAAACCCCACTATGACCATTAAACAAATTCAGCTAGATATAACTGAATCCATTTAAGGGAATATTTATTATACCAGAATTACTGGGAGGTATGGTATTAAAATTCTGGACTCTAAGATATTTATAGAATCCCTGAAGGACATCTTTATGATTTGTTTAAGCAAACAAACCTTCAAATTGATGAAAGTTTAATTAACAGGGGTTAAGATCACTAGAGTATGCTGTACATTTAAAACATACATAAGGATTTCAGTGTTTAAAAAAAAAAACACACACAAGAACTACAAGTCTTAAAGAAACAAGGTGCAAGTTTAAGCCAAAAACCCATGCACAACATTCACACATCAGTCTGAGAGTGAATTGGAAGTTTTGGGTTAAAAATAATCATATTGGGGGAGGCCAAAACCTGTTCTGTCCTATGCCATGTGAAATACAAATAAGTAAAACAAGTGGTTCAGATTACATCTACTGTATAGACCAGAGACTCCTGCAGTGCTTCTACCACTGCCTCTTACAATGTTGTAAATGAGGTGTTGCATCCAATGCTCCCAAAATGAGAGCACTGGGGACCTGACGTATGTTCGGGGGAAGATGTTTCATACATCCAGTCAAATGCTACTCATAGGATAGCTTTTTAATTCAATGCTTTCCTAGGAGCAGGATTTGGTCACCTACTTGCTCATGAAGCACCTCTATTAGCTGTGTGCAGGGTTAAACACATTTAGTGGCTATCTTCCAATGTATACAAAGTTGGATATTTTACATTGCAGGGTTAGCAAAGGACATCATTTAGATTAGTCTAGGCCATTTTAGTGGTCCTTTAATTATGAGGGGGGACACAACCATTTTTCATGCAGAGTTTGCACCACATTTCAGCCATCTTATTTTCATGAGTCGTGATTTTCAGAAAGAGGGATGCAACAGAAAGCATTTAACAGGGTAGGGCTGGTAAGTTTTATGCCAACAGGTAAGCAAAAAAACAAGTGTTCTTTTTAGCACATGAAACTCATCTATGTGAATGATATTAACTCTTGAACCACCACATTTGACAGATGCAGGCTGCTCAAAAATAGTCAGAGGCCTCACAGCTGAAATGTATCTTATTCTTAAATATTTTTTCCATGACCCTGTTGACTTCAGTGTTGTTCATGGTGACAGCAGGCCCCTTCCACAGAGCTCCCACCTACACTACTTGTGGGCAGCACTCCCCTGACTAGATACAAGCTGCTGTCATAGAATGGTGAGACATCTTCCTGCAATACCCTTCTGTAGGACCTAGACAGCATGGACTGCTTACAGAGATCTGTACAGACCTGTATTTATAATCCTATAGTGTCTGTCCTTGTGCCCATTGGTGTTATGTCCCATGAGCCTAACCCAATTGGTCTCCTCCATGATGGTATCATACAATGTTATGCAGACTGAGGTAATGCACATCATGCACTAAGTCAATGCTTTCCTATGGGGCCTTCCACATCATGGACTGACTTAGTCAGTGCAGAGGAAGTACCTGTAGTGGCGGTCATACTGAGCCACTATATAATTTTTTTTTTCTTACTCTACTATGTAGCATGACATGTGTCCAGCTAAACATGGTGGACTCTTAAATCTACAAAGGGGAACTGGTGCTCCAGAAAGGAACTGGTTTGAAGACAATAGAGCCAGGAGTTTCTTATCCACATTGCTAGATAGCTAAGAAAAGATCTAGAACACTCAATTACATGAGTGAGTGCTGTCTATGAACCTGATGTGTGTGTGGCTGCCCGTCAGTGAGTCTGTATGTCTGTGTGTGAGTGAGTGAGCGTGTACGTGGATGTGTGTGCCTATCAGAGTGTTATTCTTTAACAGTAAATAGATGTTGCAAGTTTAAATAACGGTGTGCCCAGGTTCCATCATGGCTAGAGCAGCAAAGACTCAAAATACATCACTGGTCTCAGTGACTATAGCATCCTTTTAACGACACATGACATGTCATGATTCCCTTTTATTCCAGAAGTTTGGTCCTTAACGGGTTAAGGGACACTCCACAACCCACTGTAAACTTGATACATTCCCCACCCAATGAAAATATGTATGCATTTACTATTTGGAAGCATGTCTAAAACAGCTTGTGAAGAGCTGCAGTCCTTGCAGGCCCTCTCCTAACCCAGCCCAGACTCTGTGACAGTCTTATATCAAACTTACAAATGCAACTCAATGAGGCAGGCAGGCGCTATGAGTAATTGCGGCTTCTTAAAGGACCATTCTAGGCACGCAGACCACTTCAGCTTAATGAAGTGGTCTGGGTGCCTGGTCCAGCTAGGGTTAACCTCTTTTTATATAAACATAGCAGTTTCACTGAAACTATGTTTATAATAGGGTTAATCCAGCCTCCAAATCCTCTAATGGCTGTCTCATTGACAGCCGCTAGAGGCGTTTGCGTGCTTCTCACTGTTAAAAAAAAAATCACAGTGAGAAGACGCCAGCGTCCATAGGAAAGCATTGTAAATGCTTTCCGATTAGACCGGCTGAATGCGCGCGCAGCTCCTGCCACGCATTCAGCGGAAGAGGAGGAGGAGGAGGAGGAGGAGAGCTCCCTGCCCGGCGCTGGAGAAAAGTGAGTGTTTAACCCCTTCCTCTCCCCAGAGCCCAGCAGGAGGGGGTCCCTGAGGGTGGGGGCACCCTCAGGGCACTATAGTGGTCCTTTAAGGCTAGCTCCACTGAGCCAACAAAATCAGGAAGTCACAGGACCTGTTGAATTTGCAGCAAAGGGGAAGTGTAAAGGAGGTTCATTGATAAAAGACAATTTCTATTTCTACTTTGTAAAATGGGAGGGGTTAGGAGGTCAAATTGTGCCATAACTCCACTGACACCAGTGCCATCTCAACAAAATTTTCCCATAGAGATGCATTGAATCAGGAGATGGTGATTGGTGCCCCGTGACATGTTGCCATGCATGAGCATTAGCCTCTCAGTACTTTCCTATGGGAAAGCATTGGATTGACTGAGAGTCAAGTCTGATTGACTGTCAATAAAAGACAGCGAAGGGGTGTAAGGCCAGCGCTGGAATAAAAAGGTGAGTTTTTACCCTACTTAAGGGGAGAAAAGGGAGGAGGTGAAGTCAGCAACCCAAGTAGCATTTTTAACCACTATAGGGTCAGGAATATACATGTGTATTACTGACCCTTTAATATTCATTTAAGTCACAACAAGCATGGAGGGAACTGAGAGTTAAGGTACAAATCACTTCCACAACATTCTGCCAACAGGCATCCCAAGACACCTCAAATTGCTTTTAGATTATTAGAAGACTAGGAAAGCAATCAGGGGGAAGAGCTGATCCCTAGTGCTCACTGCCAGGGCTCCCATTTCACATTAAAATAAATATAACAGAAGTAAAACATATCTAGCTTGCTATAAGAGTTAGATAATTATGTTATATGAATAATAAATATGTATAAAAAATACTCATCATCACAAAATAGTCAGCAGTAATGCAAACCACTCTTACAAATATCTTACCATGACTGCAATGAAATCTCAACAAAAGTCTATCCAAACAACACTAAATCTAAAACTGATGTCATATTGAGATACTACTCTCATCACATGCTTTATAGGCCAGGTGAAATACACCCACCTGATAAGTAAATTAACTCTGGGAGAACAAGGCTTAACCCTTTCACCGCACAACTGCTGTTGCAGCATAAATACACAATTTGAGATTGTTGCAATATATATCTTCAGCCATGTTTCCTCTTTCACAATTAGGGTAGCTACTACATTTAAAGGACCACTATAAAACAAACTCGTTTTCCTGACACTATATAATCCTTAGGTCTCCCCCTTCAGCCACTTACCTTTATCCAGTGCCTGGCTCCCTCGGCGCTGGTGACCTCTCCTCCCCCTCCGACGTCGACTAGCAAGTGGAGCCGAATGCGCATGCGCGGCCAGAGCGCGCACGCATTAAAAACGCCCATAGGAAAGCCTTTCTCAATGCTTTCCTATGGACGTTCTGCGTGCTCAATGCGATTGTCGCATTGAGCGTCTGGGAAGCACCTCTAGCGGCTGCCAGGAAGATTAGGGGCTGGATTAACCCTGCAATGTTTCTCTGAAACTGCTATGTTTACAGCTGTAAGGTTAAAACCTGGGGGATGTGGCACCCAGACCACTTCATTGAGCTGAAGTGGTCTGGGTGACTATAGTGGTCCTTTTTTTAAAAAAAAAATCTTTATTTGTGTAATTTTGCATTGATATGGGTGAGAAGGGAGGGGGTACAGAAAAGAAGGAGTAGGTGGGTACAGGTAGTCTGATTCATTTTACAGTATTGGTTTTGGGTACCACCGCAGGGTACTTTGTCAGGCAGTGATGTCAACATTGGTTACATTTTTACATATTATGTTTTTGCGTGATTGGTTGTATCGTATATTTACGTTGCTAAAGTTTCCATGAGGTTTGTTGTTCAATCACTGCGTTGTCTGAACATAGATAAAATATTGTAAAGCGCTACGGAATCCGTTGGCGCTATATAAATGGCAATAATAATAATAATAATGTGTGGTGAATGCTTGATGTGGTAGGTACTCTTGCAGGGACTGTTATCCCGTGTTGTGGTATGTTTGCATAGGTAAATGCTCCTAACGGTGTTATGGTTGGGGTCGTTGCATGGCGTGTCCTTAGTCATAGTGTTGCATGTCTTTTTGCTCTTTCTAGTGTCGCAACCTTGCGTTTGGGTAGTGTAGGGTACCAGCATTTTGTCGTTGTGGTGATGTCTGCCTTCCTATGTCTATCTGGAACGCTTTTGTATCCTGCTTTGTAGTTGTACGTGGGGGCGAGTGGGGTGGGTTTTGGGATTGGTAGGTTCGGGTATGTGGGATTAGGTGACGGTCCGCGGGCTGCCCGGGGGCTCAGCACCTCTCCCGCGTGGGTTGTAGGGTAAGCTGTGTGTTGCGGGGATGTTTGTGTTCTGTGACTGCCTATGCAGGTGTGTGTTGGTGTCCCAGGTTTTCTTTTGTGGTGCTAGTGTGTTCGTTTGTAAGTTTTACCATGGTATGGTTGTATCTCCCTCATGGGTCCCATCTCTTGTGGTACTGTTTGGGTGAATCATGTATAGTTCTGCTATGGCTCTTCTGGTTGCCAGGGCTATTCGGGCTATTAGTTTGTTTTTGGCTCTGGTGAATGTGTCTATTGGCTTGGAAAGTAGAAGTGCCCAGGGGTGTGAGGGGCAGGGTTTTCCCAGTATTTTGGCGATCAACTGTGTGATGCTATGCCAGAGTGGTCGGAGCTTTGGACACGTCCACCAGCAATGTAGGAACGTGCCCTTTTCCCCGCATTGTTTCCAGCAAGTGTTGGTCAATATTTGGTGCATAGTGGCTAGGCGTTGTGGTGTTAGGTACCAGCAGAATAGCATCTTGTATGCCTGTTCTTTGTGCATTGAGATGACATCAAAATGTTAGTTACAGTTCCTCAAAGAGTCTCAGCTCACTTGTTCCATTACATAAAATAAACAGTGCATAAGGCTGCTTCCATTTGTAAGGGCAGCCTGACATATAATAGGTAAAGTCTCTCCGCACTAAAGAATCCAACTTTTTGAGACGTACTTTTCAGTTATTAACAGGCCACAAGATGATGGCTGATATATTTCAGAGCAAAGGGAGCAATGGGTCCTTTAGCATATTGATATGGATGCTGTCGCTTCCCAGATGTCTGACCAGTCGGCGGCGTCCTCTGAGGGCCTAAGTCTGTTTCCCATGCTGCTATGAATGGGAGGGATAGTTGTGTGTGTGGTGGTTGGCTATAGTCATGTACATGTCGGAGATTTGCCCTTGCCTATTGGGATGCTTTGTGCAGTCCTGTTCAAAGTGAGTGAGTGGGGCTATACCGGCTTGTTTTATAATCGGGGTTGATGCGAAGCTGCATAGTTGTATGTATCGAAAGTGGTCAAAGGTTGTGAGGGAGGATGAGTCTTTAATTTCTGTGAATTGTATGATGGTGTCGTTTTGGTAAATGTGTCTTAGTCTTGATTTGTCTCTTTGTTCGAAGTGGGCAAAGTGTTTAGGGACTAGTCCAGGTGGGAATAGTTTGTTCCTCCAGATTGGGGTCATGGGGGAGAGGTAGGAGGATAATTCGAATTTGTCTCTCATCTTGTCCCAGAGGTCAAGTGCGTGAGTGATCGCGGGTGCGGTCGTGGGGGGTAAGAGCCTGTGTGGTTTAGGTGTCCACATGTATAGGGATGAATGGTCCCAGACGAATATCAGGTGTTCTAGGTCCACCCATCGTTTTTTCCCAGGTGGAACATGCCATTGTTGTATTTGCGCCAAGTGTGCTGCTGAGTGGTAATGTGCTAGATGAGATAGTCCTAAGCCTCCGCATTTTTTGGGTACATATAGAGTGCTCCTGCGCACTCTTGGTTTGCGACCATTCCAGATAAATGTGTCTATTGCTGATTGTAGGGTTTTGAAGTCTTGTTTGTGGATTAGTATTGGGAGTGTTTGGAAGAGGTACAGGAGTCTGGGAAGAAGGTTCATTTTGATGGCGGCGATGCAACCCAGCCAGGAGATTCCCAGAGGTCTCCACTTTATCAAGTCCTCGTGGGCTCTCCGAAGTGTAGTTTTTTGCACATAGGGTGTTCGTGTCTGCAGGTAGGTTAATCCCAAGATACGTTATATTTGTATGACAGATTCGCAGTGGGACTATTTGTTTGATTCTAGTTAAGCTCTGGGGTTCTATTTCTATCGGTAGAAGTTCGGATTTAGTTAAGTTGATCTTATACCCTGAGAGTTCGGAGTATTCGTGTATGATGGTGAGAAGGGGGGTGAGGGAGTGTTCTGGGTTGGTTAGCGTTAGGAGTATGTCATCGGCATATGCCGAGATTTTGAATGTTTCTCCTCGTATTGTGATCCCTTCCACCTCCCAGCTAGAGCACACCGCCTGTTGTCATACTTCGTCACGACCCACGCTGCTCCGGTCCCGCCGTCCGCTCTTCTCCTCCAGGCTCTGCCGGCTTCCAACTGACAGCGCACGCACGCATGCACGTGCGGCATGCCGCTGAAATTTTAAAGCAATACCACCATTATTGCATGAATCCTGGTAACCCTTTTATAATATCTCCTATGCTCTTCCCTAGCCTATCAGATCTCTATTAGCCCTATTTATACCTCCCTCCTACATCACTTCCTTGCCCTGTCATGGTCTATTGTAGCCCGAGAGTGCGTTCTGTATACTTGTGTGTTTCCTGGTATCTGACTTCGGCTTGTTTCTGGTTATCCGTAATTTCTGGCTTCCTTGACCCTTGGCTTTGTTTCTCGTTTATTCTTCCTTCTCTTTCCCTGACCTCGGCTCGTCTGATTATTCTGTTATATTCTTACTTTTCTTCACGTTAAGTCCGGCCACTTTAAGGACTGGTAATACGTCTAGCTTGGGTTGTCTGTTAGTCCTATAGTTAGTGTGTTGGGGAACCTAACCTTGACATTACGACAGGGCCATGGACCCTGCAAACTTGGGACAACAAATGGCAGCCTGTGAATGCAGAATGGAGGGTTTGGATCATAGAATGGATCAATTTGCTCAAGCACTGCAAACTATCCGTACAAGGACAGCACATCTCCAGCAAGAAGGAGAGGGGCTGGCGCTCAAAGCACTGTATCTTTACCATCCACGCCTCATTCTAATCCTTCCATTCGCTTAATCCCGCCTCCCCGTTACTCCGGGGATCCGTCTTTATGCAGAGGTTTTCTGAACCAAGTGGGAGTACATTTTGAAATGGCTCCTCATTCTTTTCCCACCGATAGATCCAAAATAGCTTTTATTATGAATCTGTTAGATGGTAAAGCCTTAGCCTGGATAAATCATCTATGGGAGAGGGATGATGCCATCGTATATGATCTTGATCTATTCCTAAGAACTTTTAAAAACGTATTCAACCCTCCGGGTAGGGAAAGATTAGCCACAAAGGCCTTATTGAAATTAAAACAGGGTTTCAGATCAGTGGCTGACTACGCCATTGAATTCCGTACCTTAGCTTCTGAACTTACCTGGAACAATAGTGCCCTGACAGCTGTCTTCTTTGAGGGACTTACAGAATCATTACAAGATGAGGTGGCAGCCAGAGATCTACCAGAAGACCTTGAAGAGTTAATTCAATACATGTCAGATATTGACATAAGAGTCAGACAGAAACTTCTCCATTTAGAGAGGCAAAGAAGGGTTCCAGGAACAATCACGCCCCATCCTAGGCTAACTGAACTCCCTGCTAGTGATGTCGCGAACGTGAATTTTTCGTGAACCGGGTGAACCGCCATAGACTTCAATGGGCAGGCGAATTTTAAAACCCACAGGGACTCTTATTGGTTGAAGGGGGGGGGAGACCTACTCTCCTCCCCCCCCCCGGCCCCCACCCCTGCACGGCGGGTGGGGGCCATATTGACAATGAGGGGGGGACCTACTGCCCCCCCGGCCCCCACCCCTGCGCGGCGGGTGGGGGCCATATTGATAATGAGGGGGGGGACCTACTGTCCACCCCCCCTCCGGCCCCCACCCCTGGGCGGCGGGTGGGGGCCATAAAGACTAATGAGGGGGGGGACCTACTGTCCTCCCCCACCGGCCCCCACCCCTGGGCGGCGGGTGGGGGCCACAAAGATAATGAGGGGGGGACCTACTGTCCTCCCCCCCGGCCCCCACCCCTGGGCGGCGGGTGGGGGCCACAAAGATAATGGGGGGGGACCTACTGTCCTCCCCCCCGGACCCCACCCCTGGGCGGCGGGTAGGGTCCACAAAGATAATGAGGGGGGGGGACCTACTGCCCTCCCCCCCGGCCCCCACCCCTGGGCTGTGGGTGGGGGCCACAAAGATAATGGGGGGGGGACCTACTGTCCTCCCCCCCCGGCCCCCACCCCTGGGCTGCGGGTGGGGGCCACAAAGATAATGAGGGGGGGGACCTACTGTCCTCCCCCCCCGGCCCCCACCCCTGGGCTGCGGGTGGGGGCCCTAAGTAAATTCCCCCCCCCCAAGGTGACTAGGGGTCCCCAAGCCCCTAGTCACCCACCCACCCCCAAATAAAAAGTCCCTACCTACCCCCCTCACCCTAAAAAATAGTGAGGGGGGAATAAAATAACTAACCTGTAAAATAAAAGTAAACTTACCATTCGACGTCTTCTTTTTTCTCAAATCTTCATTTTTCAGCCCCAAAAAAGGCCAAATAAAAAAAATCATAACCGTCGAATTGAAAATAAATTAAAAATCCCGAGCGCAAAAAAAAAACCTGACGAAAAAGAAAAAACCAGAGCGCAAAAAAATAATCCATCTTCACCCGTGGAGGGCTCTGCGCAGACTGAGCTCTGCAGGGCGGGGGAAGGCTTATAAAGCCTTGCCACGCCTGCAATTAGGCTAAGAACACTCTGATTGGTGGGTTTAAGCCAATCAGAGTGCTCTTTGTCATTTTACACAGCGTAGGAAAATTCAAAAGAACTTTCCCACGCTGTGTAAAATGACACAGAGCACTGTGATTGGATGGCTTGAAATCCATCCAATCACAGTGCTCTGTGTCATTTTACACAGCGTGGGAAAGTTCTTTTGAATTCCTCCCACTGTGTAAAATGACACAGAGCACTGTGATTGATGGTTGAAGGTCTATCTAATATTAGTACTTGTAAAACATTTTATTACCAGCGGGAAAATTCCAAAGAACTTTCCCACGCTGTGTAAAATGACACAGAGCACTGTGATTGGATGGCTTGAAATCCAAATACAGTGCTCTGTGTCATTTTACACAGCGTGCGAAAATTGAACTTTCCCACGCTGTGTAAAATGACACAGAGCACTGTGATTGGATGGCTTTCATGATGGTTTTATGATGGTTTTTT
Organism: Pelobates cultripes; assembly: GCA_933207985.1. Lineage (NCBI taxonomy): Eukaryota > Metazoa > Chordata > Amphibia > Anura > Pelobatidae > Pelobates > Pelobates cultripes. Next base: position 153,573,021 of record OW240914.1, on the reverse strand, counting down.
ATTTGGCCTTTTTTGGGGCTGAAAAAAGAAGATTTGAGAAAAAAGAAGACGTCGAATGGTAAGTTTACTTTTATTTTACAGGTTAGTTATTTTATTCCCCCCTCACTATTTTTTAGGGTGAGGGGGGTAGGTAGGGACTTTTTATTTGGGGGGGGGGTGGCTTGGGGACCCCTAGTCACCTTGGGGGGGGAGGGATTTGCTTAGGGCCCCCACCCGCAGCCCAGGGGTGGGGGCCAGGGGGGGAGGACAGTAGGTCCCCCCCCTCATTATCTTTGTGGCCCCCACCCGCCGCCCAGGGGTGGGGGCCGGGGGGACAATAGGTCCCCCCCTTATTTTTCATTTTAGGGCCCCCACCCACCGCTCAGGGGTGGGGGCCAGGGGGAGGACAATAGGTCCCCCCCCATTAGTATTTAGGGCCCCCACCAGCCGCCCAGGGGTGGGGGACCCTTTTTTTTTTAAACAGTGAGCAGCCATAGGCTGCTCACTGTTTAATAGACATGCCCCTACTCGCGGTATTGCGAGTAGGGGCACAATTTACTAATACTAAGTAATTTTTACTTAGTATTAGTAAATTAATAGGGGGTGGACCGAACATCGCATATTCCCCATTCAGCTCCAGGAGGGAGCAGTTCTAGGACACCTGTCAAGCCACGGCAACTGTGGGCAGAAGTGCTGCGGTTTGTCCCCCTGTTCCAGCTAGGAAGCGTTCCTTGGCGGAGGTACCCAGCCAGGGGCACAGGGAGCTCTGTTACACCTCCAACTCCATGAAGATGGCCTGCAAGTCAAGAAAGCTATGGATCAAGTGTAGCCAGAGCTGAAGTAAAGACTACTGCCAGGTCCAATGCTGTGTAGTTCAGACAGTTTGGAGAGAAGATAAACTGCAGTCAGTAAAACCCTTTTAGGAATGTAACTGCTTAGAGTGTGGGATAATAACTAGGCAAACTAGTGTGAAGCAGCAATAGTTCAGCTGAGACAGATGCTGCCACAGGATCCGATAGCTTACAAATGACTGGTTAGACGTCCTTTCAATAAAGGCAGGACCTTAGGACAAGACCACCGTATGTGCCTGGTATTTAGAAAGGACACCCAAATTCAGGGTTCTTTCCTGATATTCTAAATTGTTCTCTGGTGTCCTGTATCTGCAGATATCAGATAAACATCCCCAAACAGTTCCCTTTGCATGGGCTGCCCTGAATGGAGCAGGGTAGAGTGTTTTGTTATTCAGGCTTGGCTTCCACTTACAATTAATACAACTCATCTCCGCATAATTTACATTTCTAGGGTTAACTTTATAAGGTAAATATGACTAAAATGGAAATATTTACATTACATCTGGAATTTTCAATGATTTGTGTTTTTTATTTTCCTTGTCCCATGTGTTTAAGAAACAGCTAATCAAAATACCCTCGAAAAGCATGGACTAGCCTTTTAGCTGAAGTGGTAGAGTTTAACACTGTGAGGGAGTTTTAGCATGCTTGGTATAGGCATAAGGTTATCCTGGATAAAAGATAAGCACAGGGATTAATGAAAATATTTAGAAAATTGGGCTGACTAGATGGGCCAAATGGTTCTTATCTGCCGTCACATTCTATGTTTCTAAAGTATACATTTCTTCAAATAAATGATAGTTTTTTAACATTTCTCTGTGCTGTTAAGTTGCTTATGGTTTCTTGCATGGACAATAATAGACAAGTATACTGACATAAGGCCAGCTACCTCATTGCATTTTAGATGCATATGTTTTTGGCAAGAACGCGACTTGCAAAAATGCAGAATTTAATTGCAACAGGATCCCCGCTACACATGCAAGAGTGCAGAAGAATTATGTGCCATTAGAGAAACAGACTAGTCATACACTGTTCTGTATACACAGACACAATGATGCAAGGCACTAGGGTTGGCATCATACAGTGCACCCTGTGTAACTGTGACTTAGCATTTCACAATATGATGCCATACTATTTAGGATATTGACACAAGAAACATATCATATGACACTCATCTCTGTTCTCTATTCTACAAAATATATTTTTTAATTGTGTTTTTTTCATTTTCTTTTTTTCTTTGGTTGTAGCTTGAGAGTGATTCGCGATGAAGTGGATACATTAGGGTAGTTTATTTTAGGGATGTGCATGGGCAAAAAATTGGTTCGGTTCGGCACTTCCGAAAGTCTGGACTTCGGTAATTCAGGACTTCGGCACTTTGGTTCGGTTCGGCACTTCCAAAATTCGGAACTTCGGCAATTTGGGACTTTGGCAATTTGAACATTCGTAAGCATCCCTCTGCCACCACAACCACTTACACATCTGTAGAGCTCCCTAACCCTACCCCAGATCCTACCCCTGACCCTACTCCTACCCCTAACCCCTAATCCTATCACCTAACCACCACAACCACTTACACATCTAGGGATAGGGGTAGAGTTAGGAGTAGGGTTAGGGTTATGGGTAGTCGTAGGGTTAGGGATAGGTGCCCGGGCTGCTACCACAACCACTTACACATCTATTAGGAATTAGCTTACTGGTCTAGATTCCTGTCATCATTCACATAATTTTCCCTCCCTCTCTTGTTTTGCCACTTTTCAGAAATCTAAAGCACTTCGGCAATTCGGTTCGGTTCAGCACTTCCGAAATTTGTCAGTTCGGCAATTCGTCACTTCGGCACTTCTGAAATTCGGGACTTCGGCAATTTGGACATTCGGAAGCATCCCTCTGACACCACAACCACTTACACATCTGTAGAGCTCCCTAACCCTACCCCTGACCCTAACCCTACCCCTAACCCCTAATCCTAACACCACAACCACTTACACATCTAGGGTTAGGGTTAAAGGTAGGGTTAGGGTTATGGATAGGTGCCCGGGCTGCTTCCACAATCTATAAGGCTTTTAAGGCTCCCAGTGCCAGCAATTAGCTTACTGGTCTAGATTCCTGTCATCATTCACGTAATTTTCCCTTGTTTTGTCACTTTTCAGAAATCCGAAGCACTTCGGCACTTTGGTTCGGTTCAGCACTTCCGAAATTCGGCAATTCAGCACTTCGGCAATTCGGTTCGGCACTTCGGAAATTCAGCAATTCGGAATTCAGCATCCGAATGTCTGAATTGCCGAATTCATCCGAATTTACATTCGGAACGAGACGAATTGCACATGTCTAGTTAATTTACATTTTTACATTATTACATTATAATGGGGAGTGTACTGTAAATATTTTTATTGTATTTTTCCCATTTACTACTAGAACCCACTACTTCCTAACATCACCTCTTCCCTCTGCCTCACCCCAAATTCTGTGTTGAGATTTTAAAAATAACCAGTGGATTTCCCTGGTATTCGTCCTCCAGTCATCCTTTGACTATAACGTGTAAATGGGATTTCCAATAACATGAGTATGGTATGTCCTTATCCAAACAATAAATGCACTGCACAAAGGTTCCATTGGCATAGGGTCTCACATATATATTTATATATATATATCACATTAAGTTGTGTAATAACAAAAAAACAACCTAAAAATAAAACCAATGGTAAAATAAGATTAATCCTTGATTAATGGCGGTGAAGAAGTGGCCATGTTAAGCAGTTATAGTTCTCACTGTCATCACTGAATGAGCCAGTGTGATTAATAGGGTTGACCTGACAATCACATTACCCCTTCCATTTCCTGTACAATCAACCCCCATTCACTCATCCATTGATGATATCTGGGAAGTATGAGTGCTGCTGTTATATTGCCTGCTTATTTGTCTCACTTTACAATAACCAAATTATATCATATATAAAAATATATCAATACATGAAAAATTCTAAATATTAAATTATTTTCAAAATATTAAATAATTTAAACATTTTATCCAAGAATATTAAATCATTTGAAAAGTTTCTCCAAAAATATTAAACCGAGGCCCTTGTCAGTTAATAACTACCATAAGTTGTTGCTAACGTCAGGTTGCTAGTATCGGGGACTAATCACCGACCATGTTTCTATTTTTAAAACGGCTGACCAACAATAATATCTGCTCACAGAGTTACTGACCACTTGCTGCTTAGCCACTCACTGGTAAAGTACAGAAACACATGCTGAGTTCATTGTCAACAAAGCAGCCATACTATGATGGCAAAGGAAAAGGATTTCATATGAACATATGAGGACATGCGGTGGTCCTGCTCCAAGGTTGTCAAAGTTTGGGGAGAGATTCACATTCTTTTATTAAGTGTTTTTCATAGACAAATAAATCTAGATCTTTGGGCGTTTTTATTATCAAGACCAATTTAGGAAATTACCTCACTTGTACAAAAACTTGTAGACAAGGTTACTTTAGCTGCTCAGAGAGCTCTGGTCCAGTCTTTAATATAATCTGAAGTGTTCAAATTTAAAGGAACACTCCAGACCCATAAATCACTTCACCTTACTGCTTTATGTGTGAAAAGTGTCCTCTTTTCTATTATTTTGTTTTTTTTAAAGTGCAGATTTCAATAGAAATTGACACTTTAATTAAAGGGACACTATAGTCACCACAACAACTACAGCTTAATGTAGTTTTTCTGTTGAGTATAGTAAGTCCCTGCAGGCTTTTTTTCAGTGAAAAGGCAGTGTTTAGATTACAGCCTAGGAACACCTTTAGTGGTAGCCACTAGAGGTGTCTCCTGGGTGAGTTCTGCACACTGTGCTCTGCATGGAGACGCTAAACTTACCTTATAGAGATGCATTGATTCAATGCATTTCTATGAGATGATGCTAATTGGCCAGGGTGACATTTGGCTCTGCCCCTGCCCCAGCTGCTTGGCTGAGATTGACAATCTCAGCCAATCCAAGGGGCAGCGCATGGGAGGAGCCAAATACCAGGAGCCCTGTGCGGCACTGGAAAAAGGTAAGTTATAACTATATTTAAAGGAACAAATGGGGGCTGAGCACATGCATAGCATGTGGATACACGTTTGTGTTCCTGACCCTATAGTGGTTCTTTAAACAAACTAATAAGTAGCAGAGAATTATGAACATGATTATTAACTAAAGCAAGGGTAGGTAACCTGTGTACAACATCTCCCAAAATGGACTTACAGCCATAATGCTGGCAAAGTTGTTTTACATTTATAAATTCCTGAGACTCTCTATATATATAGTGCAGCACTGACCCATGTGAGGAGTGGACACTAGAGGTGTTCCTAGCAAGCCAAGTAAACACTGCCTTTCCTCTGAAAAGGCAATGTTTACAGAAAAGGCATGCAGGGACGGACTTTACTCACCAGAACAAATACAATAAGCTGTAGCTGTTCTGGTGACTATAGTGTTAACTTAAACATATCAGAACTGCTGCTAGGTATGGGTAAACATTAAATCATTCCTACTGTTTTCCTGCATACCAATGACCTGTAATTGTATTATTGAAGGTCTTGTCTAGGTAAATAAATTTGAAGGTTATATAAGTTCAATAAACAAAGCACTCTTCAAGAAACAATGTATTGTTCAATCAGGGACAAAAATAAATAAATTTCTTTTTAACTCGACATTGAATTATTTGAATCCTAAATGAAGCATTCTTTCTATAATATGAACAGTATCTTTCTCACCCCTTCTTTCCACTGGATTGTCAATGTCCTTATGTTCATATTAACTCATTAGTGATGAACAGTGATAAATCACTTCATGCTCTATCTCTACTCTCACTAATAAGTCCCTAAAATCAGAATAGTGCACTAAGGGTATGAGATTATAAGTAGTATAAGTAGTATATGTAGAAGCTTATTTATCTTTATTTAAGACGGTTTTCATACATTTTCTCCAAAATAAAGAGCGCTTGAGAATATGACCATCTTTGCTCTTCACTGTGAATCTTAATTCAAAAGATTAGAGCAACATACTTGTATGTATAGTATAAATTGCAATTATAAGAAAACAATACAAACAAGAGGCACAATGGGGGCAATAAAAAAGACAATGAAGGCCAAAAGAGGAACATGGAGACCCCAAGAGAGCAATGAGACAAAAGGCTTATTGATAGAGTAGAATCTAGAAAGCTCAAGTGACAACTCCTCACATCACGTGGCCATAAGGCATTACTTATGGTAGAAGTTCAGATGTGCTATAGAAAGTTAAGACAGTATCCCTCACTTCATATTATGCATTGTTTGTGGATTTGCAGCAGGTACAGGGATTTGAAGTCCAAACATCTTTCTATTTTTATTTTGTTCAATGTAATGTTTTTCAATTTTTAATTCAAATCTTATCTCTCACTCATGAAAAAGACCGGGTCAGATTCAGCCTGAGACATCAGTTCCATTTCCAAGAGAGCCTAGCATTCCCGCTTTATGAGGAAAAGAACACACAGTATATGGCAATAGAGAAGGCTATGTTAAATTATTTCAAAATATTTGTGCACCAGGCACAGTGCAACATGCCGTATATCACCTCATAAAAGTTGCAAAAATAGGTTAAAATTCAACTCATCACATAATAGTCACATAATTGACCATTGCTGGTTTTGTTGTTATTCTTGAAAAGTGATGGCGAATATCTTACTGATCTTATACTGAAGTGAGAGTTTATTACCTATCAGTTTATTGCATTTTAGTTCATTTTATCTAAGTAATGCATTAAGAAATGACATGAGGACAGGGATGAGGATCAGAGTTTACATAACGTATTAGAAAATATGCAACTGAAAAGTTTGTTTCATATGGATCTCACTAGTTTACTTAATTCTGAAAAATATTTGACAATCCATGTTTTAATGGCTACGAAGATATGTATCTCCAGGTACTGGAGGAGTGAGGAAATTCCTACTTTAACCGAAATTATGTCTCAAATCAATCACCAAGGGACAATGGAAAAAGCAGTTTACTTTAACAATGGAAATACTATTAAAAATATTAAAAAATCTGGTCTAAGTGGTACAAGTTTTATAATACAAGATACTGATATACTAGTGGTCTATTTGGGCATGGATCTATTGCTTGGTTCAATTTATGATTTGCAAAACGACTTACTTGTCTCTGCAACAATGTCAATGGTTAGAAAAATATTTAAGAACAGTTAGGGTGACTCCCTTCTATAATCTCACATGAGCACCCCCAGTGTACGAGTTTTTCTTTGGATTTTTCTTTTGTTTTTCTTTTGTTGGTATTTTTGTATGTGTTAACATGCAAACATTATGTCAATCAAGGCAATTGGAAGTAACAGTTTAGCCTTTCTATGGTCAATATCAAATCGGAAGAAATAGACATGTGCAATTCATTTCGGTCCGAATTTAAATTTGGATGAATTTCGGCAATTCCGAATTGGCAAATTTCTGAAGTGCCGAAATTCGGAAGTGCAGAACCGAACCAAATTGCTGAATTTCTGAAGTGCCGAAATTCAGAAGTGCTGAACCGAACCGAATTGCCTCAGTGCTTCGGATTACTGAAAAGTGGCAAAACAGGAGAGGGAGGGGAAATTAGGGGAATTATGACAGGAATCTAACCCTAACCTTACCCCTACCACTACCCCTAACCCTACCCCTAGCCCTAACCCTTACCCCTAGCCCTAACCCTTACCCCAACCTTCCTCTAACCCTACTCCTAACCCTTAGGGATAAGGGAAGGGTTAAGGTTAGGGGTAGGGTTAGGTTTAGGGGTAGGGTTAGGGTTAGTGAATTGCCGAAGTCCCAAATTCCTGAAGTGCTGAATTCCTGAATTGCCGAATTCGTGAATTGCCAAAGTCCTGAATTTCGGAAGTGCTGAAATGAATCGACGTGCCAAAGTGCCGAATTGCCGAAGTCCCGAATTTTCGGAAGTGCTGAACCGAACCAAATTTTTTGCGCATGTACATCCCTAATACTCAAGGCAGTTAAACTCGATAAGTACAGTAATATCATCTGTGTCTGATCATACCAGTACAATCATTTTTTATATAAATCAGAGTACTATACTTTAAGGTCACCTACACAGTACTGTGTTAACTAATGTTCTGCCTTAGGTAACACTAAAATGATTTACTATGATGTTTGTTTTTGCCCTCTTAATTGTTATTTTATTCTCGATGTTATATATTGTATAACAAGTTGTCTACCTGTTTTAAATGATAAAATCAATAAAAATGTAAATGTGAAAAAAAGAAAAGAAAATATGCTATGCAAAAAATATAGCTTAACATATGTCACGACAGTGACCCCTTCACACAGATGGTAACCCAGAAATGGACGTATACCGGACCTTAGGGTGGCCGGACTTAACGTCAGAGAATAGTCAAAAGAAAAGTCAAGGATCAAGGGAGTACGGAAATCGGGATAAACGAGAAAGCCAAGCCAAAAGTCGGGGAGCCAGATAGGAGAATCGTCAGTACGGAAGCCAAGGGTCAAAATACCAGAAAAACAGATAACTAAGTATAAGAGCACCAGAGGAACAATCAAGAACCACACTAGGGCACTGAGGGGTGGACAGGGATGCCCTTTTATACTGATGTGTGTCACTTTAAAGCCACGCCCCCAAAAGGTCCGGGAGCGTGACCGCGTTTGAATTTTCGCGGCAAAACTATCATGACGTGTCATAAAACTGATTTCGCCGCGAGCGGGCAGCGTCTGACAGGCTGCGCCGCCTCCCGGAAGCAGTGGGGGGAACCACCGTGCTGCGCGGGATCGGCGGACACAGGTAAGGTATCGTCACAACATAATAGTCGCACACTGCATAATGGTCACACCCCAATTGTTAAGGAAAAAATTTAGGCATAAAATCTGCGACCATTATGCGGTGAAATACGGTATATATATTTTTTTATATATGTTTCTTTTGTTGTTGTTTTTTTTGTTTATATTAATGGAATATGTATATAACAAAAATATCAATAAAGATACCTGTAATCCAGCTCTGGGACAGATTCCTCATTGCAGTCCGATGTTTGTACTGGAAAGCCATTAATCTTTCCTTTTTTTCTCATGGGGGCACATGGCACATGAAGGTCAATTCACCAATCCTATGCATCTCTATAAGAAGCATTTAAACCAACGCTTCTTATAGGGGAGCATTAGACAGTGGCAAGTTTATTCACTAAATTGAAAAATCAAAGTTAATTTCAAATTTATATTCAAAATAGCCAACTGAAAAAAGTTCTCTATGTCAGCTATGCTTTCAGTTTGGCTTCTCTGGATTTAAAATGTACATTTTCTTTGAATTCTCACTTTAGTAAGTAACCCTGCCAGTGTCAGCATACTCTGCATGCTTATGACACCTCATAGATTCAGCTGAAACTACCTATGTAGAAATTTCATAGTGACTGTGGAGACTTCAAATTGTAAACAGCGCTGTTTCTGAGAAATTTCACTTTTAACAACAGCAATGGTACATGACAACATCTAAGCCCCATATTAATGTTATTAAAGAGACAACATAACTGCTTTATCTTATTGAAGTGGTTATAGTGCCTGTAGTCTCACTGTCATTCCATTCAGTTTTAAACCGGTTTAAATATTTTAACACTAAACAAGAGTCTAGGGGAAGACCTATTGCGCGGACGGCGCATTAGACCTCGCCATAGAAAAGCATTGAAAATGCTTTCAATGTTTTCCTATAGGGATTTCAGCGACGCTGGGGGCCCTCACATAGCGTGAGGACGTCCAGCTATAAACCCCGAAGTGCCCTCTAGTGGCTGTCTAATACACAGCCACTAGAGGAGGAGTTAACCCTGCAAGGTAATTATTGCAGTTTATGAAAACTGCTAAATTTACAGTTGCAGGGTTAAGGGTAGTGGGAGTTGGCACCCAGACCACTCCAATGGGCAGAAGTGGTCTGGGTGCCTGGAGTGCCCCTTTAAGGTGTCAAGGTCTGAGCTTGTGATGGGGTTGGTTAGGGAAAATATAAGGATAAAAGAGTCCCTGGTGGGGTTACAGAGGAGTTAAGGACATTTTGGCCGAGTGGTTCAAGTTGGTTGGTTATAATGTTGGTGTTAGGTTGGTGGGGTTGAGCCCGTCAATGGCTCGGAACCTTGGTGGGGTATCCAGGTATACCCCTACTAGGAGGCGAAACACTTATGTGTAATTTGTGTGGGGTAGGGGTATCCAGGTATACCCTTACCAGGAGGTGTTAAATATGGATTGGTGTATATTTATGTTGAATTGTATATATTTATAGGTTGTTATATTGTTATAAGAATATTTACAATATGGATCATTGCCTTATTACTTATGATGTAAGGGATATGTATTGTTGATGCATGGTTGGGTGGTGGGGGGCAATGACTTTCAACATGTTTTCAATGTATATATATATTCATAATGTTCAATAAAGCTGTGGACATATTGACCCATAACTCAGAGTGGTTGGAATTATTGGGTAAATGGTGAGTGGTGAGGGGTCTCTCTTCTCCTGCCGAGATGGTGACAATGCACCTGTCAAGATTATCTAAGAATTATTGTTAAGCTATCATAAATATCATATGTTTTTGTAGCGATATTAGCTCTTCTACAAATGTATTTTAGTTAAATCAGTGATGAGTATAGGCAATAAGTATAGATTAAAGACTGGTTTTAATTAATTTTAGCAAAATAAAAGCAGATATCAAACTGGAAAGGAATCATTTATAGTTTATGCATTTTGCAAAGAAAGTGTCCTCACATCTAGTTGGAGAAGAGGAGTAAACTGTATAATATAAGGCTGATATGTCTAAGGAGAAGAGATCACAAACCTCTCAGTAAGCTATATTACAGCTCATTGAGATATCTTTGCAAGGCAGATGCTCTAAGCAATTGCTTGCTTCTTGTTTTAATTTCAAGGAGCTAAACTACCAGGAAGTAAAATTACCATCTGTCTGATTGACAGCAGGGGAGGTGCAACAAGCTTAACTTACTTATAAAAGTAAAATTTTCTTTTGAAATCATACTTTTATAAAACAAAAAATGGCTCACTCTTCACATATACCTACAAACATTTCAAATGGACAAAGGGGGACACCTTAATTTTAGGGATATGGGTTGGAGGTGTGGACAGTTTCGGGCCTGGTGATTTATTTAAGGGTTACTCCAACCCTTTTTAATTTGTTATTTTTAAACAAATAATGCCATGTTGGGCATTATTCTTTACATCCCCACAAACGTTAACATAAAATAAAAAAAATAAGCTATAACTCACCTGTAACCCAGTGTTGCGTGAAGCTCCTGGCGCTGTTCAGCATGACCCTGTCTGATGTCACAGCAGCCATGGTGAGGTCCAATCAAACACTTCTCATAGAATGTGCATACTCTGAGCTGGCAAAGGGAGGGGAAGCAAGGGGGGAGATAGGAAGGGAGAGAGGGAACTTTGAAAAAAATTCAAAATTAAGGGAGGGTACAGGGAGATGATAGGGCTGTAGTGAAGGAGGGAGGGAGTGGAGACACAAGCTTCTTCTTTCAGGCTCTGCTTGCAAGGAGAGAAACAAAGAATGTCTGTGACCAACATGAAGAGCACGCTGATGATAGAAGTACATTTTGCAGAGTTAAGGGCTGCCAAACTCCCTGGCACAAAAGTGCAAATATCTCTGGATATGCAGAAACTAGGCATTTCCTCCATTACAACTTCAAAAAGCAGATTTGTCTTATGATCACACAGACTGATTTCCAAACACATTTATTGCAGTTTAAAGACACATTACTGTGAGTATTATTGCTGTGGAGCTCTGTTATACACATCAAACATTCCAAGAATACTGAGCCCAGAAAATGACAAAAAAAGAGGAACAGATGTATTTGGGCCCAAAATAGGAACTGTCCCTCCTAAATAGGTGCACTTAGGAGCAGTGGCGTACATACCAGGGTCGCAGGGGTCGCGGCTGCGACCGGGCCCGGCCCACCAGGGGGCCCGGCTGCCCCTGCGACCCGGTATGTACGCCATTGGGCCAGCCTCTTCCCCTGGGGGGCCCAGGAGCCAACCACCCCAGGGCCCCCCCGAGGCTGGCCCTGCTGTCACCGGGCAGGCGGATGGCCGGTCGGGCAGGCAGGCGGGCGCGCGAGGGAGCACTCAGTGCTTCCTCTTCAGCTCCCTCGCGCACCGCACTGATGCCGGAACCGGAAGATGACGTCATCTTCGGCGCCGGCATCCTTACGCGGCGCGCGAGGGAAGCACTGAGCTCCCTCGCGCGCCCGCCTGCCCGACCGGCCACCCGCCCAGGAGCCCAGCAGAACCACTGGACCCCAGGGAATCCCCCCAGCACTCCACAAGGTAAGGAGGCTGGGGGGATTACATTTAAAAAACAAAAAAAAACGTGTTAGTGTTTGAGTGTGTGTGAGTGTTAGTGTTAGAGTGAGTGTGAGTGTTAGAGTGAGTGTTAGTGTGAGTTAGTGTTAGAGTGAGTGTTAGTGTTAGAGTGAGTGTTAGTGTTAGAGTGAGAGTTGGAGTGAGAGTTGGTGTGTGTGTGTCTTACTGAGTCTATTTGATGTCTGTTAGTGAGTGTGTGTTTGTCAATGAGAGTGTATGTTTTGTAAGTGAGTGTGTATGTATGTCTGTCGCTGAGTGTGTGTCTGTTAGCTAGTGTGTATGCTTCTGTAAGTGAGAGTATGTGTGTCTTCAGCACTTACCTTTCTCCAGCGCCGGACTCCCTTGGCGCTGGGGATCCCTCAGCCTCTCAGCTCAGAATGAGACAGCGCACGCATTCAAACCGCCCATAGGAAAGCATTACTCAATGCTTTCCTATGGACGTTCAGTGTGCTCCTCTAGCGGCTGTCAGTGAGACAGCCACTAGAGGCTGGATTAACCCTCAGTGAAACATAGAAGTGTCTCTGAAATTGCTATGTTTTCAGCTGCAGGGTTAAAACTAGAGGGACCTGACACCCAGACAACTTCATTGAGCTGATGTGATCTGGGTGTCTGTAGTGGTCCTTTAAAGGACCAATATAGTGCCAGGAAAACATACTCGTTTTCCTGGCACTATAGTGCCCTGAGGGTGCCCCCACCCTCAGGGACCCCCTCCCGCCCGGCTCTGGAAAGGGGGAAAAGGGGTAAAACTTTTTCCAGCGCTGGGCGGAGAGCTCTCCTCCGATCCTCTTCTTCTCCTCCCCGTCGGCTGTATGCGCACGCACGGCAAGAGCTGCGCGCACATTCAGCCGATCACATAGGAAAGCATTCATAATGCTTTCCTATGGACGCTGGCATGCTCTCACTGTGAAAATCACAGTGAGAAGCACGCAAGCGCCTCTAGCGGCTGTCAATGAGACAGCCGCTAGAGGAAATAGGGGAAGGCTTAACCCATTCATAAACATAGCAGTTTCTCTGAAACTGCTATGTTTATGAAAAAATGAGTTAACCCTAGCTGGACCTGGCACCCAGACCACTTCATTAAGCTGAAGTGGTCTGGGTGCCTAGAGTGGTCCTTTAAGTGTGTGTGCATCTGCATGCACTGGCGTACATGCAGGGGTCGCAGCCCTGTAACCCCTGCGACCAGGTGCCCACCGCCATGTGTTGCGGCCCGGCCCAATTTTCGCACCGGGGCCCCATGGGTCATGTGTACGCCACTGCTTAGGAGGTATGCTCATACATAAAGCACTTCAGCAAGCTAGCAAGTTTATTTGATATCTGTAGGCATATAAACAGATTGCCTTTTTGTCTTTAGATCAACAGCATAAAAAGATGTGTTTAAAATTTGAACTTGATGAACGTAAATCTCTTTGTGTGGGAGGAAGGGAAAATGCTGTAGAAAAAACAACAAAGTGAGGGTCAGAGAGTACAATAGGTCAAACCAGGAAGTGTTTCAGAAAGCCATTTGTAATCACCATTACCATATTTGTGTGTTTATATTCAGTCCACTGTTTTTTCTTTAATGTATTACAAAATAAATGATGCTATATTTAGAGCTAATTAAAATATTTTAGGTGTACCTGAGGCAGGAGAGCCATGCCCTGTTCATTTAGCATATGCTAGCTATGGATATCCTCTATGTTTAAAATACTTTTTACCTTAGATAATATAAAACTCATATTCTGTTCGTTTGGTTTTTTTTATTGGGCAATGTGTATTAATAACAAATCTAGTCAGGATACATATTTTCTCCACAGAAGAGTAAAAATAACAATCCTCATAAGAATAGCAGGCTGACATTTTGTAGTATCAGAAAATATCTGTCTCTGCTTGAATTATCAAACAATGCAGCAATGTTTTCTGTATAAAAAAACCAAGCCTTTATGCCAGAAAAGTAGAACTGGTAGAGCTACTTTGTTTAAACGGAATGTATGCAGTAAAGCTAGGGGATTATAATATGTGCAGGGAAACAGCTGGGAATGCAAAGAAAAAAATCTTCTTCAAATGAAACCACAGTGTTTATATGCAAAGAAGACATGACATATTAAACCTTGTTTCAAAGTACTGCAGGTTTGAGCAGTCATTTTAAACAAACACAAATGATAACTAAGAGATTTTACATTCTCTTGGCACAGAGATAGACATCTGGCACAACATATACAGTGCAATGAGTTTACTTAAAAGGGGAAATCTCTTGAAGAATAACATATGGTTTTCTTTCTATATCTGTTAAAGGAACAGTATAGCATTAGGAATCCAAAACTGTGTTTCTAGCACTATAGTGTCCTTCTGCCTCTGCACCCCTTCTCCCCTCTGTTGTTGAAGAGGTTAAAAACAATTTTAACACTTACTTTAAATCCAATGCCAAGGTCCCTCAGGCGCTGAATCTGTCTCCTCCCCGCTGATGGTGGATCCTAATGCACATGTGCAGCAAGCGTCATGCGCGCAATTGAACTTCTACATAGGAAACTATTGAATCATTGCTTTCCTATAGGAATTTTGAAGACGCTGGACATCCTCTTGCAAAACGTGAGGATGTCCAACATCATTTCATGGAGTTAAACTCTGTAAAAGTACAGGAAGCGCCTTTAGTGGCTGTCTCAATTTCTCAATCCTGCAGGACGTTCAGGTTTGGCGGAGAGAGAGACTCCCAAGCCAAGAGCAGCGGTTACAGGGACAAGCGGCTCTGCGGATGCTTCTCCTGGGAGAGCAGACTCTAGAGCAAGCATGTCAAACTCAAAGTCTAGCACGGGCTACATAAACAAGATTTAAGTTTATGTGGGCCGCAAAAATAAAAACAACATACATTTTCATAGAAACGTAGTTTTTTTTGAAAAGTACAGTATGAAAAAAAAAAACAGCATCCCCCTCTACTAAACCACAGCACCCCCCTCTACTAAATTCCAGCTCCCTCCCATATACTTAATCCCAGTTCCCCAATTTATTAAAACCCAGTACCCCCCTCTAGCCAACAAGCAGACTCACATTGCCGCTGCCAGTATGCGACTCCGCAGTCTAGCCTCTGGTATACCCAAAATGGCGCAGTCCGCAGCTTGTGCCAAGTCTGATCCTCCCGCTACTTCTTGAAACCCTGTGAAGGTGGAGCACGTCGATGTCACGTCGGAATGTGACGTGGCGTTGCATGCCTCCATGCACCTCCAGGTACTCCACTGTTCAGTTGCAGCCAATGTAACACTGACCAACACACACACACTCACTGACAGACACACACACATACACACAGAAAGACAGACACAAACAGACTGAAACACACAGACACACACACACTCACTGACAGACTGACACACACAGACAAACATAAACATACACAGACAGACACACTCACTGTCAGACACATAGACACTCACTGATAGACACATACACACAGACACATACACTCACTGACACACACACACTCACTAACAGACACACACACTCACTGACAGACACACACAGACACTGACAGACACACAACACACACACACACACTCACATACAGACGGACACACACACACGCGCACGCATTGGAGCAGTGAGGAGCAGGAACACTGAGCTCCCTCGCTGGCCCTACTCCCCGGCCGCTGGTTTAGCAGAGTAGGCACCTGCAATGTGGGGAAAGCAGGTGCCTACTCTGCTATAACACTACGCATGTTCTCGAGGCTCGCTGGGCCGCAAAGATGTCTGCTGTGGGCCGCATGCGGCCTGTGTGCTGCGAGTTTGACATGCTTGCTCTAGAGGAATGGGTGATGGAACTGGAAGACCTGGTCTGGAAGGAGCTGTGGCTGGATGAGGCGCTAGAGTGGTACGCAGCCTGGTGTGACCAGTGGATGGATGAAGATAGTGTGCCAGAGGGTAAGGACTATAATGGCCCTGACCTGTTGTAAGAGGCCTTTGAGGAGGGCATTGCTTTTGGAAGTCCGGCAGCGTTTTGGCTTTGGGACATCCACAGAACTAGGGAAGTCCTGATGGATCTTCATGGAGCTGCCAACCTAGGGCCAGACCTGATCCATCTGGCCATCCTGGAATGGGAGCTGGAGCAGGATTACCAACGGCTGTTCAGCTAAGTTCAGCAGTGGTGTATCCTGCAGGGATAGGAGAAAAACGATCCCTTTCCCCAACCACAGCTGGAGTTACAGTGAGTGGAGACAACCAGTCTCACTCCCCAGCGTCAGTGTATCCTGCAGGGAATAGAGACAACCGGTCTCACTCCCCAGTGGCAGTGTAGCCTGCAGGGAGTGAAGACAACCGGTCTCACTCCCCAGCGGTAGTGTACCCTGCAGGGAGAGGAGACAACCGGTCCCTCTCCCCAACCACAGTCGGGGTTACTGGTAGTGGAAACAACCGGTCTCACTCCCCAGCAGCAGTGTACCTTGCAGGGAGTGGAGACAACCGGTCTCACACCCCAGCGGCAGTGTATTCTGCTAGAGTTACAGGGAGTGGAGACAACTGGTCTCTACCCCAGCGGCAGTGTACCCTGCAGGGAGAGGAGACAACCGGTCTCACACCTCAGCGGCAGTGTATCCTGCAGAGAGAGGAGACAACTGATCTCACTTCCCAGCAGCAGCAGGCATCTCTGGGAGTGGAGACAATCGGTCTTACTCCCCAGTGGCAGTGTCCCCTACAGAGAGTGGAGACAACCGATCTCACTCCCCAGTGGCAGGAGATACCAGGGATGATGGATACTACACCCACAACAAAGTGGACCTACCAGGATAGAACATGGCACAGGAGGCTACCAGGTTAGCTAGTTGTTTTTGGTTGGCTTCTCGACTTACTTAGGTACAGACCGGCAGGAGGTCTGGTACCTGGTTAGTCTTCCCTTGGGGAGGGGGGGAGATGTGTGGCAAAGATGCCTCTGCCACAAGCTCCTGGAGGAACTTGCTGGCTAGCCTCCTGTCCAAGGACTATGGGCCATGTAACAGACTTTTAAAAGACTTGGTTCGTGTGGTTTCCCTTTTTAGTTTGGGAACCGAACAACCACACAAATTGCAGATCATCTTTGGGCTAGTTAACTGTTATTGACCTCTCCTGACAACTCAACATTCTAAATGTTCGGCTGGGTGGCCGCCATTCGTATGCATGAACATGTGGGAACTGATTTGGTGGCCGTCTTGTTGCATGAACGCAGGCAGCAGTGTTTGGTCATCGAGTGCATGGAACTAAAATCGGACACTCTAACTCGCGAACATCGCTGAACTTTGACAAACGTCTGCTTCTTTTCTACTAATGTCAGTAGACCGCAGTTCGGTAAGATTGTTCGGTAAGACCACTACCACTTTTCTTATGGAACTATTTTGAGCAGAAGCCATGTATGCGTTCGCTCAAAAGTTTACTTCCATGGAAAATCCAAACCACCAAACCGATCTGAGTGCTTTTTGGATATGATAGGCACTTAGATCAGGGCTATCCAGGGATGTGACTCTTGAGGGGATTCCATAAATTTTTGGGAAACTAAAATTATTGTATTTTCCTGTACCTGGAGATAATTGGATTTGTACAGTTCCTGACTCAATTATCTATCAGGCACAGGAGAGGAGTTTACTGTGTGTATAAATTGAGAGTGCTTGCCTGCATTAAATAGATCTACTCCCAGCATTCAATCTCGACTAATGTGTGGGGAGAAAGGCGATACAAGCGATATTCTATGTAGGAGAGCTTTGACCACTGGGAGCTGGATCCATGACCCTTGGTCCAGGGTGGGAAGTAACGGCGAGACCCAAGCCAAACTGCGGCAGCTAGATGCTGAAGTGCTGTTGGTGATCCAGCAATAGCTAGGAAGTGTTTTTGGCAGGGGTACCAAGTTGGGGTCAGGTGGTCCACCACACTGTTGTTAAAAACCTAGTGACGAATCCAAGGGGGATCACCAGACCAAAAGCTCCTCCTTAGAAACCAGGGAAATTGATGACTAATTGAGATGTCACCCACACTCTGTCCCCAAACACCCACATCAGAGTTATTAAGAAAAAATTGCAAGGCCCTATAGCCGGCAAGCCTTTTACACACACAGAGGATAGAGGACATTTAATTGATTTGAAAGGCTGGAAGCACCATGCCATGTCCGTGCCATTGCAGAAACTGCATGCCTGAACATGTGTAGATATTTACCAATGAACATATGTTTGAAGGTTTGTTTGTCTGTGTTTGTGTGGATGATTGTGTCTACCTTTTAGAATCTGTCACAAAATACAAAGTTTGGGCTTTGGAGCCACCTCAGCAAAGACTGGCAACATCCTGGCAGAGCCACCAACTGGTATTGGTTCATCAAAGGGACCATGTGTTCTGTGTTTTAGATTTCACTGTACTGGTGTATATACATTTCTTTCCCAGAACTCTATGCACAAAGGTTTATCCCAAATACCCAGGCATTCTGTAAAAATGTATAGTGGCTTTGAGATCAGAAGGAGCAAAACTCTTAATTAATTCACTGCGGTATGAGGAGCAGAGCGACAAAGTTCATACATATAGAATAATTTTAAAAAAATAATGTCAGTATGCATGTGATAGTATTTTAATTTTATATATTTCAGAGACAACCTCCATTTCGGTCTTGTAGAACAATGCTCAAAGGTACATAATGTCTGCCACTCCTGCTGGAGACTGACAGGTCATGATGGGAATATTTGGTCACTTTAGTAGCCTGTCCTCGGTGCAGAACATATGACCCTGACAAAGTTGCAGTTGAATACATTTTGTTCTGAAAGCACTTAAATAGATTTTTTTTTTTTAATATAACAATAGTTTATTCAGTAGCTCATAGTATCCATTTCTTTCTCCTACTGATACATTAAAAAGCCAATGGGTATGATGAAATCCATATATATTGGATTAATCAGTGGATCTTTTCCTACATTTTCCAAAAAGTGTGTCATGCCACAGATCTCATCTTCATATTTATAATTTAAATGAATGAAGAAATCTGGATGAATCATTCTGTATTCTGAATTAATTGTTTGAGAATAGTGATAGCACTGTGTGAGCATCAGCCACTGCACCTGTTACTGCTACCTGCAAGGCAAGTATCCCAGCATTCTTCTAATGTTATTTTCTGTTTGTTATTAAAATCTATAATGTAGGTTTTACTGTATGTTATGTATGAATGGAATCTGGCAGCTTTTGATATTATGATTTCTTTTCAGAGTCAGGAGAATAGGGAGCCCATATCACATAGAAACCCAGTGGGAAAGGAAAAGCTGGATTGGATACTAAATATGGCATGCTTTCAGGTGAGTGAAATGTAAACACAATTGTTTGGGCTCTCAAACATTATCTAAAGCATGAGACTGGCAGGGTTTTTCACTAGCGTGAAAATTGCTGAAGTGGAAACATAGCTGACTTGGAGAAGGCTTATTGTTCGACTATTTTGATTTAAAGTTTGAAATTCACTTTTCAATTTCAACAATTCACATTTACATGGTTATTTAATAAAGTAAAGAGAATTGTTAGGAATTAAACGTGGATTTCACATTTTAGACCAAAATAGCCCGATTGGAAACATGGGCATGTTAGTAAGTATACGTGTTAATGAATAACCATGTCACATTAAGGATAACAAAGCAGAATTGCAAGAAATGTGAAATAAATGTGGAATATAACCCTGTTTAACAATTATATGTTGATATGGGTCTTCACTCCAGATGTTATGGACCACATCTCCCATAATGCTCTTACAACCATAAAGCTGGCAATGTATTGTGGGGATATGGTACGCAACATCCGGAGTGCCCTGCTAAATATATTGGTTTCTGTTATGTGAAGTTTTGAAGGTTAAAAAGCCTTTGCATATAGATTAGTAATCTTACCAGTGAAGCACATGTTTGCATGCTTCCTTTTTAAGGTTACCTGTTTCTAACAACTGCTAGAATTTTCAAACAGCTAGCAATTTTGGGAAATTGGGTGTCTCTCTGGAAATGCCTTAAGATAATTGAATTTTTTCATTCTTGATTTTTTCCACCTACTTCCAATACTGTGAGAACTTCTGGGAATTCAAAGGGAATTTCAATATCTATGCAAAATTTGAAATATTCTTCAAGTCAATTCTGTTCTCAGTTTGGCTATTTTGGACTTAATTTTGAAATTGACTTTGAATTCCTGGAAACTCTTATTTAGTAAATATTCCTGTCACTGTTCAGTGTGGCAACAGAGCATGGTTTACTAAATACGGCTCCTATCATCAGGGTAGGGGCTGGTTGTTTCAATGCATTTTTTGGGAACTGATGCCTATTGCATTTATTGCACCTATACCCCTGAATCATGTATACATATATAGTGCAAATTACATTTGTTTACGGCAAACAGATTTAATTTGCAACTTATGCCAAGTTTACAATTAGAGAGCGCATAGCGCAGAAACACAGGGAGCCGCGATGCTGTTTGCCTCTGAATGCTGAATACAGGTTTCTGTATACAGCTCTGTGCCTGCTTCACCACCCTTTATTTGAACGTTTCCCTTTAATTTATATCTCCATCCCTGCAATGTACTTGCCTCACAATTTACTTACTTCATGCCCCCCTTCTTTTCATGTCTGCTCCATTAAGGCAGAGGATGAGCCAGTAAGTGAAGAGATAAAAAATCGAGTGCTGCTGCAGCTGTTCTGCTGTGATGGGCTTTCCCTCTCACTATACCATAAATACGTGTATCAGTGAGCGTTTGTATATATGTTTCTTAACGAGTGCATCTAATGTTGCAGCCTGTGGGGTATCTGTGAATGTGTGCCTGCCTGTGTTGGTGTGTTTGTATGAGAGTGCCTATGAGTGTGCGCTTCTGTCTGGAATTGAGTGTCTCCCACTATGTGTATGTCTAGAAATGTGTGATTCTAAAGATGTATATAGTGTTTGTGAGTGCATGTCTGTGAGGAGAAAAAAGGGATTGCTAATTCAAAGAGTATCTCACATATAACTCCTGATCAGAGCCATGATTAGTGATTAGTCCTAATCAGTGCTCTGACACTGTCTGGCACTGTCTTGGGAATAATATTTACAAAGGAAGCATTGCAGTTAGAAGTATCAGCATGTATCCAGGCACTAAACACAGAGTGATGGTCTATCTCTGTATAGTGAAACCATCTCTCAATGTTTAGTGCCTAGATTTCCAATCTCAGAACTGCTTGCTAATAGTCCTACTCTACAAGCACAGCGTTGTATACAGGGAACGAACCTGTGTTTGTGTCTGTTAGTGTCTGTGTGTATATGTGTGCGTGTGGCATGGTCATGGTGATGCAGAAACATATACATATATATGGGAATATGAGTTATGTAACAACACATACTGGAAATATATAGGACCAAAATGAAAATATTATTGGAATATGTTAATTTTAAATATGCAGAAACATTATTTCGTTACAATACTGTTTTTATCTCTAACTTCACATTCCAGGACACCAAAATTAATTGGATTCTACAGCTGTTATTTTTTAAACCGCTTGTTAGTGAAAGGATTAAAAGACCGAAAAGGGTTTTCTTCTAATATCCTGTACAGGGAGTGCAGAATTATTAGGCAAGTTGTATTTTTGAGGATTAATTTTATTATTGAACAACAACCATGTTCTCAATGAACCCAAAAAACTCATTAATATCAAAGCTGAATATTTTTGGAAGTAGTTTTTAGTTTGTTTTTAGTTTTAGCTATGTTAGGGGGATATCTGTGTGTGCAGGTGACTATTACTGTGCATAATTATTAGGCAACTTAACAAAAAACAAATATATACCCATTTCAATTATTTATTATTACCAGTGAAACCAATATAACATCTCAACATTCACAAATATACATTTCTGACATTCAAAAACAAAACAAAAACAAATCAGTGACCAATATAGCCACCTTTCTTTGCAAGGACACTCAAAAGCCTGCCATCCATGGATTCTGTCAGTGTTTTGATCTGTTCACCATCAACATTGCGTGCAGCAGCAACCACAGCCTCCCAGACACTGTTCAGAGAGGTGTACTGTTTTCCCTCCTTGTAAATCTCACATTTGATGATGGACCACAGGTTCTCAATGGGGTTCAGATCAGGTGAACAAGGAGGCCATGTCATTAGATTTTCTTCTTTTATACCCTTTCTTGCCAGCCACGCTGTGGAGTACTTGGACGCGTGTGATGGAGCATTGTCCTGCATGAAAATCATGTTTTTCTTGAAGGATGCAGACTTCTTCCTGTACCACTGCTTGAAGAAGGTGTCTTCCAGGAACTGGCAGTAGGACTGGGAGTTGAGCTTGACTCCATCCTCAACCCGAAAAGGCCCACAAGCTCATCTTTGATGATACCAGCCCAAACCAGTACTCCACCTCCACCTTGCTGGCGTCTGAGTCGGACTGGAGCTCTCTGCCCTTTACCAATCCAGCCACGGGCCCATCCATCTGGCCCATCAAGACTCACTCTCATTTCATCAGTCCATAAAACCTTAGAAAAATCAGTCTTGAGATATTTCTTGGCCCAGTCTTGACGTTTCAGCTTGTGTGTCTTGTTCAGTGGTGGTCGTCTTTCAGCCTTTCTTACCTTGGCCATGTCTCTGAGTATTGCACACCTTGTGCTTTTGGGCACTCCAGTGATGTTGCAGCTCTGAAATATGGCCAAACTGGTGGCAAGTGGCATCGTGGCAGCTGCACGCTTGACTTTTCTCAGTTCATGGGCAGTTATTTTGCGCCTTGGTTTTTCCACACGCTTCTTGCGACCCTGTTGACTATTTTGAATGAAACGCTTGATTGTTCGATGATCACGCTTCAGAAACTTTGCAATTTTAAGAGTGCTGCATCCCTCTGCAAGATATCTCACTATTTTTGACTTTTCTGAGCCTGTCAAGTCCTTCTTTTGACCCATTTTGCCAAAGGAAAGGAAGTTGCCTAATAATTATGCACACCTGATATAGGGTGTTGATGTCATTAGACCACACCCCTTCTCATTACAGAGATGCACATCACCTAATATGCTTAATTGGTAGTAGGCTTTTGAGCCTATACAGCTTGGAGTAAGACAACATGCATAAAGAGGATGATGTGGTCAAAATACTCATTTGCCTAATAATTCTGCACTCCTTGTATGTATACTTAATACAACATTAAAGAAACACTATAGCATTAGTAATATAGTAATATGTACACTGTTTAGGTGACCAGGTCCTTGCCAGGGTTAAAAAAATTCATTTTTTGAAATATTTTTGCTTACTAAAAGAACTCAAAATAGATTTATTTATATATCAGTCCTGATTGTTAAATGCCTTACATGTTTATGCTCTAAATTAACTTTTGGTAGTTAAAGTTAACCCTAAACCATTACTCCCTCAATTTTCTTTTACCAACCCTAACCCTATGCTTACACATACATTAACCATATATCTACCCTAACCGTAACGCTACAATATCCATACGCTAAAACATCATTAGCCCTAACCCAGCACTAACCCTCACAGTAACACTAATCCTACACTATCTCTAACCTTTCAACTCACCCTAACTCTAAGGAAACCCACTGCTAATTTCAGTAATATCAGCAGATTGGTTTCCAAGTTAAAACAGTAGAGAACAGTCTGTGACTGCCATCTTCTGGCTGTTTTTAGAAATACGGGCTTTACTTGTTATACTAAAATCTAACATGCTTTTCCAGCTGGTAATACTGAGATAAATGCGAGGCAGCTGGTAAAGTACAGCACCGATCACAATCAGAATGAGGGCATCTGCCAGCGAAGAGTCAATTAATGTAAAAGGCTGTATGCAGTGCTCATTTAGAGCGCTGCATACAGCTTATCAGTCAGGTGACAGAGGGCTTTAACTCTGCTCACACCATGTTGCAGAAAAGGGAATTCATTCTTAATTTAAAAAGCTGTATGCAGTGCTCACTTTGAGCATGGTATAAATCCCAAAATACGGCCCAGCTGACAGAGCAGGAATTTAACCTGCTTACACCAAAAAAGTTAGGATGATCCATAAATAGTGTTAAAGCTCACTCTGTGGAAGACAGCATGGAAGATCCTAACATCATGAAGTGTTTAATATAAATAAAAATTGAAATAGTAGAATGAGTTTGGAGAGCTCCACTTCTTCAATCAGCTGCTCTTAACTATACCTATAAACACATACACCCACACTAACACATTTACACAGATACACTTAGTCTCTTTCTTATGGCAGCACAAGTACACACGTCACACTGGCTGGAGATTTATGGGAGTCATGGTTGCAGGCAGCATCCAATATTTACAGCTACCATAACTACTTGATTTGCTCTCTCCTTATTATAATGATGGAACTGGTGCTGGCAAAATAAATCAGACAGGTTTTTTCAGTAAGATCTAAATGGACTCTCAATTCAGACTACAAATTTCAGACATTGTTTACAGTATTTAACAATGTTTGGATTTATTGCTTCAAAACGCACCAGAAGTGTGTATAGATTTCAGTCTGAATGAATGCTGTTGGATGGCAGAAATCTGGGATTGGTTGGCAGAGGCTGCTCAATGTTTCTGCCATTTAAATAAATTAGCAACTGGGCAGCTATTGACAATTCAGCAGTGCAGGAGGAAAACTGACATATGATGTCTGATTGCAGGCCAACACACAATGTGCTGATAGGGTACCTGTCATGAAATATTTAGCTCAAGCTCTTTTTTAAAGACTATAAAATCCTATCTATACATTGTTTTAACACATTTGCTAGCAAATATATACATGTAAAAAGAGCTCTTTCTCCCACTTGTGCGTCAATTCGCCGCCATAAACTATGTGCCAAAGAAATAAATGACAAGAAGAGCAGATGAGACCTCCCACAACTGGTCCTTCTGCTCGACAAACATAACAACCACAGCACATTCACAATGGTTGGTATGGCAACTCCCTGCTAGCGCTGGCTAAGTGTGTGTAAGCATGGCTAAGAGTGTCGACATCACAGAAGAGTTTAGGAGCCAAGTTGAAGAAGACAGCAGATAGAGTGAAGGTGGATGTTACAGTAGAGTAACACCCAGAAGAGTGACCAGACCACATGGCAGTGTTGGAGTGGAGGTGAGTTTATTGCTATATATATTACACTGAATGATATGAGGACAAAACAAAACAGAATATAGTGTAATATGAGATTGATAATCCTCGCCTGTGGATATACATATAAATTACACTGTATATATCATATATCTCTGTGAAATATGATGTGTTCAATGCATTTCGGGAAGATGTTTTATTAACGTGAGCATGTCATGACCGGTAATTCCAGGTTCCCTTTCAAAATACTTTCTTTTGGGATAGCTCACAGTATTTACAGAGAACACTATTTCTTTCTCAAGATATAAAGTGCAACACTGAAAGTAATGGTGTGACATACACAAAATGTTATATAATATTGCACATGCACAATACACACATTATATTTCCTGTTTTTAGTCACTAGGTAAACCTTCAAGACAGAGATAATTTTCTTATGCTATCAATTGTGCAAGGCAAGTCTAGCTCCCAGGCTTTCTCAAATACCCCATACATTTAGTTTACACTGCAACAGGGAATTATGAATATTAGTTTTGGGAATCAAAATTGCTATCCCTAGCTTACTTCCAGTGACATTCTAAGAGCACAGTGGGTCTGTGAGGTTTATAATTTGTGATATTGCAAAATCAAAAAAGTTATTTATTTTTTATGTGTAATATATGTACATTGATGGGATGATTAATGGGGAAAAAATATGACTGACAGATATGTACATTACTGCTTGTTTCTTTATTTTTTAGAGGGAATGCATCTCTGTCCATATTGGCCAGGCTGGTGTGCAGATGGGCAATGCCTGCTGGGAGTTGTACTGTTTAGAACACGGGATCCATCCCACTGGTATTGCAGCTGATGAGAGGAGCTATACAATGGATTCATCATTTGGGACTTTCTTCAGTGAGACTTCTAAAGGGAAATGTGTACCTCGAGCAGTGTTTGTTGACCTGGAGGAAACTGTTATTGGTAATGTAAATACATTTATTTATTTATTTTATATGATGCACATTTATGTATAGTAAAGTGATAGAGGTTACTTCATAAAATGTATTGAGCAGATCTTTTGTTTTATTATCAGAATCACAGCTATACAATCAACTTTTAAAAATGCAATAAAACCCCCCCCCAAAAAAACAACCCTTAGGTCCCAATATGTGAAAATTATTTCCAGGGACACTTTGTGGAAAATACGGACAAAAATGTATATAGACACAAGCACACACATAAAAACTCAAAGAGATACACACAGTAACACACTAGGCATACATGCACTGACACACACACACTCAAAAATACACCTTCTTTTCCACTCACACTGACACACACAATGACACATGTACACAGATATATACAGTGACAAACTGACACACACAGACACACACATTGCCATACACACAGACCCACACTGACAAGTCCGCCTCCACTTTTGCTCAGTGCGTGATCTGAGTAGGAGCTTTCACTCCTCACTGGGTCCTCACTGGAGTAGTGCCTGGTGGACCCCAGGTAAGAAGTCAATCCATTCTAAAACATTTTGTCTCCCTTCAATGGGGTGCACCAGGGCACTTCTGACCAGGGACGTATTAGCCGCGAGGCAAACAAGGCATTTGCCTTGGGCGGCATTTTTCAGGGGGCGGCAAAAAACGCCGCCCCCCAAATGCCCAGGGCAGATGCCTTGTTAGCCTTGCGGCTAACTGACATCCCGAGCGGGCGGGCCGGCGGCCGGCGAGGGAGCACTTCCCATGAGCTGACTGCTCAGCTCCCTCGCGCACCGCAAAGTGAGGCTGGGAGCCGGAAGATGACGTCATATTCCGGCTCCCAGCCTCACTCTGCAGCCGGCGCGCGAGGGAGCTGAGCAGTCAGCTCATGGGAAGTGCTCCCTCGCCGGCCGCCCACCTGCCAGCGCCGCCCGCCCTGCAGCCACTGGACCACCAGGGAGAGAGACCCCCCCCCCAAGCACTCCCAAAGGTAAGGAGGTTGGGGGGGGATTTAAATTTAAAAAAGTTAGTGTGTGTGTTTGTGTGTGTGTGTGTGTGTGTGTGTTTGTGTCTGACTGTGTGTGTGTGTGTGTTTGTGTCTGACTGTGTGTGTTTGTGAGTGTGTGTGTTTGTGAGTGTGTGTGTGTGTTTGTGTCTGACTGTGTTTGTGTCTGTGTATGTGTCTGACTGTGTGTGTGTGTGTGTGTATGTGACTGTGTGTCTGTGTGTGTTTGTGTGTGTGTGTGTTGTCTGATGTGTGTGTTTGTGTGTGTTTGTGTCTGACTGTGTGTGTATGTGTGTGTGTGTGTGTGTGTCTGACTGTGTGTGTCTGTGTTTGTGTCTGACTGTGTGTGTGTGTGTATGTGTCTGACTGTGTGTGTGTTTGTGTATGTGTCTGACTGTGTGTGTGTGTGTGTATTTAGAAGGTGGGGCGGGGGTAAGGGTTGGGTGGGGGTGGCGCGGGGGGGAGGGCGGGCGCCTGAGTTTTGTCCTGCCTAGGGCAGCACAAAACCAGGATACACCACTGCTTCTGACATCATAATAGCTGCAACCCTGACTGGTACATGTTCATGAGATGAGGGGTTAAAAACATCATGTATTCCACAAGAGCATTGCAATCTCACAAGAGTTGACCCTCACCTGCCTCACCCAATGCACAGTGGGTAGTTAAGAGGAAAATAAAAGATTAAGCAAGTGTTTCTAGAATTTCAATCCGCGGAGATAAAACTCTAAGATTTCAGGCTGTAAACAGCTCTTTAGGGACAAGAGTAGTAGAAGCTGCAGTCCACGTGATCCGTTACTTCTTTCCACTTGACATGTCAAAGTAAAACTATTAATCTCACCTATCTTGTAGATGAAATAAAAATTGGGAAATATCGCTCACTTTTTCATCCGGAGCAACTGATCACTGGAAAAGAAGATGCAGCAAATAACTATGCTCGTGGTCACTATACCATTGGAAAGGAGATTGTTGACTCTGTGTTGGACATGATTCGTAAACAAGTGAGTAGTGCATGTTTTAAAGATGTGAGATAGTAAGTAAAAGAAAACTCTCACTTACCAGGATTTTTTATATTTACTTGTCTTCCATAATTAACAGATATGTATGTGTGGCAAAATGTATTTGTGAAAAATATATTTAGGAATCCATACCTCTTTATATATCTGGTTGCCTCCATCTTAGCTCCCTGTCAATGATTGTTACAGTGGCTGAAGATGGCATGGGTGTACACAGCCCAACCCCTCTATTGACAGACCAGGCACTTGTCTACCTGCACAATATATTTGTGCATTCTGTTTCAAATAATTTGTCCAAATTTTGGGCGATTGGTTGTTCTTACAAATTCCGTAACTTTGAAGGAACACTATAGTCACCAAAACAATTTTAGCTTAATAAAGTAGTTTTAGTGTATAGATCAGTGTATATTCACTGCTCAATTCTCTGCCATTTAGAAGTTAAATCCCTTTTATTTCTGTTTACGTAACCATAGCCACACCTCCCTTGGCTTTGAGTGACACAGACTGCATGAAAATAAAATGGTTTAATTTTCACCCCTATGTAAATTACTTTAAAAATTTTTATCTCCTGCTCTGTAAGTGGAACTTTAGTTCTATACAAAATAATTGGTAATTTAATATTAGTGCTCTCACTCAAGTCACTTAGAAATTACAGAAATATCATGTGTTAGAGAATCTCATCTTAGACAAAAAATGAGCTTATTGAAGCAAATTTTAGGTCCTTTAAAAAAAAAATAAGCTAAAAACTGTGGAATTGGGATAGGTGAAAAAGATAAACAAAGAATGAGCATGACAGAGATGTATTTAACCCCTTAAGGACCGAGGACGGTTCAGGACCGTCATCGGCATTTTTGCGTTGCCGACCGATGACGGTCCTGAACCGTCCTAACGGTCCTATTTACTTACCTGATCTCCGTCGTTCCCCCGGCGGCGATCAGCGTGGCTCCGGTTGTGGGGAGACTGCCTGCAGCCCAGACAGTCTCCCCACACTGATTTAGGACCCCTGTGGCCATGTGATCGCTTAACACAGCAATCACATGGTCACAATAGGTGTCCATAGTGCTGCCTGCAGGGGGACTGTCTGTGCTGACAGGCAGTCTCCCTGCATGTGTAAAATCAAAAAATAAATTAAAGTTAGTGTTAATAAAAAAAATAAAAATAATTATATATGTGTATATATGATATATAGACATATATTATAACTATATAATATATGTCTATATATCATATATATATAATGTCATACTAAGTGTATTTTTATATTAATATGTACTTATATTAATATAAAAATACACTTATAATTAAATTACACACGTATATATATAATATATATAATAACTATATATATTGTATATATATATTATTATAAAATATAAATAATAAGTAATTTAAATTAAATAAAAATTTTTAAATAATAATAAAAAATTAAAAAAAAATTATATAGCTATATGAAATTTTATTCTAACTGTATTTTAAAATTAATATATATATATTTATATCAAAATACACTTAGAATGAATTTGTATATATATCTATGTATATAAAAATAAATAAAAATAATAAGAAATATACATACGTCCATATACAAAATTACATAAATAATTATATAAATATACACGTAGACTTCAAATATATAAATGTGCATATATATTTAAATTCTACGTGCGTATTTATGTAATATTTTTACATAATTCAGTAATTTTATTGATTGCAATTTGAGGGACCTGCCTGCCAACCCAGGCCGAAATTCCAGAGAATTTAATTTGCTAACACTGTATTTTACCCTGTAACGTTCTATGACACCCTAAAACCTGTACATGGGGGGTACTGTTTTACTCGGGAGACTTCGCTGAACACAAATATTAGTGATTCAAAACAGTAAAACATATCACAGCGATGATATTGTCAGTGAAAGTTACTTTTTTTTGCATTTTTCACACACAAACAGCAGTTTTACTGATGATATAATTGTTGTGATACGTTTTCCAGTTTTTAAACACTAATATTTGTGTTCAGCGATGTCTCCTGAGTAAAACAGTACCCCCCATGTACAGGTTTTATAGCATTTTTGAAAGTTACAAGGTCAAATATTTTTACATTGAAAATGGCCAGGTTGGTTACGTTGCCTTTGAGAGCGTATGGTAGCCCAGGAATGAGAATTACCCCCATGATGGCATACCATTTGCAAAAGAAGACAACCCAAGGTATTGCAAATGGGGTATGTCCAGTCTTTTTAGTAACCACTTGGTCACAAACACTGGCCAAAATTAGCGTTCAATTTAGTTTTTTTACTTTTTTCACACACAAACAAATATGAATGCTTACTTTGGCCAGTGTTTTCGACTAAGTGGCTACTAAAAAAGACTGGACATACCCCATATTGAATACCCTGGGTTGTCTACTTTAAAAAAAATATGTACATGTGGGTGTTATTCAGAGATTTATGACAGATAATAGTGTTACAATGTCACTATTGATAAATTTTAAAAATGTATGTTTTGAAACCGCAATATCCTACTTGTACCTATAGCCCCATAACATGCAAAAAAAAGCAAAAAAGCACGTAAACACTAGGTATTTTTAAACTCAGGACAAAATTTTGAATCTATTTAGCAGTTTTTTTCATTCGCTTTTGTAGATGAGTAAAAGATTTTTCAAGTAAAAGTCAAAAAACATGTTTTTTTTTCAATTTTTCATCAGATTTTTGTATTTTTTTTAAATTAAAATACAAGAGATTATATAAATAATGGTATGTAAAGAAAGCCCCTTTTGTCCTGAAAAAAACAATATATAATTTGTATGGGAACAGTAAATGAGAAAGTGGAAAATTACAGCCAAACACAAACACCACAAAAGTGTAAAAATATGCCTGGTCGCAAATGTACAACATCGCAAAAACAGTCCAGTCCTTAAGGGGTTAAGATAGGCTTTGAAACCACAAAATGTCAAAGCAACTAGGTTATTATCATTTGAATAGGGGACTAATGTTCATAAAGGTTGGGTTATCAGTAATTGTAAGCTTAAGAAAGGAAATTAATGAAGGATACATTTTGAGACACAGTTTCCAACAGTGTAGGGTCAGAGAAGTGAGAATGATCTTTCAAATGAGCTCAGTGCTTTCCAGGAAAATATCAACAGTATGTTAGCGTTCCTGTGCAGGTGATATCTACAATTCATGTGATGTTTAAGAGGATCAGTGTACATAAGTTGCAAGTAATGTGTAGAATGTAGAATTCAGGAAGTCCCATGTATCAAAACAGTAATTTTATGAGCTGATATTTTACAAAATAGATTATATTGTCAGACTATATGTGCAAATACAAATTATATAACTGTAAAATCTGTACCTGTTAATGTATCTTGTAGATCTACTGTTCTTTAACATTTTTGCCCCTTAAAAACGTAACTACATGTTTTGTATTGTCCACATATTACACTGTTTCAGGCAATTTACTAATAAAACAAACCTCTGTTGCTTATTTGTATTTTTAGGCTGATCAATGTTATGGTCTTCAAGGATTTCTCGTCTTCCATAGTTTTGGAGGTGGTACAGGTTCAGGATTCACATCACTGCTGATGGAGCGTCTTTCTGTTGACTATGGCAAGAAGTCCAAACTTGAGTTCTCGGTCTATCCTGCTCCAAGGATCTCCACTGCTGTGGTTGAACCTTATAATTCCATCCTTACAACACACACAACTCTAGAACATTCAGACTGTGCATTTATGGTGGATAATGAGGCAATTTATGATATCTGCAAATGTAACTTGGACATTGAGCGTCCTTCTTATACCAATCTGAACAGATTAATAGGTCAAATAGTTTCTTCAATTACAGCCTCACTAAGGTTTGATGGTGCACTGAATGTGGATCTAACAGAGTTCCAAACCAACCTGGTGCCATATCCAAGAATCCATTTCCCATTAGTTACTTATTCACCCATTATATCATCAGAGAAAGCTTACCATGAACAGCTGTCCGTTCTGGAGATCACCAATGCTTGCTTTGACTATTCAAATCAGATGGTGAAATGTGATCCTCGACGTGGTAAATACATGGCTTGCTGCCTTCTATACAGAGGTGATGTGGTGCCCAAAGATGTTAATGCAGCGATAGCAGCAATTAAAACCAGGAGGACCATCCAGTTTGTAGATTGGTGTCCTACTGGGTTTAAAGTGGGAATAAACTACCAGCCCCCAACTGTGGTTCAGGGAGAACATCTGGCTAAAGTAGAACGTGCTGTCTGTATGCTGAGTAACACTACTGCCATTGCAGAAGCCTGGGCTAGACTAGACCATAAGTTTGACTTGATGTATGCCAAGAGAGCATTTGTACATTGGTATGTTGGAGAGGGAATGGAGGAAGGGGAGTTCTCTGAGGCAAGAGAGGATATGGCTGCTTTAGAAAAGGATTATGAAGAGGTAGGAAGAGAATCAAGCTATAGTGATGATGATGAAGATGAATATTGAACCAGGTAGTAGAGTGCAGCACACAAGTGAATTGGCGCACAATGAGCCCTGTGGGGGAGGTCCACCTGTCCCCCATGTACATCTAAATGTATAGAATCACAGGCTTCTCAGTGCCGGGGTGAAAGATCAAATGTGTTTTATTATGGTCCAAAAGACAAAACAAAGATACAATGTTTTGGCCGTCAGGCCTTAATCATGTATAATCATACATGATTAAGGTCTTATGAATGAAACGTATTTTTGTTTAGTCTTTTGAACTATAATAAAATACATTTAATCTTTTTACCCTGTACTAAGAAGCCTGTGGTTCTACTTTTGAAGATGAATATTGTATATTTTTTCCTCATACTATTCTGACACTCTCTATATTCTATACTAATGCAAGTTTTTGAAGGGGAGATGAGAAATCCATTCCTGGCTGTGCCTGGAATGAACTAGACTGCAGGACTGCCATCAGGGAGATAATACTCCGTTAAGGGGCTTCATCAAATTTTGTGACCCATATGGACCAGACCATATTGCAGAACTTGATTTAAGTGGATGAGTCTCTTTACCATTCTTCACATCTGTGCACCAGCACAGGGAAAAGTGGGAGGGGGGCAGGGGATGGATGATGTAAGATTACTTTTTCTCAGTGCTCATGAAGTGGAAGCCATGCGAGAGGTGAGGACAGGAGGATGCAGTCCACTATTTCCCGATCCCCACATGGAAAATGCCTGGCTTGCTGCCTTCTATATCAAGTGATGTTTTACGAGGAAGAAGAGTTCGCTAAGGTGAGAGAGCATATAGCTGCTTTAGAAAAGGATTATGAAGAAGTGGGAAGAGAATCAAGCTACAGTGATGATGATGATGATAATGATGAATATTGATATCTTTTACATACTATTCTCTGTACTAATGTAAGTTTTAGAATAAAACACAAGCAAACCTAGATGTACTTGCTTTCTACAAGCTAGTGAACAAAGAATAAATATATATATATTACTAACCTAGTTTGCTATATCTGTGACTTATTCTAACAGCATAAATATGTTTGAATCTTGCCTTAAATATATTTGGTATAATAAAAAAATATATATAATAAATCATATTCTGTCTTTGTTATTTAACCTGGGCAGTGCAAAAATTCAGTAAGCATGATGACCTGTAAGAAACTTTCCCTCTATTTGTAATCCAAGCCCTGGTGTTGTCTTGTAGCTGTCCTTCTGGTCTGTGGGAACGATCCCGCCGCTTGCCACCAATTGTAATGGACCGTTTAGGCAATATTCCCCTTTTTCAGATGCACAGACAGCTACTGCAAACCCACGAATTCACCAACTCCCGAACTGCAACCAAGGGAATACTTGAAACTCCCGAACTACATATCAAGTAGTGTTCCAAACTCCCGAACTAGAGACACACGAATAGCTGTTAGCAGACGAACAGGAAAAGCCCCCAAGCGGCTTACACTCCTGGCAATCAGTCTCTAACAGCATACAATAAATCCCCCCAAAGACGAGATGACACTTCGGTTTGAGGGTCAAGCAGAATCTGGTTTACTGGGGCTAACTGGCCGGCTTTTATGCAGGTCTCCCACCTGGTGGACACTCCCCTAGGGGACCAAATGGGAAACTGGGAAACATATTGGCTCTTAGCCAATCACAGACATACACCTTTAACACTCCCACAATTATATCACAATCCCTCCTCTCTGTCCTGGAGATAATTGGGGAAGTAATCCACTTATCTCCCAGGACAGAGGCAAAACTCTATTAACCTCATGGCAGTAACAATACAGTAAAAGACATAAAATTACATACAGTCACATTTATTACCTAAAACATATACATTCTACATATCCCCAGATAGCTTAGATCTGAGCGCACATTACTACCGAATGGTGCTCAGATCACATACATACAGTTCAATCGCCATGGAGCCAAAGTCTTTCCCATAGTCTTTCGTTACACAAATAGGCTCCATGGCTTAGCTATCTGAGGGATGCTGTTCATACGGCGAAACTACCGCATGAACAGTCATTCGGTTCTGCTTACCGAATGGGAAGGTAAGGAAGCTGGATGCTCAGCGGTGTTCGCGCCAATAAGTGTCCGTTTTCAGTTGCATAGTTTGGGCGCTGAACACCGCTGGCCGTTCGGGAGGTAAAATGGCCGCTGCCACGTGTTCGGCAGACGAACAAAGGCCACCCAGCGTTCATCAATTAAGCTGCGGTTAACCGCAGCTTCTGGGCAGTCAATTGACGGCACACTCCAGCTCCCAGGTGGTCCATCGTTCGGTAGTTTGTTCGGTAGATGGAATAAACCTTTCAGCAGGAAGAATAACAGCTCTGAACTGCAGGGCCATAATCTAAAGGGAGCAGGCGAGCAACCAGGCTTCTCCAGTGTACAGTGGCGAGGTTGGTTCCGCCACGCAGCCAGATAAGATGCTGATTGAATGTTTTGTTTTTGTTTTTTTGGCGAGAGATGTTGATGTTAACCCCTTCAGGACGGAGTCAATAGTACACGTTCTGATCAAAACAAAACGTAAACAAAAACTGGAAATTGCTCTATATGTCTGTTCACCCGTAATTCACCGCTGTCACATTAAGTGCACCCACACTTATTATATATCATTTTGTTCAGGAGAAACAGGGCTTTAATTTATCATTAACTATTCATATATGGAACATAATTTATTATGAGTAAAATTTAAAATAATGTGAGAAAATAATATATTTTTTAAAATTTGTATTTCCGTCTGACATTTTAGCTGTTAATGTCATAATACTGTTAGGTTTTACTGCAAACAAAATGCACATATTTGTAATCAGCGATGTCTCATGAGTACAACAGTACCCCCCATTAACAGGTTTTATGGTGTTTTGAAAAGTTACAGGGTCAAATATAGAACGTTCCATTTTCAAATTGAAATTTGCCAGATTAGTAATGTTACCTTTGAGACGTGTGGTAGCCCAGGAATGAGAATTACCCCCATAATGGCACACCATTTGAAAAAGTAGACAACCCAAGGTATTGAAGCGTGGGGTATGTTTAGTCTTTTTTAGCGAAGTAGCCACTTAGTCACAAACACTGGCCAAAGTTGGCGTTCATATTTGTTTTGTGTTAAAAAGCAAAAACTAATATTTGTAGTGTTGTGACTTTAAAGTAACTACTAAAACTTCAGACATACTTATAGCCCAGGTTATCTACAAATAGTACATGCCGATATGAGGCCAATACTGTCCCTGAGCACACTACGCACTCTCAAAAGGCAGCAATCTGGCAAATTTCAATGTCAAAAAAATGAAATGCAAGCCTTATATGTGACTCTTTAACTTTCCAAAACACAATAAAACCTGTACATGGGGGGTATTGTTATTCTCGGGAGACTTAACTAAACACAAATATTAGTGTTTTAAAACAGTAAAACATATTACAACAATAAAATAGTCCATAAAAGTGCCGTTTGTTTGTAAAAAAAAGCACAAAACGTCACTTTTACTTAAAATATCGTTGTAATACAATTTACCAGTTTGAAACATTAATATTTGAGTTAAGCGAAGTCTCCCGAGTAAAACAGTACCCCCTATGTACAGGTTTTATGGTGTCTTAGAGAGTTACAGGGTCAAATATAATGCTTGCAAATTAAATTCTCTGCACTTTCTCCCTGTGTTGTCAGGCATGTCAATCAAATTTTAATTAATCAAATCACATAATTATGTTAAAAGATTACTTAAATATACACGTAGAATTTTAATATATATGCATTTATAGGTATTTAAATTCTACGTGTATACTAATGTAATCTTTTATGTAATTATATGTATTTATCTATATATATATTTGCGGGTTATTTGTATTTTATATATATATAGATATATATAGAATGTCATTCTAAGTATATATATATATTAATAACAAAATACAGTTAGAATGAAATTACATATGAATATATAATTTTAATAAAATTTTGTTTCAATATTTTATTTATTTATTGTATTATTTTATTTATTTATTAATGTATTTATACGTATATATATATATATATATATATATATATATATAATATATGTGTATATATCTATTATATATATAATACACGTCCCAGGTCCCAGCACTCAATGCTCCCGGTCTTTTAATGCTCCGGTGCTGTCTCCTGGTATCGTATTATATATATAATATATATATATTATATATATATGTAACGTCATTCCAAGTGTATTTTAATACTAATATATGTACTAATATTAGTATTAAAATACACAACGTATGACGTTATATATATATAATATGTATATATATTATATAATATATATACATATTATATATATATATATATATATATATATAAATTTATTTAATTTATTTTAAAACTTGTCAATTTTTTTTTTTTTTACAGTTTCCACCAGCAGGGGGACTCTCTGATATTTCAGACAGCCCCCCTGCTGGCAGATCCATAGCCAGCTATAGGGGGCCTCATTCGCCAGGGGTGGGCTGTCTGGGTGGTCTGGCAGCCCTCCAGAAGAGGATCGCAGCGGAGGTAAGTAGCTGCGATTCCCTGGGGCTGAAAGCCGTTAAGGTGTTCTATGCCGCCGCAGCGGCTTTAAAGCCCTTTAAAGCCGCGACGGCATAGAACGCCGTAACGGCGTTAAGGGGTTAAGGTTAAATAAAAAAAATAAAAAAAGTTAGATCATGACCTGATAGTGAGAAATTTTCTCTGTCAGTAATTTCCCCTTGCCATGGTCTTTTGTATCAATTTGCAACTCCTTGTCCCCAAACCAGCTGGTGAGGAGCCCCCAATGAACAATACAAGACAAGGTTCAAAGTGACTTCTCAGTGTTTAATGAGCTGTGTAACAGTTTATGTTCAAGAGGAAACAGGGGTGGTCTTACAAGCATCAGGGCCGCCATCAGGGCATGACAACCGTAATGGTTGTCATGGGCCCGGCGGTCCTGGGGGGCCCGGACTGCTCAGGTCGTCCGGGCCCCACATTAAGTGGGTACATACCGGGTCGCAGGGGGCCCTGCGCCCCCGGTATGTACCCACAGGGCCAGCCTCTTCTCCTGGGGGGCCCAGCAGCCGGTCACATCAGGGCCCCCCAGGGGCTGGCCCTGAAAGCCGGCCGGCGCGCGAGGGAGCACTCTCCTCTGCTGCTGCCTCTTCGGCTCCCTCGCGCACCGTACTGAAGCCGGAGCCGGAAGATGACGTCATCTTCCGGCTCCGGCATCAGTACGCGGCGCGCGAGGGGGCTGAAGAGGAAGCAGCAGAGGAGAGTGCTCCCTCGCGCGCCTGCCCGCCGGGGGGAGAGGAAATTTAAGGGAGGAAGGGGGGAAAGAAATTGGAGGGAGGAAGGAAATTTAGGGGAGGAAGGAAATTTAGGGGGAGGGCATGAGGGAGGAAATTTAAAGAAGGGAGGGAGGGGGTGGAAGGAAATTTAGGGAGAGGGGAGGATGAAGGAAATTTATGGGAGGGGGAGGGAAAGAAATTGGAGGGAGGGAGGGAGGGATGAAGGGAAATTTATGGGAGGGAAGAAAGAAAGTGGAGGGAGGGAGGAAAGGAGGGTGGAGGGGAGGAGGGATGAAGAGGAAATTTATGGGAGGGAGTGAGGGGAGGGAAAAGTGGAGGGAGGGAGGAAGGAAATTTAAGGCAGGGAGGGGGAGGAAAAGAAATTTACTAGGGAGGGTGGAGAGGAAGGAGAGAATTTGAGGGAGGGGAAGGAAATTTGAGGGGGGAGAAGGAAGTTGGAGAGGGGGGAGAAGAAGGAAATTGGAGAAAGGGGGAGAATAAGGAAATTGGAGGGAGGGAGGGAGGGGGAGAAGAAGGAAATTGGAGGGGGGAGAAGGAGAAGGAAATTGACGGTGGGTAGGGGGAGAGATTGACATCCATCACACACAATGCACCCCTTACACACACACAATGCACCCCTTACACACACTCAATGCATCCCTTACAGACGCACACACTGCATCCCATACATACACAAACTCACCTTGCAGCCCTTACACATACAAACACAGATTCACACAATGCATTCCTTACACACATCAGGACATCCCCCCCACACACACTCCACCTCACACACAATGCACCCCTTACACACACTCAATGCATCCCTTACAGACGCACACACTGCATCCCATACATACACAAACTCACCTTGCAGCCCTTACACATACAAACACAGATTCACACAATGCATTCCTTACACACATCAGGACATCCCCCCCACACACACTCCACCCCCTGTGAACAAACTCATTGGTGGAACATGAAGGTGGACCCTGGGACCTAGACCTTGAGCTGTGTAAAGGGCCCTCAAAAAAATGGAGCTGATTCCCGTTGATCCCAGAACATTGATTTTTGTGACCACAGTTACAAAACGCCTCCAGAGAGCCTGTTCTACACCAGACCGGTGGAGCCAGACTGCAGCTAGAGCCCATCATCATCCTCATCTGGTTGTAAGTAGGCAATCTAGTATATTATTTGTGGCACTAATCTCTAATTTACCTCACATTAAAGGGACACTATAGTCCCCAGAACCACTACAGCTTAATGTAGTGGTTCTGGTGTCTAGCCTGTCCCTGCAGGCCGTTTAATGTAAACACGGCGGCACTGCAGCACTGGTGTTAGTTAACATGGCAGATCATATGGGTGGGGCATTGTGATGTCACATGGGGGGGCGACAAACTTTACTTTTGCCTAGGGCGGCAAAAATCGCACACGGCCCTGCAGACACTGCATTCCTGTGGGTGGACTCGGGGGACAGCACTTTGGGCGGACTCGGGTGTGGGCACCGGGGGGCCCAGACCTTGAGCTGTGTCAGGGGCCCCAAAATTTCTGATGGCAGCCCTGACAAGCATTATCCAATCCTAACAAAATCATCTATCTTATTTTCACATCTTAACCTATAGCAAGCTTGCAGGTGTATCTTCATGTTCGAACCTTGCACAAAGCTTAGTTTCACTATAACCACGCACGCCAAAGTAATATGCATGCGCACTACGAATTAAAGATGTTTACTACTAAGTTCTAAATTACACATTACTATGCAGTTATGATCAAAGGGAGAAAAACAGGAAATAAGGCCGACAGACAGAAGAATACAGCATATAACACCTATTACTTGTTACATGATATTATTCAGCTCTTTATTGACTAGGGGTATATTCACTAAGCATTGGATATAGATAAAATACATTATTGCAAATAGCTGACATATTAATCATTTCAAACAGACTGAACATCCTGTCATCTGTATCTTAAGCCCTGGGTAAAGAAAGGCAAAGTGTATTATTCCCAATATGACCCCACAAGGAAAACTACAATACTGAAATTACCTACCTGTTATCAGCAGCAGCAGTTTGCAGGTTTGTCAGAATTCTAACTGGGGATGGCAAAACACAAACAAAAAACCCCCCCAAAAACAGCTTCCTCCAAGATTGTAGAGTCAGAAGTAATTTTTATTAAAAACATGTTTCCAGAAACTTAATGGGGAAGAGGGAGGAAGAGGAATAACAGTCTAATTGATATTAGATTTTCAAAAGTACCCAGCCAGCTAAATAGGCAGTAAGTAACTTCTTTACTCATCATATTATGTTGATGAGATTTTAACAAATGTGAAAAAAGAGCGCATTATAATATTTTGGAGTTTCACATTTGAATGGTTGTGGAGGACAGACAGACAGACATATAGATTGCTCCAGATGCATATACAATTGCATTTAGTTTTCTTTTTATGAAATAAGTTTTATAGTCTACTGGGCTCGGGCAGTGCTTGACGGCACCTTGTCCTGTTGTAGAGGGTGGGGCCCCACGTAGCAGGGAGCTCCCCCCCTCCCCCTTCTCCCCCCTCTCTCTCTTCTCTCTTTTCTCTCTTTCCTCGCAGCTTCTCTGCTCTCTACATCTCGGCTGTTTTTCTCCTCCTTCCTTTCTCTCCACTATGGAATTTCCTTTTTTCAGTCTCATCCTTCTTTATTATTTTTTATTCCCCTCCCTCTGGTTTCTCCATGGGAGGTGGCGTTTTCTTTTTTCGCCTCTTTTCGATACGAAGATACGGTTGGATGAACAATGTAGTCTGTGAGCAAGTTGGGCTTTTGCGTAGAATGGGATCATGGTATGGCTGCCATGCTAGTCGCACTCCACAACACCTAACTTTAGATAGCGGACTCCTTGGGCATATGTCAGGGATGGGCATGTGAAGTCCATATAACTACACACGATAAGGCCAGGCACTATGACTGTACTGATTCGTCATTTTCATTAATTCCCTGATATTTTCTGGGCATCTCTTACAGTTAGAGTGCCTCTTTTTATATCAATAAGCAATGTAAGTAGCAAGACTGCCATTGCTTATCAAAACGGAATTCGAAATTGAAAGTGTATAGAGTTTTGCGTATCGTCCACCCCACTGTTTACTAACAGAATTGTTTTTTCTGTCTTATTTTTTACTCTTTAACCTTAAAAATGTGCTGTATTAACCTGTGACGTTGTTAAATGTTGTAAGATGCACACAGACGCTGATGTGGCTCTGTGTAATTGTTGTTGATACATGCACGACAAAAATAAAGAATTTAAAAAAAAAAATGAAATAAGTTTTATGAACACAATACATGTATGAAATGTTCATGGTTTGTTATCTGGTAACACTGGCGGATCCAGGGGGTGGGCAACGGGGCAACACTCCGGATCTCGTGAGAGTGAACTCTAGCCCTGGAGCTGCCGGCTAGAGTTCACTCTCACCACTGGGACCACCAGGGATCGAGAAATGTCCCCCCCTCCTCCCTCAGTAAAGGTAAGAAGGGAGGGGGGACATAAATTTAATTATTTTTATTAAAAAATATAAATATAAAAAGGCCTCCCGACCCTCCTCACCACACATTCACACACTGCCCCCCTACACACATTGCCCCCCATACACACACTGCCCCCCACACACACCCTGCCCCCACATACACTGCCCCCCCACACACATTGCCCCCCCATACATACACTGGCCCCCATACACACATTGCCCCACACACACACATACACTGCCCCCACACACACATACACTGCCCCCACACACCACATACATTCACACATTGCCCCATACACACATTACCCCACACACATACACTGCCCCACACACACATATACACAGCCCCCATACACATTGCCCTACACACCCTACACATTCACACACTACACCCACCCACACACACACACTGAACTTTTCACACACACATTGCACCCCTCACACATTGCACCACCCACACACACCACTGCTCCTATGCCCTACTACAGTCCCATATCCATACAGTCCCAGACCCCAGGTAAGTTGTCAAACTGTTGTTAAACGGTTTGACTACTTACTCTGGGAGGGGGTCCTGGCACCATAACCACTACACAGAGCTGTAGTGGCTATTGTGCATGGATTATTTCTTTAAATAATCTACAAGTGCCCCTCCCAAGATCAGGCTCTGCATCCGCCACTTCCTGGCAGACAGAGCGATCTATTCCCTTTAATGCATTGAAATATAGAGTCATATTCTTACACAATATATAAATAAACATGCAACTGGGGAATATCTCTAGGGAAAAAATTTACATGTTAATCATTACTACTGAGAGTTTTACAAAAAAATATATATATTGGGTGTCCTGGAAAGTAATTTTGAAATGTATTTTTTAATTTTAGTATACATAGGTATAATAAATGGAAACAAAAGTGAAAAAGTTTGGATGCACAAAATCATTTTTGAAAAATCATGTACCAAATGATGACGTTAAGAAAACAGTGTTGTAAATAAAATACATTACATATGCACACTCTGATACATGCACTCACAAACACACTGATGCACACACAATGCAAATATACAGATTAAGGAACAGCGCACACATACAAACATTTGTTTTAAGTAGCCTTATAAAATGTAAAACTGTTTTTGTTTATGGGCGCTGTTCCTCAATCTGTATTATGTATACATATTGGTGCCTATGGCAGCACTACTCCTGTAAAATGCATGTTCTGAATGTGCCCCAATACTCTTTTTCTCTTTACTATGTGACCTTGGATCCAGACTACTTTTGAGTTGAGTAACCTGCCCACCGCCCAGCTTCAGATGCCCCCTTGTAGGTGACCACAGGAAAGTATATATTTGAGGAGGTTTATATTTATGTTATTCGGGACTTTTATGTTTAATTGGTTCGGTAGCTGTAACTACCGAACACTGCCCCCTCACCCCTCAGGCTCATTATCTTCAAAGAGAACATTCAATTAAGTGTTCTCCCTGTGTGGCCGCCGTTCGTAAAGTCAAACGTCACTTGCAGGAGAAAATGGCAGCCATATTGTTCACATGAAAGGAGGCAGCGGGACTTGGTCGTCGAGTGTCTGGAACTAAAATCGGACACTCGACTTCCTGAACACCTGTCAAACTATACAAACGCCTGCTTCCTTTTCCTGAACAGCCAGGAGAGCGCTGTTCGGTAGTTTGGTTCCCACGAACTAGGGGAACAATCGCTGCTATGAGCCAGGGGAAACCATTTGTGCATTTGTTTGTTTTTGAGACTTTCCAAAATACACCGACCGCACAACCTAAACTCATGGAACTGTTTCTGGGCAGGAGCCTCGTGTGCGGTCTGTCAAAATTAGACTTCCATAAAATTCCAAAACCCCTGAACTGATCTGGGTGATTTTTGGATATGTTGGTCACCCAGAT
Source organism: Pelobates cultripes (assembly GCA_933207985.1). Classification (NCBI taxonomy): domain Eukaryota; kingdom Metazoa; phylum Chordata; class Amphibia; order Anura; family Pelobatidae; genus Pelobates; species Pelobates cultripes. Next base: position 153,529,691 of record OW240914.1, on the reverse strand, counting down.
CAGGATATAACATTTATGGGAACTTTATGTTTTGGGGTACTTTTCAAGTTTTATGAAAATTTTTTGTTTTTTTCTGCCTGGAGTTATTACAGTATCTGACTCAATTATCTCACAGTCATAAAGGAGGGAATTATCTGTTTGTATTGGGAGTGTCACACTTTGTCACTGTGTTATTATTGGTTGTAAACTTTGTGCTGGAGTCCCCCACAAGGACCATGTGGGAGTGCCCCTTGCATGGGGACTTTCATAAAAGCCAGCGTGGCACCATTAAACTTCATTCCTGTAGTACCCTTCATCTAGTCTAGGTTGATGTTTGGGTGACTGTCTACTTGTTGGGGAGAACACTACTTGGATGCTGCATTCGTCTGGAACCGTTCAAATCTACACACGAACTGGAAGTTATAATCACTCAGGCTCAGCAGTTCGGGAGGAAATAGACGAACAGGGTATCTACTATACCAGCATTCGTAACAATATATAATGAAAATATATTTTTTGTCCTGAGGAGAGTTCCTAATTGGAACTGAAACGTTGACTGTAAATGACACCTTTTGCAAGTAAAACTTATTTCAGAGAATTCCTGGAGTGCTGAGAATTTACTACTTTGTAAATATATATGTATTAAGGCCTTTTGGCCTGTAATTGTGGGAGGGGCGTATGACTCACCTTCTCCCTACTTAAGGGACACCCCTTATCTGGCTCCATACCGTTCGAGGTCAGCGCTGCATCTGAATCCACTTCCGGTTCACGTACGGCGCCATCTTGCTTTTCAAAAACCCGCGGTTTCGTTTTGGTGTAGCTGTGTCCAGGAATCCTTACAGGTCTTCCGCCCGTCCAGCCACACACACCCGGTGTTTCGTCGCAGATTAAGTCCACAGGACTTCAAAATCGTAAGTCCGTCGCCCGGATCATTTCCCACGGCGTCGCGATTTAAAAACGGCCTTACTTTACGGCCACACGCATTACGGCCAAGTCACAGGCATATTAACCCTTTTGCTTCCGGCATGATCGCGGTATACTGTGCTGACTGACGGTTCGGTTTTCTTGTATTAAGCAAACTTCTTGTCTTCTGCAATATCTGTATCTATAATTGTTTTTCATGTTACCATGTCGGGCCACTACCATTAGGGACTAATGAAAGTATTTAGAAAATTGGGCAGACTAGATGGGCCGAATGGTTCTTATCTGCCGTCACATTCTATGTTTCTATGTTTCTATGTTTCTATGTTTCTATGTTACCATTGGTATTTATTTATGCAATTACTGGAGCAAATTCCCCCTTTTAACTACATATAAATAAGTATGTATTTAGGTTATGATTTCATTTTATTAATAGATATTGCATTATTAGTTATATTGAAATTTCTTCATGATATATATATATATATATATATATATGGATTTATGCTTAAACAAGCCTTTACATTATTTATAAAATAGCTCATGTAGGACTCATGTTATTAATTATGTTGTAGAAAATTACGCTTCTATCACACCATGTACACACGTTTCTTACATGGCACTTATAAATTCCGACTTTTTCTTTGTGTACTCAAAACGACATACCAAGTACACAAGAACACGGTCTCAAAAAATCTCACAAAACTTTCGGGTTGAATCACACGTCTTGATTCAACCACTCATACATCACGTTTTTTCCTGTTTTGGAATAATTTCTCAAGTATTTTCTACCTCTTACTTACCTCTTTTCGTGGCTTACATTCACGGCCTAACATAGACTGTATTGTTTAAAACCTGCACCATATTACACTACAAACACTAGCATTACTAAATCATACGCGTTAATCTTGTCACCATAGAGACATATTATACACACCCCTAATCCTGGTTACCAGGACCATACCACATAACATGGCCAGTCGGGCCACTACCATTCATTAAAATTCCCCCTCCATATGTACTGATAGAACTCATCAGCTAACTAGTCCAATTGGTATCATAAGATCCAATTCTAACACTATCATATCTGGTTTTCTATCCCTTTAGGTTTTTCCAGGTTTTCTATACCTGTCGCTTATCAAACGCATACATACTACCAGGTACGTTAAGCCTGCTCACGCCACATATCACATACGGTTCCATCTCTACTTAGGACATAGAGTACTGGCAAATTTTAGGGGTTATAGGCCCAAATAGGTATCTCCCCTCAGGGCATCCTGCCTATCGTTTAGTGGTCCGCGAGGCCAACACCCCGCCTCAACGTTTCAGAGGTAATGCCCCCCGGGCCACACGTGAGTTAGTCACCTCTGCCACACCTAGTCTGAACTCCCTTATCCCCTCTGAGGAATTTTCACTTCAATACTCCACCATAGATCACGCCATTACGGCTATCATGCAGGCAGGGGTCGGAGCATGGCTCAGCAAGACTGACATAACAAATGCCTTCAAATTATTGCCTATCCACCCTACACTATGGCACCTGCATGGCATTAAGTGGGCCGGGCACTACTACTTTTTCTCACGCTTAACGTTTGGTTCAAAAAGTAGTCCGGCCATTTTCGCCATTTTCGCCGAAACATTATGCTGGTTATTATTAAATGTAGCCAGATGCCCTACAGTTATACACTACCTGGATGATTTCTTACTGATCGAAGAGAACATTTCCCCTCCCAGTAGCCTCATAGAAACCATCAGTCTTTTTAAACAGGTGGGCGTTCCAGTCTCCCCCACCAAAACTGAAGGACCAAATACAGTCATCACCTTTCTTGGAATCATGCTAGACTCAGCCACCATGCAAGCCAGCCTGCCACACACCAAGATAGAGAACATTCTTACCAACATTAACCTCTATATACACCTCGGTACTTGCAACCGCAAAGAATTGCAGTCTCTACTTGGGTCACTGAACTTTGCCATGCGCATTATACCTCAAGGCCGGGCTTTCATCTCACGGCTCCTATACATGTTTCCACTGTTTAGACATGATGCACACAGGTTACCCCTGGATACCCAAGCCACGGCAGACCTACTTATGTGGAGAAACTTTTTAACCACCTGGAATGGGAAAAGCATGTTCCTCCCTAAATTGTCTGACTCTTCACCTACCATCTGGTCAGACGCGGCGTCTACCACAGGTTTTGCGGCAATTTACGGGAATGAATGGCTTTGGGGTAGCTGGCCTCCAGAGGTTCAGGACCTGGAGGGTTTTTCCACTACCTCAGCTCTATTTGAGATATATCCCATTGTGGCAGCTGCCGTGACATGGGGGCATCTATGGGCAGGTTCATCAGTACGTTGCTACTCAGACAACCAAGCAACCTGCCACATCATAAACAAAGGCCGATCCAAGTCACTGACCATTATGAGGTTCTTGAGGAAACTCACCTGGCTGGCTGCGTGCCATAATTTCTTCTTGTTTTGTGTTCATGTCCCAGGTGTATGTAACACGGCTGCTGACAATTTGTCTCGTTTCAATTTACAGGCTTTTCGGCAAATACTTCTGTCAGCCGCACGCACAGCCACGACCACTCCACTTTTCCACCAGCTAGTTATGGACTAGAAGCTATCATGCAACATAGCAGGACATTGTCACAATTAGCACTGTCCACCAATACCCGGAGAACCTATGACAGGGCTTTCTTTCTATTTAAAAGATTCCTGTCACTACACAACATCACACAACCTTTCATCATGACATCTTTGTTGGGTTTTGCTTCTTTTTGCCACCTCAAACTTAAATTATCTTACAACACAATCAAGCTATATCTGACAGGCGTACAACATCACATGCTAACATTACAACCAAACAACACAAGTTTCATGTCCTCCTACCAGATCAAGAACATCCTTAGGGGTATACAGAGATCCGAACCCCCACGTACTGCGCAAAGGCTACCCATAGACTTCAATATTTTAAAAGATTTATCCAGCCTACTAGATTTAAAACCCTTTGCGAACAACACAAACCTTGTTATAAAAACCGCCATATACGTAGCTTTTTATGGGTTTTTGAGACCAAGAGAATTTACCGCCATCAACACATCCCAGTCCACTCACATTCTGCTTCATTCACACTTAACAAAACACATGGATTACTATATCTTGGCTCTGCATCACTCCAAAACCAATCAACACGCACCCCCAGTAGAGGTTAGATACTATCCTACCCACAACGAGTGGTGCCCCGTCACATTACTGGACACGTATACTCAGCATTTCAAAGCTTCACCATCTCAACCACTTTTCTGTCTACAAGGTTCGGTACTCACTACCCACGTCAGGTCTCTACTTACGCAACTAGGCCTTAAATCAGCTAACTATTCGGGCCACTCCTTCCGCATAGGTGCGGCCTCCACAGCGTCCAGTGCAAACTTTCCAGTACATGTTATCAAGTCACTAGGGCGCTGGAAGTCTTCTGCATACTCTAGATACATCATACATACCTAACCCGGTGCAAGAAGTTAGAAATGCCTTTCAAGACATGTCTGGTTAAAGTATGTATATTGCTCGTTTCGTAATAAAAGTTTATTTTCTACTTTTGCCCTCTTTATTTGCAGGCCTACCTCATCGTCGGTTCCGGCACACCACAACCGACTTGCTCTTTTAATACCATCCCACACTTATCAGTGTTTGTATCTTCTGTACTATCATGAGCCCTTAACACAAGTATTAAGGCCTTTTGGCCTGTAATTGTGGGAGGGGCGTATGACTCACCTTCTCCCTACTTAAGGGACACCCCTTACCTGGCTCCATACCGTTCGAGGTCAGCGCTGCATCACCCTCCCACCCACTCCTCATTTAACTCCTTTTCTCTTACATTTCTTCTTGGTGGGCCCTCTTTATTTACAGGCCTACCTCATCGTCGGTTCCGGCACACCACAACCGACTTGCTCTTTTAATACCATCCCACACTTATCAGTGTTTGTATCTTCTGTACTATCATGAGCCCTTAACACAAATATATATATATATATATATATATATATATATATATATGGAAAGATACCGGCACTCCAAGGATTTCTCATTCAAAAGTTCTTCTTTTATTCAAAAAATAATTGACGTTTCAGCTCCCCTAATGAGCATTCATCAGGACACAAAAAACGTTTTTGTGTCGTGATGAAAGCTCCTTAGGGGAGCTGAAACGTTGATTATTTTTTGAATAAAAGAAGAACTTTTGAATGAGAAATCCTTGGAGTGCCGGTATCTTTCCTTATGTATTATCTAGCAACCAGAGCACCAGGTATTTTGGATTTTTTTGGTTGGAGTGCAAGAGTTTTTTGTCTCTCTCTCTCTCTCTCTCTCTCTCTCTCTATATATATATATATATATATTCTCACACAATTTACTACTTTGCATATATATTTATATTCACAGTGCTCTTACAACAGATTATTTAAATACACTTTGGCTCAGATTCAATGTGAAATTCAATGTGCATCTGTGAGTGTATATCTGCTTCTATGTGTATGCTTGACTGTGTATCTCTTTTGAGAGTATATGGGTGTGGGGGAGAAGCTTGCATTGTGTTGTGTGCATGATGGTGCTGCTTGATGTGCACATTGTGTTAAGGGTGAAGCTGTGTTATGTGAGACAACTATGTGAATATGAGGGTTACTGTCTGTGATGGGGGTGCCTGTGTATAAGTGTGAATGTGACAGAGTGAGTGGGCAGGGTGACTGTGGAAATGTGATCTTGATTGGTGACTGGGTGTGAGGTGTGAGTGTGGTTGATGACTATCAGGGTGACGATGTGTGTGGGGTAAGTGTAGATATTTTTAAGATGGCTATGTGTGAGGTGTGAGTGATGACTGTCGGGCAACTGTGTGTGATAGGTGAGTGTGGCTGGTGACTGTCATGGTGACTGTGTGTGATGGTTAAGTGTGGGTGATGATCGTCATGGTGAGGGGTGAGAGGGGAAGGTAACTATGACAGGGTTACTGTTTGTGATTGTTGAGTGTGTGTGTTTGTGTGGGGATGATGTAATATGGTGAGTTGGGAAGATAGACAGTGTGTGCAGAGACTGTATTTCTCTGTCCAGTCTCCCCACACAGTGCTACTATAGAATCTATATACATCCTGCCTACTGGTCCTGCAGTGAGGACGGGCTCTAATCCACATTGATGAGTAGAGTCCCCATGCTTGGGGCTGTGTGTATAACCCTGTGTCCCCAATAAACATACACTATGTTTCATCCTTTATCAAGTCTTGGTGGATGTTTGGGTGAGAGCCATAAACACTTTCACTCTGTGGGCATAGGGAGAACTTTCCAACGGATATACTCAGCCAGAGTATAGGGAATCTGTTACATACATGTCATGACAATACAACTCACTATTGCATGATAGAGAATCACACGTCATGTAATCATTGTGCTGGCAGAATTGCTAGCAAAATGTCTAGATTTCTCCTGTAAATCAGTTACGTCTGTGCTGATCCTGTGCCAGTCAGTAGAGGGATAAAATGTGATGTGCTCTGCTTTATCAGGGCAACCCTCCTCTGGTTGTCTCTCCTACATGAAATCAGCTTGAAGGGACACTATAGGCAGTGGCGGCTCTAGATTTAGCGAGGCCTTAGGCGAAACTCATACATGAGGCCCCTACTAACACCATTATTGAAAAAAATAGCAGATGACTTGTGTGTGTATAAGAAGCTGTAGATATATTTAAGGGGGAGCTTGCAGCACTGTATATAGAGAGCTAGTCTCTGTATACATCGTTGCATTGTCTACCTGTGTGTACCTGAGAGTGTGTGTCTGGCAGTGAGTAGCCTTGTATCTGTATGTATATTTCTATGAGCAGGTGTATGTTTGTGTACTGCCTGTGGCCTTTGGTACTGAGTTTATGGCGAAGCTATGTTTTATGATGGTGTGTATAATGATTGCCTCAGGGGGTGACAGGGTGAGTAAAAGGGTAACTGTGGTAGGGTGAGTGTAAAAGAGCAGCAGGGTGCCAGATTGTATGGAAGGTGGTGCCAGAGTGTTGAGGGTTGACAGTGTGCATGAAGGGAAATGCCAGAGTTCCGAGAGTGGTGCCCGTGTGTATGGAGGGGGGTGACAATGTGTGTGCGGAAAGTGGTGTCAGTGTATGCGGAGGGTGGTGTCAGTGTGTGGAAAGTGGTGACAATGCGTGCCGAGAGAGGTGACAGAGTGTGAGAGGGAGGGTGATATAGTGTGAGATGGAGGGTGACAGTATGAGAGGGAAGGTGACATATTGTGAGAGGGAGAATGACAGTGTGAGGGGGAGGGTGACATAGTGAGAGGGGAGGGTGAGAGGGGGTGACAGTGTGTGAGGGGGTGACAGTGTGTGAGGGAAAATTACATAGTGTAGGGAGGTGACAGTGTCATGCCTGGTGTCCCGCGCCGACCCGGTCCCGCCGTCCGTCCTCTCATGTCGGGCGGTGTGGATCGCTGGCTCCTTAGAGAAGCCTACAATCTAGTTCGCATTAAAGAGGGAGACGAATGGATGACGGCATTTAATACTCGAAGCGGTCATTATGAGTACACGGTAATGCCCTTTGGTCTATGTAATGCCCCGGCAGTCTTCCAAGAATTTATCAATGATGTCTTACGAAATTATTTGCGCACTTGCGCTATTGTGTATCTTGATGACATTCTTATTCATTCTCCTAATATTCAGATACATCACCAACAAGTTAGAAATATTTTACAGACCCTTCTTGCTAATGGCTTATATTGCAAACTTGAGAAATGTCTGTTCGATCAGACTTCTATTCAGTTTTTAGGGTATATAATTTCTACTGATGGATTTCAAATGGACCCTAAAAAACTATCTTCTATTCTTGAATGGCCCTTACCCATTGGTTTGAAGTCCATACAGAAGTTCATTGGATTCGCTAACTATTATAGAAAATGTATAAAGGGCATTCCCCAGATTCTAGCACCAATCACAGCTATGACCAAGAAGGGAGCTAATCATGTCAATTGGTCTGCGGAAGCCAAAGCTTCTTTCACTCTCTTGAAGAAATCTTTTGCCTCAGCTCCCATCCTGGTACATCCAGACACATCTAGACCCTTCATCCACGTCATTGTGTCTGATAGGGGTTCACAATTTATTTCAAAGTTTTGGAGGGGTTTTTCTAAAGACACTCGCCTTCTCTTCAGCCTATCATCCTCAAATGAATGGTGCTGCTGAAAGGACTAATCAAAGCCTTGAACAATATCTCCGTTGTTTTACGTCTCAACTCCAGGACAACTGGGCTGACCTTCTTCCTTGGGCTGAATTCACCAGGAATAATGCTACGCACTCTGCTTCTGGTCACAGTCCCTTCTTTGTCACGTTTGGTCGTCATCCTAATCTTCTTCCGGCTTCGTTTTCTCACAAGGGAATGCCGGTGTTGGATGAACACTTATCCACTGTACATGACACTTGGATAATGGTTCATGCCATCTTGGAGAAGACTATGCTTACTCAGAAAGCCTTTGCTGATAGGCACCATAGGGCGGCACCTTCTTATGTTGCTGGTGATAGAGTTTGGTTACCCATGCGTAACCTGCGCTTACGTGTTCCCTCAATGAAGTTGGCTCCTAAGTTCATTGGTCCTTACAAGGTTTTGCGAAGGATCAATCCTGTTTCCTATGCTTTGGATTTGCCCAAAAACCTTCATGTGCCCAACGTCTTTCATACGTTCCTCCTGAAACCGCTTATATGCAACAGTCATTCCCGTTCCCAACCTCGTCCTCCTCCTGTTTTGATTCATGGTCAAGAGGAGTATGAGATCCAACATATTGTCGACTCCCGCATCTCCCAGGGTTCGCTTCAATACCTGGTTAATTGGAAAGGTTATGGGCTCGAGGAGCTCTCATGGGTTCCTGCTTCTGAGGTCCATGCGCCCCGACTCCTTAGGGTGTTCCATGCTAGGTTTCCTTCTCGCCCTTCTGGTGTTCCTCCAGTGGGCGTTCCTTCAGGGGGAGGGGGGTTCTGTCATACCTGGTGTCCCTCGCCATCCCGGTCCCGCCGTCCGTCCTCTCATGTCTGGCAGGGGTGACGTGGACTCCAAATTTAAAGAGATAGTGGCCTATTGCCACTATCTATTTATACCTCCTTCAATTCTGTCCCTGCCTATCAGTATTCACCTTTCCCTATATTAACCTCCTTCTGACATCACTTCCTTGTCCTGTCATGGTTTATTGTAGCCCGAGAGTGCGTTCTGTCTTTTCTCTGGTTCCTGACTTCGGCTTGTTTATCGGTTATTCTCATTTCTGGCTCCCTGACCTTGGCTCTGTCTATTTCGCTTTCCTGTATCTCTGTATTCCTGACCTTGGCGTGTTTGACTATTCTTATCTCTCGTTCCTACGTTAAGTCCGGCAACTTTATGGTCCGGTAATACGTCTATCTGTGTTCGCCTTTAATGTTCTCTGGTTTGCGTGTTGTGGAGTATTAACCTTGACAGAGTGTGAGGGGGTGACATTAGTTTGAGGGGGTTGACAGTGTGAGGGGGGTGACATTAGTGTGAGAGGTGGTGACAGTGTGAGAGGGTTACATTAGTATAAGGGGGTGACAGAATAAGAGGGGATGACATAGTGTGTGGGCGGTGACATAGTGTGAGGAGAGTGACAGGATGAGGTGACATAGTGTGAGAGGGGGCATACAAGGTGGGTTACAGTGTGAGAGGGGGGTGACAGAGTAAGAGGGGGGGTGACAGGGGGTGTGACAGTAAGAGGGGGTGAGAGTAAGAGGGGTTGACAGTAAGAAGGGGTGACAGGGTGAGAGATAGGGTGACAGAGTAAGGGGGGTCATGGGGTGACATGATTAGAGGGGGTGACAGGATGTGGCGGTTGACAGGATGAGAGGGGGGGTAACAGGGTGAGAAGGGGGGGTCTGTGCAGTATAACGCACATCTAATGCATAGACCCCCCAATATACTGCACAGACACCACCCTCCATTATACTGCACAGACAGTGTTAGTGGGGTGACAGGGTGAGAGGGGGGTGATAGGGTGAGAAGGGGTGACATAGTGATAGTGGGGTGACAGGGTGAGAAATGGTGGTTGAAATTTACCTTTTTTGGTTGGACGGTTCCCTGGTGGTCCAGTGGGCTCCCTGTGTCCCTGAGTCCCTCTGCCGAATGCAGAGCTGCAGACCACATGGTGAATGTCTCACGATTTCCAGTCAGAGTGTTGCAGGGGTACCCCACGGCAATGCTCTGATTGGCTGGAGATCGCGAGACACTTCAGTCTGCAGCTCACACCCGGTGGAGCTGCAGACTGAAGGCTGGCTCTCCCACAGGGCAGACCAAGCGGAGGGGTCTCGCACCCGGCGGCATAAAGGGCAAACTGCCAGGCCCCCTCCTGTGTCGGGTCCTCGGTCATAGACCGAGAACACGGCAGTTCCGTCTGACCTATGGCGATTTAGGTGGCCGCGAAGCCCCAGACAGTGCGAGGCCTTAGGCGACCGCCTTATTCGCCTAATTAGAGAGATGCCTCTGACTATAGGCACCCAGACCACTTTAGCGATGTCTCACAAATATAACAGCACCCAACATCTACAGATTTTTTGGGGGTATTGAAAAGTTACAGCATCAAATATAGGGCTTGCCCCATTTTCAGTTTTTATACATCTGGCCAGATTGGTGTGCTGGGCCTATGTTGCCTTTGAGATCTTATGGCAGCCCAGAAATGAAAATTGCCCCAGCATAGCATATCATTTTTAAAACTACATGGGGTATGTCCAGACTGTTTTAGCAGTCACAAACATTGGTCAAAGTTCATATGTGTTTTTTTTCATTATTCACAAATAAACTTCCTTTTCACCGATGATATCATTAGCATTATACATTTTTCTGCTCTAAAACACTCATATTTGTGTAGTGTAATGTCTCACAAGTACAACAGTACCCCCCGTGAATAGGTTTTATAGTGTTTTGGAAAGGTACAGGGTCAAAAATAAAATTTGCCCATTTCCGTTTTTGCAAATTGAAATTTCACAGATTGGCTATTTTGCCTATGACACTATATGGCAGCACAGAAAGGAAAATTAACCCTTTCCATGACATACCATTTGGAAAATTAGACAACCCAGGTTATTGAAAATGGGTTATGTCCAGTCTTTTTTTATATTTATTTAGTCATTTAGTCCAGAGGATTGTAGGAAACTGTGATGTGTTTCCTATATTCAAAAAAAGGATTAAAATCTTTGCCTGGTAATTATAGACCTGTGAGTTACTTTAAATAGACACCATAGTCACCAGAACCACTACAGCTTAATGTAACACTTGCAGAGTTAGCACTGTAAATACCTCTGTAAATACTGCCTCAGAGAAAAGGCAGTGTTTACATTGGTGACTAGGAACGCAAATAGTGGCAGTTACTCAGATGGCAGCTAGATGTGCTTCCTAGTCCAGTGTTGCACAGTGTGGACATTCAGCATCTCCACGCCCTGACAACAGTGGATGACAATGGGTTTTCTAACCACCCTGGGGGAACAATTACACAAGTTTCTGGGTGTGGACAATGTTACGTCCACACTCCTTGTATATTTGGATGGTAATTTTTTATTGTATTAATTTTTATGGCCATGGCTGGGGGCAAAGGGGGGCATAGGGATATCACTCCCCATTTTTAACATAACGTTTAATACATGATGCCCATGAGTAAGGGGCACGCATAGTTATGTACCCCCCCCCCCCTGTTGTTTTACAAATCCTATTCCCATGGGATGTGGCTTTTCTCGTGACTAGGCAGCAATGGCTGCCCAGTCTCTAACTTAAACGTTTAGTAAATGTTTCCCACATAGTTAACCCTCATACATAGTTAATCCTCAGCCATCGCATTGCCAATAGTTATTTAACAATTTGCCCCCTGGCAAACAATTTGGATTTTTAAAATCCGGACCTGGGTTTGAAGAAAAAGGGCCCAGATTTTAACAATCCAGGTCTGAGTGAAATCCATCTGTCAAGCTCATTTGGATCGTTGTCTGTAAGATCTGGATATCGTTAAATAGTATGAACAGGGCCATTTAGACTTTAGTGTATAACCTTGTGTGACACTCATGAGGGAGGTACAAGTGAGCATATAATCAGGGGTGGGTCTTTCAAAATATTTTAAGACCCCAAAAGTATTAGATCCTCTGTAAGGAAGGGTCCCAAACTTTACTAAAATACCTGTGTTAATCATGTTCTGCACATTATGAAGAGAAGTGTCCAGGTAAATATAGTGGGTCTGGCAACCCAGCTACCAAAAAACCTCAAAATAAACACAAAACCAGGATGCAAACCCTGGGTCTTTAACCACACAGCTTAGAGACATCAGATCATTGTTCACCCCAACAGTTCAGGAATTGGGGAATGTCAACATTTTTCAATGGGGTTATGATAAAAACTGGATGATGCCTTCCCAACTAGTTAAGCCTTTTATTTGCAATTCAGTTCTAGCTATTTGTCACAATTCACTGTTTAGTAAACAAACCTCTTTCTGGCTATTTTATTAAAATGGCAGCATGTAAACTCTAGCTTGGCTTCTCCAAACTGGAGTCAACAGGAGGCATTTTAATATGTGTATAAGCACAACAAACCCATGTTAATTGATTTACAATATTTACAATTTTAAAAAAAATGATCCAAACTTTTTTTTTTGTATATCTTGGGTATATATTTTTATTAATTAAAAAAAGAAAAATCTAAAATCAAAGGCAGAGAAAGCACTGTGCCTTTAAGGACTGCTTAATTCAGCTGCTGAAAATAAACTGAGTAAGTGCAAACCTTGTAGTGAATGGCAAATCTCCAACATTTTGTATACCATGGTAAGTTAACTGATAGTGTGTCAGTATGTATTGTAAAAACATATTTTGTTTCTGGCAGGGAATCTACAGCACACAAACAGGATTATTTACTTTTGTAACAAATGAAATCCAAATTGTTGTCATAGAAATTTCCATAGCCCTGCTATAGTCACAGCTTTGGTTGTTTTATCCTCAATTTTGTAATCTGGATTTAATTTGCTAAATTTAGGAGTTTGAGGAATAATCACGGGACAGAGAATAACAGATGTCAATAGAAAAGTCTATCCAGTGTATTTACGAACTTCCAAATTGTGGCAACTTAAAA
>OW240914.1:153484664-153516569 GCA_933207985.1 Pelobates cultripes | reverse complement strand
AAATTATTATATTTTAATTTTAAAAAAAAAATGTCCACCCAGCCTCCTACCTGGAGTGCTGGTGGACTTTTCCCTGGGGTCCAGTGGGGGCGGGCGCCTTTCTCCAGTTCAGCCGCGGCGAGGGAGCTCTCTGCTGTCTGCTCCCTCTCGCCGCGCGGGCTGTCTGCTGTAGCTGGGAGCCGGAATATGACGTCATATCCCGGCTCCCGGCATCAGCGCGCGGCGAGAGGGAGCAGACAGCAGAGAGCTCCCTCGCCGCGGCTGAACTGCAGGGTGGGTGGAATCATCACCTCTTGCCCTCCCATGACAGGGGCAAGAGGTGAAACAGGGGGCACTGAGTGCCTGCAGGAACGCTGTTCCTGCAGGACTCAAACCATAGGCGTGCCACGGGGATTAGGGTGTGCCCAGGCACACCCGGCACACCCCGTGCGCACGCCTATGCTGTTCAGCTAAGTTCAGCAGTGGTGTATCCTGCAGGGATAGGAGAAAACCGATCCCTTTCCCCAACCACAGCTGGAGTTACAGTGAGTGGAGACAACCAGTCTCACTCCCCAGCGTCAGTGTATCCTGCAGGGAGAGGAGACAACCGGTCTCACACCTCAGCGGCAGTGTATCCTGCAGAGAGAGGAGACAACTGGTCTCACTTCCCAGCAGCAGCAGGCATCTCTGGGAGTGGAGACAATCGGTCTCACTCCCCAGTGGCAGTGTCCCCTACAGAGAGTGGAGACAACCGATCTCACTCCCCAGTGGCAGGAGACACCAGGGATGATGGATACTACACCCACAACAAAGTGGACCTACCAGGATAGAACATGGCACAGGAGGCTACCAGGTTAGCTAGTTGTTTTTGGTTGGCTTCTCGACTTACTTAGGTACAGACCGGCAGGAGGTCTGGTACCTGGTTAGTCTTCCCTTGGGGAGGGGGGAGATGTGTGGCAAAGATGCCTCTGCCACAAGCTCCTGGAGGAACTTGCTGGCTAGCCTCCTGCCCAAGGACTATGGGCCATGTAACAGACTTTTAAAAGACTTGGTTCGTGTGGTTTCCCTTTTTAGTTTGGGAACCGAACAACCACACAAATTGCAGATCATCTTTGGGCTAGTTAACTGTTATTGATCTCTCCTGACAACTCAACATTCTAAATGTTCGGCTGGGTGGCCGCCATTCGTATGCATGAACATGTGGGAACTGATTTGGTGGCCGTCTTGTTGCATGAACGCAGGCAGCAGTGTTTGGTCATCGAGTGCATGGAACTAAAATCGGACACTCTAACTCGCGAACATCGCTGAACTTTGACAAACGTCTGCTTCTTTTCTACTAATGTCAGTAGACCGCAGTTTCTTATGGAACTATTTTGAGCAGAAGCCATGTATGCGTTCGCTCATAAGTTTACTTCCATGGAAAATCCAAACCACCAAACCGATCTGAGTGCTTTTTGGATATGATAGGCACTTAGATCAGGGCTATCCAGGGATGTGACTCTTGAGGGGATTCCATAAATTTTTGGGAAACTAAAATTATTGTATTTTCCTGTACCTGGAGATAATTGGATTTGTACAGTTCCTGACTCAATTATCTATCAGGCACAGGAGAGGAGTTTACTGTGTGTATAAATTGAGAGTGCTTGCCTGCATTAAACAGATCTACTCCCAGCATTCAATCTCGACTAATGTGTGGGGAGAAAGGCGATACAAGCGATATTCTATGTAGGAGAGCTTTGACCACTGGGAGCTGGATCCATGACCCTTGGTCCAGGGTGGGAAGTAACGGCGAGACCCAAGCCAAACTGCGGCGGCTAGATGCTGAAGTGCTGTTGGTGATCCAGCAATAGCTAGGAAGTGTTTTTGGCAGGGGTACCAAGTTGGGGTCAGGTGGTCCACCACACTGTTGTTAAAAACCTAGTGACAAATCCAAGGGGGATCACCAGACCAAAAGCTCCTCCTTAGAAACCAGGGAAATTGATGACTAATTGAGAGGTCACCCACACTCTGTCCCCAAACACCCGCATCAGAGTTATTAGGAAAAAATTGCAAGGCCCTATAGCCGGCAAGCCTTTTACACACACAGAGGATAGAGGACATTTAATTGATTTGAAAGGCTGGAAGCACCATGCCATGTCCGTGCCATTGCAGAAACTGCATGCATGAACATGTGTAGATATTTACCAATGAACATATGTTTGAAGGTTTGTTTGTCTGTGTTTGTGTGGATGATTGTGTCTACCTTTTAGATCTGTCACAAAATACAAAGTTTGGGCTTTGGATCCACCTCTGCAAAGACTGGCAACATCCTGGCAGAGCCACCAACTGGTATTGGTTCATCAAAGGGACCATGTGTTCTGTGTTTTAGATTTCACTGTACTGGTGTATATACATTTCTTTCCCAGAACTCTATGCACAAAGGTTTATCCCAAATACCCAGGCATTCTGTAAAAATGTATAGTGGCTTTGAGATCAGAAGGAGCAAAACTCTTAATTAATTCACTGCGGTATGAGGAGCAGAGCGACAAAGTTCATACATATAGAATAATTTAAAAAAAATAATGTCAGTATGCATGTGATAGTATTTTAATTTTATATATTTCAGAGACAACCTCCATTTCGGTCTTGTAGAACAATGCTCAAAGGTACATAATGTCTGCCACTCCTGCTGGAGACTGACAGGTCATGATGGGAATATTTGGTCACTTTAGTAGCCTGTCCTCGGTGCAGAACATATGACCCTGACAAAGTTGCAGTTGAATACATTTTGTTCTGAAAGCACTTAAATAGATTTTTTTTTTTTTAATATAACAATAGTTTATTCAGTAGCTCATAGTATCCATTTCTTTCTCCTACTGATACATTAAAAAGCCAATGGGTATGATGAAATCCATATATATTGGATTAATCAGTGGATCTTTTCCTACATTTTCCAACAAGTGTGTCATGCCACAGATCTCATCTTCATATTTATAATTTAAATGAATGAAGAAATCTGGATGAATCATTCTGTATTCTGAATTAATTGTTTGAGAATAGTGATAGCACTGTGTGAGCATCAGCCACTGCACCTGTTACTGCTACCTGCAAGGCAAGTATCCCAGCATTCTTCTAATGTTATTTTCTGTTTGTTATTAAAATCTATAATGTAGGTTTTACTGTATGTTATGTATGAATGGAATCTGGCAGCTTTTGATATTATGATTTCTTTTCAGAGTCAGGAGAATAGGGAGCCCATATCACATAGAAACCCAGTGGGAAAGGAAAAGCTGGATTGGATACTAAATATGGCATGCTTTCAGGTGAGTGAAATGTAAACACAATTGTTTGGGCTCTCAAACATTATCTAAAGCAAGAGACTGGCAGGGTTTTTCACTAGCGTGAAAATTGCTGAAGTGGAAACATAGCTGACTTGGAGAAGGCTTATTGTTCGACTATTTTGATTTAAAGTTTGAAATTCACTTTTCAATTTCAACAATTCACATTTACATGGTTATTTAATAAAGTAAAGAGAATTGTTAGGAATTAAACGTGGATTTCACATTTTAGACCAAAATAGCCCGATTGGAAACATGGGCATGTTAGTAAGTATACGTGTTAATGAATAACCATATCACATTAAGGATAACAAAGCAGAATTGCAAGAAATGTGAAATAAATGTGGAATATAACCCTGTTTAACAATTATATGTTGATATGGGTCTTCACTCCAGATGTTATGGACCACATCTCCCATAATGCTCTTACAACCATAAAGCTGGCAATGTATTGTGGGGATATGGTACGCAACATCCGGAGTGCCCTGCTAAATATATTGGTTTCTGTTATGTGAAGTTTTGAAGGTTAAAAAGCCTTTGCATATAGATTAGTAATCTTATCAGTGAAGCACATGTTTGCATGCTTCCTTTTTAAGGTTACCTGTTTCTAACAACTGCTAGAATTTTCAAACAGCTAGCAATTTTGGGAAATTGGGTGTCTCTCTGGAAATGCCTTAAGATAATTGAATTTTTTCATTCTTGATTTTTTCCACCTACTTCCAATACTGTGAGAACTTCTGGGAATTCAAAGGGAATTTCAATATCTATGCAAAATTTGAAATATTCTTCAAGTCAATTCTGTTCTCAGTTTGGCTATTTTGGACTTAATTTTGAAATTGACTTTGAATTCCTGGAAACTCTTATTTAGTAAATATTCCTGTCACTGTTCAGTGTGGCAACAGAGCATGGTTTACTAAATACGGCTCCTATCATCAGGGTAGGGGCTGGTTGTTTCAATGCATTTTTTGGGAACTGATGCCTATTGCATTTATTGCACCTATACCCCTGAATCATGTATACATATATAGTGCAAATTACATTTGTTTACGGCAAACAGATTTAATTTGCAACTTATGCCAAGTTTACAATTAGAGAGCGCATAGCGCAGAAACACAGGGAGCCGCGATGCTGTTTGCCTCTGAATGCTGAATACAGGTTTCTGTATACAGCTCTGTGCCTGCTTCACCACCCTTTATTTGAACGTTTCCCTTTAATTTATATCTCCATCCCTGCAATGTACTTGCCTCACAATTTACTTACTTCATGCCCCCCTTCTTTTCATGTCTGCTCCATTAAGGCAGAGGATGAGCCAGTAAGTGAAGAGATAAAAAATCGAGTGCTGCTGCAGCTGTTCTGCTGTGATGGGCTTTCCCTCTCACTACACCGTAAATACGTGTATCAGTGAGTGTTTGTATATATGTTTCTTAATTAGTGCATCTAATGTTGCAGCCTGTGGGGTATCTGTGAATGTGTGCCTGCCTGTGTTGGTGTGTTTGTATGAGAGTGCCTATGAGTGTGCGCTTCTGTCTGGAAATGAGTGTCTCCCACTATGTGTATGTCTAGAAATGTGTGATTCTAAAGATGTATATAGTGTTTGTGAGTGCATGTCTGTGAGGAGAAAAAAGGGATTGCTAATTCAAAGAGTATCTCACATATAACTCCTGATCAGAGCCATGATTAGTGATTAGTCCTAATCAGTGCTCTGACACTGTCTGGCACTGTCTTGGGAATAATATTTACAAAGGAAGCATTGCAGTTAGAAGTATCAGCATGTATCCAGGCACTAAACACAGAGTGATGGTCTATCTCTGTATAGTGAAACCATCTCTCAATGTTTAGTGCCTAGATTTCCAATCTCAGAACTGCTTGCTAATAGTCCTACTCTACAAGCACAGCGTTGTATACAGGGAACGAACCTGTGTTTGTGTCTGTTAGTGTCTGTGTGTATATGTGTGCGTGTGGCATGGTCATGGTGATGCAGAAACATATACATATATATGGGAATATGAGTTATGTAACAACACATACTGGAAATATATAGGACCAAAATGAAAATATTATTGGAATATGTTAATTTTAAATATGCAGAAACATTATTTCGTTACAATACTGTTTTTATCTCTAACTTCACATTCCAGGACACCAAAATTAATTGGATTCTACAGCTGTTATTTTTTAAACCGCTTGTTAGTGAAAGGATTAAAAGACCGAAAAGGGTTTTCTTCTAATATCCTATACAGGGAGTGCAGAATTATTAGGCAAGTTGTATTTTTGAGGATTAATTTTATTATTGAACAACAACCATGTTCACAATGAACCCAAAAAACTAATTAATATCAAAGCTGAATATTTTTGGAAGTAGTTTTTAGTTTGTTTTTAGTTATAGCTATGTTAGGGGGATATCTGTGTGTGCAGGTGACTATTACTGTGCATAATTATTAGGCAACTTAACAAAAACAAATATATACCCATTTCAATTATTTATTATTACCAGTGAAACCAATATAACATCTCAACATTCACAAATATACATTTCTGACATTCAAAAAACAAAACAAAAACAAATCAGTGACCAATATAGCCACCTTTCTTTGCAAGGACACTCAAAATGCCATCCATGGATTCTGTCAGTGTTTTGATCTGTTCACCATCAACATTGCGTGCAGCAGCAACCACAGCCTCCCAGACACTGTTCAGAGAGGTGTACTGTTTTCCCTCCTTGTAAATCTCACATTTGATGATGGACTACAGGTTTCAATGGGGTTCAATGGTGAACAAGGAGGCCATGCATTGATTTTCTCCTTTTATACCCTTTCTTGCCAGCCACGCTGTGGAGTACTTGGACGCGTGATCATTGTCCTGCATTCATGTTTTTCTTGAAGGATGCTTCTGTACACTGTTTGAAGAAGGTGTTTCCAGGAACTGAGTAGGACTGCTTGACTCCATCTCTCATCTTTGCCAGCCCAAACCAGTACTCCATCTTGCTGGCGCCTGAGTCGGACTGGAGCTCTCTTTTACCAATCCAGCCACGGGCCCATTCTCCCATCAAGAGTCCATAAAACCTTAGAAAAATCAGTCTTGAGTATCTTTTGGCCCAGTTTGACGTTTTAGCTTGTGTGTCTTGTTCAGTGGTGGTCGTCTTTCAGCCTTTCTTACCTTGGCCATGTCTCTGAGTATTGCACACCTTGTGCTTTTGGGCACTCCAACGGCAAAATATGGCCAAACTGGTGGCAAGTGGCATCGTGGCAGCTGCACGCTTGACTTTTCTCAGCTTGGGCATGCACACGCTTCTTGCGACCCTGTTGACTATTTTGAATGAAACGCTTGATTGTTCGATGATCACGCTTCAGAAGCTTTGCAATTTTAAGAGTGCTGCATCCCTCTGCAAGATATCTCACTATTTTTGACTTTTCTGAGCCTGTCAAGTGCTTCTTTTGACCCATTTTGCCAAAGGAAAGGAAGTTGCCTAATAATTATGCACATCTGATATAGGGTGTTGATGTCATTAGACCACACCCCTTCTCATTACAGAGATGCACATCACCTAATATGCTTAATTGGTAGTAGGCTTTTGAGCCTATACAGCTTGGAGTAAGACAACATGCATAAAGAGGATGATGTGGTCAAAATACTCATTTGCCTAATAATTCTGCACTCCCTGTATGTATACTTAATACAACATTAAAGAAACACTATAGCATTAGTAATATAGTAATATGTACACTGTTTAGGTGACCAGGTCCTTGCCAGGGTTAAAAAAATTCATTTTTTGAAATATTTTTGCTTACTAAAAGAACTCAAAATAGATTTATTTATATATCAGTCCTGATTGTTAAATGCCTTACATGTTTATGCTCTAAATTAACTTTTGGTAGTTAAAGCTAACCCTAAACCATTACTCCCTCAATTTTCTTTTACCAACCCTAACCCTATGCTTACACATACATTAACCATATATCTACCCTAACCGTAACGCTACAATATCCATACGCTAAAACATCATTAGCCCTAACCCAGCACTAACCCTCACAGTAACACTAATCCTACACTATCTCTAACCTTTCAACTCACCCTAACTCTAAGGAAACCCACTGCTAATTTCAGTAATATCAGCAGATTGGTTTCCAAGTTAAAACAGTAGAGAACAGTCTGTGACTGCCATCTTCTGGCTGTTTTTAGAAATACGGGCTTTACTTGTTATACTAAAATCTAACATGCTTTTCCAGCTGGTAATACTGAGATAAATGCGAGGCAGCTGGTAAAGTACAGCACCGATCACAATCAGAATGAGGGCATCTGCCAGCGAAGAGTTAATTAATGTAAAAGGCTGTATGCAGTGCTCATTTAGAGCGCTGCATACAGCTTATCAGTCAGGTGACAGAGGGCTTTAACTCTGCTCACACCATGTTGCAGAAAAGGGAATTCATTCTTAATTTAAAAAGCTGTATGCAGTGCTCACTTTGAGCATGGTATAAATCCCAAAATACGGCCCAGCTGACAGAGCAGGAATTTAACCTGCTTACACCAAAAAAGTTAGGATGATCCATAAACAGTGTTAAAGCTCACTCTGTGGAAGACAGCATGGAAGATCCTAACATCATGAAGTGTTTAATATAAATAAAAATTGAAATAGTAGAATGAGTTTGGAGAGCTCCACTTCTTCAATCAGCTGCTCTTAACTATACCTATAAACACATACACCCACACTAACACATTTACACAGATACACTTAGTCTCTTTCTTATGGCAGCACAAGTACACACGTCACACTGGCTGGAGATTTATGGGAGTCATGGTTGCAGGCAGCATCCAATATTTACAGCTACCATAACTACTTGATTTGCTCTCTCCTTATTATAATGATGGAACTGGTGCTGGCAAAATAAATCAGACAGGTTTTTTCAGTAAGATCTAAATGGACTCTCAATTCAGACTACAAATTTCAGACATTGTTTACAGTATTTAACAATGTTTGGATTTATTGCTTCAAAACGCACCAGAAGTGTGTATAGATTTCAGTCTGAATGAATGCTGTTGGATGGCAGAAATCTGGGATTGGTTGGCAGAGGCTGCTCAATGTTTCTGCCATTTAAATAAATTAGCAACTGGGCAGCTATTGACAATTCAGCAGTGCAGGAGGAAAACTGACATATGATGTCTGATTGCAGGCCAACACACAATGTGCTGATAGGGTACCTGTCATGAAATATTTAGCTCAAGCTCTTTTTTAAAGACTATAAAATCCTATCTATACATTGTTTTAACACATTTGCTAGCAAATATATACATGTAAAAAGAGCTCTTTCTCCCACTTGTGCGTCAATTTGCCGCCATAAACTATGTGCCAAAGAAATAAATGACAAGAAGAGCAGATGAGACCTCCCACAACTGGTCCTTCTGCTCGACAAACATAACAACCACAGCACATTCACAATGGTTGGTATGGCAACTCCCTGCTAGCGCTGGCTAAGTGTGTGTAAGCATGGCTAAGAGTGTCGACATCACAGAAGAGTTTAGGAGCCAAGTTGAAGAAGACAGCAGATGGAGTGAAGGTGGATGTTACAGTAGAGTAACACCCAGAAGAGTGGCCAGACCACATGGCAGTGTTGGAGTGGAGGTGAGTTTATTGCTATATATATTACACTGAATGATATGAGGACAAAACAAAACAGAATATAGTGTAATATGAGATTGATAATCCTCGCCTGTGGATATACATATAAATTACACTGTATATATCATATATCTCTGTGAAATATGATGTGTTCAATGCATTTCGGGAAGATGTTTTATTAATGTGAGCATGTCATGACCGGTAATTCGAGGTTCCCTTTCATAATACTTTCTTTTGGGATAGCTCACAGTATTTAAAGAGAACACTATTTCTTTCTCAAGATATAAAGTGCAACACTGAAAGTAATGGTGTGACATACACAAAATGTTATATAATATTGCACATGCACAATACACACATTATATTTCCTGTTTTTAGTCACTAGGTAAACCTTCAAGACAGAGATAATTTTCTTATGCTATCAATTGTGCAAGGCAAGTCTAGCTCCCAGGCTTTCTCAAGTACCCCATAAATTTAGTTTACACTGCAACAGGGAATTATGAATATTAGTTTTGGGAATCAAAATTGCTATCCCTAGCTTACTTCCAGTGACATTCTAAGAGCACAGTGGGTCTGTGAGGTTTATAATTTGTGATATTGCAAAATCAAAAAAGTTATTTATTTTTTATGTGTAATATATGTACATTGATGGGATGATTAATGGGGAAAAAATATGACTGACAGATATGTACATTACTGCTTGTTTCTTTATTTTTTAGAGGGAATGCATCTCTGTCCATATTGGCCAGGCTGGTGTGCAGATGGGCAATGCCTGCTGGGAGTTGTACTGTTTAGAACACGGGATCCATCCCACTGGTATTGCAGCTGATGAGAGGAGCTATACAATGGATTCATCATTTGGGACTTTCTTCAGTGAGACTTCTAAAGGGAAATGTGTACCTCGAGCAGTGTTTGTTGACCTGGAGGAAACTGTTATTGGTAATGTAAATACATTTATTTATTTATTTTATATGATGCACATTTATGTATAGTAAAGTGATAGAGGTTACTTCATAAAATGTATTGAGCAGATCTTTTGTTTTATTATCAGAATCACAGCTATACAATCAACTTTTAAAAATGCAATAAAAAAAACCCAAAAAAACAACCCTTAGGTCCCAATATGTGAAAATTATTTCCAGGGACACATTGTGGAAAATACGGACAAAAATGTATATAGACACAAGCACACACATAAAAACTCAAAGAGATACACACAGTAACACACTAGGCATACATGCACTGACACACACACACTCAAAAATACACCTTCTTTTCCACTCACACTGACACACACAATGACACATGTACACAGATATATACAGTGACAAACTGACACACACAGACACACACATTGCCATACACACAGACCCACACTGACAAGTCCGCCTCCACTTTTGCTCAGTGCGTGATCTGAGTAGGAGCTTTCACTCCTCACTGGGTCCTCACTGGAGTAGTGCCTGGTGGACCCCAGGTAAGAAGTCAATCCATTCTAAAACATTTTGTCTCCCTTCAATGGGGTGCACCAGGGCACTTCTGACCAGGGACGTATTAGCCGCGAGGCAAACAAGGCATTTGCCTTGGGCGGCATTTTTCAGGGGGCGGCAAAAAACGCTGCCCCCCAAATGCCCAGGGCAGATGCCTTGTTAGCCTTGCGGCTAACTGACATCCCGAGCGGGCGGGCCGGCGGCCGGCGAGGGAGCACTTCCCATGAGCTGACTGCTCAGCTCCCTCGCGCACCGCAAAGTGAGGCTGGGAGCCGGAAGATGACGTCATATTCCGGCTCCCAGCCTCACTCTGCAGCCGACGCGCGAGGGAGCTGAGCAGTCAGCTCATAGGAAGTGCTCCCTCGCCAGCCGCCCACCTGCCAGCGCCGCCCGCCCTGCAGCCACTGGACCACCAGGGAGAGAGACCCCCCCCCCCAAGCACTCCCAAAGGTAAGGAGGTTGGGGGGGGATTTAAATTCCTAGGGCAGCACAAAACCAGGATACACCACTGCTTCTGACATCATAATAGCTGCAACCCTGACTGGTACATGTTCATGAGATGAGGGGTTAAAAACATCATGTATTCCACAAGAGCATTGCAATCTCACAAGAGTTGACCCTCACCTGCCTCACCCAATGCACAGTGGGTAGTTAAGAGGAAAATAAAAGATTAAGCAAGTGTTTCTAGAATTTCAATCCGCGGAGATAAAACTCTAAGATTTCAGGCTGTAAACAGCTCTTTAGGGACAAGAGTAGTAGAAGCTGCAGTCCACGTGATCCGTTACTTCTTTCCACTTGACATGTCAAAGTAAAACTATTAATCTCACCTATCTTGTAGATGAAATAAAAATTGGGAAATATCGCTCACTTTTTCATCCGGAGCAACTGATCACTGGAAAAGAAGATGCAGCAAATAACTATGCTCGTGGTCACTATACCATTGGAAAGGAGATTGTTGACTCTGTGTTGGACATGATTCGTAAACAAGTGAGTAGTGCATGTTTTAAAGATGTGAGATAGTAAGTAAAAGAAAACTCTCACTTACCAGGATTTTTAATATTTACTTGTCTTCCATAATTAACAGATATGTATGTGTGGCAAAATGTATTTGTGAAAAATATATTTAGGAATCCATACCTCTTTATATATCTGGTTGCCTCCATCTTAGCTCCCTGTCAATGATTGTTACAGTGGCTGAAGATGGCATGGGTGTACACAGCCCAACCCCTCTATTGACAGACCAGGCACTTGTCTACCAGCACAATATATTTGTGCATTCTGTTTCAAATAATTTGTCCAAATTTTGGGCGATTGGTTGTTCTTACAAATTCCGTAACTTTGAAGGAACACTATAGTCACCAAAACAATTTTAGCTTAATGAAGTAGTTTTAGTGTATAGATCAGTGTATATTCACTGCTCAATTCTCTGCCATTTAGAAGTTAAATCCCTTTTATTTCTGTTTACGTAACCATAGCCACACCTCCCTTTGCTTTGAGTGACACAGACTGCATGAAAATAAAATGGTTTAATTTTCACCCCTATGTAAATTACTTTAAATTTTTTTATCTCCTGCTCTGTAAGTGGAACTTTAGTTCTATACAAAATAATTGGTAATTTAATATTAGTGCTCTCACTCAAGTCACTTAGAAATTACAGAAATATCATGTGTTAGAGAATCTCATCTTAGACAAAAAATGAGCTTATTGAAGCAAATTTTAGGTCCTTTAAAAAAAAAAAATAAGCTAAAAACTGTGGAATTGGGATAGGTGAAAAAGATAAACAAAGAATGAGCATGACAGAGATGTATTTAAGATAGGCTTTGAAACCACAAAATGTCAAAGCAACTAGGTTATTATCATTTGAATAGGGGACTAATGTTCATAAAGGTTGGGTTATCAGTAATTGTAAGCTTAAGAAAGGAAATTAATGAAGGATACATTTTGAGACACAGTTTCCAACAGTGTAGGGTCAGAGAAGTGAGAATGATCTTTCAAATGAGCTCAGTGCTTTCCAGGAAAATATCAACAGTATGTTAGCGTTCCTGTGCAGGTGATATCTACAATTCATGTGATGTTTAAGAGGATCAGTGTACATAAGTTGCAAGTAATGTGTAGAATGTAGAATTCAGGAAGTCCCATGTATCAAAACAGTAATTTTATGAGCTGATATTTTACAAAATAGATTATATTGTCAGACTATATGTGCAAATACAAATTATATAACTGTAAAATCTGTACCTGTTAATGTATCTTGTAGATCTACTGTTCTTTAACATTTTTGCCCCTTAAAAACGTAACTACATGTTTTGTATTGTCCACATATTACACTGTTTCAGGCAATTTACTAATAAAACAAACCTCTGTTGCTTATTTGTATTTTTAGGCTGATCAATGTTATGGTCTTCAAGGATTTCTCGTCTTCCATAGTTTTGGAGGTGGTACAGGTTCAGGATTCACATCACTGCTGATGGAGCGTCTTTCTGTTGACTATGGCAAGAAGTCCAAACTTGAGTTCTCGGTCTATCCTGCTCCAAGGATCTCCACTGCTGTGGTTGAACCTTATAATTCCATCCTTACAACACACACAACTCTAGAACATTCAGACTGTGCATTTATGGTGGATAATGAGGCAATTTATGATATCTGCAAATGTAACTTGGACATTGAGCGTCCTTCTTATACCAATCTGAACAGATTAATAGGTCAAATAGTTTCTTCAATTACAGCCTCACTAAGGTTTGATGGTGCACTGAATGTGGATCTAACAGAGTTCCAAACCAACCTGGTGCCATATCCAAGAATCCATTTCCCATTAGTTACTTATTCACCCATTATATCATCAGAGAAAGCTTACCATGAACAGCTGTCCGTTCTGGAGATCACCAATGCTTGCTTTGACTATTCAAATCAGATGGTGAAATGTGATCCTCGACGTGGTAAATACATGGCTTGCTGCCTTCTATACAGAGGTGATGTGGTGCCCAAAGATGTTAATGCAGCGATAGCAGCAATTAAAACCAGGAGGACCATCCAGTTTGTAGATTGGTGTCCTACTGGGTTTAAAGTGGGAATAAACTACCAGCCCCCAACTGTGGTTCAGGGAGAACATCTGGCTAAAGTAGAACGTGCTGTCTGTATGCTGAGTAACACTACTGCCATTGCAGAAGCCTGGGCTAGACTAGACCATAAGTTTGACTTGATGTATGCCAAGAGAGCATTTGTACATTGGTATGTTGGAGAGGGAATGGAGGAAGGGGAGTTCTCTGAGGCAAGAGAGGATATGGCTGCTTTAGAAAAGGATTATGAAGAGGTAGGAAGAGAATCAAGCTATAGTGATGATGATGAAGATGAATATTGAACCAGGTAGTAGAGTGCAGCACACAAGTGAATTGGCGCACAATGAGCCCTGTGGGGGAGGTCCACCTGTCCCCCATGTACATCTAAATGTATAGAATCACAGGCTTCTCAGTGCCGGGGTGAAAGATCAAATGTGTTTTATTATGGTCCAAAAGACAAAACAAAGATACAATGTTTTGGCCGTCAGGCCTTAATCATGTATAATCATACATGATTAAGGTCTTATGAATGAAACGTATTTTTGTTTAGTCTTTTGAACTATAATAAAATACATTTAATCTTTTTACCCTGTACTAAGAAGCCTGTGGTTCTACTTTTGAAGATGAATATTGTATATTTTTTCCTCATACTATTCTGACACTCTCTATATTCTATACTAATGCAAGTTTTTGAAGGGGAGATGAGAAATCCATTCCTGGCTGTGCCTGGAATGAACTAGACTGCAGGACTGCCATCAGGGAGATAATACTCCGTTAAGGGGCTTCATCAAATTTTGTGACCCATATGGACCAGACCATATTGCAGAACTTGATTTAAGTGGATGAGTCTCTTTACCATTCTTCACATCTGTGCACCAGCACAGGGAAAAGTGGGAGGGGGGCAGGGGATGGATGATGTAAGATTACTTTTTCTCAGTGCTCATGAAGTGGAAGCCATGCGAGAGGTGAGGACAGGAGGATGCAGTCCACTATTTCCCGATCCCCACATGGAAAATGCCTGGCTTGCTGCCTTCTATATCAAGTGATGTTTTACGAGGAAGAAGAGTTCGCTAAGGTGAGAGAGCATATAGCTGCTTTAGAAAAGGATTATGAAGAAGTGGGAAGAGAATCAAGCTACAGTGATGATGATGATGATAATGATGAATATTGATATCTTTTACATACTATTCTCTGTACTAATGTAAGTTTTAGAATAAAACACAAGCAAACCTAGATGTACTTGCTTTCTACAAGCTAGTGAACAAAGAATAAATATATATATATTACTAACCTAGTTTGCTATATCTGTGACTTATTCTAACAGCATAAATATGTTTGAATCTTGCCTTAAATATATTTGGTATAATAAAAAAATATATATAATAAATCATATTCTGTCTTTGTTATTTAACCTGGGCAGTGCAAAAATTCAGTAAGCATGATGACCTGTAAGAAACTTTCCCTCTATTTGTAATCCAAGCCCTGGTGTTGTCTTGTAGCTGTCCTTCTGGTCTGTGGGAACGATCCCGCCGCTTGCCACCAATTGTAATGGACCGTTTAGGCAATATTCCCCTTTTTCAGATGCACAGACAGCTACTGCAAACCCACGAATTCACCAACTCCCGAACTGCAACCAAGGGAATACTTGAAACTCCCGAACTACATATCAAGTAGTGTTCCAAACTCCCGAACTAGAGACACACGAATAGCTGTTAGCAGACGAACAGGAAAAGCCCCCAAGCGGCTTACACTCCTGGCAATCAGTCTCTAACAGCATACAATAAATCCCCCCAAAGACGAGATGACACTTCGGTTTGAGGGTCAAGCAGAATCTGGTTTACTGGGGCTAACTGGCCGGCTTTTATGCAGGTCTCCCACCTGGTGGACACTCCCCTAGGGGACCAAATGGGAAACTGGGAAACATATTGGCTCTTAGCCAATCACAGACATACACCTTTAACACTCCCACAATTATATCACAATCCCTCCTCTCTGTCCTGGAGATAATTGGGGAAGTAATCCACTTATCTCCCAGGACAGAGGCAAAACTCTATTAACCTCATGGCAGTAACAATACAGTAAAAGACATAAAATTACATACAGTCACATTTATTACCTAAAACATATACATTCTACATATCCCCAGATAGCTTAGATCTGAGCGCACATTACTACCGAATGGTGCTCAGATCACATACATACAGTTCAATCGCCATGGAGCCAAAGTCTTTCCCATAGTCTTTCGTTACACAAATAGGCTCCATGGCTTAGCTATCTGAGGGATGCTGTTCATACGGCGAAACTACCGCATGAACAGTCATTCGGTTCTGCTTACCGAATGGGAAGGTAAGGAAGCTGGATGCTCAGCGGTGTTCGCGCCAATAAGTGTCCGTTTTCAGTTGCATAGTTTGGGCGCTGAACACCGCTGGCCGTTCGGGAGGTAAAATGGCCGCTGCCACGTGTTCGGCAGACGAACAAAGGCCACCCAGCGTTCATCAATTAAGCTGCGGTTAACCGCAGCTTCTGGGCAGTCAATTGACGGCACACTCCAGCTCCCAGGTGGTCCATCGTTCGGTAGTTTGTTCGGTAGATGGAATAAACCTTTCAGCAGGAAGAATAACAGCTCTGAACTGCAGGGCCATAATCTAAAGGGAGCAGGCGAGCAACCAGGCTTCTCCAGTGTACAGTGGCGAGGTTGGTTCCGCCACGCAGCCAGATAAGATGCTGATTGAATGTTTTGTTTTTGTTTTTTTGGCGAGAGATGTTGATGTTAACCCCTTCAGGACGGAGTCAATAGTACACGTTCTGATCAAAACAAAACGTAAACAAAAACTGGAAATTGCTCTATATGTCTGTTCACCCGTAATTCACCGCTGTCACATTAAGTGCACCCACACTTATTATATATCATTTTGTTCAGGAGAAACAGGGCTTTAATTTATCATTAACTATTCATATATGGAACATAATTTATTATGAGTAAAATTTAAAATAATGTGAGAAAATAATATATTTTTTAAAATTTGTATTTCCGTCTGACATTTTAGCTGTTAATGTCATAATACTGTTAGGTTTTACTGCAAACAAAATGCACATATTTGTAATCAGCGATGTCTCATGAGTACAACAGTACCCCCCATTAACAGGTTTTATGGTGTTTTGGAAAGTTACAGGGTCAAATATAGAACGTTCCATTTTCAAATTGAAATTTGCCAGATTAGTAATGTTACCTTTGAGACAGTGTGGTAGCCCAGGAATGAAAATTACCCCCATAATGGCATACCATTTGAAAAAGTAGACAACCCAAGGTATTGAAAGTATGTTTAGTCTTTTTTAGTAGCCACTTAGTCACAAACACTGGCCAAAGTTAGCGTTCATATTTGTTTTTGTGTGAAAAAAGCAAAAACTAATATTTGGCCAGTGTTTGTGACTAAGTGGCTACTAAGAAAGACTGGACATACCCCACTTGCAATACCTTGGGTTGTCTACTTTTGCAAATGGTATGTCATCATGGGGGTAATTCTCATTCCTGGGCTACCATACGCTCTCAAAGGCAACATAACCAATCTGGCAAATTTCAATGTCAAAAAAATGAAATGCAAGCCTTATATGTGACTCTTTAACTTTCCAAAACACAATAAAACCTGTACATGGGGGGTATTGTTATTCTCGGGAGACTTAACTAAACACAAATATTAGTGTTTTAAAACAGTAAAACATATTACAACAATAAAATAGTCCATAAAAGTGCCGTTTGTTTGTAAAAAAAAGCACAAAACGTCACTTTTACTTAAAATATCGTTGTAATACAATTTACCAGTTTGAAACATTAATATTTGAGTTAAGCGAAGTCTCCCGAGTAAAACAGTACCCCCTATGTACAGGTTTTATGGTGTCTTAGAGAGTTACAGGGTCAAATATAATGCTTGCAAATTAAATTCTCTGCACTTTCTCCCTGTGTTGTCAGGCATGTCAATCAAATTTTAATTAATCAAATCACATAATTATGTTAAAAGATTACTTAAATATACACGTAGAATTTTAATATATATGCATTTATAGGTATTTAAATTCTACGTGTATACTAATGTAATCTTTTATGTAATTATATGTATTTATCTATATATATATTTGCGGGTTATTTGTATTTTATATATATATAGATATATATAGAATGTCATTCTAAGTATATATATATATTAATAACAAAATACAGTTAGAATGAAATTACATATGAATATATAATTTTAATAAAATTTTGTTTCAATATTTTATTTATTTATTGTATTATTTTATTTATTTATTAATGTATTTATACGTATATATATATATATATATATATATATATATATATATATATAATATATGTGTATATATCTATTATATATATAATACACGTCCCAGGTCCCAGCACTCAATGCTCCCGGTCTTTTAATGCTCCGGTGCTGTCTCCTGGTATCGTATTATATATATAATATATATATATTATATATATATGTAACGTCATTCCAAGTGTATTTTAATACTAATATATGTACTAATATTAGTATTAAAATACACAACGTATGACGTTATATATATATAATATGTATATATATTATATAATATATATACATATTATATATATATATATATATATATATATAAATTTATTTAATTTATTTTAAAACTTGTCAATTTTTTTTTTTTTTACAGTTTCCACCAGCAGGGGGACTCTCTGATATTTCAGACAGCCCCCCTGCTGGCAGATCCATAGCCAGCTATAGGGGGCCTCATTCGCCAGGGGTGGGCTGTCTGGGTGGTCTGGCAGCCCTCCAGAAGAGGATCGCAGCGGAGGTAAGTAGCTGCGATTCCCTGGGGCTGAAAGCCGTTAAGGTGTTCTATGCCGCCGCAGCGGCTTTAAAGCCCTTTAAAGCCGCGACGGCATAGAACGCCGTAACGGCGTTAAGGGGTTAAGGAAGGAAATTTAAGGGAGGGGGGAGGAAAGAAATTTAAGGGAGGGGTGGAGAGGAAGGAAATTTGAGGGAGGGGGAAAGGAAATTTGGGGGATTGGGGGGAAGGAAGTTGGAGAGGGGGGAGAAGAAGGAAATTGGAGAAAGGGGGAGAATAAGGAAATTGGAGGGAGGGAGGGGGAGAAGAAGGAAATTGGAGGGGGGAGAAGGAGAAGGAAATTGACGGGGGGGGAGGGGGAGAGATTGACATCCATCACACACAATGCACCCCTTACACACACTCAATGCATCCCCTACAGACGCACACACTGCATCCCATACATACACAAACTCACCTTGCAGCCCTTACACATACAAACACAGATTCACACAATGCATTCCTTACACACATCAGGACATCCCCCCCACACACACTCCACCTCACACACAATGCACCCCTTACACACACTCAATGCATCCCTTACAGACGCACACACTGCATCCCATACATACACAAACTCACCTTGCAGCCCTTACACATACAAACACAGATTCACACAATGCATTCCTTACACACATCAGGACATCCCCCACACACACACTCCACCCCCTGTGAACAAACTCATTGGTGGAACATGAAGGTGGACCCTGGGACCTAGACCTTGAGCTGTGTAAAGGGCCCTCAAAAAAATGGAGCTGATTCCCGTTGATCCCAGAACATTGATTTTTGTGACCACAGTTACAAAACGCCTCCAGAGAGCCTGTTCTACACCAGACCAGTGGAGCCAGACTGCAGCTAGAGCCCATCATCATCCTCATCTGGTTGTAAGTAGGCAATCTAGTATATTATTTGTGGCACTAATCTCTAATTTACCTCACATTAAAGGGACACTATAGTCCCCAGAACCACTGCAGCTTAATGTAGTGGTTCTGGTGTCTAGCCTGTCCCTGCAGGCCTTTTAATGTAAACACGGCGGCACTGCAGCACTGGTGTTAGTTAACATGGCAGATCATATGGGTGGGGCATTGTGATGTCACATGGGGGGGCGGCAAACTTTACTTTTGCCTAGGGCGGCAAAAATCCTTGCACCGGCCCTGCAGACACTGCATTCCTGTGGGTGGACTCCAGCACTTTGGGCGGACTCGGGTGTGGGCACCGGGGGGCCCAGACCTTGAGCTGTGTCAGGGGCCCCAAAATTTCTGATGGCAGCCCTGACAAGCATTATCCAATCCAAACAAAATCATCTATCTTATTTTCACATCTTAACCTATAGCAAGCTTGCAGGTGTATCTTCATGTTCGAACCTTGCACAAAGCTTAGTTTCACTATAACCACGCACGCCAAAGTAATATGCATGCGCACTACGAATTAAAGATGTTTACTACTAAGTTCTAAATTACACATTACTATGCAGTTATGATCAAAGGGAGAAAAACAGGAAATAAGGCCGACAGACAGAAGAATACAGCATATAACACCTATTACTTGTTACATGATATTATACAGCTCTTTATTGACTAGGGGTATATTCACTAAGCATTGGATATAGATAAAATACATTATTGCAAATAGCTGACATATTAATCATTTCAAACAGACTGAACATCCTGTCATCTGTATCTTAAGCCCTGGGTAAAGAAAGGCAAAGTGTATTATTCCCAATATGACCCCACAAGGAAAACTACAATACTGAAATTACCTACCTGTTGTCAGCAGCAGCAGTTTGCAGGTTTGTCAGAATTCTAACTGGGGATGGCAAAACACAAACAAAAAACCCCCCCAAAAACAGCTTCCTCCAAGATTGTAGAGTCAGAAGTAATTTTTATTAAAAACATGTTTCCAGAAACTTAATGGGGAAGAGGGAGGAAGAGGAATAACAGTCTAATTGATATTAGATTTTCAAAAGTACCCAGCCAGCTAAATAGGCAGTAAGTAACTTCTTTACTCATCATATTATGTTGATGAGATTTTAACAAATGTGAAAAAAGAGCGCATTATAATATTTTGGAGTTTCACATTTGAATGGTTGTGGAGGACAGACAGACAGACATATAGATTGCTCCAGATGCATATACAATTGCATTTAGTTTTCTTTTTATGAAATAAGTTTTATAGTCTACTGGGCTCGGGCAGTGCTTGACGGCACCTTGTCCTGTTGTAGAGGGTGGGGCCCCACGTAGCAGGGAGCTCCCCCCCTCCCCCTTCTCCCCCCTCTCTCTCTTCTCTCTTTTCTCTCTTTCCTCGCAGCTTCTCTGCTCTCTACATCTCGGCTGTTTTTCTCCTCCTTCCTTTCTCTCCACTATGGAATTTCCTTTTTTCAGTCTCATCCTTCTTTATTATTTTTTATTCCCCTCCCTCTGGTTTCTCCATGGGAGGTGGCGTTTTCTTTTTTCGCCTCTTTTCGATACGAAGATACGGTTGGATGAACAATGTAGTCTGTGAGCAAGTTGGGCTTTTGCGTAGAATGGGATCATGGTATGGCTGCCATGCTAGTCGCACTCCACAACACCTAACTTTAGATAGCGGACTCCTTGGGCATATGTCAGGGATGGGCATGTGAAGTCCATATAACTACACACGATAAGGCCAGGCACTATGACTGTACTGATTCGTCATTTTCATTAATTCCCTGATATTTTCTGGGCATCTCTTACAGTTAGAGTGCCTCTTTTTATATCAATAAGCAATGTAAGTAGCAAGACTGCCATTGCTTATCAAAACGGAATTCGAAATTGAAAGTGTATAGAGTTTTGCGTATCGTCCACCCCACTGTTTACTAACAGAATTGTTTTTTCTGTCTTATTTTTTACTCTTTAACCTTAAAAATGTGCTGTATTAACCTGTGACGTTGTTAAATGTTGTAAGATGCACACAGACGCTGATGTGGCTCTGTGTAATTGTTGTTGATACATGCACGACAAAAATAAAGAATTTAAAAAAAAAAATGAAATAAGTTTTATGAACACAATACATGTATGAAATGTTCATGGTTTGTTATCTGGTAACACTGGCGGATCCAGGGGGTGGGCAACGGGGCAACACTCCGGATCTCGTGAGAGTGAACTCTAGCCCTGGAGCTGCCGGCTAGAGTTCACTCTCACCACTGGGACCACCAGGGATCGAGAAATGTCCCCCCCTCCTCCCTCAGTAAAGGTAAGAAGGGAGGGGGGACATAAATTTAATTATTTTTATTAAAAAATATAAATATAAAAAGGCCTCCCGACCCTCCTCACCACACATTCACACACTGCCCCCCTACACACATTGCCCCCCATACACACACTGCCCCCCACACACACCCTGCCCCCACATACACTGCCCCCCCACACACATTGCCCCCCCATACATACACTGGCCCCCATACACACATTGCCCCACACACACATACACTGCCCCACACACACATACACTGCCCCCACACACCACATACATTCACACATTGCCCCATACACACATTACCCCACACACATACACTGCCCCACACACACATATACACAGCCCCCATACACATTGCCCTACACACCCTACACATTCACACACTACACCCACCCACACACACACACTGAACTTTTCACACACACATTGCACCCCTCACACATTGCACCACCCACACACACCACTGCTCCTATGCCCTACTACAGTCCCATATCCATACAGTCCCAGACCCCAGGTAAATTGTCAAACTGTTGTTAAACGGTTTGACTACTTACTCTGGGAGGGGGTCCTGGCACCATAACCACTACACAGAGCTGTAGTGGCTATTGTGCATGGATTATTTATTTAAATAATCTACAAGTGCCCCTCCCAAGATCAGGCTCTGCATCCGCCACTTCCTGGCAGACAGAGCGATCTATTCCCTTTAATGCATTGAAATATAGAGTCATATTCTTACACAATATATAAATAAACATGCAACTGGGGAATATCTCTAGGGAAAAAATTTACATGTTAATCATCACTACTGAGAGTTTTACAAAAAAATATATATATTGGGTGTCCTGGAAAGTAATTTTGAAATGTATTTTTTAATTTTAGTATACATAGGTATAATAAATGGAAACAAAAGTGAAAAAGTTTGGATGCACAAAATCATTTTTGAAAAATCATGTACCAAATGATGACGTTAAGAAAACAGTGTTGTAAATAAAATACATTACATATGCACACTCTGATACATGCACTCACAAACACACTGATGCACACACAATGCAAATATACAGATTAAGGAACAGCGCACACATACAAACATTTGTTTTAAGTAGCCTTATAAAATGTAAAACTGTTTTTGTTTATGGGCGCTGTTCCTCAATCTGTATTATGTATACATATTGGTGCCTATGGCAGCACTACTCCTGTAAAATGCATGTTCTGAATGTGCCCCAATACTCTTTTTCTCTTTACTATGTGACCTTGGATCCAGACTACTTTTGAGTTGAGTAACCTGCCCACCGCCCAGCTTCAGATGCCCCCTTGTAGGTGACCACAGGAAAGTATATATTTGAGGAGGTTTATATTTATGTTATTCGGGACTTTTATGTTTAATTGGTTCGGTAGCTGTAACTACCAAACACTGCCCCCTCACCCCTCAGGCTCATTATCTTCAAAGAGAACATTCAATTAAGTGTTCTCCCTGTGTGGCCGCCGTTCGTAAAGTCAAACGTCACTTGCAGGAGAAAATGGCAGCCATATTGTTCACATGAAAGGAGGCAGCGGGACTTGGTCGTCGAGTGTCTGGAACTAAAATCGGACACTCGACTTCCTGAACACCTGTCAAACTATACAAACGCCTGCTTCCTTTTCCTGAACAGCCAGGAGAGCGCTGTTCGGTAGTTTGGTTCCCACGAACTAGGGGAACAATCGCTGCTATGAGCCAGGGGAAACCATTTGTGCATTTGTTTGTTTTTGAGACTTTCCAAAATACACCGACCGCACAACCTAAACTCATGGAACTGTTTCTGGGCAGGAGCCTCGTGTGCGGTCTGTCAAAATTAGACTTCCATAAAATTCCAAAACCCCTGAACTGATCTGGGTGATTTTTGGATATGTTGGTCACCCAGATCAGGATATAACATTTATGGGAACTTTATGTTTTGGGGTACTTTTCAAGTTTTATGAAAAAATTTTGTTTTTTTCTGCCTGGAGTTATTACAGTATCTGACTCAATTATCTCACAGTCATAAAGGAGGGAATTATCTGTTTGTATTGGGAGTGTCACACTTTGTCACTGTGTTATTATTGGTTGTAAACTTTGTGCTGGAGTCCCCCACAAGGACCATGTGGGAGTGCCCCTTGCATGGGGACTTTCATAAAAGCCAGCGTGGCACCATTAAACTTCATTCCTGTAGTACCCTTCATCTAGTCTAGGTTGATGTTTGGGTGCCTGTCTACTTGTTTGGGAGAACACTACTTGGATGCTGCATTCGTCTGGAACCGTTCAAATCTACACACGAACTGGAAGCTATAATCACTCAGGCTCAGCAGTTCGGGAGGAAATAGACGAACAGGGTATCTACTATACCAGCATTCGTAACAATATATAATGAAAATATATTTTTTGTCCTGAGGAGAGTTCCTAATTGGAACTGAAACGTTGACTGTAAATGACACCTTTTGCAAGTAAAACTTATTTCAGAGAATTCCTGGAGTGCTGAGAATTTACTACTTTGTAAATATATATGTATTAAGGCCTTTTGGCCTGTAATTGTGGGAGGGGCGTATGACTCACCTTCTCCCTACTTAAGGGACACCCCTTATCTGGCTCCATACCGTTCGAGGTCAGCGCTGCATCTGAATCCACTTCCGGTTCACGTACGGCGCCATCTTGCTTTTCAAAAACCCGCGGTTTCGTTTTGGTGTAGCTGTGTCCAGGAATCCTTACAGGTCTTCCGCCCGTCCAGCCACACACACCCGGTGTTTCGTCGCAGATTAAGTCCACAGGACTTCAAAATCGTAAGTCCGTCGCCCGGATCATTTCCCACGGCGTCGCGATTTAAAAACGGCCTTACTTTACGGCCACACGCATTACGGCCAAGTCACAGGCATATTAACCCTTTTGCTTCCGGCATGATCGCGGTATACTGTGCTGACTGACGGTTCGGTTTTCTTGTATTAAGCAAACTTCTTGTCTTCTGCAATATCTGTATCTATAATTGTTTTTCATGTTACCATTGGTATTTATTTATGCAATTACTGGAGCAAATTCCCCCTTTTAACTACATATAAATAAGTATGTATTTAGGTTATGATTTCATTTTATTAATAGATATTGCATTATTAGTTATATTGAAATTTCTTCATGATATATATATATATATATATATATATGGATTTATGCTTAAACAAGCCTTTACATTATTTATAAAATAGCTCATGTAGGACTCA
Organism: Pelobates cultripes; assembly: GCA_933207985.1. NCBI lineage: Eukaryota > Metazoa > Chordata > Amphibia > Anura > Pelobatidae > Pelobates > Pelobates cultripes. The sequence goes on along the minus strand of OW240914.1, from coordinate 153,491,803 downwards.
TGTTATTAATTATGTTGTAGAAAATTACGCTTCTATCACACCATGTACACACGTTTCTTACATGGCACTTATAAATTCCGACTTTTTCTTTGTGTACTCAAAACGACATACCAAGTACACAAGAACACGGTCTCAAAAAATCTCACAAAACTTTCGGGTTGAATCACACGTCTTGATTCAACCACTCATACATCACGTTTTTTCCTGTTTTGGAATAATTTCTCAAGTATTTTCTACCTCTTACTTACCTCTTTTCGTGGCTTACATTCACGGCCTAACATAGACTGTATTGTTTAAAACCTGCACCATATTACACTACAAACACTAGCATTACTAAATCATACGCGTTAATCTTGTCACCATAGAGACATATTATACACACCCCTAATCCTGGTTACCAGGACCATACCACATAACATGGCCAGTCGGGCCACTACCATTCATTAAAATTCCCCCTCCATATGTACTGATAGAACTCATCAGCTAACTAGTCCAATTGGTATCATAAGATCCAATTCTAACACTATCATATCTGGTTTTCTATCCCTTTAGGTTTTTCCAGGTTTTCTATACCTGTCGCTTATCAAACGCATACATACTACCAGGTACGTTAAGCCTGCTCACGCCACATATCACATACGGTTCCATCTCTACTTAGGACATAGAGTACTGGCAAATTTTAGGGGTTATAGGCCCAAATAGGTATCTCCCCTCAGGGCATCCTGCCTATCGTTTAGTGGTCCGCGAGGCCAACACCCCGCCTCAACGTTTCAGAGGTAATGCCCCCCGGGCCACACGTGAGTTAGCCGCCTCGCAAATTATAGAGAGGGCGCCACCTGTCACTCCCTTCCCCTGTTTTCTTGTATTGTCACCTAGAGGCCTACGAACTCCTGCCACTACGTCGGGTGGCCTCAAATAACCCCTCGCGCCAACGCATAGATAGAGCCTCTCATAGCCACTTGGCAACTAGCAGGGCCTCACCTGTCACCAAAGAACAAGATTACTTTTTCGCCTCACCCGGCATAATTAGCCTGCCAGTACATCCCCTGGGGTTTTTCACGCTAACCATATATTTTGTCATCTAGTATGTCTCAAGAAGGGGTAGAGGATTTCTCCATCCTGAGTACTCCGGCTAGAGCAAACACCCCATCACAGGAGGGAGATACGGCTAGTCCAGCATCTTTCAGGTCATGGACTATCCCTCGCATCACTAGCGAACTCAGGAGACGACAAATCCCTTTCCCAGCAACAGCAAGGAAAGCGGAACTTTACAAGTTACTGCACACCTCAACCGATAACATGGACGCTGGGGAAGGGTCGAGCCAGTCTAACCCAGGAAACATACATGGCATGCTCACATCCCTCATGGCATCTATGAGCAAGGTCAATTCTAGGTTGGAGAAACTTGAATCGGTCACTACAGCCCTCACTATGGCTGGACCGGCCACGGCAATCCCTCCATCAGTGGTGGAGTTGCAATCAGTTTCTCCAGCCATCACCTCAGATGACCAAGAGGTTTACCCTGCCCACATGATACCTGAGCACCTCAAAAAAAGATATCCTGGAAGGTAAAGATGTCAATCTGGCCTCACTACTAATTGCCTCCCAGGATATAGTGGAACATAAGACATACGCTTATGACGATATTTCTGTGGTGGTCAAATCTAGGGATGCACGATTAAATAGGAAGCTAACCATTCCAGAATTTGTATTAGCTTTTGGCATTTATTGTGATGTGATCTGTACGGTATATCCCCACAGACGTGAGGAGTTTGACTTATATATCCACAGGCTGGGCAACAAATATGGTGGGCCAGCTTTCTATGACTACCATAGATCCTTTTCTGCCAAAGTGTCTGGCGCCTTCTCACAGTACGGGACAAGGTCCAACTGGAGCAAGATTGATACGATCATTTTCTGCAGACACTTTGCACCGGCCTGTGCATACTGCTCCTCCATGGCTCATACTGCTAATTTTTGTCCGACCACTGCAAACGAACCTACTACCTCGCAGGGCACTAGTTCCGCTGGTTCGGCAGAGAAAACACCCAAAGACACACTGAGTCGACCTATCAAGTTTTTGGGGAAATCCCAAATATGTAATAATTTCAACGTTGGTGCATGTAATTACAGTGGATGTCGGTTATTGCATATATGTTCAAAATGTTTTAGGGCACATGCGAAAACCATGTGTCCAAATAAAATGTACCCTAAGCAATACTTAACTGAGATAAATATTTCTGTACTCACGGCATTACTGTCAAAACATCCATCTAGACATTTGGTAGACTTCATCATCACTGGTCTATCACAAGGATTCCATACTGGTCTCATACACATGCCTTCAGGAATCCTTGAATGTCCTAATTTACAATCTGCACAACAAAACCCTACAGCGGTTAGCACACTCATAGCCAAAGAAGTGGCAGAGGGCTTCCTATTGGGACCCTTTCAGTCCCCTCCTTTTTCCACATGGCGGACAAACCCCATCGGTATTGTCACAGGGAAATCTTCCCACAAACAAAGACTTATCATCGATCTGTCTGCACCTCACACCTCTGCCACACCTAGTCTGAACTCCCTTATCCCCTCTGAGGAATTTTCACTTCAATACTCCACCATAGATCACGCCATTACAGCTATCATGCAGGCAGGGGTCGGAGCATGGCTCAGCAAGACTGACATAACAAATGCCTTCAAATTATTGCCTATCCACCCTACACTATGGCACCTGCATGGCATTAAGTGGGCCGGGCACTACTACTTTTTCTCACGCCTAACGTTTGGTTCAAAAAGTAGTCCGGCCATTTTCGACGTATTCGCCGAAACATTATGCTGGTTATTATTAAATGTAGCCAGATGCCCTACAGTTATACACTACCTGGATGATTTCTTACTGATCGAAGAGAACAGTAGCCTCATAGAAACCATCAGTCTTTTTAAACAGGTGGGCGTTCCAGTCTCCCCCACCAAAACTGAAGGACCAAATACAGTCATCACCTTTCTTGGAATCATGCTAGACTCAGCCACCATGCAAGCCAGCCTGCCACGCACCAAGATAGAGAACATTCTTACCAACATTAACCTCTATATACACCTCGGTACTTGCAACCGCAAAGAATTGCAGTCTCTACTTGGGTCACTGAACTTTGCCATGCGCATTATACCTCAAGGCCGGGCTTTCATCTCACGGCTCCTATACATGTTTCCACTGTTTAGACATGATGCACACAGGTTACCCCTGGATACCCAAGCCACGGCAGACCTACTTATGTGGAGAAACTTTTTAACCACCTGGAATGGGAAAAGCATGTTCCTCCCTAAATTGTCTGACTCTTCACCTACCATCTGGTCAGACGCGGCGTCTACCACAGGTTTTGCGGCAATTTACGGGAATGAATGGCTTTGGGGTAGCTGGCCTCCAGAGGTTCAGGACCTGGAGGGTTTTTCCACTACCTCAGCTCTATTTGAGATATATCCCATTGTGGCAGCTGCCATGACATGGGGGCATCTATGGGCAGGTTCATCAGTACGTTGCTACTCAGACAACCAAGCAACCTGCCACATCATAAACAAAGGCCGATCCAAGTCACTGACCATTATGAGGTTCTTGAGGAAACTCACCTGGCTGGCTGCGTGCCATAATTTCTTCTTGTTTTGTGTTCATGTCCCAGGTGTATGTAACACGGCTGCTGACAATTTGTCTTGTTTCAATTTACAGGCTTTTCGGCAAATACTTCCGTCAGCCGCACGCACAGCCACGACCACTCCACTTTTCCACCAGCTAGTTATGGACTAGAAGCTATCATGCAACATAGCAGGACATTGTCACAATTAGCACTGTCCACCAATACCCGGAGAACCTATGACAGGGCTTTCTTTCTATTTAAAAGATTCCTGTCACTACACAACATCACACAACCTTTCATCATGACATCTTTGTTGGGTTTTGCTTCTTTTTGCCACCTCAAACTTAAATTATCTTACAACACAATCAAGCTATATCTGACAGGCGTACAACATCACATGCTAACATTACAACCAAACAACACAAGTTTCATGTCCTCCTACCAGATCAAGAACATCCTTAGGGGTATACAGAGATCCGAACCCCCACGTACTGCGCAAAGGCTACCCATAGACTTCAATATTTTAAAAGATTTATCCAGCCTACTAGATTTAAAACCCTTTGCGAACAACACAAACCTTGTTATAAAAACCGCCATATACGTAGCTTTTTATGGGTTTTTGAGACCAAGAGAATTTACCGCCATCAACACATCCCAGTCCACTCACATTCTGCTTCATTCACACTTAACAAAACACATGGATTACTATATCTTGGCTCTGCATCACTCCAAAACCAATCAACACGCACCCCCGGTAGAGGTTAGATACTATCCTACCCACAACGAGTGGTGCCCCGTCACATTACTGGACACGTATACTCAGCATTTCAAAGCTTCACCATCTCAACCACTTTTCTGTCTACAAGGTTCGGTACTCACTACCCACGTCAGGTCTCTACTTACGCAACTAGGCCTTAAATCAGCTAACTATTCGGGCCACTCCTTCCGCATAGGTGCGGCCTCCACAGCGTCCAGTGCAAACTTTCCAGTACATGTTATCAAGTCACTAGGGCGCTGGAAGTCTTCTGCATACTCTAGATACATCATACATACCTAACCCGGTGCAAGAAGTTAGAAATGCCTTTCAAGACATGTCTGGTTAAAGTATGTATATTGCTCGTTTCGTAATAAAAGTTTATTTTCTACTTTTGCCCTCTTTATTTACAGGCCTACCTCATCGTCGGTTCCGGCACACCACAACCGACTTGCTCTTTTAATACCATCCCACACTTATCAGTGTTTTTATCTTCTGTACTATCATGAGCCCTTAACACAAGTATTAAGGCCTTTTGGCCTGTAATTGTGGGAGGGGCGTATGACTCACCTTCTCCCTACTTAAGGGACACCCCTTACCTGGCTCCATACCGTTCGAGGTCAGCGCTGCATCACCCTCCCACCCACTCCTCATTTTAACTCCTTTTCTCTTACATTTCTTCTTGGTGGGCCCTCTTTATTTACAGGCCTACCTCATCGTCGGTTCCGGCACACCACAACCGACTTGCTCTTTTAATACCATCCCACACTTATCAGTGTTTGTATCTTCTGTACTATCATGAGCCCTTAACACAAATATATATATATATATATATATATATATATATATATATATATATATATATATATATATGGAAAGATACCGACACTCCAAGGATTTCTCATTCAAAAGTTCTTCTTTTATTCAAAAAATAATTGACGTTTCAGCTCCCCTAATGAGCATTCATCAGGACACAAAAAACGTTTTTGTGTCGTGATGAAAGCTCCTTAGGGGAGCTGAAACGTTGATTATTTTTTGAATAAAAGAAGAACTTTTGAATGAGAAATCCTTGGAGTGCCGGTATCTTTCCTTATGTATTATCTAGCAACCAGAGCACCAGGTATTTTGGATTTTTTTGGTTGGAGTGCAAGAGTTTTTTGTGTCTCTCTCTCTCTCTCTCTCTCTCTCTCTATATATATATATATATATATATATTCTCACACAATTTACTACTTTGCATATATATTTATATTCACAGTGCTCTTACAACAGATTATTTAAATACACTTTGGCTCAGATTCAATGTGAAATTCAATGTGCATCTGTGAGTGTATATCTGCTTCTATGTGTATGCTTGACTGTGTATCTCTTTTGAGAGTATATGGGTGTGGGGGAGAAGCTTGCATTGTGTTGTGTGCATGATGGTGCTGCTTGATGTGCACATTGTGTTAAGGGTGAAGCTGTGTTATGTGAGACAACTATGTGAATATGAGGGTTACTGTCTGTGATGGGGGTGCCTGTGTATAAGTGTGAATGTGACAGAGTGAGTGGGCAGGGTGACTGTGGAAATGTGATCTTGATTGGTGACTGGGTGTGAGGTGTGAGCAGGGCCGGTGCAAGGATTTTTGCCGCCCTAGGCAAAAGTAAAGTTTGACGCCCCCCTCCTCCCCCCCGTGACATCGCAATGCCCCACCCATATGACCTGCCATGTTAACTAACGCTAGTGCTGCAGTGCCGCTGTGTTTACATTAAAAGGCCTGCAGGGACAGGCTATAGACACCAGGACCACTACATTAAGGTGCAGTGGTTCTGGGGACTATAGTGTTTCTTTAATGTGAGGTAAATTAGAGATTAGTGCCACGAATAATATACTAGATTACCTACTTACAAGCAGATGAGGATGATGATGGGCTCTAGCTGCAGTCTGGCTCCACTGGTCTGGTGTATAACAGGATCTCTGGAGGCTGTTTGTAACTGTGGTCACACAAATCAATGTTCTGGGAGAACGAGAAGCAGCTCCATTTTTTGGGGGCCCTTTACACAGCTCAAGGTCTGGGTCCCAGGGTCCACCTTCATTTTCCACCAATGAGTTTGTTCACAGGGGATGGAGTGTGTAGGGAATGTCCTGATTTGTGTGTAAGGAATGCATTGTGTGAATCTGTGTTTGTATGTGTAAGGGCTGCAAGGTGTGTTTCTGTGTATGTAAGGGATGAAGTGTGTGAGTCTGTAAGGGGTGCATTGAGTGTGTGTAAGGAATGCATTGTGTGTTTCTGTGTGTGCAAGGGATGCATTGTGTGTAAGGGTTGCATTGCGTGTGTGTGTGTAATGCATTGTGTGTTTTTCTGTGTGCAAGGGGTTCATTGTCTTTGTGTGTAAGGGGTGCATTGTGTGTGATTGTGTGTGTGATGGATGTCAATCTCTCCCCCCTCCCTTGTCACTCTCTTCTCCCCCCCTCCCTTGTCACTCTCTTCTCCCCCCCTCCCTTGTTACTCTCATTCCCCCTCCCTCCCCTGTCACTCCCCCCTCCCTGTCAATTTCTCTCTCCCCGTCAATGTCTCCCCCCGTTAGTTTCTTTCTCCCCCCTCCCCTGTCAGTTTCTTTCTCCCCCCTCCCCTGTCAGTTTCTTTCTTCCCCCCTCCCCTCCCTGTTTCTTTCTTCCCCCTCCCTGTTTCTTTCTTCCCCCTCCTTCCCTGTTTCCTTCTCCCCCTCCCTCCCTGTTTCCTTCTCCCCCCTCCCTCCCTCTTTTTTCCCCCTCC